>OX637582.1:6749519-7418062 GCA_951800085.1 Comarum palustre | reverse complement strand
CCTTGCCGACGAAATTTTATTAAATTTCGTCATCTATAGATATTAGTTTTATTTATTTATTTAACTATAGCCGACGAATTACTCTAAAATTCATCGGCTAAAGTTATTTTTTTAATTTTTTTCTTTTTTAAACTTTAGCCGACGAATTTTAGGGTAATTCGTCGGCTATAGTTATTATTATTTTTTCTTTTTTTAACTTTAGCCGACGAATTTTAATAAAATTCGTCGGCTATAGTTATTTTATTTTTTTCATATTTTTTTCTTTTTTATTTCTTATATTTTTAATTAAAACTTTTTACTTCTTTTTCATTTTTATACCGGTGGTGGAGAAGGACAAGAGGAGGAGGAGAAGAGGATAGGAGCAAGCCTAGGAGGAGGAGAGAGAAGCTAGGGGAGGAGGAGAATGTTAGGAGAGGGAGAGGAGGAGGAGGAGGAGGAGAAGAATTTAGAGTAGGAGGAGGAAGGAGGATTTAGAGAAGGAATGAGGAGGAGAAGGATTTAGAGGAGGAATGAGGCGGAGAATGATTTAGAGAAGGAGAAGGAGGTAGGATGAGGAGTACGTTGTTGCTGCCGGAGTAGGAGGAGGAGAACAATGAAAGATATAGAAAATTTTGAACATTAGTTGAAAAAATTTCAAAATTTTAAAAATCTCTACCAAAAAATTTGAATTTTTAATTGACTTTAGCCGACGAAATTAGGGTAATTCGTCAGCTATAGTTATTTATTTATTTATTTAACCTTAGCCGATGAATTACCCTAATTTCGTCGGCTATAGTTATTTATTTTATTTATTTATTTAATTTTAGCCGACGAATTATCCTAATTTCGTCGGCTAAAACCCTAAACCCTATACGCAGAAGCTTCAAACGAAAAAAAAGTCATGAAATAAGATATAATCGGAATGGTGAAATACGTCTACTGTTGAAAAGTCACGTAATTTCGGTAAAGTCTCGGTGCCGATAGTTGCGGATAACGCAATTTTCTATTTTTCTCTCCCTAGCGGCAGCCCTATCTCCGGTGGTTATTTTTCATAAATTTTTTATACCACTGGTTGCGTCTCATCGATTTGAAACTATTTTCAGTTGAAAGTCCAAGCAAAATACGTAATTTAGACGGTCAAATGACCGTTTCCGTGCGTTAAGGGGTTTGACTTACGAGATTGACCGTAAGGATCGAGCCCTTAACGTTGTCAGATTAAGTTGAATTTTTACCTATAGACATATATATTTCAACATAATAATCATATCAGATTGTCGGAATTTTGTTTCTCAACTTTGATCATCGGAATTACAACATATCTACTAATATTGTATAACTTGTTTACTAAGCTTTAAGTAAATGTTCAATTTCTAAAACAAACTCTACGTAGAAACTTCAAACGCAAAAAAGTCGTGAAATAAGATATGACCGGAATGATGAAATACGTCTACTGTTGAAAAATCACGTAATTCCGGTAAAGTCTCGGTGCCGATAGTTGCAGTCAATACAATTTAGGGGTTTGACTTACGAGATTGACCTTCTAGATGAAGTCCTTAAATTTATCGAATAAAGTTGAATTTTTTACCAGAGATATATTTCAACATATTGATGATATCTGACGGTCGTATTTTTGTTTGTGCATTTTGATGACCGGAATCACAACATGCCTACAATTTACCATTATTTATCTATATGGGGAGTCCTATCATCGAGGGGTAAATGTCTCAAAATTTTAGATGGACAGATGCGTCTCATTATGGTGAGTGTTTGTTGTGTTGAAGGTTTGACCAAAATACCTCATATAGGTGTAGATATGGGCATTTTCGTGTGTTAAGTGTTTAGAAAAACTTCATTTTGAATCCTTAAACGAACTCAGATGGCCAAAAAGGCCTATATATCATGGCATTAGCCATGAGTTTGACTCGTAGGGCCGTTCTGTTTTCAGATTGGTATCACAATAATCAATCGGACACCGAAATATTCGTAGTGTAATTTTGTAACTAAAAGTTACTTTAGCCGACGAAATACCCTAATTTCGTCGGTTAAACTTTTCAAATTTCGTCTGCTAAAGTTCACAGATTATAGCCGACGAAAAAATCACTTTAGCCGACGAAAATTTAACCTAGCCAACGAAAAAAATTTCGTCGGCCTGTTTTTAGATATTTCATCGGCTAAAGGTTTTTTTCTGGTAATGTAAACAAACTACAAGCAAGAGCCTCTTACACAGTCAGTGCGAAAGATTAGGTTGAAACTGACAGCAACACTATCTAGCTAGCTAATATATAACACCATGCGGAAAGTTAACATCCCACTCTACTGGTTAAGTTGGATTATGTACCAATGTTCAAACAAGGTAGAAGTTCGAATTAAGAGGTCAGTTCGAACCAATATGAAAGCTTCAATAATAAGAGGTCATGTCATGCAAATCTCCTATTTCCCTATGTTTTATCGTTTTTTGCTCCACTTTATATTGCTCTCTCCATGTTATTTTCTTGGGTTAATGACCAAATACATAAAAATCAGAGATTTTAAACCTAAATGAATGATAAAAAGACTCTAAAGCTCATTCCAATGATTCTTACCGAAATGACGAACTTATCCTCGTTTCTAATTCAACTGCCCTCTCTCCTTTCCCGATCTGAATTATTCGTCATTTTTTTCGTCCTCTTCTCTCTTGAAGTAGAGACGTCGAAGAGGCCTCAGCCCTTGTCGACTGTCACTGCTCTGCCATCGGTCACCGCTCGTCTGTCGTCGCTCATGCTCGGCGATCGTCCCTCCTCTGTCGTCGATTGTAGCTTGGCTACACCAGATCTGCTCTTACTGTTCAGAGCTTCATCTTCCTCGGTGTTGAACCAGAGCCAAATCTGTAGCGCTCTAAAAGCTTCACCTCTCTCTCACCTCTTAATCTATCTCTTACCGATGTTTCTCGATCCCCTCGTCGGAATTGACTAGATCTCCTAGTCTTCACTCCCTCATCTCCAAGCACATGAGCTCCGTACGCAGATTCGTCGCCAGATCTCATCATGTTGGTGAAGGTCAGGTCCGATCTGAGATAGAGAAGCGTTGCCAGTGAGAGGTGGAGCTCCAGTAAGATGTACTAATTTGTGGGAGGAAGGTAATTGGTTATTATATTATGTGTGGATTATCTCTTCGATTAAGTTTTATGGGTCAGTAAATTGTAGAAACAGGGTGAAATTAGGGGATACATGGTTCTCTATCTCTCTTTCTCTCACAAATTGTCGTGGTTGGCAACCTGGCCAATGTCCATGATGCATCAAAGCTTATGAGGGAGGTGAAGCTGATTGAATGAGGGAGGAATTGGTACAGTGAGGGAGGCCGTATGGCAAGAGAGTTGAATCGGTGTGTGAAGATGCATGGCTATGCGGTAGGTGTAGTTGTTTTCTTTTAGGCTATGACAGTAATTGTTTTACTGACGGTCAGTAACTGAGTTATTGACGGTGAGCGACTGAGTTATTAACTGTTAATAACTGAGTAATTGAGTTATTAGGTGTTAGTAACTGAGCTACCAGTGGTTATTAGGGGTCAATAATTGAGTAACTTGGGGTCAGTAACCGTGTTACCGGTGACTGAAATTCTGCAATCAGAGAAAATTCGAGTTTCTAGGTGTCAATACTGAGGTATGGTGGTTATTGGTTGTCAAGAACTGAGTTACTAGGGCTAGTAACTATTTACTGGTGACCAGATTCTGTCTACCGGTGACCGGAGTTCGGCTACCGATAACCGGATTCTGGTGACCGAGTCCGACGATCGGCTACCGGAGTCCGGTGGTTGTTGTGTGATGAGGTTTCAACCGTCTTCTCTATTTTCTATTTTCTCTCTCTCTCTTTCTCTATGCATGTTTTAAGGTGTGAGAGTATATTTGTTTTATAATAATTTAACTTCTTTAAGAGTTTTAATAAAATTTGTCTATTTTAGCACAAATAGAGTAACCTTATATTGAAATGGGCAATGAAAAAATATTTTCATTGGAATGGGAAATAAGGCTCAATAATTAGTACGAAATGGGAATTTGCTCTATTTTCTTACAGGAGGCTTCGTGTGCATCATTCTGAGCGTACATTGTTAGCTACATTATCTAATTACTTCAAATATTTGGTGCACAATGATCATCTAATTAAGTTATATGCTTCATATATTACTAGCTAGTGTATGTTGAGATCGATACCGAAAATTACGTACGTAGTCGGTAGAATCGAAGAGAACTGTTCTTACAGCATTCAAGATAAAAAGAGATATCCTCACGAGATTCTTGTCAATGGGAAATTATATCCTACAGGTCGTTATGGACCGGTTTTTCCCGTTCAGTTTCCCCCTCTCCCCGTGCAGTTCCTCCCCGTGCATTACATGTAAAAATTAAGCCCATTCTGAATTATTATAAGGGATTAATTACATGCAATTGAGTCCCTACCCACCAAATGCTTTGTTTTAAAATAAGTATTGTCAGAGACACTCAATCCAAACAGGTTGGTTCGAAGAATGTAATTCCAATATGAAAATCCAAGCAGGTTGCTGTCCCTTGGTTCTTTTCTTTCAAGAGTTTGGAGAATTTACGTGAGAGAAGGATTAACACTTAGTTAACTATCTTACCTAATGTCGGTATCTGCATGAAAATTCACGTATATAATGCCCTCTTCCACAAGCTTTGCTTTACATTTCCAACTGTTTTGCTTGATAATATCGTTGCTTCTTTTATATTCCCCCGATCTCCAATAATACTTCTGTCTGTTACAATGGAGATGGAACCTGCAGCCTTTTGTGCTTCACCTAGTTTCCAGTTACCCCCTGGTTTCAGATTTCATCAATCTGATGAAGAACTCATTGTTCACTACCTACAAGGAAAAGTCACTTCGCGGCCACTTCCCACAGATTGATCACAGAGATCGATCTATATAAGTATAATCATTGGGAGCTACCAAGTTGGTTCTGCAGCATTTCACTCATTCCCTTCGTGGTTGCTTATATTCAGATTAAACAATAATACCTGAATGTATTTTCGCTTATTTCATGACTTGGCTTGTGCAGAGATGGCTTTGTTTGGGGAGGATGAATGGTACTTCTTCAGCCCGAGGGAAAGGAAGTATCCTAATGGGGAGAGACCGAATAGGGCAGCAGATTCTGGTTATTGGAAGGCTGCTGGAAGTGACAAGCCAATTCTCACCTCTTGTGGAATATCGAAGCGCATAGGAGTCAAGAAGGCCTTGGTATTTTACACTGGTCGAGCTCCAACAGGATCTAAAACTGAATGGATCACGATCGAGTATAGACTTCTCGACACTTCCATCAAACCCTCCAAATCAAAAGGGTCTATGAAAGTAAGTGAAATTTTGAATGCACTATATTGTGATTGCGTATATGTGTATCTCCAAAACATGGAGCAAACTATATGTGCATGGGTTGTTGATAGAAGTGGTCAGGACTCAAGGGTGATGAGAAGGTTCTTTATGCTAACGCTAGCTAAGTTACTCTAAGAAAAAAGGTTAAATTAACTTTAGGTTCAGCGACTTGACATCCCTTATGAAGATCAAAGAAGCAGCATATTCTTGCCAAGATTTCCTGGTAGATAAATAGAATTGAAATCTTCTCTTCAGCAACAGTTTCATCTTCTATTCCAGACGTCAATAGTTATGACAGCTTTACAAATTAATATTGCATCTATGCATCGATGTTTTTTTTTATCAAATGCACTAATGTATTGCAATATTGTAAGTTAAACTTACGACCCTTTTTTATAAGAAGATATTTTATACCACTAGACCAAATGATACTGGGTTACACATCAATTCTTAGAGAACAAGCTTTTCCTATAATTTATTTATTTACAGTTTTTATCTTTATAAATAGAAATTTACACTCTTAATTTTACAATCCTTACAATCCACTTGTTTCCTCTTGTAATAACTTAAATTATTGTCTTTAGTAAATCTGATATGTCCTTTTATGAAAACTTCAATTGTAAAAAAAATGAAAGTTGTGTGTTGATGATAAAATAAGGAGTGCAAATATGTGTATTAACTCCATAATTATTCCTCAAGATTCGCGATGTTCAATTTTGTGCAGACGATATTATGTATCTAAAACTATTCAAACAGCTGTAATGTCTTTAGGATACACAGTACAGGATATATACATTTTTCCATCAAATCATGTTTAGATTTTAATCTGCTTTACATATACATATTCAATGTATTACAGATATTTTCTTGGACAGGGACATTGTTATTAAATCAATGACAAGTATAAAACTGTGATTGAATGCATGAATAATAACAAAATTAAGTTGTTCTTTATCTCACGTACAGTTGGATGATTGGGTACTATGCTGGGTTCAACAGAAAGGAAACACATCAAAGAACAAATGTAAAAGTCGAGGCTCCAGCCCTGAATATTGGAGCAGCTGCCTACAGAAAGTTGAGCAGACACAGCATACACCCAACCCTAATACTGAGATAATCAATGATTTCCTTTACAAGGACTGTACACTATTAGCTTCCATCCTTGCTGGTCAAGCTCCAGCTATTTCAACTGTGAGCTTCCAACAGACCAACAATGGCTATGAAGTTGGTCCTAACTATAAGGTAAATTCAACGATATCCATTTCTTCTCCAGACCTTAATTCTGACACGCTAAAAGGGAAAAGTACAGAAGAAACTACAAAAGAATATCCCTTTATAATCGACATCAATCTACCCAGAAAGAGCAATAATGAGGATCTTCTTCCCAGCAAGAGAATGGAAGAAAACTATACCAGCATCTACAATTTCAGCCACTCTCAAAATGCTGCTGATATCCTCAAAGATAATCCAATAGATGCCAGTGACTATGAAGAACTCAATGAAATGGCCATTCTTAATTGGTAGGTACTTTTCAGAAATCTGAGTGTCATCACAAAAAGGAAGGCAGGCGAATTTTCACGCTGTGTAGCATGAAATGTAGTCAAGGTGTATAGTACATGAATCCAGGTGTATAGTCATGAGTCCGTGTCCAAGACTGGACAGTGAATATAACCAGAAATAAAAACTTATAGTTCGGTAACTCCATGTCTATATGGAGCAGGTTCTCCTTGTTGTGTATATTGGCTATTTTCTTTGCAACACTACATAATCATTGTCCTACACATGAAAGTAATGCTTCACCATGAATCGAACAAGAAAAACTACACATGCACAATTATTCCCCAATATTCATTAATAATAATTTGATTTCTTTTCATGAGGTTATCAATTGGTTCTATTCACATGCAGATAAAAACGTAATTACGTACTATCCTACAGTTCGATGAGTTATAACATACTTGTTTTCCCAAGCAATTTGCTGTGTTAAGGTCAACACTCAAGAACTATATATAATTTTCTAAATACATATTATGAAAAATTAGGAGAATGGATGTCACATCTCGATCCTAAAATTATTCTACGGTTAGTAACTTTGGTCTTTAACCATTTAAAGTAACTGTTTGACCGTATAATGACCGTAGAGTTGACTTTTTGTAAAATCGAGAATTTGGGAAAACTTTCTTCATGAAAGTTTTAGAGGACGTCGATACGAGTTCTTGGACATGTAGCAGGCTCAAATCGGAGTTCGTATGAAGAAGTTATAAGAGTCTGAAATCAGAGGCATATGGGTAATTTTGCAAAAAAGACTATAAATAGCCCAAAAAACCTAGAAATCGGGCAGAAAATCTACCGGAGCTTCTCGGCGTCGCCACCAATCTAGGCCACCTCAGGCTGCCGTACCGGTCCCAAAAGGAGTGCCTCTGAGTCTACTTCAATTCTAGGTAAGCTTTTCGACCTATCTCCCCTTGATTTAGGAGAGATTTCAAGTTGTTTACCGAGTGTACAGTAGGAGTTCTAGATCGGATTTCTCCCTCCTCAGGCCACCAATTTGTGAGTTCTATATATGGTTAGAATAGGTTTTAGGAGTACTACTCACCCCTAAAGTTTGGTGAATTGATTTGGAGTGTGGAGGGAGAATCTAACATTTGAAGTTTTGAAAAATATTTTGGTGTTTTACTTTTTCCTTCCATTGACCTAGTTAGAGGCTGAATTGGCATTCGAGTTGAACTAAAAAGTTGTTCCAAATAATGAGGCGAAGCTACTGTTAAAATTTTGTGGCTATCGGTGGTCTTCAAAAGTTTGGCCGGAATTTACGTTATGTCGATTATATTTGGAAATGCATTGTTTTATGGCCATTGTTTTAAGGGCGGTCGGGGAACCGTGCCTTATGCATGAGATGCATGTTTTAATTTGCGGGGGAGGAGTCATATATTAATAACTTTTCGTATTTGTTTTCTTCGCCATAAAGAGTCGTTATATATATTACCATTGTTAGCTAGCCATACGCCCACCACTTTAGAAGTGAAGCGGGGCAAGTGGCCTTATTTGGCTTTGACCTTAGCCTGGGAGGCTCATTATCATGGTGAAATCTCTCCGTCATGAAGGGTCGTTCATTACTTAGTAGCCTCCGGAATGCTCCAACCCTAGTCTGGGAGACTCTCCGTCATGGTGAAACCTTTTCCCCTATTTTTAATATTGATTGGTAAGGAAAAAGGTAAATAATTGGTAATTTCCTTGTGTGTTTGAGGGACTATTTGAGATTTAGAATAAAGGTATGAGTTGGGAACTCATATTATTTCATGATGTTTGGGCATCTTGTGCAAATACCCAGAGAACGAAGCATATGATTCATGCTTGGGAGGCTGTCGTGAAAGTTGGCAATGATGGAGTTGTAGAAGCCTAAAGCGAGGCCTTGGTATCCGAGTTGCGAGACTCTTAGAAGTGAAGAGTCGGAAAGGATATTAAGAGTGTTTTAGTCACGTATTAGAAAAGCAAGTTTTATAATACGAGTTGGAAACGGGAGTTTCAAGTGTGTAAACGGGAAATTGAATTGAAATACGAGTTGGAAACTCGTTAATGAGATATTTATTTAGGCTATGGTGGAAATGTTAAGTTGAAAATTTGATGCCTATTGGTTGTGTCTTAATAACATAATCGTATCCTGGAATATTTGTTGTAGACCATAAGAAAAAAAATACTTGAGTTGGACAATTCAGGTACTAATATAAGTGGCCCATGCGAATGGAAAATCAAGAGAAAAATGTAAAATATGTGGAAATGGTCAAGTAAAGTTGAATAGAGTGAGAAACGATAGAGTAAAGGATATATGAGTAGATAGACGATATTTATGATTATTTTCGGCTAAGAGAAGACATTGGAATTGTGTAAGTTGTCGAGCATCAATTATAATATTTTTATTTGTCGAGGTTTGGGTTGATTAAAAGTCGTCGGCCCTAGTATTGTGGCCAAAGGGATGTTATGGTTAGGATGAGGAATTTAGTATTTGAATCATGCCACTAAATGGTTAGAATTTCAGAAATTATAAGACTATTGAGTAAGTTAAAGGATGCTAATTATGAGTCCATGGTGAGATCTCCGGGATAGTTAGAGTTGGAGGTCAGGCTCCTAGAGTTGTCGGACGTTTTGGAAAGACGGCAAGTATAACCTTGAGTTATATGTGGTAGGTCGGAATTTAGATGGCAGTGGTTATTCCGACATGTGAAGGAGTTAAGAGTACATGAATGCCCTTGAAGAATTAACTTTATTTTGTGACCATAGTCTGGCTGTTAACGACACTTGGTCCCATAGTGGTGATTAGCTGTAGCATGTTGATGTGAGAATCTGCCCACTCATTGATTGTTATTAAATTGATTATATTCTTTATCAAAATATTGTGATGTAACAAATGTAAGGATACATAAATTATTCTTATTGCAGTAATGGGTAGTATCCTCAAATTTCGAGTCTGTAGAGTACGGACATTAGTGTGTGGAGGATAAGGATCTGATGTAATTTTATCGAAATCCTAATAGGGATAAAGAATCGATAATAATGATGTAATCAGGGGCCAACTAATTAGTGACCCTACTTGATCTTGATTTCAATTTGGCGACAAATTGTAGAGCCTCGTGTATTGAGTGGTGGTAAGAGAGTCGTGAGAAGTTGTTTATTAAAATGATTGCATTTTGGTGGTTATGTTTTGCAATGATTTCGGGAAAGGAGTTTCCCTGATGATTCAGAATGTATTTCTTCTTTAGATTTTGTGAATAACAAGCAAATTGCCAAAAGGACGGCGTTTCCTATGACTATCATTGAGTGGTGAGACCACTTACTAATCTCGGTATGACCTGAGAGGTCATTAATTGTGTTCATCAGCCAATATTAGGGTAATTGACTGAAATCATTTTGTGGATGTATGATATTTCCTACGGGTTGGAACTGAGTTAGTAACAAGAATTACAAAGGTGTTGATAGGAGCATTTTATGCTACATTCTTAATATGTTTTATTCCCATTTGTGCTTTGTTTATCCATTATTAGTATAGTATTTGTATGTATTTATTATAATGGTTTTTCTGTAGAGCAATGACTAAATTGTGCGTAAAATAGAGAAAATGTGCACTAATTTGTTAAAAGCTGACTTATGAAGTTATCGTGATATTTCTTATGATTCTTTGAATTTATACATTGTCATTACTTGATTAATTTTCTTTAATGTTTAGGTGACATGTATATGGATTTAATGAAACAAAAATCATGAGAATCAGACTTATGGAAGGCAGCAAAAGAATCATGGAAAGATAAGAGGCCGAACTTCCAGAAACAAAGGATTTCCAGAAACCATAACCCAACTTCAAAAATTTCCCTACGACGATCCAGGAGGAACCAGGAGATGTTTCATATATGGATAGAAAGCTGTGGATTTCTAGTTTCTAAATCTTTTAGAATAGCAACAATCCAATTTCGCAGGAAAGCGTTATGATGGAAACAATGGCCGGAGGTCAGTCTGCTGGAAATAGGACAGATTTTGCTGAAGT
This sequence comes from Comarum palustre, assembly GCA_951800085.1. NCBI lineage: Eukaryota > Viridiplantae > Streptophyta > Magnoliopsida > Rosales > Rosaceae > Comarum > Comarum palustre. Next base: position 7,407,193 of record OX637582.1, on the reverse strand, counting down.
TGTCTACCGAGTTCGTGAGTGTGTTTCTTCAACAAAATCCTTCCCAAGTATGCCAAATGATTGATGAGGAGCTTAATGATGATATGAGAAGTTGTTTAGAAGAAGAAGAATAGAAGAAATCACCAAGGAGAAGCCGAAAACAGCAACTAGGAAAGTTATCCCGGTCAAAACAGGATAACTTGTTTTACCGAGCCTGTGGATTAGATTCGACTGTCCTAGGGTACCAAAACGTGTAAGGGAGTCCTACATTGATCCCTTAACATGTAGGGGAGTCCAAAATTCAGAAATAAGTTGATGGAGTATTATCCAAATCAGCCATTGAAGAAGTCAAAGTCTAGTGCAACAAGGAAAAGCAAGAAGCCCAATCCAATTTGGACAAGGGGCTGTCGAATTTGCTAGGGTTTCTCCCTATAAATACACATGATGTAATAGTTCAGTTTTAGGAGTCAAACTTTGTTTAAGCCATAGTATAGTCAAGTTCTACTTAAAAACCCTTCAAAACACAGAGAAAGATCAAGCTGTCACCAAACCATACCGTCGCTATCACAGCCAATTCCTTCCATACCCTAGGCCGAACCTTTAGGTAGGTTTTAGGTTTGGAAAACCTCAATTTGTTTGTATTTTTACTCTGTGAACAGTACTTTATTTATATATATATTATTTCTGGATTTTTATGGTTTTATACGATTTACATGTTTATGTTTCTTTTTTGTGATTATTTCATGAACTTGTTGATTGTGTAATGTATAGTATGCATGTTAGGACTTTGCATAGTTTAAGTTATTTATATTTATGTGTGTAATTGGTGTCTAATTGATTTATTGTTTACCTGATCATGTAATCGATCTTGAGGGTAGTCTAGGTACCAGATGTTCCTAAGGGGAGAGTTTAACATGCCGTAGTGTTCTAAGGTTAAGGTCATGTGATTGTAGGTCTTGATTGTTAGGCACTGCCAAGGGTTGTTAGGGTAAGCAATTTACATGCTATTAGGATGAGTGACGCCATACCTAGGATCATGTCTCCAATGACTCTTGTTCGATCAGTGTATTCTGTCTTAGTGTCATGCCATTGTAGGCACTGAGTAAGATGACACATATATAGGCTTAAGATCATGCAATTGTAGGTCTTAAGTTTATATGAGGAGTCTAATAGTTGGAATTAATTAGAGTCTATGATAACATAAATGTTGCATCTTAATCTTGCTTAGGTTTTGCATGTTTGTCTATTCGGTGCTTTTTATGATTATGTGCTTAAAAACTGATTGAACAACCTTGTAAATATTAGATTTAGAACTTAGGATGTTAGAAAACACTAAAACCCCGCATAATAATTCATACATATGTATATATTTTGTAAATAATTTTAGTTATTATTTAGTGAATATTGTATTTTTTCTGAATTTGTATGTATGTTTATACTTATGCATTTGTGTATACTTGTATATTATGTGACAGATTTGTACTTGTATGTTTATATTTATGAATTTTACTAACTTGTTTTAATGCAGATATAATCCATCCCTAGTGTCTCCAGCTAGAACGATCCCTACTTACAGTTACTACAATGTAGGGTTTTAAATTGTTGGTTGCTTAACGGACCTCGTCAGTTTTTGACGCTGTTGTCGGGGATGCTAAAGAGGATTTTAATTTGTATATAAATGTGAACTAACACTTTCTTTCTTATACTTGTGAATAATTGTCGATTAAATGTTGTATACTTTGATTATTTTCTTACCAAATACTTGTTGATATATGCATGTTGCAAAAACTTAGTAATTACTTAGGAGGTTTGTAGTTTTGTATATGTTGAAGTTTATTGTGATTTTTAAAGTGTAACATGTAGGGAGAAATCACTTTTGTTAATTTTAGCCTAAACCTTTCATGTTATCTGTGGATTTCATGAGATTGGGGGCGGCTTTGATTACCACTTGTAGACTAGTCTAGTGACCCGAGTTTGTTCTTAGCTGAGTAAGGGGCAAATTATTATTCATAGATATGGTTCTCAGGTTTGTTTAACTGGATCTCAAGGTCATAGACTGATATCTCTTCTCTGTGAAGGGGTCGATAGAGAGTTCGCTCTCCGTGATCACTAAACGAGTTATGCTTGGTTCCTGTAGAGGGTTCGCCCTCCATGGATCTTAACAACACTGCCTTCTGAAACCACGGAACCCGCTCCAACTAGCCAAATGCTTGGGCCGAAGCATCACCACACTTTAAACGCTATAATTTACTTGAACATATATGACACTATAAGCTTCACACGAATTGACTTTAATTTTTGAGATATATCGGACGAAGTATAACACTACCTTGGGCTGTATCAGTCCATTGCACAGTGGTCTTTCCTGCTCCACGTACCTTGAAAATTAGGGGTTAATAAAATCAACTTGAAACAGTATAGGTTGTCGACATCTTGTGCTTAAAAGTGTTATGTGCCTATGTGATGCCGTGTGCCTTATGTGTTCTAGTTGTTTGCTTTGTTAATACCATGCCATGACGTGTATCCTATGTGTTTATATTGTCATACCGTGTGCCATGTTTAGCTAACATTCTTTGTTTTGTAGGTTTTTGTTTTGTTTGTATCATGCCATATTGCATTTTATTTCATGTTATCCGGATTGTGTGTACACTACATTCATTTTGCATTCAATCATACTTGTGTTTTATTATTTTGCATATCGTGTGCATATTGCCTTTTTGTGTTGTTTGTTTTTCCAAGCTCAAGATGTTGTCACAAGAAGTGGGAAGAGATTGATGCCGCCACCTCCTAAGCCTAAAACCATAAAAGGACTTGGTGCTTTAGGCATAGACAATGAGGATAAAGGTGATGCCAAACAGAAGCATGAGGATGCTGAGCATTGACTTGGCACAAATCAAGGTCAACGTGAGAAACAAAGGAACTGAGCCAAGCAAGGCAGACTTGGAAGCAATAAAGAAAAGGGACTTGAAAAAAGACCCTGCTACATCCAAGAAGGAGAATGTGCCGAATTCTAAGACACAAAAAGGTAAAAATTCGAACTCTAGTGATTTAGTTTCAACTAATCAATCTTCTTGTCTACATTTTCCTTCTAGGTTCACTAAAAGCAAAAAGGATAAATCCGACGAAGAAGTGTTGGAAGTTTTTAGGAAGGTAAATGTGAACCTTCCCTTGTTAGAGTGCATCAAGCAAGTACCAAAGTATGCGAAATTCTTTAAAGAACTTTGCACAATAAGGAGGCACACAAGGGAAAAGCAAGTGGTAAGCATGAGTGAGACGGTCTCTGCCATCATCCAGAGGAAGATGCCGCCAAAGATGAAGGATCCAGAGAGTTTTTCTATCTCTTGTGTTATAGGTTTTACTCGTTTTGAAAGTGTTATGCTAGATCAAGGTGCTTCAATTAATGTTATGCCCTACACTGTTTATGAATCTGTACATCTGGGACCATTGAAAACTGATAATGTTGTGATCCAATTGGCGGATCGATCTAACAAATACCCTAAGGGGTATGTTGAGGATGTTCTTATGCATGTTAACCAGCTAATATTCCCTGCAGATTTTTATGTATTGGAGTTGGAGGAGTCACTTTCTGACACAACACAACTGTCGTTGGGTCGACCCTTTATGAGGACTGCCAGAACAAACATTGATGTTGCTGGAGGTCACCTGACGATGGAATTTGATGGTGAGGTGATCAAGTTCAATATTTTCGACACCATGAAGTTATCAGGGGCTGACATTGAGGACAGACACATGGGGGACAACAACATTGTCGAGAATGTTTGGGGCGAATTTGGAAGCGAAATGAGGTTTGGTGGCGTTGCATCTTGTGCAATGACCACTCACCAAGCATAGCAATTAGTGATCGAGCAAGGGTCGGGTATGACAAGTATGGAGAACGAGATGAGGAGGCTTTGAAAGATTTGGAGCCGTCCATAGTTGAAGTTGTGAAGGAGCTTGATTCACAACCAATCTACAAAAGGTACACTCCCTTGTCAATTCTAATTTCCACTAATAAGTTGTTACTATCTGTGGAACAGGCCCCTAAGTTAGAACTAAAAGCTCTCTCCAAACATTTGAAGTATGTATTTCTTAGAAAATATGACACTTTACCATTTATTGTGTCCTCAACGTTCACAAAGCAATAGGAAGACAAGCTAGTTGCGGTTTTAACAAAGAACACAGCTGCCATTGGCTGGACTTTGGTAGACATCAAGGGAATAAGCCCTATAAATTGTGTTCATAGAATATTACTTGAGGATGGCGCCAAGCCTACTAGAGAGGCTCAGAGACGATTGCATCCTCCAATGATGAAAGTGGTTAAAGACGAGGTGATTAAGTTGTTAGATTGTGGAGTAATCTATCCTATTTCAGATAGTCAGTGGAATTCACCCGTTCAAGTTGTGCCCAAGAAGAATGGCATGACTGTTATAGAGAATGAGAAGAATGAGCTAGTGCCACAACAGTTGGTGACAGGTCATCGCATGTGCATCGATTATCGACGATTGAATGCAACAACGAGAAAGGATCACATGCCTTCGCCGTTCATGGATCAGATGTTGGAGAGATTAGCAGGTCACGAGTTCTACTGCTTCTTGGATGGATATAGTGGCTACAACCAGATCATGATACACCTGGATGATCAAGAGAAGACAACGTTTACATGTCCTTTTGGTACGTTTGCTTATCGACGAATGGCTTTTGGATTGTACAATGCCCCGGGTATGTTTCAACGTTGCATGTATTCTATTTTCTCTGATTATATAGAAAATATCATTGGAGTTTTTATGGATGACTTTAGTGTTTATGGTAAATAGTTTGGTGCATGCATTAAGGTATCTAATGACAAAGAAAGATGCAAAGCCGAGGCTCATCAGATTGATTCTGTTACTTCAAGAGTTTGATGTCAAAATCAAGGACAAGAAAGGAAGTGAGAACGTTGTAGCGGACCATTTTAGCCGAATTGTGCATGATGAGGATGAGTTGCCTATGTCAGAGACGTTCCCAGACGACCAATTTTTTCAGTTAAAAGCCAGAGAGCCTTAGTATGCCGATTTGGTTAATTTTATAGTGTCAAGGACATTCCATCATCAATGTCGAACCATACCAAGGTGAAGATCAAGAAGGATGATCAAAATTACATATGGGATGCACCATATTTATGGAGGCAATGTAGGGGCCAAGTCATTCGACGTTGTGTTCTAGAAGAAGAGCATAAATCTATCTTGGATTTTTGTCATAAGGAGGCGTGTAGAGGACACTTTGGACCGAAAAAGAACAGCTAGGAAGGTGTTGAAAGCCAGATTCTATTGGCCAACGTTATTCAGAGACGCTTATGCGACATGTACTTCATATGATCGTTGCCAAAGAACAGGTAATTTAGGTAAGAGAGATCAAATGCCCTTAAACCCTATTATTGTTGTTGAAATTTTTGATATTTGGGGTATTGATTTCATTAGACCTTTTTCTTCATCTAAAGGCTTTCTTTATATATTATTGGCTGTTGATTATGTTTCTAAATAGGTGGAAGCAAAAGCCACCAAGACTAATGATTCTAAAGTTGTTGCAGAGTTTTTCAGAATTAACATTTATTCTAGGTTTGGAGTGTCAAGAGTTCTAAGAAGCGATAGTGGATCCCACTTTTGTAACTGGACCATTGAGGCTTTGTTTAAGAAATGTGGAGTCACTTATAGGGTTTCAACACCATATCACCCTCAGATAAGTGTCATGGCCAAAATTTCTAACAGAGAGATTAAACAAATATTGGAGAAGACTGTAGGACCTACAACGAAAGATTGGAGTGATAGATTGGACGATGCATTGTGGGCTTACAGGACTGCGTTCAAGACGCCTATAGGACCATTGTCAGGACCCACCCCGGGTTAAACCCCTTTAACCCGAAGTAAATCCTGCGGGGACCACCTCAAGGGAACTTCTTACCGAAACCCCCTTGAAATGGCCAACCCTTCCTACAAAACTAGCTAAACTGGGTTAGTCAGAGCAGTCTACAAAGATGATTACCCTAAAGAATTTCAAGCAGCAACGGAATGATCGACTATGCCTCGACTCTCGTACGCGCTCGACCTCCTCTCAAGAACCCTGCATCACTGGGCATTTAAAAACGAAAGGCCCAGGGGAGAAACATTGAAAAACTGTTAGAGTGAGTGGACGAAAATGAAATATAAAAACTCTACAATCCGCTAATGTTCTCCCAAAAATTTATTGATTTAAATACCATTTATGCATGCCCACAAATACTAAATTTCCCACAAATGCATGATAAGATAAACAAATAAAGAATATGGGAAGAGAAAATGTTCACAAATAATAATAAGTCTGACCTCTCAGACTAGGGTCGGAGCTAAGAGCTCTAGTTGCGCCATCACGCTATGCTAGCTAGATAAAATGAAAACGGTCAACCCTTATAGTATTAACCTGACCTCTCAGGCTTGTCTGTCCTCTCAGACCAGGGTCGGAGCTAAGAGCTCTAAATAAAATGATAACGGTCAACCCTTATAGTATTAACCTGACCTCTCAGGCTTGTCTGTCCTCTCAGACCAGGGTCGAAGCTAAGAGCTCTAAATAAAATGATACGGTCAACCCTCATAGTGCACTACGTAGTTTGCCTGACCTCTCAGGCTAGGGTCGGAGCTAAGAGCTCTAGTAGTGCCCTCACGCTACTCTAGCTAGCATATTTATTGGTCAACCCTTATAATAAAATTCATAAAATAAATTACTCAAATTCTTTATCCAAATAAATCTCTTCCCAAAACAATTAAGTAAAACAAATCCTTGTCATATATGAATAAATCCAATTCCAAATAAAGTCTCGGGTTCAATTCCGTTCGGATGACGGGCCATCCCCGTCTATAACCATTTTCAGAAAAAAATAGAAAATTTGAGTAAAAATGGTAAATACGTTCAATCATCAAAATCAATGCCTCAACATGATAAAAATCATCAACCGAGGTTCCCGCTAAACTTTATCCAAATAAAACATCCAAGAACCCGAGAAAAATATAATTCTCGAAAATAATCATAAAAACCATGCAATTAAATCCATAATTAAAGCATGCATTCATTTAAAATAATATGTCCACTCACAGTACTATTGCGACCTTCTTCCCGCTCGGAAAGCTCCTCGAGCGAAACTCTCGAACTACCCGCGTAGTCGAGCCCGTCACACATCCGACCAGAGACTCTTCGGCTTTCTGTCGGAACTATTACGATTCGTCGGATTCCGGTAACGTGCCGGAATTTCGCCATAGCTTCCCCGTTTCCTTCGTCACCAAGTTATCGACCACACATGCAAAACATAACAACTCCAATTCAGCAATAGGGCACAACAACAACACAAACACAAAACAACACAACCTGCAGGAGACAACAACCCAAACTCACCTTACAGTTGCCACCAGTCCCTATAACTCCCTCTACCAGCACCACTACAGCTCCGGCAGTACCTCCACCCTTGCTCGTCGTTGTCCCGAGTACAGAGGCTCCCCACTGCCCAGACTCACCAACTAGGGCCTCCTCTGCCTCAGTCCCTAGTCTCCAGCCTCTTCGGAACTCCAATCACCACCAGAACAACCCAGAACTCCTCGTCGGAGACGAGGACTCAGAAACCCAGCAAGCATAGTGAACACAGAAAAGGAAGAATTCGCTCAGGCTCAAATCAAACGTTCAAAGACATGGGAAAGGAAGAGGAAGTACAGAGGAGACGAACCTTACCTTCCACGCGCCCTAACTCCGCCTGGAACGGCCAAAATCCGGCGAAGACCGCCGCACCCCAACTCGGTCGATCTCCCTCATCCTTGCCTCTCGAAGTGAAAAGTGATAGGGGTTTTGAAGAGGAGAAGGAGAGGAAGATATTGGTGGTGGTGCGCCGGTGTGGTGCGGCCGGACGCAGCTCCGGCGAGGGGGAAGGGCGACGCTGTGTCGCGAGAGGAAGGGAAAGAACTCGGGTTTGACCCGATTTTGGTCTTTTGACCAAGTCAACATCACAATTCCCTTTTTATACTTGAATGGACTGTCCAGATCAATTCCCCAAATGATCTGACGGTCCAGAGTTGAAGAGAGTGAAAAGTAAAAAGATTAAATGGTAAAACTCCTTTTTACCGAATTGATAATTAAAAGTTACCATAAACTTCTGAAATTCACAGAAATTAGCCAGAAGCTCCGAAAAATATTCCGGAAATACCGGGAGACTCGTGTCGACACGTACTACAACATCGAGTCATCAATTCAGGTATTTGGAGTACTTTTAAAAACTCGAAAATTAACTCGAACGATAACTTATCGAATTACCGATGGCAATTAAAAGTCCTCGGTAACTCGTGAATCTCTGTGAAAGGTAACTCTTATTAACTTCAAAAGATTCGGGGTGTGACAACCATCACCATTCAGGTTGGTGTATGGCAAAGCTTGTCATCTGCTAGTTGAGTTGGAGCACAGAACCTAGTGGGCAGTCAAGTGGTTTAACATGAACAAAGATGGGGCTGGATTGCATAGGAAGCTGCAGATTTGTGAGCTGGAAGAGATAAGGAATGACGCATATGAGTCCGCCATGATCTCTGAAGCTAAGACGAAGGTTTATCATGACAAGATGATAAGAGGGAAGAACTTTGAAATAGGACAAGTCCTTTTGTTCAATTCCAGACTTAAAATTTTTTCAGGTAAACTTCGTTCTCGTTAGGAATGTCCATTTGTTATTACTAATGTGTTTCCTTATGGTGCAGTTGAGATTTAGAGTTCAGCAAGTAATCAGTTTATGATGAATGGTCATCGCCTTAAACTTTATTATGACACATTTAAACCGCACGATGTGGAGGGGCAATTCGTGAAAGAGCCACCACCACGGTATGGAGAGTGATGACATTATCAAGAAGAGAAGAAATCTAGGCTAAGAGACTATAAACATTAAGCGATGCATGGGAGGCAACCCATTTCAACCGTAGCTGTGGAGGAGCCAGCAACGAGTGTTTGAATATTTCCTATCCCTTTACTTTTATTGGTTGAATTGTATATGTGTTTGTATGTGACTTAGATGCATGCTTAGGAAATTATGACATGATTTTGGGTTTTACATTGAGGACAATGTAATTTTCTAAGTGTGTGGTAGAGGATTACATAATAACATGTTTGTTTGAGTCATTTAATTATAGTTTCGAGTCATGATAAGTGCGTTTTACGCTATGTTTTTAATGTGTTTTTACCCTCATTTGTACCTTGTTTATTCCTTAGTATTGTTGTTTTTACTTAGTTTGAGTCAAAAAGGGTTTTTCTGTAGAGCAATGGCTAAAACATGTATTTATACAGAAATTTGTGCTTAAGCGTTGTAAATTCGATTTGGAACGAAGACTTGGTTATTTTCTCTTATGATTCACCGTACCTTTACATTGTCAATTTTGATGAATTTGGTTTAATGTGTAGATGACATGTAAATGAGCATATGAGAACAAGAATCATGAAGATTGGACTCATGGAAGACAACAAAAGAAGCCATGGAAAAGAAGAAACTCCGAAACATAAGGTTTTGATCCGAGCAGAAATTTCCAGAAACCATAACTCAACTTCAAAGATTTCCTGAGGACGATCCAGGAGGAACTAGGGGACGTGCCATATATGGATAGAAAGCTGTGGATGTCTAGTTTCTAAATCTTTTGGAATCGCAGCAATCCGAGTTCTGAGGAAGAAGTTATGCCGGAAACAATGGCCGGAGGTCAGTCTCGCGAATGAAACTCTCCCGCGAATGAAAACTTATTCGCGAGCAGAAATCTCTTCCGCGAACAGAAATCCTACATCAACTTCGGAAAATCATATCTAAATATCCAGGAGGAATCTGAAGACGAGCCTTATATCATTGGAAAGCTACGAAAGTCTAGTTTTCAGATCTTCTTGAATCACAGCATTTGGAGTTCAGATGAAGGAGTTATGATCAAAACAATGGACGGAGGTCAAGCTGCAAAACTGGGCAGTTTCTGCCTAAGTTGTCACACGAGTTTGGGAGGATGTTTCTTCACCAAAATTCTTCCCAAGCATGTCAAAGGACTTAAGAGAAGCTTAATGAAGTCATGGGAAGCTGCATTGAAGAAGGAGATTCGAAGAAGTCATCATGGCAGCCGAAACAACCAAGTGTGGAGCTTTTCCGGTCAAACCGGGAAAGTCTGTCCTTGCCGAGTTTGTCCATGATTTCGGCTGCCTATGAGCCCAAGAACTTGTGTATAAGGCCTACATGGATTCAATAACATGTAGAGGAGTCCAAGAAATCAGAAATCCAAGGTCCAAGTCGAAATCTTTGTCCAAAGATAAAAGGAGGAAACCCAGCTCAACAAGGAAGGTGTCTCCTTGAAGTTCCTGAATTCTCTAGGGTTTTCCCTTAAACTTTCTGTATAAATAGGACCTATGTACATCAAATTTCGTGTCTTTCAATTGCTCAAGCCTTAGTATAGCCAAGCTCTACCAAAAACCCTAAACACACAAGCTGCTGCCGCCGCCGCCGCACCAACCAATTGCTTCCATCCGCCGCCGATTTCACCTTCTTCCCTAGCCGATCTATATAGGTAGCCTAGGTATGAAGTTCATCAAGGTTGTGTGTAAAAATCTACTGTGTTTTATCAAGTTTTATTATAGATTATTCTATGGTTTTCGGTTTTATACATTGCATGTGTTCTTGAGTTCTTCTTTGTGATTTTCTTGAAACTATGTGTGATGTATAACGTTCTAAGTATATTTTAGTTTCATGATTTAGATTAAGTTGCTGTATGTTCTTGTGTGTAGTATGTTCTAATTGATTAATCATCACCTGATCACGTAATCGAACCCTAGGTTAATTTGAATGGTACCCAAGTTAACTATTAGGGGGGAGTTTAATCTGCCGTAGTAATCCAGGATCAAGTTAGGCATATTTGATAGTTTGATTCTAGTTGCTGCAAAGGGTTGCTAGGGTTAGTGATTTGCATGTTGAATAGGATGAGTGACGCCATACCTAGGACCATGTCTTCAACCGACTCTAGTTCGTAAGTGTATCTTGTTTAGGTTAGGCATATTTGATAGTTTAAACAAGGTGACACATATGTTTTAGGTTCAGGCATATTTGAAGTTCCTAAAAACACATGAGAAGTCTTAAAAGGTTGAAATCAATGAAAACATATGATAGTGCGAGCATCACTATTTAATCTTGCATGAAATTGTTATATGCTTATTGCGGTGTTTGTTATGTTGTGTACTTGAGTATTGATTGACCATTGTATGTAAATAATTCTGTTTTCTTTTCTTTATGTTTCGAACCACCTTATAAATCCCCCATTTAAAATCGTAAATATGTTAATACTTTTGCATTTGTGTATACTTGTATATTATGTGACAGATAATTGTATATGCTATGTATTTGTGTATTTTTGTATAAAGTGTGTGAATATTACTAACGATTTGTTTTGCAGACATAATCCTTCCCTAGTGTCCCCGGCTAGAACGATCCCTACTTACAGTTACTACAATGATAGGGTTTTAAATTGCAGGTTGTTGAAAAACGGCCTCGTCAGTTTTTGGCGCCGTTGCCGGGGATGCTAAAAAGGATTTTTGTGTTGTATATGTTTGTGAATTAACTTTGTTTTCTTTTGTAGGTGCCGAATTATGTGGTGTGAAAGTTGTATATTTTGTGCCATAATTTTTGACTAATAATTTCTTTCTTATATTTCTGTGTAGGTGCCGAATTTATGTGTTTAATTTCGTGTCACATTTGTTGTAACTTAGTAAATATTTAGGAGGTTGATTGTTTCATATGTGTTTGGAGTTTATTGTGGTTTTTAAAGTGTAACATGTAGGGAGAAGCCGCATTTGTTAATCTTAGCCTAAACCCTTCATGTTATTTGCGGATTTCATGAGGTTGAGGGCGGCTTTGATTAACACTTGTCGAGTGGTCTAGTGACCCGAGTTTGTTCCTAGCTGAGTAAGGGGCCGTTCTGTCATAGATATGGAATTCAGATTTGTTCAATTGGATCTCAAGATCATGACTGACCACTCTTCTCGGTGAAGGGGTCGATAGGGGTCCGCCTCCTTGATCACAAAACGAGTCCTGCCTGGTTCTTGTAGGGGGTTCGCCCCCCGTGACATTGACACTTGCCTTCTGAAACCACGGAATCCGCTCGAACTAGCCAAATGCTTGGGCCGAAGCATCACCACACTTTAAACGCTAGAATTTACTTAGACATGTATGATGCCATGAACTTCAAATTAACTTGGCTTTAATTTTTGAGGTATATCGGATGAAGCATAACACTACCTTGGGCTGTATCAGTCCATTGCACAGTGGTCTTCCCTGCTCCACGTACCTTGAAAATTAGGGGTTAATAAAATCAAGTAGAAACATTTTAGGGTGAGACGTCATCACATTATGTTTTTGTCATGATTTTTGTCTATATGTAACTATGAATGCCGTGTGTTTCTAACTTATACTTATGCCTTGTTGATAAATGTCAGTGTTTGCCGTGTGTATGTGTGAATGCCGAGCTCAATATATTGTTTGCCGTGTGTGTGAATATGTTTTTGTCCAATTTTCATGTTCTTTACAGTTTTGTGTGATGCCATGGTTAGTTTATATGTCATATGTGTTTCTGCTCTGCCATGTGATAGTAAGATTATGTTACTTTCATCTTAGTTGCCGAACCTATGTTTATGTCTTAGTTAAATTTCGTTTTGTTTTTCGTTCTTAATCACGACGATGCTAACTTGATCTTTGGTCAAATGTGCCAATTGGTTTTTGTAGGAGTCCATGAATGTCCGGATCTGAAACGTGGAGAAGAGATAATCAAAACAGATTGAGGCGTGTAGAACCAACATCTTCAGCCTTAGTCATTCACACAGAGTCAGAACAACATTCACCTGAGTCAACACCTACATCGCCATCCATCATCACATCACCGTGTGAGACTTCACCAAGAGGATCTGCCGATTTTTGTAACATTCCTCAAGTGCCAAACGTCAGGATGCCATCATTAAGAGAAGAGAACGGGCAAGTTAATGGAGCTAATGGGGTCACCAGACCAATTAACATTACCTATCCGGATCCTGTGGATGGGAAAACAGCAGATTTCGAGATGAGAGGTGGATTCTTCCATCAACTGCCCAAGTTCCATGGACTTAATGGAGAAGATCCTAACCGACACTTGCAACAGTTTGAATTTTGTTGTAACACCATGTGCCCTAGAGGAGCTGATTTGCAACTAGTCAAGATGAAAGCATTTCCATTTTCACTTGAAGACAGAGCTAGGGGATGGTTCTTTGCAGTGCCAGCTGGTAGAATCACATCATGGGCGACAATGATCAACGAGTTTCTCCTCAAGTACTTTCCATCGTCAAGGGTGACGCAAATCAGAAAGGAGATAACTTCCATCAAGCAGGATGTGGATGAAGCCTTTGATGTATATTATGAAAGGTATAAGGCATTGGTTGCTTCGTGTCCAAATCATGGGATACGTGAGGGACTCTTGCTTCAATACTTCTATGAGGGACTGCGCCCAATGGAGAGGCAATTCCTTGATTCAGCAGCTGGAGGATCATTGATGGAGAAGAGCAGAGAGGAAGCAAGCAACTTGTTGGAAATGCGTGCCACCAACAATCAACAATTTGGTTCGATTTCCACAAGGCGTGTGAATGAGGCAAGCACTCATGGAGAATCCAGTGCCATAAGTGAGCTTAAGGAAGATTTGAGCAAGTTGACACTCATGGTGTCGAATTTGTCCAAGAATAGAGGAATGCAAGTCTGTGGTGTCTGTAGCATGGAAGGACACGCTTCTGAGCAATGCAATCAGGTGAACTCATACATTGAGGATGTGAATGCCGTGGGTTACCAAGGAGGATTCGGCAATGTCCAAGGTTCAGGAGGTCAGACACGTTTTCAGAACTTCAATCCAAGAGCGAACGATCCAAACTTTCGTTGGAACAACAACAATAACGTGCTCAATCCTCAACCAAGTGCACCTCAAGGACAACAACCCTATGTAGCAAGGCCACAAGGACAATTCATGCCTAGGCCATTCCAACCTTACAACCAACAAGGAGGCCAAGTAAGTGGAGGGAACAACTATGATGAAATTTTCAAGAACATAGCCACTTCGACACAATCTTTGTTGGCCACAACTCAAACCAACACTAGGGACATTGCCTTGATGTCCAAAGATATTGTGGAGCTGAAGAATCAAATGGGACAAGTTGTGGATTTTATGGGGAAGTTCAACGAACAGGGTAGATTGCCAGGAGGTGTCATAAAGAATCCCAAGAACGAGCAAGCACAAGCAGTTGTCACAAGAAGTGGGAGAACATTGCTGCCACCACCTAGGACACAACATAAGCACGGTTATGATGGTTTGCATGAGGATGCCGAGTTAAGTGATGCCGAGAAGGATGATGCCGAGAAGAATGCACATGACGCAGCCGAGCATCCTGCCAAAACAAGCCATACCGAGCAAAAGGAAGGCACAAACCAAGGTCAAGCGAAGAATGGAAGAAGAAAAGAAGCTGAGCCAAGCAAGGGAGACTTGGAAGCAATGAAGAAAAAGGATCTTGAGAAAGATCCAGCTGCATTACAGAAGGAAAATGCGCCGAATTCTGAGGCACTCAAAGGTAAAAACTCTAACACAAGTGAATTAGTTTCGACTAATCAATCTTCTTGTTTGCCTTTTCCTTCTAGGTTCACAAAGAACAGAAAGGATAAATCCGACGAAGAAGTGTTGGAGGTTTTTAGGAAGGTGAATGTGAACCTTCCCTTGTTGGAGTGCATTCGACAAATCCCAAAGTATGCTAAGTTCTTGAAGGAGCTTTGCACAACAAGAAGGCACACACGGGAAACACAAGTTGTCAAGATGAGTGAGACGGTGTCTGCCGTTCTCCAAAGGAAAATGCCGCCCAAAATGAAGGATCCAGGGAGTTTTTCTATCCCTTGTGTTATTGGTTCAACACGTTTTGATAATGTCATGCTAGATCTAGGAGCTTCGATAAATGTCATGTCCCATAATGTTTATGCATCTTTAGATCTAGGACCTTTGAAAACTGATAACGTCGTAATTCAATTGGCGGATCATTCTAACAAATACCCTATGGGGTATGTTGAAGATGTTCTTGTGCAGGTGAATCAACTAATCTTTCCTGCAGATTTCTACGTTTTGGAAATGGAGGAGTCACTTTCTAACTCAACACAACTGTTGTTGGGACGACCCTTCATGCGCACTGCAAGAACAAATATCGATGTTGCTGGAGGCAACCTAACAATGGAATTTGATGGCGAGATGATCAGGTTCAATATTTTTAATTCCATGAAGTTTCCAAGAGCTGAAATTGAGGATGAACTTGTTGGGGGCAGCAGGAATGTCGACATGCTTGGTGATGCCAGGTACGGATCCGAACATAGATTTGGCGTTGCACCATGTGCAATGACCACTCACCAAGCATAGCAATTAGCCATCGAGCAAGGGGCCGGATTTGACAAGTTTGGAGAATGGGATGAGGAGGCTTTGAAAAATTTAGAGCCGTCCATACTTGAAGTTGTGAAGGAGCTTGAGTCACAACCAATCTATGAAAGGTATTCTCCTTTGTCAATTCCAATTTCTACTAATAAGTTGTTACCATCTGTGAAACAGGCCCCTAAGTTAGAGCTAAAAGCTCTACCCCTACATTTGAAGTACGTTTTTCTTGGAAAAGATGACACTTTACCGGTTATTGTGTCATCAACGTTGACAAAGCAACAAGAGGACAAGCTAGTTGCAGTTTTACAGAAGAACACAGCTGCCATTGGCTGGACTTTGGCAGACATCAAGGGAATAAGCCCTACAAAATGTGTTCACAGAATCTTACTTGAGGATGGCGCCAAACCTACCAGGGAGGCTCAGAGACGTTTGCATCCTCCAATGATGAAAGTTGTAAAGGACGAGGTGATTAAGTTGTTAGATTGTGGAGTAATCTATCCTATTTCGGATAGTCAGTGGATTTCACCCGTTCAGGTTGTGCCCAAGAAGAGTGGCGTGACTGTTGTAGAGAATGAGAAGAATGAGTTAGTACCACAACGGTTGGTGACAGGTTATCGCATGTGTATTGATTACAGAAGGCTGAACGCCACAACTAGAAAGGATCACATGCCTTTGCCGTTCATGGACCAGATGTTGGAAAGATTAGCAGGTCACGAGTTCTACTGCTTCTTGGATGGATATAGTGGCTACAACCAGATCATGATACACCCGGACGATCAAGAAAAGACAACGTTTACATGTCCCTTTGGTACGTTTGCTTATCGCCGAATGCCTTTTGGATTATGCAACGCTCCAGGTACATTTCAACGTTGTATGTATTCTATTTTCTCTGATTATATTGAAAATATCATTGAAGTTTTTGTGGATGATTTTAGTGTATATGGCAAAAATTTCGATGCATGCTTAGAGAATTTAGAGAAGATTTTAAACCGGTGTGTTGAAACTAACCTTGTACTAAATTGGGAAAAATGTCATTTCATGGTAAATCAAGGTATAGTTTTAGGTCATATTGTTTCTGCTAAAGGATTAGAAGTTGATAAAGCCAAGATAGATATTATGCATCACTTACCCTCACCTTCAACGGTGAGAGAGGTTCGTTCGTTTCTTGGCCATGCAGGTTTTTACAGGAGGTTCATCAAGGACTTTTCTTTGGTGGCAAAACCACTTACTTCCTTGTTGCAGAAAGATGTGCCGTTTTCATGGTCTAGGGAATGCGAGGATGCGTTCGTGCGATTGAAGGAATTATTGACAACTGCACCTATCATGACGCCACCAGATTGGGATTTGCCATTTGAGTTAATGTGCGATGCTTCTGACTATGCCATCGGTGCCGTACTAGGTCAAAGAAGAGAGAAGAAGCCGTGTGCTATATATTACGCTTCTCGGACATTGAACGATGCTCAGCTGAACTACTCAACAACAGAAAAAGAATTCCTTGCAGTAATCTTTGCTTTAGAAAAATTTCGATCTTATCTGTTGAATTCTAAAGTTGTTGTGTTTTCTGATCATGCAGCATTAAGGTACTTAATGTCAAAGAAGGAGGCAAAGCCGAGGCTCATCAGATGGATTTTGTTACTTCAAGAGTTTGATATCGAAATCAAGGACAAGAAAGGAAGCGAAAACGTTGTAGCAGACCATCTGAGCCGAATCATACATGCAAAGGACGAAATCCCTATGTCAGAAACGTTCCCAGACGAACAATTGTTTCAGTTGGAGGCCAAAGAACCTTGGTATGCCGATTTGGTTAACTACATGGTGTCAAGGTCATTTCCAACATCAATGCTGCACCATACCAAGGTCAAGATCAAGAAGGATGCTCGAAATTACATATGGGATGCGCCATACTTGTGGAGGCAATGTGGGGACCAAGTCATTCGACGTTGTGTTCCAGAAGAAGAGCATATATCCATCTTGGATTTTTGTCACAAACAGGCATGTGGAGGCCATTTTGGATCGAACAAGACAGCTAGAAAGGTGTTGGAAGCCGGATTCTATTGGCCAACGTTGTTCAAAGACGCTTATGCAACATGTGCTTCATGTGATCGTTGCCAAAGAACAGGTAATTTAGGTAAACGAGATCAAATGCCCTTAAATCCTATTATTGTTGTTGAAATTTTCGATGTTTGGGGTATTGATTTCATGGGTCCTTTTCCTTCATCTAAAGGTTTTATTTATATATTATTGGCTGTTGATTATGTTTCAAAGTGGGTGGAAGCAAAAGCCACCAGGACTAATGATTCTAAAGTCGTTGCAGAGTTTTTCAGAACTAACATTTATTCTAGGTATGGAGTGCCAAGAGTTCTGATAAGCGATGGTGGGTCTCACTTCTGCAATCGAACTATTGAGGCTTTGCTCAAGAAATATGGAGTCACCCACAAAGTGTCAACTCCATATCACCCTCAGACAAGTGACATGGCCGAAACTTCCAACAGAGAAATCAAGCAGATATTGGAGAAGACTGTAGGACCTACAAGGAAAGATTGGAGTGATCGATTAAACGATGCACTGTGGGCCTATAGAACTGCGTTCAAGACGCCAATAGGGACGTCTCCCTTTAGGCTTGTGTATGGCAAAGCTTGCCATTTGCCAGTTGAGTTGGAGCACAGAGCCTGGTGGGCGGTAAAGAAGTTCAACATGGACAAGGACGAGGCTGGATTGCATAGGAAGTTGCAGATTTGTGAGCTTGAAGAAATCAGAAACGACGCCTATGAATCCGCCATGATCTACAAAGCGAAAACGAAAGCATATCATGATAAGATGTTAAGAGGAAAGAACTTTCAGATAGGGCAACAAGTCCTTTTGTTCAATTCAAGACTTAGACTCTTTCCAGGTAAGCTTCGTTCACGTTGGGAAGGTCCATTTGTTATCACTAATGTATTGCCTTATGGTACAGTGGAAATTCAAAGCACAACCTCAGGAAATAGGTTCAAGGTAAATGGTCATCGACTTAAGCTTTATTATCCTATATTCCCTAAATGTGACGTCGACATCCAATCATTTGAGGAGCCATCACCACAACCATAGTGACGCCATCAAAAGCAAGAAGAGAAGAGTCTAGGCTGATAGACTATAAACATTAAGCGCTGCATGAGAGGCAACTCATTTCAACCGTAGCAGTGGAGGAGCCATCAGCGAGAGTTTGCATTTTCTTATACCTTCACTTTTATGGTTGATATTTTGTTTATTATGTGACTTAGACACATGCTTAGGAAATTATGACATGACTCTGGGTTAACATTGAGGACAATGTAATTTTCTAAGTGTGGGGTAGAGGTTACATAGTAATTTGGTGTGTTTTTAAAATTTTCCGAAATTTTTATTTAATTTTTGTCGAAATTTTTCAAATTTGTTTTTGTTTTGTTTTGAGTCTTAGGATATACCCTTAAAAGTCTATGATGAACTATATCTTTGAATGCATGATTGATAGTTTGACATTTATCTTAAGAAATTGCGAGTTTCATGGATATTGTGAATTAGTATGAATATTTGAGACTTGATTGATAATGAAGTATGCATGTTTGATTAAATTGTTCCAAATAACCTATGTGAGATTTTGAGCCTAAAAACTTTCTTTCATGAGTGAATTATGTGCCGATTTTTGCTTGAATTTTTTCGAAATTTTCACTAAATTTTCACTATTTTTCGAACCCTCATCATTCTTTGCAAATTCAATGACTATGTGCTATAGATTTTTAATGGACTCTAGAATTTACTAGAACTTGCTTATGTGATTTTCAAAGCTTTATAATCATAACATGTCTTGATTTTGAATATGATTGAATTAAATCTCATTAGGATCACCACCATTGCCAAATAAAACATATGCCTATTTTGTGCCCGTCGTGGGACTCCTTAGTTAACCCCTTTGAGCTTACATTGAGCCTTTTATTTCATCACCTTTAAACAGAATTCCTTTGCTTAGAATAGCTAAACTTTTACCTTGTTATCAAGACTTGGCAAAGTACTTTTAATGGAGCTGTATTGCGTGATGTTGTGAAGCAAGTGTGGGGTGAACAATGTGCTAAAGAGCAAGTGTGGGGTAAAACACCATATGATTATAAATGTATGTGCCATGTATAAACAAAAAGAAAGAAATATGTCCGAAAAAAAAATAATAATAATAAAAGAAAAGAAAAGAAAAAAAAAATTTTTCGGATAGAATTAAAGTTCAAGGCACAAATTCTTTTATGGTGTTTTGTAAAGTTTGTGAATTTGGAGTTAGTGATTATTTGAAGGTCTAAAAGTGTTTATATGACCTTTGTCCTGTTCACAATATGGGGAGAAGTCAAGATTGACGTATGGGTCCAACATGAAGAAATTCGACCCTTGAAGTGAAGACATGAGGAGGAGCGAAATTTGCTAAAGTCTTGGTGATTTCTTATAGCACCACTTATCTAAAAATCCCTACCTTATGAAACCAAGCCCCATTACAACCATATTATTGAGATGAAATTCATGATTCTTAAGATAGCTAACTTTGATTTGTGGAGATTTTCTCATAAGTTAAGCATATGGTTTTGGTTCATTACTGCACTTAGTTGTTACATGAGGTTTTTCCACGAATTTCTATTCACAAAGTGCTTTTATTTGGTGAAATATGCAAGTTATTTGTTATCTTATCATCTTTTCCCTTGCATATACTATTGAGTGAATACCATGGATGAGTGAAAAGAAGAGAGTATGCCATTGTGAGGTGGAACGGTTATCATACATGTTTGTGCTATATGATCTCATATCTTACTTGTTCATGCTATGATACATGCTTATGAAGCTTTGCAATTATGCTTTTCATTCAAATGTTTTAACTTGAAAATTATGCATGCTAAAGAATCTGAGACAAATCATTTAAGGGTATTAGTTGTTTAAGTATTAGAAGTTTTTGAGTCGTTTGTTTTGTTTTTAGTTTTAGAGTCAGTTTGCTAAGGGACTAGCAAAGAGTAAGTGTGGGGTAGTTTGATAAGTGCGTTTTACGCTATGTTTTTAATGTGTTTTTACCCTCATTTGTACCTTGTTTATTCCTTAGTATTGTTGTTTTTACTTAGTTTGAGTCAAAAAGGGTTTTTCTGTAGAGCAATGGCTAAAACATGTATTTATACAGAAATTTGTGCTTAAGCGTTGTAAATTCGATTTGGAACGAAGACTTGGTTATTTTCTCTTATGATTCACCGTACCTTTACATTGTCAATTTTGATGAATTTGGTTTAATGTGTAGATGACATGTAAATGAGCATATGAGAACAAGAATCATGAAGATTGGACTCATGGAAGACAACAAAAGAAGCCATGGAAAAGAAGAAACTCCGAAACATAAGGTTTTGATCCGAGCAGAAATTTCCAGAAACCATAACTCAACTTCAAAGATTTCCTGAGGACGATCCAGGAGGAACTAGGGGACGTGCCATATATGGATAGAAAGCTGTGGATGTCTAGTTTCTAAATCTTTTGGAATCGCAGCAATCCGAGTTCTGAGGAAGAAGTTATGCCGGAAACAATGGCCGGAGGTCAGTCTCGCGAATGAAACTCTCCCGCGAATGAAAACTTATTCGCGAGCAGAAATCTCTTCCGCGAACAGAAATCCTACATCAACTTCGGAAAATCATATCTAAATATCCAGGAGGAATCTGAAGACGAGCCTTATATCATTGGAAAGCTACGAAAGTCTAGTTTTCAGATCTTCTTGAATCACAGCATTTGGAGTTCAGATGAAGGAGTTATGATCAAAACAATGGACGGAGGTCAAGCTGCAAAACTGGGCAGTTTCTGCCTAAGTTGTCACACGAGTTTGGGAGGATGTTTCTTCACCAAAATTCTTCCCAAGCATGTCAAAGGACTTAAGAGAAGCTTAATGAAGTCATGGGAAGCTGCATTGAAGAAGGAGATTCGAAGAAGTCATCATGGCAGCCGAAACAACCAAGTGTGGAGCTTTTCCGGTCAAACCGGGAAAGTCTGTCCTTGCCGAGTTTGTCCATGATTTCGGCTGCCTATGAGCCCAAGAACTTGTGTATAAGGCCTACATGGATTCAATAACATGTAGAGGAGTCCAAGAAATCAGAAATCCAAGGTCCAAGTCGAAATCTTTGTCCAAAGATAAAAGGAGGAAACCCAGCTCAACAAGGAAGGTGTCTCCTTGAAGTTCCTGAATTCTCTAGGGTTTTCCCTTAAACTTTCTGTATAAATAGGACCTATGTACATCAAATTTCGTGTCTTTCAATTGCTCAAGCCTTAGTATAGCCAAGCTCTACCAAAAACCCTAAACACACAAGCTGCTGCCGCCGCCGCCGCACCAACCAATTGCTTCCATCCGCCGCCGATTTCACCTTCTTCCCTAGCCGATCTATATAGGTAGCCTAGGTATGAAGTTCATCAAGGTTGTGTGTAAAAATCTACTGTGTTTTATCAAGTTTTATTATAGATTATTCTATGGTTTTCGGTTTTATACATTGCATGTGTTCTTGAGTTCTTCTTTGTGATTTTCTTGAAACTATGTGTGATGTATAACGTTCTAAGTATATTTTAGTTTCATGATTTAGATTAAGTTGCTGTATGTTCTTGTGTGTAGTATGTTCTAATTGATTAATCATCACCTGATCACGTAATCGAACCCTAGGTTAATTTGAATGGTACCCAAGTTAACTATTAGGGGGGAGTTTAATCTGCCGTAGTAATCCAGGATCAAGTTAGGCATATTTGATAGTTTGATTCTAGTTGCTGCAAAGGGTTGCTAGGGTGAGTGATTTGCATGTTGAATAGGATGAGTGACGCCATACCTAGGACCATGTCTTCAACCGACTCTAGTTCGTAAGTGTATCTTGTTTAGGTTAGGCATATTTGATAGTTTAAACAAGGTGACACATATGTTTTAGGTTCAGGCATATTTGAAGTTCCTAAAAACACATGAGAAGTCTTAAAAGGTTGAAATCAATGAAAACATATGATAGTGCGAGCATCACTATTTAATCTTGCATGAAATTGTTATATGCTTATTGCGGTGTTTGTTATGTTGTGTACTTGAGTATTGATTGACCATTGTATGTAAATAATTCTGTTTTCTTTTCTTTATGTTTCGAACCACCTTATAAATCCCCCATTTAAAATCGTAAATATGTTAATACTTTTGCATTTGTGTATACTTGTATATTATGTGACAGATAATTGTATATGCTATGTATTTGTGTATTTTTGTATAAAGTGTGTGAATATTACTAACGATTTGTTTTGCAGACATAATCCTTCCCTAGTGTCCCCGGCTAGAACGATCCCTACTTACAGTTACTACAATGATAGGGTTTTAAATTGCAGGTTGTTGAAAAACGGCCTCGTCAAGTCATAAAAAGAAAAAACAAATAAAAAAAATTCAAAATTCAGAAAATTGGCTCCATAAATATATATTTTTGATTTATGTCGTGTGTGTTTTTGTTTTATTTTGAGTCTTAGGATATACCCTTAAAAGTCTATGATGATTTTATCTTTAATACATAGATAATGGTTTGACATTTATTTTAAGAAATTGTAAGTTTCATGAATATTGTGGATTGGTATGAACATTTGAGATTTGATTGATTGTAAAGTATGCATGTTTGGTTAAATTGTTCCAAAATAACCTATGTGAGCCTAAATGCTTTCATTCATGAGTGATTTATGCTGATTATGCCAAATTTTTCAAAAATTCACTATCATAAACCTCATCATTCTTTGCATATTCAATAACTGTGTTATAGTTTTTTAATGGACTCTAGAATTTACTAGAAATGGGCTTATTAGTAAGAATCGGTGTTGATCTTTGATCGAAAGGAGCTAGTAGGTAGAATTTTGAGAAATCTATTCGCGATGCGGTTCGAAAGGGTTCTCAGAAATAATTGATACTTGAGAACGATAAGATTATTTTAAGTGGTAGTGTCACCCTCTGTGTTGGACTTTGAGTATAGAAATTTCGAGGACGAAATTTTTATAAGGTGGGAAAAATTGTCACATCCCGATCCTAGAATTATTCTGCGGTTGGTTTACTTTGGGTTTTAACCATTTAAAGTAATTGTTTGACCGTATAATGACCGTAGAGTTGACTTTTTGTAAAGTCAAGAATTTAGGAAAACTTTCTTCATAGAGGATGTCGATATGAGTTCGTGAACATGTAGTACGCTCAAATCGGAGTTCGTATGAAGAAGTTATAAGGGTCTGAAGTCAGGGGCATATAGGTAATTTTGTAAAAAAGGCTATAATAGCCCAAAAAACCCAGAAATCGGGCAGAAAACCTGCTAGAGCTTCTCGAAGTCACCGCCACCGATTCAAGCTACCTCAGGATGCCGCACCAGTCCTAAAAGGAGCGAATCTGAGTCTACTTCAATTCTAGGTAAGCTTTTCGACCTATCTCCCCTTGGTTTAGGAGAAATTTCAAGTTGTTTACCGAATGTACAGTACGAGTTCTAGATCAGATTTCTCCCTCCTCAAGCCACCAATTTGTGAGTTCTATATATGGTTAGAATGGATTTTAGGAGTATTACTCACCCCTAAAGTTTGGTGAATTGATTTGGAGTGTGGAGGGAGAATCAAATATTTGAAGTTTTGAAGTTTTAAAAAATATTTTAGGTTTTTACTTTTTCCTTCGATTGACCTAGTTAGATGCCAAATTGGCATTCGAGTTGAACTAGAAAGTTGTTCCAAATGAAGAGGCAAGGCTACTGTTAAAATTTGGTAGCGATCGGAGGTCACCGAATTTTTGGCCGGAATTTCTGCCGACGGCCGCCGGCGGGGCGGTGCTGTTAGTTTTTGGGTAGTTTTTCATGCCCATTAAATAGTGTAAAATGAGAGGAGTCTATGGTTTAAATTTGGTAATTTTTGTAGGAGTTTTGGTTAGGTTTTGGAATTTTTCAAGTTTAATATTATCGGCGGATAATAAAATATTATTCCGGCCATCAATTATTATTGATTAAAGTTTGGGAAATATTTTAAGAACTTCTAAGCTATTGATGAAGATCGGGGTTTTTGTTGACTAAGTTTAAGGGTTTTGGCAGAGGGTATTGTTATTGCCAATATTAAATAATTTTTCGTTTGACGATTGAGATTTAATATTATTCGTTTAACAAGAGATGAGGAGTTTTCGCTTGAGAAGCGATTCAGATTTTGTCAGGCTAAGGCCTAAGTCTGTGAGTGGACTTTTTATTTTATACCGTGCATGCTCAAATATTTATGAAAATGTATAAACAACATGATTTTGTTGATTTAATAAGCCGGTGGGGCCAGGAAGGTAGGCTGCTCCCCTCCCGGACGCTCCTTGTATTGTCGGCTAAAATTTATGTTATGTCGATTATATTTGGAAATGCATTGTTTTATGGCCATTGTTTTAATGGCGGTCGGGGAACCGTGTCTTATGCATGAGATGCATGTTTTAATTTACGGGGGAGCAGTCATATATTAATGAATTTTCGTATTTGTTTTCTTCGCCATGAAGGGTCGTTATATATATATATATTATCATTGCTAGCTAGCCATACGGCCCCCCACTTTAGAAGTGAAGTGGGGGTAATAATAGCCTTATTTGGCTCCAAACTTACCCTGAGAGGCTTATTGTCATGGTGGAATCTCTCTGCCATGAAGGGTCGTTACTTAGTAGCCTTTGACCCTACTTTGGGAGATTCTTCGTCATGGTGAAATCCCTTCTCCTATTTTTAATGTTGATTTACAAGCCAATAAGATTGGCATTTTACGTTTTGGTTTTCCGAACGATTATTTTGGATTATTTCCGACGAGGCATGCATATGGATTTTCTGGAAATTCAAAAGGAGAACATAAATTGATTATTTTCACACGCTTAGATATTCTTTTTGTTCACTCATTCTAACGTTGTGTTTTTAAATGTTTTCCCCTAGGCCCTTCGTTTTCAAATGTCCAGTGTTGTAGGGTTGCTGAGAGGAGGTCATAGGTACTGAAGATGAGACATAGTCAAATTATTTTTTCGTCGCTATTTAGTCTATTTAGGTATTGCTTCCACGTAGAATGCTCTGAATACCCTAGTATTGTGTTTAGTTGTATTCGTTTGTGGAAGTGTTTTTGTTGGATTGCTAGTAGGGTTGTCCATTTCAAAGGGGGATTTCCAGTAAAAATTTTCCTTGAAGTGAACCCCGCATAATTTACTTCGGGTTAAAAAGGTTAACCCGGGTGGATCCTGACAATGGATGCTCCATATAAATACAAAAAAGAACGGGGAATTCAACAATGTCAACAAATATGTCATTCATATAAATGCCAGAACAACTTAATTTATTGTCGTTGTACAGTGTACACATTCTAAAATGAGTTTTTGTTTGTGTAAATCATTATTTGAAGCATAACTTGATCTACTTACCTGTTGAGATATTAATCTCACATTTAAAATATGGGATATTCCTTGTGGGTTTATAAGAGTTTGAGCTAATCTCTCCATTGTCAATTGGGTTTGGATGTGAACTCCATACTACATTATCATGGTATCAAAACGGGTTACCCACGACCATGTGTGTTAGCGTTAAAGGTTACACGAACTCCACGTCACCCAAAATGTTATCCACGTGTTAGGCTTGAAGATTCGCCACACGTGTAAGGCCGTGTTGAGATATTAATCCCACATCAGGAATATGCGACATTGTTTATGAGTTTATAAGAGTTTTGACTACTATCTCCATTGTTAATTAGTTTATGATATGAATTTCAGACTATTTTATCCTTACCACATGTTTACAAGTATATGTACAAATTATTGACGATGTGGTTACTTTGTTAATTATATCATTTATTTGTATACATTGTAAATGAATGTGGTAACTTTGTTAGCATTATCATGATTTGGTTTAATTAAATTGTATTTTTGCTTCAATTAAATGCAAAATGAATGTATGTGTGGGTAAAGCTATAATTCAATAACATTCTTTGATGTGTAATTTTATGTAATATTTTCCATCTTGAGGACTAGTGATGCGTACCAGTTTGAGAAGGCATATGGTAATCTCAGGAAAAATTAAGTCCTCATTAAGGTAGTTAAAGTCCTCAATAGAGTAAAGGAACTCCTCACTTCAATGACCTAAGAATGACTATTGACTATGTTCCTCACTCCTTTGTGTCGAAAACCCTAAAGACTAGAATATGACAGCCCTTGAAAAAACTACCATAAAATAAGAAATTATATTATAATTATCTTAAAGTAGTCAAGAGTAATTTAGTATCGAAGGGCCACATGTAAATTTAAGAGGTTAAAAAGATACAAATGATGTTGTACCAAACCAGATATTGTGTAAGAAGCTAGTTGCGCGCTGAAGCATTTTATAAGCAACTTCATCTTAGTATACTGCAAAAATGAAAAAAACAATTAGTAAAAGCTTCATTTACTGGACATAAAAAAACTTGTGTAAAAAAATTATAAAATGTAGTTCTGTAATAGAATTCAGTTCACTTTAGTATGCACACACAGATCGAGACACGTACTTGTATATATATAAGGCAATCCCCAAAATTATACACAGCAAAATAATGTCAATGCAGAAATTTCTGCTCGATCTCATCTGCAAGAAAATCAATGTTCTTAATATTGGAGCTACAGCAGCTAGCTTCAATAGAATCTAGATACCATGCCTATTGTGAAACTTAAATTGATCATTAAATAAGGTTATGGCTACCTTGTAAAGATTTTCCTTAAGCCTCACATTATTATTTTTGATGTCAGATGTCACCTTATCCACCTGTTAAAGCACCAGACCATCACTAAAAATGAACACTAGCTTATATCTCATGGTGTGATTTAAAAGATAAATTTTTGAGTAACAGAATAAAGGTTCACCTTCGTATCTATCTCATCCATTAACGGGACCTGCCGATCCATTTCCTGAACATAGTGAAACAAAGATCAATCTCTTATTCTTCAAATAGAAAAAAGAAAATGAGTTATGTGCATCTCTACCAACCTCATTCATATCTTGGGCTAACTCTTTCAACGTACCCAGTCCTTCTGATATGATATCTAGACCTTGATCCTGCACGAAAGAACAACTCACATTATTCAAAGTTTCATGACACAAGACTAAGCCATTGCGTCCTCAGATTATAGAGAAAGCATAAAACAGACTAAATTAGGAGCTGTATATGCCTGTCTCTTCTTTCGCATTTCATACTCTTGCCGAAATTGATTAGACTCTTGATTAGACTGCTGAAAAAACTCATTCTCAAAGTTTCCATCTGATCAGTAAGGATACAAGTGAGCGTCAAAAATAGATCAAAATGTGAATATCGAATAAAATGAAACCCTAAAAACTGCATAATAAACATTGATTACCTGATAAGTCAAACTTTATATTTTTATGAGATGCTGAAGGTCCCCAAATTCCAGCTTTAGATGCAGGAGTTTCTAAGCCATCTGGTATTTCTTGAATCCTCTCTGGCAATGTAAAAACCAGATCAATGCGTGTTTCCAGATCTTCTTTCGACAACCCTTTTACCTGTTGTTGAAGCACATTATAAATATAGTTACAATATTTTGGAGTTCGGCAAATTCGGACAGGATGCCTCAATAAAATTGCTTTATAGTCTATGTCGTTCCTATTGAGATGTTGAATAAAAAATCCAAATTCAAAAGACAAACGTCTTGGTATGAACCTTCATAATCTTTTCCATGCCATCAATGTATTTATTCCCTTGTGATCATTATGTATGAGATGTATGATCAAATTATTGTATGAACTAAGAGTTAAACCAAGTAAAGAGTTCATCACAATTAATGTGTTTATTTTATTTGTTGGAATCTAACGCTTAACTAAGAGTTCATCCCATTCTTTGTGCATAATTGTTTGATTGAGAAAAAAAGGAAATGCAAGATTTCTATAGATGGTTATCTACCAAGGTTACAATTATTCGCACCGGCACTTGTAGGCTTCTAATTTTATTTGTTGGAATGTACTGCTTAACTAAGAGTTCATCCCATTCAATTTTCTAGTTCTAGATTCTTCCAGAGTACTATATTTTGCAGTGGTCACGATTGTTTTGATTCATTACCTGCAACAAGCACTCTTCTTGTACCTGTTTTGTTTCATCTTAGTAGACATAGTAATAATCACACATTACAAAATTAATGGAGAAACAATGGCTATTGGAGACAAACCAGCTAAATTCCTCGCAAATAAGAATAACTAGCTAAATTACATATATGTTTATCATGCACAATCAACATTGCATGTTGAGGCGGAAGCACTTTGGCTGGTCTGCTAATAGCCATCTATAATCAGTGGAGCGAAATAGAGGTAGAGAGCGATAGTGTTATTATGCTAAAGTCCCTAGCTAGTGAAAAAAGGAGGACTTGTCAGACATCAAAGCGATATTGAAGGATTGTAAGTCTTATCTATAAGATTTTAATTTTATTTCAGTTAGACATATCTTTCGTGAAGCTAATGGTGTTGCCCATAGACTAGCACACCTATCTAATGGATGAGTTTTGGATCAATAACACACCTGACATAATTCGAGATGTGCTTATTGAGGATGCTTGTAATTTAAACAAGGTTCAGGCTCTATATCTCTCTCGGTGCATTCTCGCATCAATAATAATTTAAGGAGGGATAATACTCCAACCTAACCGGAAACCCAGTCCATTTAATAAAAACAGAGAATAACATAGTTTAATTTGGAGACATTATATCCAAAATCACTCACATCCATATTATGTTTCTTTTATTTCTCATTATGCGTGAACTCCAGCCCAAATTGAAAGTCATCAAGCTAGCCAATCACATATAAACATTGATAAACAATTAACATAAATAAAATTTCTGAATCCGAAACCATTTTGGCTCACCTTCTTCTGAGCCAATCTACGCAGCTTAGGAAGTTCTTCCATCAATCGGGCCTTAGATCGGCGAATCTCCACATTAGTTGCCACCGCAACAGCCCTATTACTTTCCATAGCAGACTTCTCCGCTTTCTGCATATATAATCCCAAGAAATCAAACATCACATTTCCATTTTCCCCCAACAAAATCCTAGATATGAAAACACAAAGATTTTCTCCCTTGAAAGAAGAAGTATTTCAATGGAATATAGAGAAACTGAGACGACGCACCAGATGAAGGTCTTGAATTTCGTCTTCGACACCGGCGTAGTGGCGAGCGAAGACATCGTCGCCGAAGGCATTGAGCTCGCGCTGCTTCTCGA
The DNA here is from genome assembly GCA_951800085.1 of Comarum palustre. Taxonomy (NCBI): domain Eukaryota; kingdom Viridiplantae; phylum Streptophyta; class Magnoliopsida; order Rosales; family Rosaceae; genus Comarum; species Comarum palustre. Next base: position 7,377,533 of record OX637582.1, on the reverse strand, counting down.
TGTCATACTTCTCGTACTTCCTGCAGATTGTTTCGACTCGGGAGAGGAGGTCGATGACGCTCATTTTTCCTCGCCAAATGGGAAAGTTGATGTCGGAAGAGGAGGAGGCTTTTTTGTTTTCTCTAGTTTTCCGGTCATTGTGTTCCCTTAATTTTCGTTGGCCGTGTAACGAAGTGGTGGCGAAATGGATGGTAGAGGGAGAGACTGAGTTTATGAGCCAGAAAACGAGGGAAAACTGTTTGCATGATGAACACGTTAAAACCAGGTAATTAACCACGTACCCAAGTGCAGATTCCTTAGCTACATCTATGCGGAAAATGGGATTCTCCGTTAGTTTCTAGCTTATCAATGGAGATGCTAATAAGATAGAAGCCTTGTTCAAATAGGGCTAAAAGTGTCTCAAATCGAACTTCATGTTATTTTCAATTTTGATCCATGCTAGATTTTTTTTAACGGTGTTAGGCTAACCCCAAAGGCTTCCCAAGAACAGAAGTCAATCTCACACCCCATGTGAAATGCTCCAACTATAGATTGCATCAGTATCAATTCGAATCTTACAGAGTACACTTAGCTCAGTAAGAAACAACTAGGTCACATGTAGGATACGACTAAACAGTTTTCTTGCTCCCCGTTCTGACCAGATATACATGTAATAAAAAGCTATTGAGAGCAAGTGAAATCAATGACTAAATCATAGTCAAGTTCATATTTCTAATTTAGAGTGTAATCTCTCTCCACTAAACTATAGTAGGGAGAAATCATTATATAACAAAATGCAACCTTTTATTGTGACTATTGCTAAATGACTATAAATTGATAATATACACTTTTAAGTAAGGTTGATTTGGTATTGTTGTGCTGTAAGAAAAAAATAACATTTTTTCAATAATATAAAAATATTTCACACAATATTAATGAATTTATTCTCTCCTGTTACGGTGGGATTTAGCCATTTAAGACGTGACTATTGCTCGAGTAGATTTTCTTTTTCTTTTTTCTTTTCTTTTTTTGGCAAGTCCTAATATTAGAATATCAATCTAATACATAAATATTTTAAAAACACTTTAAATATTTATATATTATCCAATTGAATACGTGACGATTTTACAAATGATAATTCATTTGATATAGGAAAAACAACATTTTTTATTATAATAAACGACTAGACTATTATGCAACAATTTCAGAATATAAAATCTTGTCAATACTCAATACACCATTGTAATTTAAAGAAACTATATTTACTCGGTTATAATTTATTATATAGTAAACTATAATTTAGTTATCAAATAAATTTCAATTTACAAATACACCATGTAGACAATATCTTACACTTTAAGGACACAAATTAACAAATTAGGACAAGTTGATTCCCACATGTCATTTGTCACTATATATTTTACCAAATTACCTTAATAAAATTTTAGGACAAATTGATGTCCACATGTCATCTGTCATTATATATTTTACCAAACTACCATTTACTATTCAATTCTCTGCTGACGTGACACGCTGCTACTGTCAGGTTGGAAGGTATTACTGCAGGCACTATTCTAATTTTTTCGATAATTCTTTGATGTTGTCGCACTGCTACTGTTTGACTCTGCTGTTGGTGCGCTGCTACTGTCAGATCCTGATGCAAGTGTGCTATTACTGCCAACTCTAATAGCAAAGGGACGCAGTAGTACAAAGAGTACATAATAACAACACAAAAAGCATGCAGTAGCAGCCATACAGTTGAAACATACAGTATCAGTAACAACACAAAGAGTACACAGTAGCAGCACATAGCAGCAGCATCACAAAAAGCACGCAGTAGCAGTACATAGCAACAATAAGAAGAAGAATAACCAAATCAGATCTAGCACGTTGCTACTGCCAAGTCTGATGAGCAGCATGCTGCTACTGCCTACAACTGCTACTGTCATCCCAACCACAATCCTAATCCTAATACCACGATTACCAGCAGTGACAACAATGCTCACACCATTTTCCCCTAACTTCATTCTTATAAATCTCACAAAGTTCAAAGATGAAAACCAAATAATTATCACTATTTTCATATCTGACCACATCCAAACCTCTACCTGTAGATCACACAAATTCCATCACCAGCAACAAACTGAAAAACATTCAATTAGCATCCAAATTCCTCTTCAAGATGTCATCATCGTTGTCCTATCACCGCTGCCGTAGTCTTCGATTCATCGTGTCAGAGATTGACAGACAACATCATCGATTGCCGTCAGTCTCGATTCACCACATTCACTGTCATCAATGCAGTGCCTTCAATCTCATCTTCGATTCAATCATCATTGAGGCACAACCGTCGTTGTCGTAAAGGCGTGGATGTCTTACAATTGAGGAGTGATTGTGGCATGCGAGAGAGAGACACTACCAGGATAAGCACTTTAGCCGACGAAATTTTTTCGTCGGCCTGTTCACCATTTTCGTCGGCTATAACCTTAGCCGACGACACGTCGTCGGCTAAGAAGTCGTCGGCTATACTTCGTCGGCTATGCTTATAGCCGACGAAATGAAGTCCGTCGTCGGCTATACTCCACACCTTAGCCGACGAAATAATATAAAAAATTCGTCGGCTATACTCCAAACCTTAGCCGACGAAATAATATAAATATTTCGTCGGCTATAATCCAACACTTAGCCGACGAAATAATATTAATATTTCGTCGGCTATAATCCAACACTTAGCCGACGAAATAATATTAATATTTCGTCGGCTAAAGTTTTTAAAAAATAAAAATTAAATAGAGAATAGCCGACGAAATTAGCACACTTTCGTCGGCTAAAGGTTGTTGGAAAAAAAAAACTAGCATAGCGGACGAAATATGGTAAATTTCGTCAGCTATAGTACTTTTTATACTAGAAACCCAAACAAAATTTATACATTACCATCCAAGCAAGCTGCAAATTACAGAAACAATTTTATAACCAACAACAACACACCATCTAAAGTAACATAAACATTTTGCATTAAATTTTCAATTCATAAATTGTTCATAAAACCTAAAAAGTAAATTAATATTTGTTCATAAACCTAAAAAACTAAATAAATAATTGTTCATAAACTTAAAAAACTAAATGAAATCGAGAGGCGTCCGGCTGGCTGGAAGAGCGAGGGGCGCTAGGCGGCCTGGAGGCGGGAGGGCCATCTGGCTGCCTGGAGGAATGTGTCGGCTCCAGAAGAGACGCCCGTCGGGCCGTCATTGGGCCCTGAAACGAACCGCGAGGGTTGCTAGACGTTCCCTCTGACGATTCACCCCGGCCCTTCGAACTCTTTGATCTGCTGAATAATCCTTTCATCCTAAATAAAATAATTAATATTTTGTTAAATTAAAAATGAACAATATACCAAATAAAATAATTAATATACGCAAATATATTAAATATACTAAATACACCCAAATATATTAAATATAATAAATACACCCAAATACACCCAAAATCAGTAAATACACCCAAATACACCCAAATTCAGTAAATACACCCAAATACACCGATATATATTAAATATACTAAATACACCCAAAATACATCCAAATATACTAAATACACCCAAATATACTAAATACACCCAAATACATCCAAATATACTAAATACATCCAAATACACCCAAATTTACTAAATACACCCAAAATACATCCAAATATACTAAATACACCCAAATACACCCAAATATACTAAATACACCCAAATACATCCAAATATACTAAATACACCAAAATATATTAAATATACTAAATACACCCAAATACATCCAAATACACCTAAATACACCCAAATTCAGTAAATACACCCAAATACATCCAAATACACCCCAATACACCCAAATACATCTAAATACACCCAAAAACACTCAAATACACCCAAATACACCCAAATTCACCCAAATACAACCAAATATACACCCAAATTCAGTAAATACACCCAATATAATTCAACATTATCACAACATAATACAATTCAACATTATCACAATATAATTCAACACAATTCAATATAATGCAATATATTGAAAAAACAACCTAAATTTGTTCTATAATACAATATAAACATGAAATTGCATACCTAATTGGTTTGGGAGATGAGGGAGGCGGAGTGGAGGCCGAAAACCGTCGAAAATGGCGAAAGAAAATCGAGAGGAGAGGGAGAAATTCGCCGGCGGAGTGGAGAAAGTGGAGAAGTGGGCTTCTGTTTCGCTGCTTTCGAATTTATAGGAAGAACTATAGCCGACGAAATAAAAAATTCGTCGGCTATAGTCCCACTTTAGCCGACGAAATAAAAAATTCGTCGGCTATAGTTGGACTTTAGCCGACGACAAAACCCTAATTTCGTCGGCTAAAGTCCAACTATAGCCAACGAAATTTTTTAAGTAATTTCGTCGGCTATAGTTCAACTTTTACCCGACGAAATTACTGCGAATGTTAGTAATTTCGTCGGCTAAAGTATATTTTATTCATATTTAGTAAGTTCATGCACAATTTATTTGTTTTATCTTGTGAAACGGAAAACCGACCTTCAGATATCATCATTATGTTGAAACATGTGTGAGGGTAAAATTTCAGCATCATCGGACACACGGTCGGGCTCGATCCGCACGGTCAATCCCGTTGGTCAAACCCCTAAACACAAACAAACGGTGATTTGGCCACCTAAAATACGTATTCTGTCCGGACCGTCAACTACAAATAGTTTCATATCGAGGAGACGCAACTAGCGGTATAAAATTTATAAGAAAAATAACCGTCCGAGATAGGGCGTCCTCTATGGCGAACGAATAGAAAAAATGCAATGACCGCAAGTATTGGCACCGAAACTTATCGGAATTACGTGAAATTTCAACCGTAGACATATTTCATCGTTCCGGTCATATCTTATCTCACGACTTTTTGTTTGTTTGAAGCATCTACGTATAGTTTGTTTTTAAAACGGAACATTTACTTAACACTTAGTCAATTAGTTATACAACATTAGTAGGCATACTTTGATTGTGACAATCCATCTTGTGAAACGGAAAACCGACCGTCAGATATCATCATTATGTTGAAACATGTGTGAGTGTAAAATTTCAGCATCATCGGACACACGGTCGATCCGCACGGTCAATCCCGTTGGTCAAACCCCTAAACACAAACAAACGGTGATTTGGCCACCTAAAATACGTATTCTGTCCGGACCGTCAACTACAAATAGTTTCATATCGAGGAGACGCAACTAGCGGTATAAAATTATTATTTTATTCATTTAACTTTAGCCGACGAAATATTAGGGTATTCGTCGGCTATACTTTAGGGTTTAGGGGTTAGGGTTTAGGGTTTAGCCGACGAAATATTAGGGTATTCGTCGGCTAAGATACTTTTAGCCGACGAAATATAACATGTTTCGTCGGCTAAAAGTATCTTAGCCGACGAAACATGTTATATTTCGTCGGCTAAAACTGTCAAATAGATAAAAAAAAACAGTTGGTTTAACCGTACCCATAACAATTTCCTGCATATATAACCAACATTAAGATACATTATGAATTGTAGAGCTTGTACCATATAAAACACATCAAATTGTAGTACAAATTCAAATAACTAAGAAGGCTCGTAATCAGAATCATCCGATGAGTCTTCTTCGGTGTCAGAATTAATTTCCGGTAATCTATGCATTTCTACATCACAAGAGTCGTTGTCTGTTTCTTGATTTGGATCCACATCAATAAGGCGAGCGTCTAAATCACGAATTCGAACCGAACGACCCGGTTTAAAATTATTAAGGCGAATTGTAGAGGAGTCAGGAATATCTATTGCACTGTGTTCTTGATACGCAACATTTTCTTCCTCGTCTTCGGCCTCTCCAAGTGTAGCCGCCCGGTAAATGTTTCGAGGGTGCACAAGATTGACTACTTTCCACGCGTCACCCTTAACAAGGTCATCAAGATAAAACACTTGTTTCACCGATGTCGCAAAAACAAACGGGTCATCTTCGTAACAGCTTGTGCCAGTGTTCACCTATAAAATCCCGTACTGATCAATCTTCATGCTCTGCGAGCTTCTAGTATCAAACCATCTACACTTGAACAGGTGCACGGTCATGCCTTGCCCATAAACGAGTTCCACCACTGAATCAAGAACACCATAATAATCAACTCCATTCCGGCCACCATGCGCCATAATCCCAGAATTCTGTGTTCTTCGTCTGTTGTCTCTCATTTCACATATAAATTGCACGCCATTGACCTTGCACATCGGGTAAACTCTTGACATTATCGGCTTCATAGCTAGAAGTCTTAGTTCGTGAGACCAATTTGGGTGACCATCAAATTGAATATGGTTCATCTGCAACCAAAGATTCAATGTATTATAAATTAATATGAATAATTATGCAATCAAGGAGACTTGCAACATACAAAATTGGAGAATTACATACCCAATCGCCAAAATAGTTCGCGAACTCCTTGTTGTGGTAGTCGAGATCACCTTGAATGTCTGGACAGTGTAGATGAATGTCTTTCCAGTATTCAACTTCTTGACAGTTAATCAATACCCACCAATGGGCTATGACGAGCTCATGGGGTTGCAACTTGTAGGACTCTGGTAAAATTCCATAAACTTCAACATCATTTGAGACTATGGAAAGGTTAAACTTCGGTTCATCAACCGGCATGGTTTGTGGAGTTTCCTTCAATGCTCCTAGATACAACTTCATGTAGGTGACGCACTCGTGCGCAATATATGCTTCTGCTATACATCCTTCAGGCGCGGATTTGTTAGCCACATAAGCTTTGTAGTCTCCAAGTTGTCTGTAAATAAATAAATTTGTTGTCATATGTTACGATTATACAATGAACATGTACAATAAAAACATTAGGTGTAAAAAACATACCTTTCCATAGGATACATCCAAGTATAGTGTACTGGACCGGTAAGCAACAATTGCTCGGGAAGATGGATCATCAGGTGCGGCATGATGTCAAAAAAATTTGGAGGAAATATTCTCTCAAATTTACACATGATACAAATAATGTCCTGTTGCATTTCCCGGAGATCAGATTTTGTCACTTCCGTTGTGCATAACTTCTGGAAGAATCTTGACAACGCTACTAACGGCTCCACCACCTGACGGGGAAGGAAGGGTCGAATGAAAATAGGGAAGAGACGTTGTAGCAGAATATGACAGTCATGACTCTTTAACCCGTACATTTTATTGTCCCGAATGTTTACACACCGGGCTATATTTCCTGCGTAGCCTGAAGGATACTTCACAGAACTCAACCACCTGAAAATTACGTTCTTCTGTTCAGGCTTCACGGTGTACGGAGCTTGAGACATTTTTTTCTTCCCTTCTTTCAACCACAAATGTCTTCGTATCTCCATTTTTTTAAGATCAATGCGTGCCTTCGGACCGTCTTTCGTCTTTCCCTCCAAGTTCAGCACGGTTCCCACCACACTGTCACACACATTCTTTTCTATGTGCATCACATCTAGGTAGTGCCTGATCAACAACTTACTCCAGTATGGGAGTTCCCAGAATATGCTCTTATGTGTCCAAAATTTATACCTGTCGGGTCTGTCAGGTATTGCCGCCACTATATTGGAATGATTGCTGAGCTGCCCAAAATCATACTCATTAAGCACTGCTAAAATTTCTTCCCCTGTCCATCTTCTAGAAGGCACACCAAGTTCTACAGTCCCATCAAATGCCTTGTCATCGAACCGCCATTCGTGATCATACGGAAGGAGAGTACGGTGACCCAATCTACATATTTTGTTGCAATGACTACTGCTCCCCTCATCGCTTAGGCACTCTGGACAAGCCTTGTATCCCCTAACAACGTTGCCCGACAACATCCCACGAGCAGGAAAATCACTAATGGTACCAACAACCATAGCATGCATCTGGAACATCTTGTGCATGAACTTATCATAAGTGGGATGACCAACGTCCCAAAAAAACTTAAGCTCTTCAATCAAGGGTCTCAAATACACATCGAGACACTTCCCTGGATAACCGGGTCCCGGAATCAACAAACTCAACATATTGTATTCCTTCTTCATGCACATCCATGGAGGAAGATTGTAAGTTACCAAAATCACCGGCCATGATAGGAGCATTTTACGCTACGTTCTTAACATGTTTTTACCCTCATTTATGCTTTGTTTATCCATTATTTGGTTAGTATTAGTAGTTATTTAGCATAAGGGGTTATTTGTAGAACATTGGCTAAAACATGTGTAAAATAGATAAAGTATGTGCAATATCGTTAAAAGCTGAACTTGGAAGTGTTCTTGATTTTCTTAAGTTTCTGTAAACCAATACATTGTCACTACTTGATTATATCTTTTGAATGTGTAGGTGACATGTATGTGGACATAACAAAACAAGAATCGTGAGGATCGGACTTATGGAATGTCACAAAAGAAGCATGGAAAGACAAGAGGCCAAAAGCATGAATTCGGAACAAAAACAGAGGATTTCCAGAAACCATAACTCAACTTCAAAGATTTCCCTAGGACGATCCAGGAGGAACCAGAGAACGTGCCATATATGGATGGAAAGCTGTGGATGTCTAGTTTCTAAATCTTTTGGAATCGCAGAAATCCAAGTTCTGAGGAAGGAGGTATGCCGGAAACAATGGCCAGAGGTCAGTCTGCTGGAAACAGGACAGAATTTGCTGAAGTTGTCTACCGAGTTCGTGAGTGTGTTTCTTCACCAAAATCCTTCCCAAGCATGCCAAATGATTAATGAAGAGCTTAATGATGATATGGGAAGTTGTTTAGAAGAAGAAGAATCGAAGAAATCACCAAGGAGAAGCCGAAAATAACAACTACGAAAGTTATCCCGGTCAAAACAGGATAACTCGGTCTACCGAGATTATGGAAGCTTTTCGGCTGTCCTAGGAGTCCATGAGCATGAAAGAGAGCCCAATGCCGACCCACACACATGAGGAAGAGTCCATGAATTCAGAAAAAGAAGTTTTTAAACTATTTTCCAAGTCAGCAAATTAAAGAGAAGGAAGACAAATCCAACAAGGAAAGAAGAGAAACCTACCCGGTTTGGGACACAAGGGGCTGCCGATTTTCATTAGGTTTCTTTAGGGTTTTGTCTCTATAAATACACATGTAACACAGTAGAAAAAGAGTCTTTCAATTGCTCAAGCCTTAGTATAGCCAAGCTCTATCAAAAACCCTAAACACACAAGCTGCTGCCGCCGCCGCCGCACCAACCAATTGCTTCCATCCGCCGCCGATTTCACCTTCTTCCCTAGCCGATCTATATAGGTAGCCTAGGTATGAAGTTCATCAAGGTTGTGTGTAAAAATCTACTGTGGTTTATCAAGTTTTATTATAGATTATTCTATGGTTTTCGGTTTTATACGTTGCATGTGTTCTTGAGTTCTTCTTTGTGATTTTCTTGAAACCATGTGTGATGTATAACGTTCTAAGTATATTTTAGTTTCATGATTTAGATAAAGTTTCTGTATGTTCTTGTGTGTAGTATGTGTTAATTGATTAATCATCACCTGATCATGTAATCAAACCTAAAGATAGTCTAGGCCAAGACGTTTCTAAGGGGGGAGTTTAATAAGCCGTAGTAATCTAGGATCAAGTTAGGCATATTTGATAGTTTGATTCTAAGTTGCTGCAAAGGGTTTTTAGGGTGAGTGATTTGCATGTTGAATAGGATGAGTGACGCCATACCTAGGACCATGTCTTCAACCGACTCCAGTTCGTAAGTGTATCTTGTTTAGATTAGGCATATTTGATAGTTTAAACAAGGTGACACATATGTTTTAGGTTCAGGCATATTTGAAGTTCCTAAAAACACATGAGAAGTCATAAGAGGTTGGAATCAATGAAAACATATGATAGTGCGAGCATCACTATTTAATCTTACATGAATTTGTTATATGCTTATTTCGGTGTTTGTTATGTTGTGTGCTTGAGTATTGATTGACCGATGTATGTAAATATTTCTGTTTTCTTTTCTTTATGTTTCGAACCATCTTATAAATCCCCCATTTAAAATCGTAAATACGTTTATACTTTTGCATTTGTGTATATTTGTATATTATGTGACAGATAATTGTATATGCTATGTATATGTGTATTTTGTATAAAGTGTGTGAATATTACTAACGATTTGTTTTTTGCAGAATATAAGTCCTTCCCTAGTGTCCCCGGCTAGAACGATCCCTACTTACTAATACTACACGATAGGGTTTTAAATTGCAGGTTGTTGAAAAACGGCCTCGTCAGGCCATACACTGTATTGAAGACTCATGTTGCCAAAAGGATTGAACCCGTCGGATGAGAGCCCGAGCCTCACATTTCGGACCTCAGACGCAAAATGAGGAAACTCCCTGTCTATATGCTTCCAGGCCTCCCCGTCAGCAGGGTGTATAAGGGTATCTTCGCCTTGCAATTCCCTATCAGCGTGCCATCTCATAGATTTGGCCGTGTGTGATGACATGTACAACCGTTCCAGCCTATCCCTCAACGGGAAATACCGAAGTACCTTCATAGGTTTCCTATTGCCTGCAGGAGTCAACTTATACCTGTCACTCTGACATACTGGACATGTGTCAAGGTCACCAAGGTCATTCCCTTCTGGATCTTTACCCCAGAAGAGAACACAATCATATCTGCATGCATGGATCTTGATGTAGGAAAGCCCAAGATCTTTCAGTATACATCGGACCTTATGATGAGTGGTAGGAAGACGATGACCGTGGGGCAGCATCGAAGCAGTGTACTGTAGATACTCATCAACAGCCTTCACAGTCGATTTTGTCTCAACTTTAATCTTCATAACGTCCATCACACTTTCAAGAACCGTTTTCTGACAACCGGGGTACACAGGGGTCTGTTGGAAAGCAAGTAGTTTGTTGTACCTGTCAATACCAGCAGTGTTGACAACTCTAGGGAAGGGCTGCACCAGGTCAGACATATACGGTCCTTCAGAGCATACACCCCTCTCATAAGGAAACATATCGTTGATGAAGGCCGTTGTTGGATCGTTGGATGTACTGCCCGTCTCAGAAAATTGCCCATGATCATGCGGACCCCTTGATGATGTTTCACCGTGATATATCCAACATGTGTACTTCTCCCAAAACCCATTACTTTGAAGGTGCTGCCAAACCTTGTCAATTGGAAATTGATACATATCGCTGCGACACTGACATTTAGTGCACGGACAATAGAAAATTGTATTCCCTTTAGCATTATTGATCACATATTCAATAAAACTAACAACTCCTTTAGCATATCTTTTGTCTCATTTTGGAAGCGAAATCCAACTCTTATCCATATCCTGAGAAAATAACATAATATATATGTATAAACGCTAATTAATTAAATTTACGAATCATTCAATTTATATTATATCTGAGTTAACGTACAATTAATATATATAATAATTACTAATTAATATAATCAAATTAATATATATATATATATATATCAACAACTTCATATATATTATCAAACCCAAATCGATCAACTCAATCACACTCAAAACACAATATAATCAACTCTAATTAAAACACAATATAATCAACTCTAATTAAAACTCAAAATCAATGTGCATAACGAAAATAAAACTCTTAAATCAACTCAAAAACAAGATATATACATATACGTACCTATATATAGCGCCACAAACTAATTTCGGACAGATTTCGACAACACCCAACAATTTCGCCAACCCCAAAATTTTTTCTCCCGTTTTTTCTTTCAAATCAGCTACTGTCTAGATCTGAAAATATAAAGAATTTTAGCCGACGAAATTATATATATCGTCGGCCAAAGTTTTAAAATTTCGTCGGCTATAGTTCACAGACTATAGCCGACGAAAAAAACTATTTTAGCCGACGAAACAACATTTCGTCAGCTAAAGTAGACTTTTAGCCGACGAAAATTTCACTTAGGCGACGAAAGTTTTTTTCGTCGGCTAAAAGTCCACTTTAGCCGACGAAAATTTCACTTAGGCGACGAAATTATTTTTCGTCGGCTAAAATGGACTTTAGCCGACGAAAAAAAATTTCGTCGGCCTGCTAATTTTTTTTTCGTCGGCTATGATACTTATTCTGGTAGTGAGAGTAGCAGATTTGTTTTTTTAGAAAGAGAGAGTAGTAGATATGAAAAAAACGAATATCTGAAAAAAAAAAAGACAAAGAAGTGAGAGAGATATGAAAGATGAGGACGAGAGGGTATTATGATCATTTGAAAGGTAAATTTTAGAACAGACCTGATGCAATATGTTTTAGGTTTAGGCTCATGAAGTAATTTATATAACAAATTATGTAAGTGAGTTTTTTGTATTTGCAAATTTAGTTTATTCCTAATATGTAATTCTCCCTTTATTATATTACATGCCTTACTAAAATTAAATTTCTGGCTACGTCACTGAATGATCCCTTAGATCCGATTTTGGGGAGCTTCAAAGATGAGGTTAGAGTGGCTGGAGTTTTTACTGCCTAAATGGAGTCTCTGAGTATAGGTTCTACCAATCGTTAAATAAGTTGGGGAAGTACGTGGTTCCATTTTGGTTTGATAAGTGGTGTTTCGAGTTGTGCCTTATCGCACAGTGTTTTTGATAAGAACATGTAGTCGCATAAGGTCTACCAACACATGTCTTCGAGAAGTCTCTACGATTTGCTGACAATTTCAGACAAGAATTATAAACAATTGAAAATCACGTAGTTGTTGACGCTGTAAGAAGGCAATAGCACATAATACCACTTTGTTAGAGGTTTTATTTAGGGGGTTGAAATTCCCACTCTAATTTACCATCAACACTCATTTTTCCTCTTTTAATAACTTAATATTTGTCTATACTCACAAGTCACAAGTGTTTTGTTTTGTTATATATATATATAAGAAGGCAATAGCACATAATACCACTTTGTTAGAGGTTTTATTTAGGGGATTGAAATTCCCACTCTAATTTACCATCAACACTCATTTTCCTCTTTTAATAACTTAATATTTGTCTATACTCACAAGTCACAAGTGTTTTGTTATATATATATATATATATATATATATATATATATATATATATAAGAAGGCAATATCACATAATACCACTTTGTTAGAGGTTTTATTTAGGGGATTGAAATTCCCACTCTAATTTACCATCAACACTCATTTTCCTCTTTTAATAACTTAATATTTGTCTATACTCACAAGTCACAATTGTTTTGTTATATATATATATAATTCTTTTTATCATAAATGGAAAGAGAGTGTAAATTGTAAAACGGGGAAAAGAAACGTGATAGATCAAGACTATGCATCAAGTTAATTATTTTCCTTCTTTTTTGATGAAGTCATTACAACTTGATATAAATTGTTTTCACGAAGGCTAGAAGCAGCCATTATATATTCTACTGCTATCATCTATAAATAGACAAGAAGTTGTGAGCCGAGACCCACACTAGTACATAGAATAGACTAATTAATCGTCTCACACAGCTTTTATAGGACCTAGAAACACATCGATAGGATCGTAATGAACTAGAGGAAATATAGTATCCCACAACATAAAACTATAGGAAATAGAAAAACTAAATAAAACTAGAAAAAAAGGAAAAAAAACTAAATAGGCTCATAAGGCAGCCCAATTGGAATAGGATCATACCAGGCCCAATAGGCCATTTGGCCTAGTCCACCATCAATCCCTAAACCATGCTACACTCAGACGTCACCCTTTAGCCGTCACCATTATTAGCATCAGCCGGGAGCAAAAACATCCCTTGTCACAGCCACAACTCTGACATCGTCGCCCTACCCAGATCAACTGAATCATATGTAGCTCTAGCATCAGACCACACCATCGATTAGATCGTTAGAGCTGTCATCCAAGATTCGACCTTGGCGAATTGACGCTTCATTTGCACAGCCCACCATCATATTGCAACACCCGGCCAAAAGCAAACCCATAAAGCCTACCATCTCTTCTATTAAACTAACGTCGCGAACAATAGTAGTTAATTGCCCATTGGTTAAGCAACCTCTTGACGACGGTAAGGCGACAAGCCTGTCAAGGCTTAAGGCTGCCGCCGGATAGACTAGATTTGGAAGATGGCCGCCCTAGGGTTTTTGTGTTTTTGAGAAAGAGAAAGGTCCTTTCTTTTATGTAAAAAGTTCTTTTATTCTAAGTTAATTATTTCCTTACGAATGAAGAAGACGAATTATTCATTCAGAAAAGAAACACATGAAAGTTACCTTATTTTTTTCAATAAAGAGTAAAGAACTAATAGATTAGTTTAGGGTCTTATTCAAGTGATCATTGAGATGTGAACCATACGACATCTACATCTCCTTTATGTTGTTCATTGCCTGGCTTGAGTATTAAATTTTTTTAATAACGATTAGTTAAGACAAAAGGAAGTTAAATAGTGGGACTGAGCTAGAGGAAAAACGAAGTTTAATCAACTGTCCAGAATCATGATATTAAGCTTTCTGTGTGTGTTGCTTCTCTCAGCTCTGATCAAAGCATTTCACCAACTATGGTGGACGCCGACTCGAATTCAGAATCTGATGCGTCTACAAGGAATCAAAGGTCCATCTTACAAACTCCACTATGGGAACACCAAAGAAATCACTAAAATGCAACATGAAGCGCTGACCAGGCAGATAGATGTATCAGATGATATATATTCTCATGGTCAACCTCATATTCATGCATGGACCAAGAGTTATGGTATGACAAATTAAACTCTTAACTCAAGTATGGTAATTTAGGCTTTGGCCAAAGTTTAAATTTGGTCATTGGTGCTACACATGGAGGAATTTTCTTCAATGAATTGGTGTTCAACTTGTTCTGGTCGTTACAGAATCCGAGTTGTGCAAAGAGATCCTCAACAACAAAGATGGAGCTTATCTGAAGCAGATGCCAAAAAATGAATTACGAAGAAGCTACTAGAGCAAGTCCACCATCTGGGTCTTTAAAGGGAAAACATGGGTCATAGGTGAGACCTAAGTCGCCACGTAACAATGATTTTGAGATGCAATTTTCACACACGATTTTCTTTTATGGGTTGTCACGTGAGTGACTCTGTAATAAATTTTATATGAGACATTTAAGTGTGAATTATGAGATTATATGTAAATAAATTCTTAGAGAAAAAAAAGATATATAATAATTTTAGTTCCCAACTCTAATTATTGTTATTAAGATCCTTGTTACAATTTAAAAAAAAAAATATTTTTTTCTCTTACTATTTCAAGTTTTTGCAGCATTATCTAACTCAAATTAATCAATTTTATTTTATTTCAAAAAAATTAATTAATTTGATGAACCAAATATATGGTGTTTATTGATAAAAAAAAAGTGGCATTATGAATTTGGAATTACAACAAACAATTTGATGGGTTGTGAGATAGTTGTTTTTGGATGGTAACAACAACAATGCAGATTATTTGAACGTTGCCAAAAAATATTTCAAACCAGCCTTCTCTAGTTTGACATGTGGAGTGGCCCAACGGCCTACACTTCGTGACAATAGCGTGTGTTACACGCTCCCTTCATGTGTGTGACATGTCAGCTTGTTGTTCATCTCCTCGTGCAAGCGTGTCTTGACATGAGGGAAAAAAGTCTGGCGTTATGCGGTCCCCAGGTCTTGGGATGAGCTGGAAAACGAATGCCTGGGTCTTTAAAATGAATATCTAGGTCATGGTTTTGGCCCAGGTGAAAACCTAGGTTTGAACTGGGTTAAAGAAAAATTGTGGGTGGAGATGGGTTTTTTTTTCGGGCTCGGTCTTCCTTTGACATGGTAAAGACGTGGGTCATGTTTTTTGGGTTAGGGTGGACTTGCTCTTAGGGAATAGCATTTCCATGGCATAAGGTGAAAAATGGATTAAGTTGAGAAAAGTGTCTAACCATGCCTTCCATAGAGACAGCTTAAAGTACTAACCAGATGCAGTTGGGTTTTTTCCCCATTTTTTACGGATTTAGCTAGTGCTAATAACACATGATGCTATTGTGTATTGAGATATAAATTTCACATTGGGAATATGAGACATTGTATGTGAGTTAATAAGGGTTTGGACTAATCCATCATTTGTATGCCAATTGGTTTTGGATATGAACCTAAGACTACTTTTATCATGGTATCAGAGCGGGTTACCCATGTTCACGTATGAAGCCCAAAGGTCATACGAACTCCACGTCAAATCAAAATGTTGCCCACGTGTTAGATTTGAAGATTCGTCACACGTGCGGGGATGTGTTGAGTTATAAATCACACATCGGAAATATGAGACCTTGCATGTGGGTTAATAAGAGTTTGGGTCAATCCATCCATTGTCAACTGGTTTTAGATATGAATCTCAGACTACTTTATCAATGTGTTACTAGAATATGTTTACAGAAATGAAAGCTAGTGCTGAAACGATGGTAGATAGTTGGAAGTTTCATGAAGGAAAAGAGATTGATGTGTTTTGAAGAATTTATTTTGTACACTTCAGAAGTGATCTCAAGAACAGCATTTGGCCGCAGCAACTTAGAAGGCAAAACCATTTTTGACTAGTTGTCGAAGTTTTATGGCATCATATTTAGAAATCGTCTCAGTCTAGATTCCTGGCATAAGGTGGCTAGCTCTATGAATTTTAATCAAGAACCAAACTTTTGTGTTTTTGTTATTCAATCTGCATTGATAGTTTGGTTACAGTTTCATGTCTGGGATCATGAGTCATGAAGGCTTATGTATAATTTCTGACTCAAAAATTGCAGCAACGTTTTTAGGAACAGTGATGACATTGAGTCGGACGAGCTTGAGAAAGGAATACGCGACTCTATATTGAAGATTGTTAAGAAAAGGAGAAATGGAGGCAATCACTGGAGAAGACAAGAGCTTTGGGAATGATTTTCTAGGATTGGTTTTAGAGGCTCATCACGCTTGGGATGATAAGCAGAGAATTTCGAATGATGAGTTGGTTGAGGAATGCAGAACATTTTACTTTGCTGGACAAGAGTGAAGAGACTACTAATTCTGTACTTTCTTGGATTATCCTTCTTCTGGCACAGCACCCTATTGGCAAGACGAAGCAGGAAAAGAGGTGCTGCAGTTGTTTGGCAAACAGACTCCAAATTACGAAGGACTTGCCAAACTCAAAACAGTAAGAACGTCTGTAACTCAATGGTTTTCGAACTTGTAGATACCAGAAAGTAATCAGTGTATAAAAAAATCCTCATTTTTATGGATGCAGATTAGTATGATTATGAATGAGACCCTAAGGTTATCCTCCTGCTATTTTGAGTACAAAGAAGGTTGCAAGAGAAGTTAGACTAGGAAAACTTCTACTTCCAGCTAATATGGAGTTGATTGTAAAGAGAATTATAAGATGAAGAAAAGACTTCTTGATTTTATTCACGCGTATTACACCTCTTATATATAGAGTTTGTTCCATTCTGATCCAGTATTCTAGGGATAAACATGATAACCAATCTATTCTAGGAATCCCTAATTACTTGGGATTGCTCTCCTTAATACTTTCCTTAATACTCCCCCTCAAGTTGGAGTGTATATTGATTACACTCAACTTGTCTAACAGTACAGTGAACTGCTTCGAACTCAATGGCTTGGTGAACAAGTCTGCAGGTTGTTTTTCTGTTCGAACATGAAGAGTTTCGACCAGTCCTCTTTCTACCTTCTCACGCATAACGTGACAGTCAATTTCTATGTGTTTCGTGCGCTCGTGGAAGACGGGATTTGACGCTATATGAATAGCAGCCTGATTGTCACAGAAGAGCTTTACTGCATGTGGTTGGCTTACGTTCAAATCCTTCAGAATATTGCGAAGCCAAGTTATTTCTCGACATGTCGTGGCCATGGACCTAGCTATACTCAGCTTCAGCACTTGAGCTAGACACTGTCCCTTGCTTCTTCGTCTTCCATGAAATAGGTGCATTCCCAAGAAAGATGCAATAACCAGTAATGCTTCTTCTTGTATCCCTGCAACTAGCCCAATCAGCGTCGCAATACGCCTTTAATTCCAACTGGCCTGTAGAAGGCAAGAGAATTCCTTGTCCAGGCGCTTGCTTAAGATATTTGAGAACCTGGTATGCTGCATCTAGATGTGGTTGTCGAGGTTTGTCCATGAATTGGCTCAAAATGTGCACTGCATAGACAAGATCAGGCCTTGTAATTGTGAGGTATATGAGTCTTCCAACTAGTCTTCGATATTGTGAAGCATCTTGCAGTTCTGCTCCATCTCCTTGTGTAAGTACCAGACTTTGTTCCACAGGAAACCGAGAAGGCTTGGCACCTAAGAAACCAGCATCTTCCAGAATTTCTATTGCATACTTTCGTTGACACAATACAATTCCTTGCTTGGATCTTGCCACCTCTATTCCAAGAAAGTATTTGAGCTTTCCCATGTCCTTCAACTTAAAGTGTTTCGCAAGGAAGCTTTTAGTATCTTCTATGTCTTGTAAGCTGTTACCTGCTAGTATCACATCATCAACATAGACAAGTAATGCTGTGAATTTTCCATGTGTATTTCGGACGAATAATGAGTAATCTGACCAGCTTTGTTTGAAACCGGCACTCTTGAGGGCTTGAGAAAGCTTCAAAAACCACTGCCTCGAAGCTTGCTTGAGCCCGTACAGGGACTTGTGCAACTTACATACTCTAGTCTCCCCCTTTCGTCTGAAACCCGGTGGCAATTGCATGTAGACGTCCTCAAACAAGTCACCATTGAGGAAAGCATTATTGACGTCTAATTGATGGAGAGGCCAACTCTGAAGGGAAGCGAGACCAAGAAGAACACGTACAGTTGTTAGCTTGGCCACAGGTGCGAAAGTCTCTCTGTAATCAACTCCTTCAACTTGACTGTATCCTTTTGCAACCAATCGAGCTTTATATCTTTCCACAGTTTCATCCGGATTATGCTTGATCTTGTAAACCCACTTGCAACCAATTGGCTTCTTATGCAGGGGTAACGGCACTAAGCTCCATGTATTGTTGGCCTGTAAAGCTTCAATCTCTTTGTTCATGGCTTCTCTCCACTTTGGTTCGTGTATTGCCTGAGAAAAAGACTTAGGCTCCTTGTCGAGAGTTATTTTGACAGTAAAAGCTTTATGCCTTGGAGAGAGTCTATCATACGATAATACATGAGAGATAGAATGAGGAGTTCCTGAAGGAATTACCTCGTTCGACGAAGACGACGGAACAGGCCTAGAAGGGAGGGCTGCCTCAATGTGAAAGTCCTGCAATATGGTTGGGGTCTTGGTTGGTCGGGTGGAGCGACGAGGTGGGATTGTTGGAGACGGCACAGTGTCTGGTGGTGGTGTTTCTGTTGGAGGTGAAGTGGTAATGATAGGTTGTGTTTCTGTTTGAGAGGAGGGAAGAGATGTTGTGTCAGGTATTTGGTGTAGATCAGCGGAAGTGGTGGTGTGAGTGGGATAGTCATAATCAGTAAGTGATTGTGTTGGAGTAGAAGATTGAAGAGGATTTGTAGGGATGGTGATCGGACTAACATCAGTCTGATAAGGAAATTCATTCTCAAAGAAGAAAACATCCCTTGAAACTAGGACTTTCTCTTCCTTCAAACTATAGACCTTGTAACCCTTTTGACCATGTGGATAACCAAGGAAAATACATTCGATGGATCTGGGATCAAACTTGCTAGGTCGGAGGGGATGTGTGGAAACAAAGCAACGAGAACCAAAAACCCTAAGATGGTTGTAGTTTGGTGGCTTTTGAAATAAAATTTCAAATGGTGTTTTCCCTTGTAGAAGTGGTGTTGGTGTTCGGTTGATTAAGTAAGCGGCTGTGAGAATGGCATCCCCCCAAAACTGTTTAGGAAAATGTGCTTGAAACAATAAGGCTCTAGCGATGTTGAGGAGATGTCTGTGTTTACGCTCAACAACACCATTTTGCTGTGGTGTGTTGATGCAGCTTGTCTGATGTTCAATACCTTTGGAAGAATAAAATTGTGTGTGTTTGAACTCTGGACCATTATCACTTCTAACAATTTTCACCCTTTTGCAAAATTGGTTTTCAACGAGTTTGACAAAATGAACAAGTAGGGGTCGAGCCTCTGACTTGTGTTGCATAAGATAAGCCCAAGTACTCCTTGAATAATCATCAACAATGGTTAAGAAAAATTGTGCTCCAGAAATAGCTGGGACATGGTATCCTCCCCATATGTCTACATGAATCAACTCGAAACAAGAATTGCTGGAAGAAGTACTTAATGGAAATGGTTTCCTAGTGAGTTTGGCTAGAGGGCAAATTGAACAGTTGCTTGTATCTGAAGTTTTATTGTGCAGAAAATGAAACATAGCTAAGATTTTACTAGATGGATGTCCGAGCCTTTGATGCCATAGGTTTGGTGTTTTGGTACTGACCATATTGCATGTTCCTTTCCCTGGCAGATTGAGGCAGTAGAGTCCCTCGCATTCAGTTCCCGTCCCAATCGTCTTCCCCGATCGAAGGTCCTGTATAAAGCAAACTTGTTTTAGAAAAATGGTTACATGAAATGAATCAAACACTAGTTTGCTAATGGAGGTCAGGTTGAGATAAAACAACGGAACACATAGAACATTGTGAAGGATTAGACTCTAAGTGAATACTACTGTCCCAACATGTGTTACTTTGCTCATTTTTCCATCCGGCAGTTTCACCAAATGATGATGAACTTGTTTAAGTGAAGTAAGGAATTTCGGATTGCAAACAATATGGTCACTGGCACCACTATCCAAAATCCATATAGCATCAATACTACCCTTTGAAATAGCATTTGCTTTACCTGAGAAGTCTTGATAGTTGGGAAAGTTACCAACAAGATTAGCAGATGGCTGAGTCGTTTGTAGCATCTCAAGCATTTGAGGTTCATCAGTTTGTTTCTTAGCAACAGACTTTATTTTGCTCATCATCGCCATCATCTGTTGACACTCCTTTGTCAGAGGAAAACCATCATCGTTCTCCATTGATAGGGTTGCAAGATTCACCTTGCTTGCTTCTTGTGCTCTCTCCAGGTCAGCTTTTCTTTTCCGGCAATAGTTGTAGGTATGACCCTTGCCATTGCAGTAGGTGCACTTGAGATGTCCCCTGCAATTCCTTGTGATGTGGTTATTCATGCCACACGTTTCACAGTGGAGTTCCTTCTCTGTTGAAGGCCTTGCAAACTTCTTGACTGCAAATGCCGAAGCCTCCGTTGTGATAGCAACCTTCTCACTCGAGGCTGCTGCTTGCTTTTCATGGCGTAGGGCTGCTGCATATACCTTGTTCAAGTTTGGTAGAGGATCCATGCTTATAATATTGCTCCGGAGAGACGCATATCCTTCATTCAATCCCATCAGAAACTTTATTGTCTTCTGCGTTTCCATGTAGGTCTTGTACATGTTTGCAGCTTCACATGTGCAAGGAGTTAGTGCACAAGCCACGTCTCTTGCATCCCACAAACCTGTGAGATTTGTGTGATATGTGGTGACCGTACCTGTTCCTTGTTCACACTTGTGGATGTCATTCTCTATGTTGAACAATTCGACAGTGTTGGTGTGGGAAAACCTCTCCTTTAGCTCTTCCCATATGTCATGTGCAGTCCTTTGACATGCTGCTAAACAGCCAGCTCTTGACGAGTGATCTGGTTATGGTTCCATCAATAAAACCATGTTTGTTCTTGACTGTGAGTGCCATGGCCATTGAATCGGACCAATCAATGTAGTTGTCTTCCGTCAATGCTTGGGGCACAAGAATCATGCCAGGTTGATCGGAATGATGCATATAGAGTGGATGATTAGGATTCTCCCATGGTGCTGCTGCAGCAGATGAGCCTTTCTTGTGCTCAATGACTTTCTGCTCATCATCGCCAGCCATGAGGTATGGTAATTCTGTAGAAAAGTTATGTTCTCAAGATCGTACGCTCTGGTACCATAAAGAGAATTATAAGATGAAGAAAAGACTTCTTGATTTTATTCATGCGTATTACACCTCTTATATATAGAGTTTGTTCCATTCTGATCCAGTATTCTAGGGATAAACATGGTAACCAATCTATTCTAGGAATCCCTAATTACTTGAGATTGCTCTCCTTAATACTTTCCTTAATAGATTGTTCCACCTCTGGCACTTCAACATGATGCTCAGCTCTGGGGACAAGATGCGTGTTTGTTTAGACCAGAGTGATTCTCTGATGGAGTTGCGAAAGCCACTAACGATAACATGGCTGCATTCATGCCCTTGGAATGGGACCTAGAATGTGTGTGGGACTCAACTTTGCAGCCATCGAAACAAAGATTGTTCTGTCAATTCTGAAACGCTACTCACTTACCCTTTCTCCAGGTTATGTCCACTCGCCTTATCCGCTGGTTACCATTCGGCCACAACATGGACTTCAAGTAATACTACACTCACTCTGATCTGTTAAACGGGCTCCCCATAAATCAAATCTAGAAGTTGATTTGTTGGATGTGCTAGCTTATGACACTACTGCTTAAATGATTGTGAAGAATCTAAATTGCGCTTGAGCACCACCCTTGAAATCAAAATGACTAGATCATTACATGTTTGAGTTACTGTATGTAATCAAAAAGTATTTTTTCACACTTACTGGTTTGCTTCCATATTTTAAGCCTTAGCCTCCATGCCAACGGGTGGAATTTTTCATCTTGTTGAGGTGATTTTAATTCATTTGTTGTGTCACATATTGGTACATGTTTTCCTTAAAAACTTTGAAACAGTTACAAAGTTAGCGATCTATCAAGCTCAATTAATAGGCAGTACATAACCATACCGGTATTGGGGAAGGGAGATGAAAAATGAAACCTCTTTTGCTTGATGCTTGATTATCATCTTTTCTCCTAGAATTATTCATCCCTTAAGGCCTTAATAATAGCATAGCTATTCAGAAGAGACTATTCTTTAGGGGTAACAAATTAGGGCTTGGCGAAACCAACCAACCGTACCAAATATGTTGGTATGCCGAAAAGTTGGTAACAGAAAACATGGTACGGTAGTACTGTCTCAAGTTTCTATACTCGGTTGGTACATGGTAGAGATTTTTGTATACTATCGGTATATGGTATATGTATCAAGTTTCGAGTTTTTGACAAAACAACATACAAAGTAATGTACCATTTGTATACCATCTTTGTTCTCTTACATTTTTCTTCTTCTTCTATCCTCACCTCCCACCTTCTCATTTGAGTACCGTACCAAGTTTCTATACCAAGTTTTTGACGTACTCTCTCTCTTAGTACCGTACCAAGTTTCTATACTCGGTTGTTAAGAGTTGAATTGATGCATTACTACTTTGTTTCGTGTTTGCAAAGCTTCATGATTGAATTGGTGGTCTCTTAGACTTTGTGTTGGAGTTGAATTGCTACCAATAAGGATGAATAAGAGATTCTAAATAAGAGCTTATACCAACTTGGTACATGGTCAATATCAACCGTACCAACCGAGTACCAACCATACCAACAAAGTCGGTATACCGACTTTGACGGTTGGTATTGTTACAGAATTTTGTCTACCAATTAGAAGTTGGTTGGTACATGGTATATGCAAAAAATCACGGTATACCAACCGAAGCCAGCCCTACTATTCTTTACATTGGCACTAAAAGACACTAACAGGCTAAACAATGGATCTTCCTAGCAGGCTATTCAGGTCTTGGAGTGGAAAGAAACAAACAATTGAAGTTGAACCTTGTGAGTCATAAGATGTTACTATCGAGAAATGCTTGTATGCACGACTGTATACACACGACACAATTTTAGTCATTCATAACAATTTATATGTTTGACCACCCATGTATTAATATTGAGTGATTCGAAATGTACCCAACAAAGTTCTAAATAGACCCAACAATTAAATATTTTCTAGATTTACCCTTGATCTTAATATTTTACAAACCCAGCAACCATTATCTTTTTAACACGATCGCTTGGGGAAAAACATGATCTATTGCATCATCCCCCATCAAATGCTGCAAAGTATGATACCCGTATATGTTATTGCTTAACTGGGTCGCCCAACCCACACAGCATGGTTGATTTGGGCTGGTGTTTTAATGGTTGATTGAGGTTTCACATATTAGAGTTCAATTATATGGTTATTTAGTTTTCAATTATAAGAGAGTTCAATTATATGGTTTCACATATATGAAATTTTCATCCCATCGTCTGAACTCCTATTTCTCATTCTTCAAGTTGCTGCAGTTCATAACCATATGTGTGTAGTAATTGTTTACGGTATGTGTGTAGTAGTTGCTGGGTTTAAAGTTTGCTGTGTTTAAATTAGGTTTGCTGGGTTTATTTAAAGGGAGGCTAAAACAGAAAAGTTAGGTGAAAAATGGCATTGCTGGGTGTATCTAAAAATCTGCTGGGTATATTTAGCAACACCCATTAATATTATATCTTTTAATCTCAACCGTTTACATGTGTCGTGTACATACACGACCGTGCATTGAAGATACCTATTAATACCAAACAGATCATTGTTGAAAGCCTGAAACCTGCAATTATCCTCTCTTAATCCGACTCCAATCTCATGGCTATGAAACAACTCAAGAGGTACAACCTATCAAAAACATACTAATGCCACAGAGTTGATAGACGACCAACAATCGACACATCAAGCACATCTAAGCAAGACATTCCAAGGCAAGTAGAAACTAATAACCTGTGTTCCCAAAGGGACAAGGCAGATGTTGAGCATAATACACCACACGTACACTATCTAAACACCATTTTGACAACCAAACTACATAAGCCGAAACTCTTCGAAGTCCATGTTGTAAAATATTATAAAAATTGAGATCTGATAGAGGTTGTACAAGTAATGTATACTTATACATGCATTGCTGATCAACGATCCATATTCACTAGATCCTAGCAATAACTCATACTTTGCTTGACATTGATATTCTATTTGGCAAAATATTTCATTTCAAAATTCTAGAAAATGAGCAAGAATCTTTCTATATGCTCGATCATCTGTCACAAACTTATCCCACTAATGGTCATGCCACAGATCCCAAAACCAACCAAAGATCCACACTCACAAAAGAAAGACATTACTAATGTTACTCATCTTCAAAAACTAAACTCTAAGATAAACGCAAGGCTCACTCATACTCAAGGCTTTTGGAGAGGGTCAACACGATAAACTGACCAATTCTGTAGACAGTAGACAGACTCTTTTGCATAAACTGAACAAAAACTACACAAACCGGAATATTTCAGAAAAAGTGGCTTTATTCCTTTTCTGGATTCACTAAGGTTTTCCTAGACCTGCCATTTTGCAATGTGAAAATTAATCAAGCAGCTTTAAACATAGCTGCAAATCCAATTTTTTCAGAGAGAACAGGCCACATTGAAATATATTGCGATTTTATTCAACAAAAAGATATTGGATGGTTCTGTCAGCACTCGGTGTGTTGGTTCTTTACAGAAACAAGCATATACAAATTCAAAGACTTGATGTGCAAATTGGGAGTGCTTGACATCCTCTCTCCAACTTGACGGCTAATTACATAATATTATGTAGTGATTACTTGTGTTTATAGGAAATTTCCTGTATCATTTTGTATCCATACTTTATTGGGTGTGCTTCTGTGCACTCAACTAATCTGTATATAAATTCTTCTTCATCAATCATTCAGCATTTGATACTAAACTGATAACTATGACCTACTAATAATATGCATCAAATTAAAAGGTCAACTAATTCTTCTTTTCGAATCGTACTCAAGAGTTGAGAAATTTAATATATGAGTTTAGGGTCATATCCATGTGATCATTGATATGTGAAACCACATGCCTTGAGTATCAAAAATTAATATTTGCTCAGTAGTCGACGACTGAGCTAGAGAAAAGAAACACAGTTCAATTATCAGGCAAGAATCATGATATTAAGCTTTCTCTGTGTGTTATTTCTCTTAGCTCTGATTCAGGCATGTAAGAAATTATGGTGGACGCCGACTCGAATTCACAATCTGATGCGTTTGCAGGAAATCAAAGGTCCTTCTTACAGACTATGGGAACACCAAAGAAATCAGTAAAATGCTAATTGAAGCGCTGAGCAGGCGCATGGATGTATCAGATCAAGATATATATATTCTCATGTTCAACCTCATATTCATGCATGGACCAAGACTTATGGTATTACAAACTCTTAAGTCTTAACTCAAGTATTGGTTTCATTAAACTTTGGTCAAAGATTTAATTTAGTCATTGGTGCTACACGGAGATATTATCTTCAATGGCATGGTGTTAAACCTGTTTTGGTTGTTACAGAACCAGAGTTGTGCAAAGAGATCCTCAACAATAAAGATGGAGTTTATCCGAAACAGAAGCCAAAAAAACTTGGGAAGAAGCTATTAGGAGATGGCATTTCCATAGTAGATGGTGAAAAATGGGTTAAGCTGAGAAAGTTGTCTAACCATGCCTTCCGTGGTGACATCTTAAAAGTTAGTACTAACTGCATGCCGTTTGTTATTTTCCATGTTGACACAAAATTTGCGTAATTAAACTTCCTTATTTTTGCACGATGGCACTGTGCTACTGGACTATTTTTGCAGACATGAAAGCTAGCGCTGAAACGATGGTAGAAAGTTGGTAAATTCATGAAGGAAAAGAGACTGATCGATGTGTGAAAAATTTAGGTTGTACACTTCAGAAGTGATTTAAAGGACAGCATTTGGCAGCAGCAACTTAGAAGGACTGCTCAGTTTCGAGAAGCTGTCGAAGTTATACAGCATAATTAGCAGAAATTATCTCAAAGTCAGGATTCCTGGCATAAGGTGGCTAGCTAGCTCTATGAATTTGAACCAACAACCAATCTTTGTGTTTAGTTATTCAATCTACTTTGATTAAGATATATAAGGCGTCATGACCTGTCTTATGTAGTTATGTTTAGCTTCTGACTCCAAAATTGCAGCAAAGGTTTTAGGGACAGTGATTTTATGAGTTTTGGTAATGATTTTCTTGGATTGCTGTTAGAAGCTCATCACGCTTCGGATGATAAGCAGAGGATTTCGATAAACATTTTACTATGGATTTACTTTTTACTAGTTTGATAACTATGCCTGGTTAGTTAAATTATGCGACGCATCGTGGATGATGATGGGAAGTTCCTCTATAAATACAAAACTATCAGACACTTGAATGATCACTTATTAAGTACTGTGCTCATGAATGTGAATTTAATGTTAAGGCAATTTGTTAGCTTACCTTTTATTAT
This sequence comes from Comarum palustre, assembly GCA_951800085.1. NCBI lineage: Eukaryota > Viridiplantae > Streptophyta > Magnoliopsida > Rosales > Rosaceae > Comarum > Comarum palustre. The sequence continues at coordinate 7,350,324 of OX637582.1, read as the reverse complement.
ATTATCAATTTGTTATCCTATATTTTTCTGTCAGTTTGTTACCCTAACTTTTATAAATTTGTCAAATTACTACTCAAACGTCATATATGTCTTTTTCTGTTAGGTGTTCCGTCAATTTTTTTCTTGTTAGGTGTGTCTTTCACGTGAGAAAATTTTTCATTATTTTGAATTCAAATTGGGTTTTTTTAACAATTGAAATTGTCTTTTTAAATTCTGAACTTCATTCAGGAAAAGTAAAATATAATAATACATGGATTCCGATTAAAACAGAAAAACACATCCATGAATTCAAATTTTTTTTGTTAGGTGTGTCTTTCACATGAGGAGATTTTCATAATTTTAAATTCAAATTGGTTTTTTTTAACAATTGAATTTGTCTCTTTAAATTCTGAACTTCATTCAGGAAAAATAAAATAAAATAATACATGGATTCTGATCAAAAAAGAAAAACACATCCATGGGACGAGAAAAACACATCCATGAGATTGAATTGATACCCAGTTCTTTGTTTTTTTTTTCTCGTCTCATGGATGTTTTTTTTATTAGAATCCATCTATTATTTTAATTTTCTTGAATGAAGTTCAGAATTTAAAGAGACAAATTCAATTGTTAAAAAAACTCAATTTGAATTCAAAATTATGAAAATTCTCTCACGTGAAAGGCACACCTAACAAGAAAAAAATTGACAGAACACCTAACAAAAAAAGGCATATATGGCGGTTGGGTAGCAATTTAGCAAATTTAAAAAAGTTAGGGTAGTAAAATAGCAAAAAAAAAGGTAGGATTGCAAATTGATAATATAATGAAAGTTAAGGTAGCAAATTGGCTAAAAAGCCTAATCTTAATGCACATGTACATGCTCCTCTTAATGGTTCAATGTGCAAGAACCTCAATACTCAGTTAATAAAAACAACTGATCATATTTAATGTGTTATAAAAATTATGATCCACAACAATCAGGTACTAACGTATACATGTATAGTGAATGTCAAAGATCAAAATAGAAATCAAAACATACTGCTGCAGCAAAACAAGATATAACTGAAACAATGGATATACTGAATTTTATTGATTTACAAAAGAAAAATGATTCTATGCCTTATTAAGGCTTAAAATTTGTAGCCTTAATTCTAAGTGGCATCATATATTACATAGACACATTATTAATTCAAAAACTGATGTTATATTATTCTTAAGCAAATGTACAATCTTATCCTTCTCAAATCTAATGCTCTAGATTATTTTATTTTTTTTTCTTTTTTATAAAATTATTTTCAAAGCCATTTCTTTTATATGTTCATGCTTATATTTATACACCAAATATAATGTGATGTATATATATATATATATGAAAATATACTTGTTTGAAAATATGAATTCATTTGAATGTGTGTGTATAATATATATATATATATATATATATATATATATATATATTCATATACATATATATATATATATATTCATATACATATATAGTTTTTACAAAGAATGTATATTATTTATATTCAACAAATTTTTTATATATAAATAATTCATCTAAAAGAGGATTTTTCTATTCTATATTTTTATATTGAAATTCAATGAAGAATATATATATATATATATATATATATATATCGTACTTCTAACAGTAATAGAAAAAATAATAAATAATTAAAAATTTTGAAATTGAATTTTGATTCACAAAATTTATTAATTTCATAATTTGAATTATTTTATATAGTGTTAGACTCCTTTAAGAAATAAATTTAATATAATTCGTGTAAGGTAACTAAATCAAACACGATGAAAAAAGTAAGTAAATCATGTAGATGAAACAATAATTTGATATAATTATTGCCTAATTCGGATTTAAAAAGGATACGATTGTATTTTACATATGGATGATATGACATGAATTTTAAAATTAATAAAGTGTCTATATAACATGACATGCCACATAGGATTAATGTCATAAATCATAGGCCTTATTAAGGCCCTATAGCAATGCTCTTTGCAAAATTCATACGATAAATACAAATCAAAAGTTCTTGGAAACTCAAAAGACAAAATTGAAAATTAATAAAACCATATAATTCGGCTAATGCAAAACAATGGCTACCACTGGAATTAGCAACACTCCCATTGATAAAAGGCTAATGTTTTTAGCATAATCCTGTAATAGAACAATGGTTATGGGTTTTGTATATAGGGCTGCTAGTTGAATCAAATAATTTAGTTTGCTTTAAGAAAATCTTCAGCCACGAGCCTTGGCATGCGGCTTCAAATATATAGTTGTACTCAACTATTATAAGCCAAGTAGCTTTTGGATCTATATAACACTTTTCCAAGCAATTGCATTTTCAACTAGCATAACAAATATATCCAAAAGTTAACTTCCCAAAATCTGGAATCCTATAAAAATCACTATATGAGTAACCTTCTATCTCATGTTTGTGTTTAGAACACACGCATATCAAACATTTGCAGTCATCTAGCAATACAAGTCTGCAATGACAACCAAAAGAAAATTTAGCTCTATCTCTATGTATCTTTCTACGTCCCAAAACATACAAATCTTCCCCCAAATCTTTCATATCAAAAGATTGATAGAAAGATTTGTTTAGTATCATTGAACAAACTAACATCAGTGTTTTCCCATAAAGTCGTATTCCTCATAATATATGGTAGTTTTTCTAGTTCTCTTCACGACTTGGTTACTAATGTTCTGGGACTTTGTTTTTCTGCGTTTGCAATTAAGGACATGTTCAATATATACATCAAGACTTAATGGTAGTGTACTCAAGTACTCAAGGTCATCTTATGCTCTAAGTCCTCATGTGCAGGTTTAGTCTATCAAAAAATATTGCTCTATTTCTATCTATAAACCTTGTAAAATGATTGAGATTATAGAATTTGTATCCAAAACATCTCTCTAGATCACCAATGAATATTCTAACGTAGTCTTCGAGCCTAGAACAACTTAAGGATTGTAAGGTATAAGTTTCAGCGTTGCATCCTCAAACACGTCTATGGTTCACATTAGACTTCTTAATTCTTATTTAAGCTAAACATATACGGATAAAGATATAATAATCAAATAACTAATAATTTCCAACAAAAGAAAACGGGAGACTTTTATTCCTTAAAATTTGATTGGAAAAGTACAATCGTTCTTATTCAACATAGGTAATTGAAACTATACTAACTTCCTCTTCAATAAGGGAATAAAAATAGATATGATCTAAAAATTAACTAAAAATTAGAATCTAAAGGAAACAACTTGAATCAGTCTATAGTTTTGACATCCACTCTTATTCCTCTTTGTATTAAGACATTCTACTCACTCCTCCATGGTGTCATCCTTGTAAGAAAATCCCCTTTTTTGCTAACCAATCCTTAAAAGCCGGGTAATTCTTCTTAACATGCCCCTCCTTACAGAAGAAACATTTAAATTTAACAAGCATCCATCATATATATATATATATATATATATATATATAGTTAGGTTCCATTCTGGAGCTTGGTCACAATCATAACGCAATTATAGTACTATTATATATATATATATATATATATCTATGCAAAACAATACGAAAACACATTCAGTTCTCAAATAATACCAAAAAAATCAAAATAGACCAAAATTTCAATTTCACGATCCATCAATTAAAAGTAAATTTCATCTGGTCTCCATCTATCTTAGCCTATGTGCACCCAAAAATTCGAGGTATTTTTCTTGCGCACAATCAAAATCATATATAAATAAAACTGCACTACCAGTATAAATATCATAGCCGACAAATTTTTTTTTGTCCGCTAAGTTAAATTTTCGTCGGCTAAATATCATAGCCGATGAAAAAATATTTTGTCTGCTAAAATAATTTTTTCGTCGGCTATAGTCTATAAACTATAGTGGACGAACGAGTTGCGGACCCACTAGACTACGCATGAGAACGCACGTTCTAGTACCTCTATTGAGTTCTAGTTCATGGAGTATGAGTGGTTTTTGCTTCTGATATCAGAATTCAACAACCTTCATAAACAAGTAATTAAAAAAATTAATTCGTTATATTGTTATTAATTAGTACGTTTTTAAATGTTTTACTAATATTTAATTTGTTTTCCTTTTTGTAGGTCGTTTCTCGGGTGAAGGCTCAGAATCGGCAATGCAACACAAGGAACCATCATGCCGGTTCTAGACCATTCGCATCGTTGATGGCGAGGAGGCCAGGGAACATCTAGAAGTCAACTGGTACGTCTATACGTACGAGAAGACATATCTTGACCCCCAGGAGGATATTGTAAGTCATTTTACGTTTTTAAAATTTTAAATTATATATATATATATTTCAAAATTTTAATTAATTATTTTTTTTCTATCCAATTAGGCGAAGGTGAGGTAGGCTAGTTACGAGGTGATGACTGTTATAATGACGGATATATGACAGGACACGCAGGAGGAAGACATGTCTGAAACCATGTCCGGATCGACTCTTCGGATCCGATGGTTGGGATGAGGATTATGGGCAAAGCCTTCCCACCGTGAGCAAACAACTTCTACTGCCAGGGTTTAGGAAATGTGAGCGAGGGGGTCCTGAAGACCACTTCGGAATTTCAAAGAAAATCAGCGTCGACCAGCAACATGACAAATCAACTAGAGTCGGAAGTTTAGAGACTACGAGAGGAGCAAGCCGCTCATGCCGCCTATGTCGCTGCCCAGGCAGCATATACAAGAGTATAATGTCGAGGATATGCCATCCAACAGGCGGCGCAACAACAGATGTTCCAGTACTTGCAGGACTTTTCAGCTACCCAGCTTCAGAGACTTCCGGCTCCGCCCATGCCTGCGCCTTTACTGCTCCCTCAGCCGCAGCAACCTCATCCTGGAACGGATATAAATTTAGACGATATAGATTTTGTGTAGTTAATTAATTTTTATAGTTTTATGTGTTCATGAACAATTTATATAAATATTTTAATAAAAATCGTGTTGTCACTATTGATGGTGTTATTGATTATAATTTGAGATGTTTTGGTGTAATTTGCAGGTTGCTTGAAATGGTAATTTAAAAATTTTTAAGTTTTTTTTGCTGGAATGGGCTTATAGCCGACAAAATTTTTCGTAATTCTTTGGCTATAGTTTTTTGCCCCAAGGTTTAGCTAACGAAATGTGACAAATTTCGTTGGCTAAATACTACTACAGCTGACGAAATTTGCTATAAGTCATCGGCTATAGTTATTTTTAAAATTTTAATTAAATACTTTACCAGACGAATATATTAAAAGTTTCGTCGGTCAAAGTTTCAGACTATGGGCTACGTGAGGGTTGGTGTTTGAGTGGAGAAGGTGACATAGATTCACGTGCAGACCTTGATAGGTTGCACGTGAGGGGGCGTGTTAGAGATGATAAATCACACATCAGAAACATAATAAATAAAATATAACTTATGTGTGGATGGATCATTCCTAATTGTACCGAGACCTTTTGTGATTAAAACCCAATACCTTAAAGGTGGTTAAGTTGGGACAGTATCGGTACACAGATGATCCACGGGCCACGCTTGTCGCTGTTTGACTACTCATTCAAACAAATTAATCATTACTGCTTATTCGAATTACTATTGCTTATCGGTTCCAAGAACTGCAATAGGAAGAAGATGAGAGAAAGAGAGATTTGGGGTGCAATACGGTTGGTGGGTATGTTCATTCTTTTTCACATTCATCTTGATACCTTTTTTATTTAATTTTTCATTTAAGTTAGAGGGGTTCTAGTTACATCTGCAAATTTATTAAGTACACCTTCATCATTTTTTCGCTTTTATTTGATTCTGTCAACTCATGTGAAATAACATATAAGGAAAAATTCATAGAGCAATATCAAGTTGTTATCTTCTTTATTTAGACATCTCAACCAAAGCAGATCCCTATAGGTGTTGGGAAAAAAAGAATGTGGAGCTTGGAGTCGGCAACTGCATCTCTTTAATTTGGGGTGAAGTGAGGGTAAGAAGCCAAGTTGAGGCTCATGGAATGACTAGGAATGGGCATGGCATATAATCTAACAAAAAAAAAATATGGCATATATAGGGTCAAAGCATGTATTTGAATGGTTTTGATAATCTGGTGATCAGAATCAAATCCTTTTGATCAGAATCAAATCCTTTTGTTCACTCTGTGCATTACAATATCAAAAATGTAAAGTTTTCAGTCTCTTCTTGTCAGTCTGTTTGGCAGGAATTGATAGTGGCAACTAGGTCTCCTAACTCCCTTAACCGTAAATTCAACATGCTAGGGGCTTTAATTACCAGAACTAGCATCTGAATTTACAAAAAAAAACTCTATGAGAGCATATCTATCTAAGTATCTGGCAGAGAGCTGATGCATTCCAGTTCTGATTGTTATTCAATGTTGTTAACAAATCGAGAACCACTAGAAACTTGGAGAAACACCAACATTATCTATTGTAATTGCCTCCCAAAGGACAAGCTGATTGGCCATTGACACAAAATTTATTCATAAAAATCAAACATGCCTAGAACGAAAAATGAAAGTGAAAATGAGGGAGGAGCAGTGTTTGGTTGTTAGTTGTTACGGTAGATGGATGGTAATCGTTTTTGAAAATCTTGAAAGGCGATCTTTCCAAGCTTTCAACTGGAATAGACGAAGCTCTCTTAAACATAGCTTTGTTCATGATACGCAGCAAGTACAATTTTGCAAAGATAGAAGAGGTGTCCTTAGATTTTAAACATGAGAAAAAGTGAAATTGAGGTGCATTTAGTCTTGGAGATACATTCAGTACATTCAGTACATTTTGAAATAAAATTTAAATGTGAGGTGTGAACGAAGAAGTTGGTCCTATGAAAGTCAGAATAAATACAGGGACTGAGGCAGTTGTCGTTTTGCAGCACACTTTCTTTAACTCTGAAATAGAAAGCTACGGTTTTCCAGGGTCTAAATTCGACAGCAAAATTGGTTTCTTGTGGTGTCAACACACTCACACTTCGATGGTCTTTGCTGGAATTCAAGCCGGAAACCGGAATCAGAACGCCATAAGAGTGATTCGTTTAGTAATGACTTCTGGTAATTAGGGTTTGGAGTCATCTTTTTTACAAAACAAATGATCAATGTAGTGGTAGTAAAATAATGTTCACTAGTATACATCCCCATTTCCTTGCCAAATTTTGAAGCGAATAAAGAAGAAAAGGTAAATGTAAATATACAAGGTATTGAAAACTCTAATGGCAATCCGGCAATGCAACTCAATGTCCAACTTGTATGTCCATATATTTATACAGTACCTTGTCTCTTATCAAATGAAAAGTCCTTGGGCGGTCCGATATTAATTTGGTGTTTTTCGCGAGTCGATTGAGAACTAATTGTGACCTGACTGGAGTTGGGTTCATTGACATCCACCCGATCATGTTCCACGTTCCCTAATTCGACTTGGTATTGGTGTTGGTGAGAGAACGAACCATCTACATGGAGATGGTGGGAGGGGGAAGGCGAGTCGGTTTCATAACGTTGTTCAATGTCGAAGTTTGATCTCCGCGGTGATGTGTGGAAGCTATCCACCTCGCTGCGGTAGTGTCGTAAGAGGTGGATGGGCGATGCGTGGTGGGATGGAGTCCCTGGTCGGCTAGACATTGGGGTTACCGAGCCTTTGTTCTGTTTGATGTGCTTCTTAGCCGTGTGATGCCAGTTGCGTAGAGCTGTGGCTACTCTCTCGTTGAATATAGTTGGTTTCATAGTCGAGCCCATCTGATCATGTCAAACCACACCAAATGGTCAATTTCTATGTAGGATTCATATTGATCAATAATTGAGATCATACTTTGATAACACATGTGTTCAACTTTTGAATAGTGATCGAACCTTCTTCGTGCATAATATATACTTATTGAAACATGTATTTTATTTTTAGCATGTATTCAACAATTTAACATGTATAGCTATAGTATTATAAAGAAATCTGACCTGTGTGACAAGGGCATAAAGTGGGAGAGTGACATAACTGCAGAGAATTTGTATGAGGACCCTGAAATATCCACAATTATATATCGTTTGTGTTAGAAATTTTCGTTCCAATGTTAACGCTAGGAAATCAAAATGCTTAGAAGGCCAAGTAAAAGAGAGACTAACCCCATTGAAACTCTGATGATGATATCCTCAGTATGCTCATGAAAGCAAGATTTCAAACTAAATTCATACTGCAAATAATGAAAAGAAGAAATATAGATCAAATTACTATACCATTTTCTTTCTTTGTAAGACTTAAATAACGTATGCATCAGGCAATTGACGAAAGACCAAAGAAATTAAATTAGCTTACCCAACTCCATGCAAAGAAGGCAAGTTGGAAGGCATTCTGCAATTGACAGGAACAAAAAACCAAGTTAATGACAAGTGATTAACTTTTATTTGTAATCTCATCCCAACTATTGATATATAATTAACTTCACATTTTTGATGATTTATCGGAATTGGCCGGATTAGTACGTTGTTAAGGTACCTGAAAGAGAACGAAGTTGATGAGGTAGAGAATGAGGCGAGGGCGGTTAAACCAGAAGAGGTCATCACCAAGTTGAACAACTGGTGTACCCTTCACAACTTCTCCTCTTTCCTGAATTCTAAGACCCATCTTGGTAATGATCACTTGTAGCTTGGTTCCCACCAATAGAATGATCTGCATCAATTCAAGTAACCAGTCAGATATATCTATGTAGTATATTGTAAATTTCTAATGGCTTAAAATCACTCCTATCAGAGATGATATGTGGAATCAAGTGAGGTTGCTTACAATGAGTGGGATAAAGGGTAACCAAAGATACGAATACCAGCCTGCCAAAACAAATTCAAGGTCAGCATGCAATATTACCGAGATTTACCACCACCATGTAATTTAATTTGTGATTAATCAAAGCGCAAGTAGAAATGTATCTTGTATAGATTAGTTGTTACTCACCATGAGTGTTAAAGAGAAGAAAGATCACAGCAAAACACCAAATTGGAGGGCTGAAAGGTGAAAGAACAATGATGTTGTCATTCATAAAATTGCAGGAATAATTTGACTATTGATACAATCAAGTTCTATTGTAAGAAAAAAGAAAGAAGAAGAAAATTGCGTACCTGATTCCCACAACAACCTTGAAATCCTCTTCGAGTGATCTGTTTATATACTTTTGGAAATTGAATTTCTGATGGCTTTGAGGTGCCAAATGTGCCTGAAATATTATTTACAGTATTATTTCACCAACTCATCTGTATCAGATTATCTCAGTCAAAACATTTTTTTTAAAAAAAACCATGTATCAGATTATCTCAGTCAATTGATAATCAAATATTAATTAGTTTTAATGATAATTAAACTAAAGGATATGCTTAAGTTAAAAGGTTATGATTTTGTCAACATATATATAATTGTCCATTGATAATTATGTTAAATATTTAGAATCGTTAAATATATTATTAATCTAAAGATCTAAAATATTCATTAAAATAAAGGTATTACAAAAAGGGCTTACCATGATAAATCCATGCCGCAAGGTCAAATAATCAACTTTGGGAACTGATCGAACAAATTGTCTGAAAAAACAAACCTGCAATCACATATAAAAAAATAAATACCAGAAATAAATCAAATTAATATGAATAAGGTCATACATAAAACGAAGCAAAAAGTCAACTGTATGAAAGAGATCGAAGTACAAGAAATGAAACAGCAAATATATGTTAATTATTGAGCTGACGATCGACATGAAATTAAAATGGAAATTCAAACAAGGTGTCCCAAGGACAAAGTCAGACTACTAGAAAGGAGGAGGGAGGAATTAAAATTTGTCCCGGGTACGATTATCCTTGCCAATTGCCATTCCTGTACCGTCACTCTTCGGTCAATCACCGGTACAAAATTAATATCGTCGTTCTGTATTTTCCTTTGAAGCTTCGATTCTTCCAAGAATTAGGGTTTTGTTTTTCTGGGAATGTCTAGAAGAGTCTCTTGTTGAATTCGAAAGCCAGGTTTGAATCTTTGCTAAATTCAGATCATAATTTCAGACATGCATGCATGCATAAAAAATATTCAGATTCATGCATGCTGACCCAGTTTTTTTTTCTTCCCACCCCGCAAATGGGGCAGAAAGCGATTTCCCACTACTGCCAAAAAAACACTTCAAACAGATTGCTTTTGTACGTAGCCGATCGAATCTTCATCTTCTACGTACATATTGCTTCCACACTAATTATAATTAATATCTTAATTAGATTAATACCAACGCCTAACCAAAGCCGTCACTCTCGTGGACTAATGACATCGGATACTCTAATATAATCTCCTAATATATAAATTATAGGATTAGAGGTTTATGGAGCTAATTATATGTATACTAAGCCTTTCATTAGTATAAACCCTAACATCATAATCAGTTGCTTACATTAATTTCGATCAAACGACTATGCTTGTCTCATTCTTTATAAGAAATTCTTCATTTTGTGCTACATGATTAATGAATGCTTGTGTTTATCTGTGTGTGAAAATGAGTCATTTTCCTTAGATTATCTAGATAGCGAGCAATGAAATCATGATCAGTTTACTTTAGAGTAAAAATGACTGCCACACAACTAACAATTATTAAAAAGTTGTTTGACAATGAGATGGAGACACTTACACAAACCAATGGTGGTTATGCAAGTTTTAAGTATGTATTTTTTTAAAAACACTCTTTATTAGGTTTCTCTTAATTTTAACCAAATGCAGCATGTAAACATGCACGAACTTACTAAATCGACAAAGACACATTGATAATCTAATAACATAACAAGGATAAAGATTATATATGTTTGGCTCGAAAGTTGTAAGGAGGGAGAAGTTCTTACAATCCACATGAGGAAAGGTGTTTTGGTCCAGTAACTTAAATGCCTCCTTCCAAAAGAAGTGTCCCTTGCAAATCTGAATCGCTCTGGGTCTATCATACACAAAATAAAGCTCAAAATTAGGTCACATTGTTCATACTTAAACTTATTGTCAGATTTGTATGACTCTGAATGTTGTTTTATACCATTTATATCGTTTTCCACAGTAAACTAGAACAAAATTTAGTGAACTTCAGCTCTAGGTAGTTTATTAATGAGTCCATACCTTAAAATAGTATGTTTATTTTACATATTATTGCATGCATAAGAATTTTGATATTGGAGATTAATATTTGTAACTCTGTAGTACTAACCGTGTGAGAATTGATATTCAGCCGTTCTTGTTTCCTTTTCCCACCTTTTCCAACTTCTCATCTGAAATCATCACCAAAAAATCTTATTAACCATATTTATCACTCCATTACTGATTTTAAGTAATGAATCAAGGAATGGATTTGTAAGTTGGAAGCAAATTAGGCACCTTGGCATTTCCTAAAGCCATAGTAAGTATGCAATAGAGTACGTGGAAAACAGCCAAGACGAAGATAAATATATGCAGTTGATGAATACCATCGGCAGATATGAATGGAACTTTTCCCTGCAAGTTTCAATTAAGATTGATCGTTCATAGAAGCTTTTTGTGTCAAAAGAAGCCCACTTTCAATAGAAAAGAACATTTTACCGCTCATAAATTGACCGATCAAAATATAAAGTATTCAAGAAAATGTACAAAAAATTACAGAAATTAAGAGAGAATAACTAAACAAGACAAACGTTTTAGAAGCATGTCATTAATTAATCATATTTGGAGTTTTAATTTGTAAATTTTCTATGCAATGAATCTAAAACGGGGATATTCGAAAATTCTTTTAGGCATCACGAAACTAAGTAAAATCATCTTTGATTATATTTCTTGATAATTATGTTGTTTTTTTGTTTTGAAAAATCAATGGTTTTGTCTAATTCCTATATGAATCTAATGACAGAGAATGCATGCTAGATGACAATTGTTATCTCTATAACCAGGTGTTGTACACAAAAAAGGTTAGGGAATCATTTGCTATTTGTTCATGCACAAACAAATAAATGAGAACGAAAACAATAACATGGGATACGTCATTACTTAGATATTTCTTCTGTTTTTGTTTGAAAAAAGAAAAAAGAAATTTATCTTTAAGTGGTGAACATGCATTCATACCTTGGCTGCACACTTGTCGGTGCCAGCAGCCGCCAAAACGCGGCGCACGCTTCCTCCACCGCCACCTCCATAACCAGATTCAAACGCCGCAAGCAGTCTCCTGCTCGGGCTTTCAACTTCATCTTCTTCTTCCACGATCTTCTCCTCCTCCTTCTTGCTACACGGATGCCACGTGTTCCCCACTTTCTGCGATATGCATATGTTCGATATCGGCCCCTGCCCCACCGTCAGCAGCAGCGATATGAACCCCAGTAGCATAAGCTCTGCAAACCCATCAAACCATAAACTCATCAATCTTCGATGAAAGTTCAAGGTTTGAATCTATGATGAAAAATACAGGGCTGTCATGTTGTACCTGATTTGACCTTTTCTAGTGCTTCAAAGAGAGCTCGTTTGTGTTTTTTCTTCAGCCACTGCAAGAATTCGGTGCAAGATTTTAGTTTCCAGACCAGATAAATTAAGACGTACCCATTAACTTGGAGATTTGAACTGTTCTGGATATGGTTCATTCGAAGATTACGTACCTTTCCGATAAGTTCGAGTATGTGCTCGATGATGATTGAGATGAGAACCAAGACAAAGCAGACGACGGCGACGGCCCATGTCGGCGTCTGCTCCAACGATCTTCCGGAGGTTGATGCCGCCATTTAACGTAATCCCGATCAACTTTCCCAATTGAAATGAAACAGCCTCAACATATGAAATGATGAGCAAAATAGAGACAGAGACAGAGAGGTGTGTGTTGAGGTTGCGGAAGTTATAAGGGAGTTGATGACGAACTCAAATGGGAGGGACATGAGTGGAATATTTTGACGTTGGGGACGCGGTAAGAGGACTCGGATTCTCAGCTAATTTTAGCTGCTCCTATCTTCTCATAATCTAATCTGGATCGTTCAAGGTGAACCAACAGTCAAGATGTTGGCAGATCTTTAGTGTGTTGTATTACACATTTTATTGGGATATTTTATGGATAAAATGCACTAAGGTGGCTAGATTCTTAGAGAATTGGCAACATAATACATGAACTTGTAAATTTATCAAAATAATACATGAACTCTTAATTTGTTATCAATAAGATACTTGCAAGAAATATTCTTCTAAGAATATTGTTTTATTAATAGAAATTTACCATTTTAAACATATTTTGTGTGTTCTATGGTTTTCTTTTAAATTTGATAGAGCATGGTGGACCTAGGTCTATGAATTTTTTTATCTAACATACTGCAAATATAAACTCATCCTCTTACTCGAAGGTAAACAGTTATTTTTTATCATCAATAGCAAACTTAATAGCTACTCGGCTTGATTTATTAGCTTATGCTAAGATTTCCCATAAAGAATTGCAAGATGAAAAAAAACTAAGAAAATTGAAAAAGTATAGAGATAATCTTTCTAGAAAAACAAAAAATTATTGTGATATTATCCTTAGAGTTCAGCATAGAATCAAACATACTGAAGAACAGATTGAAGTTATATAGGAAGTTTTTAAATACGATCAGAGTCCTCTGAACTTGATAGTCTGTTTTTCTCATGACTAACAAGAGAGAATTCAACCTAAAAAGTTATCAGTTCGATTGTATTACAAAAGGTACTGATAAGTGGCAAAAATGCTTTCATTCAAGACATATTCAAGAAGATCAATACTCGATAGAGTACATCTGTAGAGTATTAAACACGCTCTACGATGATCTTGTCTATCTCCAGAGAGAAGTCGGAATCGAAGAGCTTGATTCTTCTAGACCAAGCTTAATTGAATACCTACATCATATCCAAGAAAAAGATTTCAGACAAGATAATAGTACAAATTGAGAGATTTCTTCTCAATTTCAAGTAGCTTGAAGAGATAAACTCAATACTTGGCAAGCTTGAAGTCAAGCTTGATTATCTCAAAGAAAATCAATATCTATTGAATATTGAAAATAAGTTAGTTCGCACTGAGCATCTCGCCGACAATATTCATCAAGAAGCAATTGAGCTAAAATCATCTCAAGAATCACTGAAAAGGCTTTTAAAAACTCTGATTACCCAATTAGGATGAATCACAGAGTTAAACTAAAAGTAAAACATGAAGATGATAAAGCTCTAAGCTTTTTCTTTCCTATAGAGGCAGTGAATGATAATATCAAGGTAATAATTCATCAACAAAATTACAAGATATCTTATCTCCAGGAGATGAGTATTGATCTCGAAAACCAATTTCAAGAGTTAAACAACAGGATAGCAAGACTGCAAATAAGCATAGAAAAAAATGAAGATACAAGAAGGAGAAAGGATCAATGAAGAATAACTAGCTCAAAACTTAACTAGTAAAATAATCATACACCCTTTACCAAAAGGAGAAAATGAGTTTAAGTTTAGTAAACATAAACTTCTTACATGGTCCTCATCCAAATCTACATCTTCAACCAAAAGAGATGTGAAGATGCTGAGTAGAATACTCAGTAAAAGAAACACTGCATGTACAACTAATCAACGCTCAAGAATTTGAGTATAATGAAATTGAAACTGGAGTGCGAGAAGCATCAGTTCCTAGATTCAAACTCAATGAGATCTATAGGAAAGGATCTTTCCTTATGGATTCTCACTGATTCAAAATTCTTGAACTAACAGTTCATGCCATAGGAGGAGAAACCGACATCAGGTTAATCACTCCAACAGAAATAAGTGAAGCATCTCAGAAGAAATATTCCTACATGCATATTGGAGCAGTCCAAGTGGGAATAAAGCTTTTGGCTAGAGATAATATAGTCTATTCTAATTTATGTGTCTTACAAGACGATAGAATAACAGACTTTAAGAAAAGTCAGTTAGGAACAGTAGAAGCTTCTTTGTGCAACTAAGTTGCATATTTCAACGTATTTCCAAACTTCACCACATATCTCAGAGAGACAGCACACTGTCTAAGATTGGGAATCAAGACAGATGAAATTTCTATGAAGAAAGAAATAATGGAGCTTGCGATAGATTATCAAATCTATTATAAGCTGATGAGATCGAATGCAACCCTAAACATCAGATTTCTCAATAGTCCCGGGATTACTACATCAATCCTCACCAATCTAAGAAATCAAACTGAACAGAAGAATGCCACAAAATGACATGAAGTAACATTCCCAAGAGAATGGAATTTGACACCTCCAACTAGACAGGTAAAAAATACCAATGCTTCTATCTATAAAGATATGAGAGGAAAAATAAGCTTACAATTTCATAGGCATTCATTCGCTAGCTATGAGGAAGCTAGTACTTATGGAACCAAGCCAACTTCTTGTCTTGAAAAATCTTTCGAGACAGAAGATGCTAAAAACCTATGATGATGCTATAGTCAGAAGAACTGAAGAGCTTGTATGAATAAGCAGAAGTTTGTGAATGTACGTAAGAGCTTGAAAAAAATCATGGAAAAGATTTCCCAGATCCAACTGAGAAAGAACAAAAGGAAGATTCTTCCTTATCAAGCAACACAAGAAGAACCAGGCGAATTCTCGACAATAGAAACTAAAATATTCTCCAAGGAAGCACTGTAGTTCAGAACATCACGAACTACCCCACTAAGATCATTTGGAAAAATAAGATTAAGCTTCCTAAGGGACAAGCTCCTACAGGGAAACTAAGAGAACAGAGTTCTTAGAAGTACATCCCTACAGAACCCAAATGGGGACATTTAATATCTGAAAGAGCAGTTTATCTTGATCTTGATAGGGTATGAGACAAGAGAAGGACAATAGACAACTAGGTAGCTAACTTAAGGCTAACTCAGGCTTTGTTGTTATCTAAATATGGCTACGTGGAAGCTCATACATATTATTAGTCCACCTTAACTAGCATAGTCCAGAAGTGGTATCAATCTTTCAAGCGAAGCTCTCAATGACCTGACTGGACAACCAAATTGGCTCAAACCAATAATCCTCTAGATTTCGCATGTCCTATCAATGCATAATTTTGTAAAGACGTTACTGGGCATAGTGAGCAGTCTAAAGAAAGAGTAAAGTAAATATTCAAAAGTTGAGCATTTGCAACATGAGATACTTTGAAGAGTACACTAATGAGGTTCAAAATTACTACTGTATCATTAGAGACCTAGATAATGAAGATCTAGTCAGAACCTATTACCGGAAGTTACCAGAACCACGGAACGATGCAGTAGCATAATCTTTAGAAGAAAATCCTTTGCCGTTCTTTATGGTGGGATGAATTGCTGACAGAGTCAGGGATCTCCTGAGAAAGCAATGCGTTAAGAACAGAAAATCCAAAATTGCGAAGAAGCAACTCAGATGAGTTGAAAATATATGTCCCAAGATATTAGAGACACCAACGCAGTGCGGATGTCACATAGAGAAAACATATAATAAAATGTTCTCTAGCAACAAACAGAGAAAAAATTTTGCTTCTAAAAAAAGTATAAATTCAGGAAAAACTCCTTCAAAAAGTGCTCTGTAGGGGAAAGATCTCCTCTTAGAAGGAGAATTTTTAAAAGAAAAAGAACCAATTCCTCGAATTCTTTTTGAGAATGGAAGAAGTGCTAATGCTGGCTTTGTAAGGCAGAAGGACATTATGCAAATGAATGTCAAAAAAGGACAAGAGATCCGTGAAAGTTTTAATTAAAGAATATGATGCAGCAATAGAATATGCAAAACCTGAAGGGTTTTGAGACAACCTATTCTGATGAAGAGAATGATTCAATATATTCTCTTGAGTTCCATTCGAAAAGTGAAACAGAAAACACTTCAGAAAGTTCTAAAGAAGAAGATGAAAGATATCGTCCTATGTTTGTCCTAAAGGTCCTAACTTGGAAGGAATAAACTACTGATATTATCAGAAACTTCCACCCCAATTCAGGAAAATTTACATGTGATTACTACAACTGTGATAATAGTAATTCAATTTCTATGTATTGTAAAAGTACAGGTGAAACCTATCATCGAGAATGCTTCATTGCAGAATTACGAAGAAAAACCAAAAACAATGAAGCTTACACTATGGTAGAACAAGAATATAAATAATTCTACGAAGTGAAGGAGCAACAGGGACATAACTTGGAAGAAGATTTCAAGAGAATGAAGTTAGTAACTTCATTAAGCCAAAACAAGGAATTAAAGGAGTCATTTGATTCCATCAATGATTCCGCAAGAAGGTAGGAAGAAGACCTTATCACAGAACCTGTTATACAACAGGTTAAGCTTTTTGATCCCATCAACGAGCCCGATAAAAGAGAAATAAATCCTTTCATGAAACTGCCTGACAAAACTGTGGAAAATAAAGAATAAGAAAAGCAGGTCAAGACAAGAAGATTCAACAATTACATCACTATAGGATTGAAATTTCTCAAATATAGGAAGTACCATCTACATGCCTTTGTAGATAGTGGATCAGGGTATACTCTTACCAAAAGATATACCATACTTGAAGAATATTGGGAAAATGCTCCAAAATAAGTTACTAGAATAACCATGGGAGAAAATGAAATAATCATAGATACTATGGCTCGTGATATTAAAGTTTCCTTGAGCGGAGGAACTTTTGTCATAAAAATCATTTAGCAATGTGAAAGTCAAGGAGCAGATGTATAAATTGGAAATGACTTCCTTCTTCAGCAGACGATATTGTGTAACGTTCAGAATCCTCAAATGATTGGTTTTAAAAAGAATAAAAAATTATTTTAGGAATCTCATCTTACCAACGTTGTAAGCGTTACAAGTCCAGAATTTATAGACAAATATCAAAAATCGTCAGCGAAGAGTGGTGATTATAAGCTAGTTTTAAAACCACTTTTGCTGCTAAAAGATTATTTGAAGAGTCATAGTGAAATGTTGGTAAATATAGGGTTGAATTCAGAAGACTCTCAGTCAGAAGAAGATTATGAGCCCCTTTAGATATGTCTGATTCAGACTCATTAGAGCAAGAAAGCTTAGACGAAGAAGAATAATTTATCAGAGAGTATAACCTAAAGGTGTATGCTAACATGATCGAGCTAGGACTGTTTTCAGGCCGGGCTGGGTTAGAAAAAACGAAACTCGAACTAGAACCACGAATTTTCGGGTCTGTCCGGGTCAGGTTTTTTTCAAGCGAAACCCGCGGGTTTTCGGGTCAAAAAATTTTTAAAGTTCAAATCCAAGTTTACTAATGAATAGGTTTGTGGAACACGTTTTTTTGATTATAAAACGGGTTTAATTGGATGTTTTTAAACTTTTTATGGTGAAGAAATGATCATGAGTTGGATGTTTAATTTGACGACATCTCCACCGCCCTTTACACTCACCGCGCCTTTACTTTCTTCAACGTCGTCGCTCTCGATAATGTTGTAAGTCAACCAATTCATCTTTTTTCCGATTTGATTCATTCCCAATTCAAGAGTAGAGACTGAAGAGTGAAGGAATAGGGTTTTTTGCTATTTATTAGCTAGTAGTAACCCAATAGGAATACAACACCTAAGCTAGAAATACCTACATTTCGGGTTTTAAGATATGAAACCCGACCCGGCCTGGTAGTTTTTAATTCAGTCTGGGTTTAGCTCGACTCGGAAAATTTACTTTCAAAACCCAACCCGATCGGTCCGGGTTCGGGCCGCGCCGGTCCGGGTTTTCAGGTTTCGGTCCAAAAAAACAGCCCTAGATTGAGCAGAAGAAAATGTCAACTATTGCAGAAATAGAAAACGTATTAAAGCTAGTACTATTACGAAACAGATCCAGTATACTGCCAGCTCAAAATGCATGACGTAAATATTGTTTAACATGTTAAAGCAATCCGTCATTATAGGGAAGATGACAGAAAAGAGATGGAATGTTAAATTCAAGAGTTGCTCGAAAAGAAGTTGATCAGACATTCCAATAGTCCTTATCATGCTCCAGCCTTCTTGGTAAGAAATCATGCAGTGCAAGTAAGAGGAAAGACTAGAATGGTAATTGACTACAGAGATGTAAATAAAAAGACTGTCACACCCCGATTTTAGAGGTTTTTTAATGTGCAACTCATATTCCAAATATGAAATAGAATTTTCATATTCAGAATATGAAAGAAATTCTATTTCATATTTGGAATATTAGTTGCACCTCAAAAAATAATCTCTAAAATCAGGATGTGACAAGTTTGTATCAGAGCATAGGGATTAGAACCCCAAGACTTGTGTAGATTAGTATCCTTAAGAAATTAGAATAGAATTGTTAGTCACCAGTCTGTTTTGGGTCATTACATGGATTTTGAAACTTCAAAAGTTTTTGGACAATGCGATTTTGAAACTGAGTTTTTTATAGTTAATTACTCTTGTTGTGTTCTTCCTGGATTTCCCTTATTTCAAAACATATATGCTAATTTTTGAAGGTATTTGGAAAAATAGGTATTTCCAAATAGGTATTTGAAATACCTATTTTTCATGGATTTCCCTATTTTTCCAAAAACAGACTTTTGGAACTTACTGTTTTCCATGACTTTTCAATTACCTTTTGGAAACCTATTTTCAGAATAGAATGAGTGATGCTTGAGTTGGATGGCATTCCATGGAAAGATGCATTTTACTTTGTGTTTAATTGCACAATCCAAATGCAACCACTCTAGCTCTACATTCTATAGCGAGAAAAGGTTTTAGAGTCGAAGAAGATCTTAGCTACACCTAAGGGCTTCAGAGATTATTTCATTTTTAGAGAATAACTTTGCTTGTGCCAGAGGTGATGATATTCTCTAAGTACAGCAAATATGTATTTCTGAAGCTCAATATCATTTTCAGGGTACACTTCAATTTTAAATGCGTTTCAGATCATGTTCATAAAATTTTTGCTGTTTAGCTTTACCTGAATTTTCAAACTACGATAATTTTCTGGGTTTAGGTTAAGGATTAGACCATTAGAATCGTGGAGAGGTAGTACAATAAGGTAGTAATTAGTCAGTGTATTAGTAAACTAAGACTTTCACCTTAGAGTTATTCTGAATTTTCTAAGCTATAAGTCTAGTATCCTATAAAGCTGTAATGTTATGATTGATTTCTTGTTAATAACTTATGTGATTTGTTATGTGTTATGGTGCAAACATAATGTTTCTTTGTTGAGTGGTTTAGTTTTTGTATATAAAAGTGTTTATTTGCTTAAGCTTTGTAGCATATGTAATCAGTAGATATGGGTTCTGTTTGTAGCTTTCCATCATGTGACATATGTTTGATTTTCGTTCTCTTTGGAGTATGTTATAGTGTATATTTTTATCAATAATTTGGAATCAATAGAAACGTATGACTAATTATATTTGGAGTCAGGTGAAATATCAAAATGTGAACTGTCTGGTTATGTTATGTGTTTTGCTGCCATGCTTTGACAAACTCCTATGGTTTTGATTTCTGTGTAGTTTTGTTCACTTTGTCCTACTATGAATATGCATCTTTTAGCCGGTGTTAATTACTGAATTTGCATAGTGGCTAGTGTAAGTTTACCTTTGACTTGTGCTTTATATTTGTTTTTATGAGTGTTTTTCTGTTGGTTCATGTTTCTTGGTTTCTGTATTTTTGGTAAGTAACTTTACTTCTTTGACATACAACATTACTAATTTTTCTAATGAAAAGGTAGTTTCTGTAAGATGAGCAATTGCTTTTTGGTGATCAAGTAATAGATCTGCAAATTCGAATTATGATGAAGTATTTGAGAATTTAGTGATGGAAAGTAGATTCAGTGGTCATAGGTCATTGTGAAAGTTGAGTTTAGATCAAAATATACATACATTAAGGAATAGCAAGTTTCAGAAGATTACTTGGAGTATTGAACTAGATATGGAGACTTGTAGTTCTGAGGAGAAATTTTATTGTAGTGGTATGCAAGAAAGGTGAGATTACAATTAATCTATTAGTACTTGGGGATTATTGATATAGATCATGTGTTAGATTACAAGAGTTGAAATACAGGGTTCTTCTAGAGAAGCCAAGATTGTGTAATATAAGCAGGCTTTATTGTAGGTTAATCCTTGGAAGTATAATAGCTGGAAGTTTGAGGATTAGGCTTAGACATGTTAAGGAGAATCTGAGGATAGGAGATGCCTTATCATGCATTTGACAATAAAGCTGGATTGGAAGATTTTCTGTACTGAAACTTCTTTGATAGGTATTCAAATACAGAAGCGTTGGAGATTATTTTTGAGGAGTTTTGGAAGTGACTTAAGTGGAAAGTGTGGAAAGGAGACGAGTCATATTTTAAGAGTTAGAACTAGATATGGAATCTCATTAGGTAAAAGAATACAAAAAGTGAATTTTAACTTATGTTGACAGAAGAGTTAGATGAAGTTATGAATTCCTTATCTGTGGTTAGTGGAAATGGTCTAGTGAGTAGTATTACGAATATGATATTTGAGATTTTTGATATTAGAGATCTATTGTTGGATGAATTTAGAGACAAGTCCTAATTTTAGAATTCAAGGTCTTGTAAATTTCGAGGACGAAATTTCTGTAAGGAGGGTGAAGTGTAACAACCCGAAAATTTATATCTATTTATAAACCGCGTTTAGATATAAATATATATATATATATATATATATGTATATATATATTTTATTATTTATATATGCTGAAATTAGTCTATTTCATTTTTATTTTCGGCTAGTAAGAGACCCAATTTCTAGAGAACCCAAACCCGGCTTAGACTTGGAAACAAGTTTAAGAAAAAGTTTTTGTCGTTAAGAAGAACAGAACGACGTCGTCTTCTTCTTCTTCGTTTTCCTTTTACTTTTCTTCTTCTTTTTCTCTTGTCTTCTTTTTCACCGACTTTCTCTTCCTCCCTACCAGCCGATCAGATGTTTCTCCATTGGAGACCTTGCCTCCATGAAAACCCAGTAAGTTTCCAATCCTAATTCGATTTTGCTTCTTGTAAACTAGTCCTGGCCACCTAGTTGTTTACTGATAAGATCGGGCAAACCCATCTCCATTAGATTAGGTTGTTTTCCTTGGAGGACAAGAACCTGTTGCTTGCTTTCTAAGATCCTATAAATAGATGTGAGTTTTCTTTGTTCTTCATTAATTCTTCATACTCTGTTGAGCACCTGAAAGAGAGAATAGAGAATCGATAGTCTCGAAGGAGAGTGAGAGGAATAGAAAAGAGGAATTGGTGTTGTAGAAGATTGATAGAACTCAGGTAATTCTGATCAATTGTGTTTCCAATTCAAAGTGAGTATGTGTTCTTAGTTTGTGTACTCAGAAGTTCCTAGTTTGGTGTTATTGTTTCATTGATTTGAGTAATTGTTAGAATTTCATGTTTTAGGAACTTTTGTTCAACTTAAGATTTTCGTCAGTTTTTTATCTCTATTGTGTCTAGACTTTGAAAAATCGTAAGTAATTGTCGAAAAATACCTTTTCTGCGATTCTAATTCATGATTAATCTTTAGGTTGTCCCTTACAAATGTCATGAAGACACCAACGAACTATATCATTTTTAGCAAAACATATTTTTGGTCAGAATTTTCAACAGGTTTTCTTCTCTACTGTATCTTAATTTCAAAAAAAATCATAGTTAATTATAGATATATCATTTTTCTGTGATTCCAGTTCTCAAATGTTCCTTAGGATGTGTACTTCAAATAAAGAACACATTCAAGTTCCAATTCTCAAATGTTCTATATCTTTGAGAACTGGAACTTGAACACATCATTTTTTTGTTAACTTCTATATCTTAGATTTAGACATCCATTTCAAATTCTATTTGCATGTATTGATAGCATATGCTTTAGACTTTATACCTGTTTATTTGAACATGGTTTCTTCATAAATGTTTTTTTAGAACACATTCTAAATATTATTCTAGATTTTGAATCACTTCAAAATGATTTTTCTAGATTAAATTAGGATATTTCAAAGTTGAGTGTCTGTAGGAGGAAATGTTGCAGATCAGTTTTTCAGAGTTTTTGACACAGTTTTTTTTCTAAAATCTGGGATTTCAGTTGAGTTTTTGAAGTTAGTGTCTTCATGAAAGTTGTAGCACACATGTTCATCATCATTTAGTAGTTTGAATCACTTGAAAAGGTTTTTTGTAGATTAAGTAATGATTTTTCCAAGTTAGGTTCTGCAACATCAAATCCTGCATATTAGTTTTCGAACCAGTTATGTATTTTGTAAAACCTGTACATTTTGGTTTGTTGTTTGAAGTTAGTGTCTTCACAAAAGTTTTATCATACATCTTAATGAACATTTCAGAACTTAAATCTCCTGGTAATAAGTTTTCTAAATTAAGATATGATTTTCTGAAGTCTAGAGTCTGCATTTAGAAAAACTGCCTTTATTTAATGTTTATTCATTTTTGATTTCAATGGTTGCCTTCATTCAAACTTATTCATAATCATACAAATTGAACATATACATTCTTACACTTTTTCACAATAACATACAAATACTATTTTTAGACTAGTTGAGATATTTATGGAATTTTGAAATCAACTAGTCATATCAGTTTTTCTTTATAGCCTGCATATAACATTTTGGTTCATTAGTTGACACTTTCTATGGCATCTAAATGACCAGAAATTTCAATTCTTAAGACGTAAGCCTGTTGAAGTATGTTTTTAAGTTAATATGTTAGTTGTGTATCTAAAATGAAATGTGTACTTATGGATATGATTATGAATTGTATTTGAATATTTATTTTTATGTAAGAAAATATACTTTGGGAATAGCTTGGGATTCAGGTAGGGGGATAAGTGGAACCTCGACTCAATTGTATTGTGTGCTTGCATGTTTGTTGATATGTTTGTTTTGAAATGCTTGAGTATTTGCTAAATTTATGTGTGGAAGTATGTATTATAAATTGATGCATGTTATTCATTAGTGACAATTGAAGGATAAGGGTGGCGAATGAAATATGAATTGATCTTTTGCGTAGTTGAGTCCATTACCTCAGCAGGAACCATGTCCCATGTATGCCCGTGGTTATTGCACAATTAAATATATGAATGATAAGGGTAATTCGGGGCTGGAGAAAGGGAAATGGACAAGATGACTAGCAAAAGAGGGTCAGGGATGGATCACATAGTTGAGTACGCTGAGTCACCTTTTTGGTAAAATACATGGTATGAGACATGTAGGTTCAGTTTGTTCTTCTATGTGGATCTGGAGTAGAATGTGCATTTATAGGTATATCATTTATTGATTGTTTGATTGTATTTTGTTTTTGAGAGGATTAGCTCCCTACTGAGCCGCAGGTTAAACTCACCCCTTTACAGTCTTGCAGGTTATGAAACGAGAGAAGCAAAAGAGTTAGTGATTGAAGTCATTAGAGTTAGTTGAAATTCTCTATGTGTAAGAGTATCTTTAGGAAGATGTTATCTTATGTAAATTTTGATTTGAGATTCTTGTGTAGTAAAGAATAAAATTTCAGTTTAGTATTTAGTTGTTCCTTTTTCAATTTCTTTGATATTCTGAATATGGAAATTCTATTTCATATTTGGAATATGCGTTGCACCTAAAAAAATCTCTAAAATCGGGATGTGACAAAGACAGTCAAAGACGGTTACCAGATAGCCTAAGTAAGAGTGCTTATCAATCGACTCAAATGAGTCAAGATCTTCTCTAAATTTGATGCAAAATCAGGATTCTGGCAAGTCATGTCATTTGGAATATTCAGAACACCTCAAGGGCACTATAAATGGCTGGTCATGTCATTTGGCCTCAAATAGACTCTGTCTGTTTTCCAAAGGAAAATGGATAATATTTTCAAACCTTACTCAGATTTTTATATAGTTTATATATATGACATTCTTGTCTTCTCACGAACTATGAACAAACATCATAAATATCTTTATCAGGTATGCAGGTTGATTGTCCAAAAGGGAATCATCCTTGGACAAAAGAAGATTCACCTTATAAAAGGAGAAAACGACTTCTTAGGCATTCATGTTAAAGATGGAGATATTCATCTCCAAGATCATATTATAAAAAAAATCAGTCAGTTCCCAGCTCATATTCCTGATGTAAAATTCTTGCAGAGGTTTTTGGGAGTTGTCAACTTTTCAACAAATTTTATTCCTCAAGTTAGTGGTCTTACTGCTCTACTCTCTCCAAAAACAAGCTCAAAAAAGAAATGGTCATTCATAGGAGATAACAGTAATACTGTCAGAAAAATCAAAGAGCTAACTAAGAACCTGCCTCCTTTACAGTTACCTGAAGAAGGAGATTCGATCATTTTGTAAACTGATACAAATGATTATTACTAAGAAGGAGTTGTCTTGGTTATTCCCTAGTTACAAATCATGAGAAGATTTGTAAATTTCTCCCGAGAAAATTTAACGCATCAGAGTTAAACTATTGTACCGGAGACAAAAAAGTCTTTGCTCTTATTAAGAGTATAAAGGGGGCTGAGGCATTTTTAGGAAAAAAAAATTTGTAGTTAGGACTGATAATAAAAGAGTAAAAAAAATTAAAAACTACAAATTAACTGATGCTGCAGATAGAGGAAGAGTGTTGAGAAATGTTTTTATCTTAGTATGAATACGATGTTGAAATGGTTGCAGGTAACAAGAATTTCCTACCAGACGCCCTTACGAGAGAAATAACAATGTTTTAAAGAAAGATGATAAGGATGAAGGACGCAATCCAAGAAACGGAAAACCAGAATCAAGGAAAAAGAATATTTGGGAAAGATACAAGAGCGGTGACAAGGCTGTAGGTCCTCTCCATGATGGACAAGGTTATCAATTCATCGTATCTTATGGAGCAGCTGAAGCAAGTCAAGCAGCAGGTCATGACAGGATAAAACCAGTTGATTGGGATAAAAGCTCAGAATTATCATTGCAAAATGAAAGTCAGTCTGAAAAATCTGGTGAGGAAGAAAGGCTCACTCAGGAGTATTTGTTATATCCCAAAGATATAACCTCAACTGACTGGTCTTAGGGTAAAAGACCGGCTAGCCCGTCTAAAACGACAGACGGTAAAGACATATCAAGTCAGTTAATGGCTGCTGCTTTGCCAAAAAGCAGAATAACCCCTTTTAATGGCTGGTTATAGGAAAAAAAACTATTCATTGTCAGTCTTTAAAGATTTTTAAAAAACCAGTTTTCTAGACAAAAAGTTTATTGGTTTTCACGTAAAAGATTATCATAGACAATATTTTTTATGCATTTCATGAAGAAAATGAAGATCATCTATTTGGAACCCTTGAAGCACTTACAGAGGAATTGCATGGAATCCATGCAAAAGAGAAGGAAAAATCTAAGGTAGTATACCTAGAAAATCTAAAACGTGCTAAGATCCTTATGACAACAATGAAAATGTCCGAATGGTTCAAATTTCATGAGCATCTGGAAAATGAAAAATGCTTCTACCAATTTTGTCTGCTATTCCTGATCCATATTATGGGAGATATCTGGTTAATGCCCAAGCTGAACACCCTCAGAAACAAAAACTATAGCTAATGGAGAATGGTTTTGTTCATAATCTTTGGACAAAAGCTAATAAAGACTTGGAGGGATTCCCAGAATTGATAGTTCAAGCTGTCAAGAACATTAGGTCAGATGGATGTATTTTGAGATTGAAACTCATATCAACTCCACCTGAATGGATAATGCTGAAAGAAAATATGAACTATATCTCTCCTTATCATTATGTCAGGATAATTCAAGATCCTATTAAAGGATCAAGTAGGACGAGCAGAAATGGCAGTCCAAATCAGAGTATTCCTTGGATGAAGGCCATGACAATCATGTGCATCAAAAACATAGTACCAATGGATTATGATTCAAGCCTTCTGGCAAGTGGAGAAAAAAATAATGATTTCTTGCTATAATCATCCTCCACTAGTGAATTGTGACTTTTTCTCAGCCATCATGAGAAATGAAGCTGACTGCACTCTACCTACTACAGAGTGGCTTGAAAAAGTAGAGAAGGAAAAAAGATATATAATTTTGCATCCCATTCCTTATGATTCAAATTTAGACAGTGAAGAAAAAGATGAAAAAGAATCAGAAGGGAAACAAGAGGGCCAAGATTCGTTGGCTGATTATGATTGCACTGATGAAGAATATTACAATACATGATGAAGAAATAAGCGGTGGCCGATGCATTACGACAAAAGACTTTTCTTTTTTAAAGTTAGTGCACTCACATGATGGAAAAATGAGCGGTGACCGACGCATCACGACAAAAGACTTTTCTTTTGTTAAAGTTAGCGTGTTCTTCCTTTTGTTACCGACACATAAAAACAAATAACTTTACTTTTGCTAAAGTAAAGATGGACTCCTCCTGTCTCCCTTTTTCTCTTAGCTGTGTTTAATTCGAGTTTGGAGTGTGTGTGTGTGTGTGTGTGTGTTATATAAGGAGCCTCAAGCTTCCGAGAGAAGACATCGAAAAATTGGAAATAGAAGTTAGAAACACTCAATCTTCCTCTCGAAGTCAAAAAGCCAAAAAATTAGTGTGTAAATAATGTCTCTAGTATTGGTGAAATAAGAGTGTGAGTGTGAATACTGTATGAAGATTTCAGCCTGTAATCATTCGGTGTGATGTTCTTTTATTACAAGTAAGTATTTGTACTTGTAAGTATAATCATGAGTAGCTAAAAAACTTATAGATGTTTACCCAAGAGCGAGGCTCTGGGTTCTGTATTTGTAGTCATATTATGTTAAATAAATTATATCTTATGCACATAATTTCGTCACAAAAATATTTTTGTTTTAGAATTATTTTACTTTCACTTGCAAATTGGAATTTTGTATTTAAGATAATTTTTTACACTAAAATCTATGAATCTTTCACCTTAAATAGCAGTGATTCCGCTAATATAGTAACCATTTAGACAGGAAATCATTAGATATAGTCTTCGTAAGTTGAAAGCTAGTTCTTAAGTTGATAGGTAACTATGTTTTAGGTTGACAAATATCCTAAATACAATACTTTAAAAAAATTGAATTTACACTTTTATCCCTAATAAGTATGTCATTGATACTAAAAGAAGAGTCTAGGTACTACATTAATCATTTTGTAAGTTCAAGTACTATATTAACAGTCCTCCAAGGATTCAGACACTGTAGGTGTTAAAAACCCTATTTTTATCGTGAATGTAATGAAGGCAAGTCTTTTTTGAGATTGGAAAAATCCCAGAATTCTTTCTATTTTCTTTTAAGTTCAACATCAACAAAAACATAAAGATATAGAAAGCTACAAGGGAAAAACAAATGCCCATAACTTGTAATCAACATTTACAACTATAAGAAGAGCGCAACAATGAATAATAAAATCAAAATTTACAATCAAAATGCAATGGGCAGGGTTAGTGTAACACCCGGATTTGCTTCTCATCAAATCAAGCATATTACAGTGCCGCACATTTATACAACATAAGCTAGGATCCATCACTCAAGTTCTAAGAACCCGCAAGGCAAATAAAATATTAAAAATTACAAAACTATTGGCAGAAGAGTTCATTTAAAATGAGGTGAAACTATAAAACATTTAGATATCTTTCAAATCAAACAAGCCCTCTCTTACACAAAACTTAGATATTAGCCCGGTTCGAGATCAACAATCAAAATCTTGCAAAAGGAATAGTTTCTCGAATGAATACATACTTGATCATATGGTTATACATGGACAAGGAAAATAAAGTAACCTGTCATACGGATCTAATTCTATCAATGACATAAAGTACATAATGTCTAAGCCGCACTTAACGCTGCCCAGCTGTCCCGTTTTCGTGCACAGTACCTGCATTCTCAAACTGTTTTAGAGGTGAGCTTTCATTGTCGCTGCTCAATAAACTTTACCCCAACTAGGTGTAAAAATAGTTTTAATATTTGCCATAGCTAGTAGTGAAAATAATGCATAACCATTTAAAAATAAACATTTCTTATGAAAATGCAAGTAGGGCCCAAAGTAGAAATACAAACCTGATGACCGTTCTATCATAAGCCAACTACAGCTTTACCACGATTTATATCGTACGCAGTGACACAGTGTAGCGAGAGTGTCCATTTACACCATATCTCCCAGAAGTAGTGCCACATCTCAAAGGATGTCAGACACCCTTCGATCCATACAGCCCCTCCGAAGGTTTAGGGGATCGAAACCCAAGGAAATCGCTATGTCCCGCTCTCTCAGGTCATCAAACAATAATTCACAAAGAATTGAAAATATATATCTTTCATGCATAAATTATTTTATTTTAATATCATGCATAAAATCACTAATCGAGGCAAGTCCAGAATCCCCTACCTGGAATATCACAACTTGATTCCATTAGGTTTCCCTAGGGCAACACCACCATCTTTCCTGTTCCGAGTAACTGGAGTCCCTAGTCCGACAAGTTTTGAGTATCATTCGATTACTTTCAAATCAATGACACTCGACTCACCAAATCTATGTTGGGTGTCCATAATGAATTCACTCTTGACTTATCATAGCTCTACAAATTAAGTTGGTCATTGGATATCTATATCAGGTGATATCCAATGAATGACCAACTTAATTTGTAGAGCTATGATAAGTCAAGAGTGATATTCAATGAATGACATATATTCTTCTACAATTTATTCATCTGTCTGACTTCATATTCCATATATTCAATGCACTTCCAACATTCACATATGTCAAGAAACAAAAATCCTTTAATATTAGGTACCCATGAGTCTTCGAATACCACAGGAGCTCATCATTAACACATAAACATTCAAAGGTAGCTATAGCATTTAGAAGAATCAACACAGAATATCCTCTCCAAGGTATGTCCATTTAAAACCCCTACATTGAGATACCAATGCTCAGATCTTGAATTCACCATTAATTATAACAAATATGCTTCACTTCCATTTCCTAATGTCAACATGATGGAGCAATCAAATACTCAACAACCATGGATACTTAATATCCAAAATCACAACATGGAAGCCAAACAAATAGAACCCAGACCAATTACAAGTTAATCACGTCCAAGCCTGACTATATATATTGGAAGTTATGGATATTAACTTTGTTATTTCCTGTCTAAGTTTGGCTCCACAATTTCATCTCATAGCAATCGAACGAACCAACATAGCACGTACTTGTTCATGCCTCCCTGTCAAGCTTAATTACATGCAGAACCAACACCTTAGTCCAAATTTAGTAAGAGACAATTCAACTATACGAAGTGATGTAGATATTCGAGTTCCACCTTCCACCTCTGACAAGCAAAGGTGTCAAAAACCCAACACGAACCCCAACACACCAACTGAACAGTATTCTTACCTTTGTTTAAGTTCGACACAAGTTCAGAGTATTCTGACTTCAAAGTCACTGATGTCATTGCTCCTCAATTAAACCCAAGCTTGATTCCCTTCTCAATTCCTGAAATCAAACTTGTTCGTATCTCAATTTCCAAATCAATATGCCTAAGTGAACTCGAGTTTACCCAAAGGAAAACCCAGAACCACAACCGCATACGGTGGTGCCGACGGCGGCTTAATACCCAAAAACACATGTCTTCAAAATTGAATCGTATCAGAGCGCTAATTACCCAGACTAGTAGTGTTCAAAGAGCTGATCGTCTTTCATATAACAGGCAGGCCAAGGAGCACCAATCGAATTTGGATCTAGGACGAGCTCATGTCTGAAGTGTCTCTCTCTCCCTCGCATTCGAGTGAGTTCTTAGTTTTGAAGAATGCTCATCTTTTATTCAAGGTGCAACTCTGATGAAGCGGTGGAGGCGTATTTATTTTAGACACGGTTTTTATTAAAAAACTTTTAATATAATACATGAACTTAGTGATCAATATGATACTCAGACTCTTCTTTTAGTATCAATGACATACCTGTTAGCCATAAAAGAGTAAAATTATCTTTTTTTAGTATTGTATTTAGGATATTCTATAACCTAAAACATATTCACCTTTTAGTTTACGAACTAGCCTTTAACATGTCAAAACTTCACCTAATGACTTATTGTCTAAACGGTTACTATACTGGCGGAATCACTGCTGTCTTGAATTGAAAGATTCATAGATTTTAGTGTGTAAAAATATCTTAAATACCAAATTCAAATTAACAACTTAAAGTAAAATATTATAAAACAAAAATATTTTTGAGACGGAATTATGAGCACAAACTAGAATTTATTTAACATAACATAACTACAAATACAAAACTCAGAGCCTCGCTCTTGGGTAAACAGCTATAAGCTGTTTAGATACTCATAATTATAGTAACAAGCATAAGATACTTGTAATAAATGCACATCACACAAAATGATTACAGTCTGAAATCTTCATACAGTATTTATACTCACTCTTATACTAGAGACACTGCTTACACACACACACACACTATTTCTCTGGTTTTCTGACTTCGAGAGGAAGGTTGAGAGTGTTTCCAACTTCTATTCCTGGTTTTTCGATGTCTTCTCTCGGAAGCTTGAAGCTCCTTTTATAGCACTCGGACTCAAATCCTGAATTAAACACAGCTAAAAGAAAGTGAGAGACAAAATAAATCAAACTTTACTTTAACAAAAGTAAAGTTCATTGTTTTCATGCGTCGGTAAAAAGAAAAACACACAAACTTTAACAAAAGAAAAGTCTTTTGTCGTGATGCGTCGGCCACCGTTCTTTTTTCTATCATATGAGCACACTAATTTTAACAAAAGAAAAGTCTTTTGTCTTGATGCGTCGGCCACCGCTCATTTCTCCATCATGTTTACTGTGTTGTAGTATTGTTCATCAGTGCAATCATAATCAGCTAACGAATCTTGGCCTCTTGTTCTTCTGATGCTTTTTCTTAACTGTCTAAGTCTGAATCATAAAAAAAGATATAAGGAATCCTATATCCTTTTTCTTTTTCCACTTTTTCCAGCCATTCTGTAGTAGTTAGGGTGCAGTCTACTTCATTCGTCATAATGGCTGAGAAAAAATCACAATTCACAGGTGTAGGATTATTGTAGCAGGAAACCATTATTTTTTCTCCACTTGCCAAAAGGCTTGACTCATAATCTCTTCGCACCATGTTTTTGATACACATGATTATCATGGCTTTCATCCATGGAATGCTCTGATTAGGACTGCAATTTCCACTCATCCTGCTTGTTCCTTTAATCGGACCTTGAATTATCCTGACATAATGATAAGGAGAGATATAGTTCATTTGTTCTTTCAGCATTATCCATTCTGGTGGAGTTGATATGAACTTTAATCTCAGGATACATCAGTCTGGCCTAATGTTCTTGACAGCTTGAACTATCAATTCAGGGAATCCATCTAAATCTTCATTAGATTTTGTCCAAAGATTATGCACAAAACCATTCTCTATTAACCATAGTTTTTGTTTTTAAAGGTGTTCTACTTGGACATTAACCAGATATCTCTCATAATATGGGTTAGAAACAGCAGACAAAGTTGGTGGAAACATCTTTCCATTTTCCAGATGCACATGGAATTTGAACCATTCGGACCTCTTCATTGTTGTCATATGGATCTTAGCACTTTTTGAATTTTCTAAGTATACTATCTTTAGACTTTTTCTTTTCTTTTGTATGGATTCCATGCAATTCTTCTGTAAGTGCTTTAAGGGTTCCAAGCAGATGATCTTCATTTTCTTCATGGAATGCATAAAGAATGTTATCTATGATAATCTTTTGCTTAAATGCTAACAATTTTTTTGTCTAGAAAACTTATTATTTAAAAATCTTCAGAGACTGAACATGAATGGTTTTCTTTCCTGTAACCACATGCAATTTGTTCTCCCTAAAAGGGGCAATTCTGCTTTTTGGCAAAGCAGCAGCCATTAATGGACTTGATATGCCTTTACTATCTGCCGTTTGAGACGGGCTAACCGGTCTTTTACCTTGAGACCGGTCAGTTGAGGTTGTATTTGGATACAACAAATACTCCTGTGTGAGTTTTTCTTCTTCACCTGATCTCACGGATTGACTTTCATCTTTCATGGAGAGATCTGAGCTTTTGTCCCAATCAGCTGGATGACATGTTGCTTGACTTGTTCCAGCTGCTCCATAAGATACGATGAATTGATAATGTGGTCCGTCATGGAGAGGATCTACAGTCTTATCACCGCTCTTGTATCTTTTCCAAAGATTTTTCTCTCTTGATTCTGGTATTTTGTTTCTTGGGTTGCGTCCTTCATTCCTGTCATCCCTTTGAAACATTGTCATTTCTCTTGTAAGGGCGTCTAGTAGGAAATTCTTGTTACCTGCAACCATTTCAACATCATATTCTTACTGAGATAAAAACATTTGCCACCTCAGCACTTTTCCTCTATCTGCAGCATCAGTTAATTTATAGTTTTTGAAGTTTTTTACTCTTTTATTGTCTGTCATAACTACAAATTTGTTTCTCAAAAAGGCCTCAGCCACTTTTATACTCTTAATAAGAGCAAGGGCTTCTTTGTCCCTAGTAGAATAGTTTAGCTCTGCTGCATTAAACTTTCCTGATGAGAGAAATTTACAAATCTTTTCATGATTTGTATCTGGGGCAATAGCCAAGACAATTCATGCCAGTAATAATCATTTGCATCAGTCTACAAAAAGATCGAATCTCCTTCTTCAGGTAACTGTAAAGGAGGCATGTTCTTGGTTAGCTCTTTAATTTTTCTGACAGTATTACTGTCGCCCTCTGTGAATGACCATTTCTTTTTTGAGCTTGTCTTTAAAGAGAGTAGAGCAGTAAGACCACTAACTTGAGGAATAAAATCTCTCGCAAAGTTGACAACTCCTAAAAATCTTTGCAAGGACTTTGCATCAGGAATATGATCTGGAAACTGACTGATTTTTTTTACAATATGATATTGGAGACGAATCTCTCCATCTTTAACATGAATGCCTAAGAAATCGATTTCTCTTTTTATGAGGTGAATATTTTTTTAACCAATGATGATTCCCTTCTGGACAATCAACTTGCATAATTGTTTAAGATGCTTCAGATGTTCGTTCATAGTTCGTTAGAAGACAAGAATTTCATCTATATAAACTATACAAAAATCTGAGTAAGGTTTGAAAATATTATCCATTTTTCTTTGGAAAACAGACGGGGTCTGCTTGAGGCCAAATGGCATGACCAGTCATTTAGAGTGCCCTTGAGGTGCTCCAAATGCTGTTAAAGCAATAGAGTCTGGATGAATCTTGACTTGCCAGAATCCTGATTTTGCATCAAATTTAGAGAAGATCTTGGCTCCTTTGAGTCGATTGATAATCACTCTTACTTGAGCTATCTTGTAACCATCTTTGACCGTTTTTTGTTTACGTCTCTGTAGTCAATTACCATTCTAGCATTTCCTCTTACTTGCTCTGCATGATTTCTTACAAAAAAGGCTTGAGCATGATGAGGGCTATTGGAAGGTATGATCAACTTCTTTTCGAGCAACTCTTGAATTTGACTTTCCATCTCTTTTCTGTCATCTTCCCTATAATAAGGAATTGCTTTAACGTGGAAAATAGTATTTGCATCATGCATTTTGAGCTGACAGTAAACTGGATATTTTTCCCAGTACAACTAAGGATCTTCATTAATTACTGGTTTCAGCAAGTTTTTTATTTCTGCAATAGTTGGCACTCTCTTCTGCTCTATTTTGTTAGCATAAACCTTTAGGTTATGCTCTCTAATAACTTCTTCTTCTCCGTCTGAGCTTTCTTGTTCTAATGAATCTGAATCAGACTCATCTAAAGGGATTCATACTCTTCCTTGGAATCTTCTGAATTCATCCCTTCATTTATCAGTATTTCACTGTGACCCTTCAAATGGTCTTTCAGCAGCAGAACTGGTTCTAAAACTGGCTTATAATAACAACTATTCGCTGACGATCTCTGATATTAGTCTATAAATCTCAGACCTGTAACGCTTACGGCGTTGGGAAGACGAAATTTCCAAAAGAATTTGTTATTCTTTTCAAAAATCATTTGTGGATTCTGAACTATCGTCTGTTGAAGAAGGAAGTCATTTCCAATTAACACGTCTGCTCCTTGACTTTCACATTGCCAGATGATTTTTATGACAAAAGTTCCTCCGCCCAAGGAAACTTTTTAATATCACTAGCTATAGTATCCATGATTATTTCATTTTCTCCCATGGCTATTCTAGTAACTGATCTTGGAGCCTTTTTCCAATTTTCTTTAGGGATGACATATCTTTTGGCAAGAGAATACCCTGATCCACTATCTACTAAGGCATGTAGATAGTATTTCCTATATCTAGGAAATTTCAATCATATAGTGATGTAATTGCTGAATCTGCTTGTCTGAACTTGCTTTACTTGTTCTTTACATTCTTCAGTTTTGCCAGGCAGTTCAATGAAAGGATTGATTTCTCTTTTATCGGGCTTGTTGATGGGATCAAAAGGCTTAATCTGCTGTATAACAGGTTCTGTGATAATGCATACTTCTTGCCTTCTTATAGGAACATTGATCGAATCAAAAGACTCTTTTAATTCTTTATTCTGACTTAATGAAGTAACTAACTTCATTCTCTTCAAATCTTCTTCCAAGTTATGTCCCGGTTGTTCCTTAGCTTTGTAGAACTCTTTATATTCTTGTTCTACCATGATGTGAGCTTCATTGTCTTTGGTTTTTCTTCGTAATTCTGCAATACAACTGATAAGTGCATTTTACACCATGTTTTTAATGTGTTTTTACCCTCATTTATACTTGGTTTATTCCTTAGTAATGTCGTTTTTACTTATTTTGAGTCAAAAGGGTTTTTCTGTAGAGCAATGGCTAAAACATGCATTTATACAGAAAATTGTGCTTAAGTGTTGAAAATTCGATTTGGAACAAAGACTTGGTTATTTTCTCATGGTTCGTTATATTGTTACATTGTCATTTTTGATAAATTTGGTTTAATGTGTAGATGACATGTATATGGACATATTATATCAAGAATCATGAAGATTGGACTCATGGAAGACAACAAGAGAAGCCACGGAAAAGACGAAACTCCGAAACATTGCATTTTGATCCGAGCAGAAATTTCCAGAAATCCTACATCAACTTTGGAAGCTTATATCTGGAGATCCAAGAGGAATCTGAGGACGACCTATACACCGTTGGAAAGCTGTGCGTGTCTAGTTTTCAGATCAGTTGGAATCGCATCAATTGGAGTTCATATGAGGCAGTTATGATCAAAACAATGGACGGAGGTCAAGGTGCAAAACTAGGCAGTTTCTGCCAGTCTGTCCTTGTCGAGTTCTTGCATGGATTTTCGCTGCCTAGAGAGCCTAAGAACTTGTGTATGAGGCCTACATGGATCCAATAACATGTAGATGAATCTAAGAAATCAGAAATCTAAGGTCCAAATAGGATTGCTTGTCCAAAGATGAAAGGAGAAAACCAAGTCCAAAAAGGAGACCAAGTTCAACAAGGAGTATCCTACCTTTGCCGATTTCCCTAGGGTTTTCTCTTGTTGTTCTGTATAAATACACTTGTAATAGCTCTTAGTTTAGGGTCTTCAACCTTTGTAATTTTTAGAGAGCCAAGCTCTACCTACAAAACCCTAAACACTTAGAGATACAAAAGCTGCCGCATCCATTGTTCACTGGAGAGTTCAGCCATTCTTTCACCAATTTCACCCTACCTTTGCAGATTTTCTCTAGGAGGTCTTAGGTATGGATCTATGTAAGCTTTTGTATACTCTATTGTTTTTGTCGAATTTCATAAATATAAATATATATATATATATATATATATATATATTGTTTTTGTGGTTTTATGTTTCAAGCATGATCATGTGATTCTTCTTTGTGATTTCTTATATGTGATTGTTTGAATATAACGATTAGATTGCATGTGTAGGGTTTGAATAAAATACTTAACTTACTGTGTTTATATGATTAGAGAACTTGAATTAATTAATCATCACCTGAGCACATAATCAAACCCTAGGTTAATTTGAATAGTACCCATGTTAACTATTAGGGGGGAGTTTAATCTGCCGTGGTAATCTAGGATCAAGTTAGGCATATTTGATGGCTTGGTTCTAGTTGCTGCATAGGGTGGTAGGGTGAGGGATTTGCATGCTATGAGGATGAGTGACGCCATACCTATGACCATGTCTTCAACCGACTCGTGAACGGTAAGTGTATCTTGTTTAGATTAGACATATTTGATGGTTTAAACAAGGTGACACATATATGTTTTAGGTTCAAGCATATTTGAAGTTCCTAAAAACACATGAGAAGTCATTAAAAGTTGAAATTAATTGAAGTGTTCGAAATTATAAATGTTGCTTGTTAATCCGATTCATAACCTTGCATGTTAACTAATCGGTGCTTTGTGCTGTTCTAAATGTTGAAAGGATTGAATGATCACTTGTATATATGTTTGTTTATTTTTGTTTATTTCTTTTTATTGTTTCGAACCATTTCAAAAATCCCATTCGATTTCGTATATATGTATAGTGTACTAACATTTGTTTTGCAGAATAATAATCCTTCCCTAGTGTCCCCGGTTAGAACGATACCTTACTTACTAATCCTACAATGATAGGGTTTTAAATTGCAGGTCAATTCTTGACAGGTCAACAACATTCTTGATGATAAGTTTCACCTGTACTTTTACAGTATATGAGAACTGAATTACTATCATCGCAATTGCAATAATCACATATAAATCTTCCTAGATTGGGATGAAAGTTACTGATAATATCAGTAGCTTCTTCCTTCCAATTTAAGACTTTTAAGACAAACATAGGACGAGATTCATCCTCTTCTTCTTCAGAATTTTCTGAAGTATTTTCTATTTCACTTTCTGATGGGAACTCAGAAGAATATATTGAATTATTTTCTTCATCAGAATAGGCTATGTCAAAACCTTTTAGGTTTGCATATTCTATTGCTTCGTCATATTCTTCAATTAGAACCTTCGCACATCTCTTGTTCTTTTTAAGACATTCGTTCGCATAATGTCCTTTGGCTTTGCAAAGCTAACATCTGCACTTTTTCACTTCTTGAAAAGAATTCGAAGAATTGGTTCTTTTTCTTTTAAAAAATCTTTTTCTAGGAGGAGATCTTTCTCTTACAGAGCTCTTTTAGAATGAGCTTTTTCTGAATTTATACTTCTTTTTAGAAGCAAAATTTTTCCTCTGCTTGTTGCTGGAGAACCTTTTCTTGAACTTTTTCTCTGTGTGACATCCCCACTGCGTTGGTGTCTCCAATATCTTGGGATACATATTTTCAACTCCTCTGAGTTGCTTCTTTGCAGTTTTAGATTTTCTGTTTTCAACACATTGCTTTCTTAGGAGATCCCTGACTCTTTCAGCAATTCCTCCTACCGTAAAACACGACAAAGGATTTTCTTCCAAAGATTGTGCTACTGCATCGTTCCATGGTTTTGGTAACTTCCTGTAATAGGTTCTGACCAGACCTTCATTATCTAGGTCTCCAATGGTACAGTAGTAATTTTAGAACTCATTAGTATACTTTTCAAAGTATCTCATGTTGCAAACGCTCAACTTTTGAATATTTGCCTTAGCTCTTTCTTTAGACTGCTCACTATGCCTAGTAACGTCTCCACAAAATTGTGCATAGATGGGGTATGCAAAATCTAGAGGATTATTGGTTTGAGCTATTTTGGTTGCCTAGTCAGGCCATTGAGAGCTTCGCTTGAAAGACTGATATTATTTCTGGACTATGCCAGTTAAGGTGGACTCATAATATGCATGAGCTTCCTCGTAGGCATATTTAAACAATACCAAAGCCTGAGTTAGCCTTAGGCTAGCTATCCAATTGTCTATTGTCTTTCACTTGTCTCTTATCCTAACGAGATCAAGGTAAAATCCTCTTTCACATATTGACTGTCCCCATTTGGGTTCTGTATGGATGTACTTCTGAGAACTTCGTTCTCCTGGTTTCCCTGTAGGAGCCTGTCCCTCTAGAAGTTTAATCTTATTTTCTCGAATGATCTTAGTGGGGTAGTTCGTGATGTTCTGAACTACAGTGCTTCCTTGAGGAATATTTTTAGTTTTCATTGTTGAGGATTCGCTTGGTTCTTCTTTAGCTGCTACAAAGGAAGAATCTTCCTTTTGCTCTTTCTCAGTTTCACCTGAGAAATCTTTTTCATAATCTTTTCAAACTCTTCTATAGATTCACAGAATTCTGCTTGTTCATACAAGCTCTTTAGCTCTTCTGACTTTAGCATCATCATATGTCTTTTAGCATCTTCCTCGAAAGATTCTTCAAGACAAGAAGTTGGCTTGGTTCCAGAAGTACTAGCTTCCTCATAGCTAGCGAATGAATGCCTATGAAATTGTAGGCTTATTTTTCCTCTCATATCTTCATAAATAGAAACATTGTTATTTTCTACCTGTCTAGCTAGAGGTGTCAGATTCCATTTTCTTGGGAATGTTACTTCATGCCATTTTTGTGATATGTTTCTATTCAGTATAATTTCTTGGATTTGTGAGGATTGATGTTGTAATCCCGGGACTATTGAGAAATCTGGTGTTTGGGGTTACATTCGAGCTTATTAGCTTGTAATAGATACAATAATCTATCGCAAACTTCATCATCCCTTTCTTCATGGAAATTCCATATGTCTTGATTCACAATCTTAGACAGTGTGCTGCATCTCTGAGATGTGTGGTGAAGTTTGAGAAAACATTGAAATATGCAACTTGGTTGCACAAAGAAGATTCTACTGTTCCCAACAAACTTTTCTTAAAGTCTGTTATTCTATCATCTTATAAGACACATAGAACAAAACAGTCTATATCATCTTTGGCTAAAAGTTTTATTTCTACTTGAACTGCCCCAATATGCATGTAGGAATATTTCTTTTGAGATGCTTCACTTCTTTCTTTTGGAGTGATTAACCTGATGTCGGTTTCTCTTCCTGTAGCAGGAACAGTTAGTTTAAGAATCTTGAATCTGTGAGAATCCATAAGGAAAGATCCTCTCCTGTAGATCTCATTGAGTTTGAATCTGGGAACATATGCTTCGTTCATGCTGGATTCAATTTCATTATACTTAAATTCTTGAGCGTTGATTAGCTGTACAGGCACAGTATTTCTCTTACTGAGTATTCTACTCAGCATTTTTACATCTCTTCTGATTGAAGATGTAGATTTAGACGAGGACCATGTAAGGAGTTTAGATTCACTAAACTTAAAGTCACTTTCTCGTTTTGGTAAAGGGAGTATGATTATTTTACTAGCTACGTTTTAAGCTAGTTGTTCTTCATTGATCCCTTCTCCTTCTTGTATCTTCATTTTTCTATACTTGTTTGCAGTCTTGCTATACTGCTGTTTATCTCATGGAATTGGTTTTCGAGATTAATACTCATCTCTTGGAGATAATCGATCTTGTAGTTCTGCTGATGAATTATTGCCTTGATATTATCATGCACTGTTTCTGTAGGAATGAAAAAACTTAGAGCTTTATCATCTTCCTGTTTTACTTTTAGTTCAACTCTAACATTCATCCTAATCGGGTGATTAGAGTTTCTAAAAGCTTTTTCAGCGATTCTTGAGAAAATTTTAGCTCAATTGCTTGTTGACGAATGTTGTCGGCAAGATGCTCAGTGCGAACTAGCATTCTTTCAATATCCAATACATATTGTTTTTCTTTGAGATAATCAAGCTTGGATTCAAGCTTGTTGAGTGTGGTATGTATCTCTTCAAATTGCTTGAACTTGAGATGAAATCTCTCAAGTTGTAGTGCAACCTTGTCTGATGTCGTGTTCCAAGATAGATGATCTAGGTATTCAATTAGGCTTGGTCTGGAAGGATCAAGCTCTTCAACCCCAACTTCTCTCTGGAGGTAGGCAAGATCGTCGTAGTGTGTGTTTAATACTCTACAGATGTACTCTATCGAGTATTGATCTTCATGAATATGTCTTGAATGAAAGCACATTTGCCACTTATCAGTACCTTTTATAATACCAGGTCTTACCCTCTTATACCTTTCACAAAGTTGGCTTCTCAAACTCGTCATTAAGTGTATTTAATTATGTCACATTCGGGTCCTTAAATTATATTACGGTTGGTTACTTTTATCTTTTACCATTTAAAGTAACCGTTTTTATCATATAATGATCGTAGAGTTGAATTTTTCTATAAGTAAAAATTGAGAAAAAGCTAACCTGAAAGTTTTAGAAGACGTCAATACGAGTTCGCGGACATGTAGCACACTAAAATAGAAGTTCGTATGAAGAAGTTATGGTCAACAAACGAAAGTTACTATTTACGATAAAAAGTATAAATATGAACTTATTGAGATGAAACAGTAAGAAATCAAAAATCAGAAAGTTACTGTGGAGGCTAGGGGCTTCTAGCTGATTTCGCTGCCGAAGCTTCTCACCACCGTCGAGCCACCTCAGGCCGCCGCACTGGTCCCAAAAGGAGCGTCTGTGTCTTTACTTCATTTCTAGGTAAGCTTTCCAACCTATCTCGCCATGTTTTGAGAGAAATTTCGAGTTGATTACCGAGTGTACAGTAGGAGATTTTGATCGAATTTCTCCCTCCTTAGGCCACCAATTGGTGATTTTTATATATGGATAGAATGAGTTTTAGGAATACTACTGACCCTTAAAATTTGGTGGATCGATTTAGAGTGTGGAGGGATAATCAACGATTTAAAGTTTTTAGGTTTAAAAATTTTTCATTTTTGTATTTTGATTCGATTGACTTAGTTAGACTAGGAATTGTGTCACACCCCGGTCCCGACGTCGGTAGGTTGTAACCACAAACACCGAGCCCAAGACGTGAACGACAAAAGTAAATGAAAATAAAAAAATTTCAAATACTTTTCTTGAAATAAATAAAAGAAAATGAAACGTTTAAAATAACAAAACGATTTACATAAACAAATCAGGTCTGGAGATCTAACTCGCTCCCACTTCTCCGTAAACTTTTCTACTCTTGCACACGTCAGCTGAACATCATAGTTAGGCTTCTAGAAAAACGCGTCCTTGTACAACTTGAACAAAGTCTCATAGGGGTGAGCTTACGCTCAGTAGGGTCAAACCTCTTTACGTGTCGCACACAAGTTTTTAAATAATCAAACAGCAACACTTTAACTAAATAACGATAAACCAATGCATGTATTATAATGCACTGGCTTCACTCATTACTAACAATTAGTTTATACATCCAAGACATATAAACCTACACGTCCCATACCGTGCAGATGTCTCGAATATATGACCTAACCATCAAAAATATCTCACGAATATATGACATAACCATCAATAATACCTCACCACCTGTACCTTTTTTGTTAGTACTTTTGTTATACTCTTGGTCTCCAAACCTGAAATCCGTTAAGATCGTTTTATCGGCTAAGGGGGGTCTTCTTTCTCTACTCATTTACACAGGTGGGCTGACATGGATTCATGGACAACCCATGAGGAAACTCAGCCACACAAAATGTATCTATTCTATCAATCTCATTTACACCTCTCTAGATTACCATTCTCACTATTCTCACAATTCCTCGCGATGCATGATGCATGATTTATGTCAATAATCACCATATAATATCGACAACATGCTTTTAACGAAAGTGATAACATTGAACATATATTTCAGCAATCTCATGCTTTATCCAAATCGATACACAATCAAGAATTAATCAATCAATGTCACATAAAACAACCATTCTAATAATCATTTAATTATCAATTTTAAATAAAGATTCCGCTACCTGAAATCCGAGCGTTAGTTCTGCTGTAACTAAAATTAACGACACTGCAATAGGTATTTTGAGATCTTTATTTGTCTGCTCTTGACTTTGTCAAAGTACACACCACTCCAACCTTGAATCCTCATTCCGATAAAGTCGTCGAATCACGTCAAACCAGCTCGATCAAATTACTAGGGACACCCCAAGTCCATATTTCCAATTCTTCTCACCTTTTCCGACGATCCTTGAATTCGAATGTTGATGAGACCCAATTAATTACCGAGCACTAATTCAAACTCCACAGAATTTATTTAACTATTGTCTTCGTGTAACTCACTTTCAAATGTACACAAACCTTACATTCCTATCTTTATACCAAGCAATACATGTCGTCATTCCTGCTCCATTGCTCTCTACAATTCAAATAGAACTCTTGACTCTTAATCATCCAAATACAAGCATTCCAACTCCATCCCTTATGTCGTCATACCCCAATGATGTCCAACTCATCGTCATATCCATTAATTCTACTATGGACACCCATACTTGAAACATATATCCCCTCAACACCAATTCTACTATGGACACCCATACTTGAAACATATATCCAAACTAGGTAAATTGCCCGCGCGTTGCTGCGGGTAAAAACTTTATATGAAAACACTCGTAGTTGTAATATATTTATATAGATTTCAAGAAATAAAATGTAGGCTGCTGCCTTGCATTACTCATAATTTCTTGCTGGAGCACTATTACTGAAGAGTAATGACGTGACCAAAAGTTGACCTGCAATTTAAAACCCTATCGTGTAGTATTAGTAAGTAGGGTATCGTTCTAGCCGGGGACACTAGGGAAGGATTATATCTACAAAACAAATCGTTAGTAATATTCACACATTTTATACAAAATACACATATACATAGCATATACAATTATCTGTCACATAATATACAAGTATACACAAATGCAAAAGTATTAACATATTTACGATTTTAAATGGGGGATTTATAAGGTGGTTCGAAACATAAAGAAAAGAAGTAAAATATTTATATACACCGGTCAATCACTACTCAAGCATAAAATATAGCAAACACCAATTAGAAAACACATAAGTTTTATGACAGATTAAGTTACTACGTTTATGTTATCATAGATGCAAATTAATTCCAATTTTTATGACTTCTCATGTAACTTAGAACTTACGACGCGCATCACCCTAAGTTTATGTGTCATCTTGTTTAATGCTTACGACGCGCATCACATTAACACAAAATACACTTACCGTTCACGAGTCGTTGGAGACATGATCCTAGGTATGTCGTCACTCATCCTATT
Organism: Comarum palustre; assembly: GCA_951800085.1. NCBI lineage: Eukaryota > Viridiplantae > Streptophyta > Magnoliopsida > Rosales > Rosaceae > Comarum > Comarum palustre. The sequence continues at coordinate 7,306,381 of OX637582.1, read as the reverse complement.
AGCATGTAAATCACTTACCCTACCACCCTATGCAGCAACTACAATTGAGAGCCCGACGCGGTGAAATCAACCCTAGATTACTACGGCATATTAAACTCCCCCCTTAGAAACATCCGTGCACAAGACTATCTTTAGGTTCGATTATGTGATCAGGTAAGCAATAAATCAATTCAACATCTACTAAACACAAACATACACAACTTAAACTAAATCATAATCCTAACATGCAATCTAAATCGTTACAATTATAAACATAATCACATGAAAATCACAAAGAATGACAAGTAAACATGTTTATAACGTAAAACCAAAACCAAATCGTATATATATCAATAACAACTGTCTTTACACAGAAAATACATACACAAACCATGAAATTATTCATCCTTAACCTACCTATATAGATCGGCAAAGGATGAAAGGATAATCGGCGGAAGGATGCCAGTTGGCAGCAAGGGTTGGCGGCGGCAGCAGCTTTGTGTTTTTCTGTGTTTGAGGGTTTTTTGGGTAGAGTTTGGCTATACTATGTTTTGAGCAATTGAAAGACATTTTTTCAACTGTGTTACATGTGTATTTATAGAGACAAAACCCTAAAGAAACCTAATGAAAATCGGCAGCCCCCTTGTGTTCCAAACCGGGTAGGTTTCTCTTCTTTCCTTGTTGGATTTGTCTTCCTTCTCTTTAATTTGCTGACTTGGAAAATAGTTTAAAAACTTCTTTTTCTGAATTCATGGACTCTTCTTCATGTGTGTGGATCGGCATTGGGCTCTCCTTCATGCTCATGGACTCCTAGGACAGCCGAAAGGCTTCCATAATCTCGGTAGAACAAGTTATCCTATTTTGACCGGGATAACTTTCGTAGTTGTTATTTTCGGCTTCTCCTTGGTGATTTCTTCGATTCTTCTTCTTCTAAACAACTTCCCATATCATCATTAAGCTCTTCATAAATCATTTGGCATGCTTGGGAAGGATTTTGGTGAAGAAACACACTCACACATTCGGACAGAAGTTTCAGCATGATCTGCCCTGTTTCCAGCAGATTGACCTCCGGCCATTGTTTCCGGCATAACTCCTTCCTCAGAACTTGGATTGCTGCGATTCCAAAAGATTTAGAAACTAGACATCCACAGCTTTCCATCCATATATGGCACGTTCCCTGGTTCCTCCTGGATCGTCCTAGGGAAATCTTTGAAGTTGAGTTATGGTTTCTGGAAATCCTCTGTTTTTGTTCCGAATTCATGCTTTTGGCCTCTTGTCTTTCCATGCTTCTTTTGCTACCTTCCATAAGTCCGATCCTCATGATTCTTGTTTCGTTATGTCCACATACATGTCACCTAAACATTCAAAAGATATAATTAAGTAGTGACAATGTACTGGTTTACAGAAACTTAAGAAAAACATCACGAACACTTCCAATTTCAGCTTTTAACGATATTGCACATACTTTGTCTATTTTACACATGTTTTAGCCAATGTTCTACAAATAATCCCTTATGCTAAATATCTACTAATATTAACCTAATAATGGATAAACAAAGCATAAATGAGGGTAAAAACATATTAAGAACGTAGCATAAAATGCTCCTATCAAGTAATAATTTTACAAAAAAAATTGTTTACACTCTAAGAAGCTATTATAAAAGCTACAAAAGTAAATATTCTTGCTGTTTGTTATTATAAAGAAGGTGAACACTAAGAATGAATAATGAAAAATGGTGTTGCTCAATTGGGAGGGAGACAGTAATTGAGTAATACTTGTTTGATATGTGTGAAATGGAGCAATTTGACATTAATCATTGTTTATCTGAATTACCATGATGGTTGTATTTCTCAATCTGTTTTTGTAAAAATCAAGTAGGTTGTGAGACAAAACAGTGCTTAAAAAAAGGAAGTATTTTTTCCCACCAGGTTAGAAAATAAGCTTATTTGTTGTACCTGAATATTAAATTATGTTCCCACTGCTCAATTGTTTACAAAATCAATGTTTTTACCTGTGATAAAAACAACCCAGTGTCAGTAACTTAGTATTATTTATTGTAACTTATGATAATACAATGGAACTCAAATTATTTAAAGAAACTAAGAACATATGGCATTGGAAAATCAAACAACAATTTGAAATGAGAATGTTTGACCGTTGTTTTAGCTACTGCAAAAGTAGTCAAGTTTCTGCACCCCTGGTTAAATTTAAAAAAAAAATTGTTTAAAAACAAATAACAAATAGTTAGAATCCATTGTAAAGAACTAAAGAATACACCAATAATCAAAACTGAAAACATACTTGAACCAAATAAACTACCAATAAGGTAATGACAATATAGAGTAAAATCATAATATACGGTATCATCAACCAAACCCAAATCAAATCACAATTAAACTGAAAATTTGCAGTCGTCTTATCTAAGGTTCCCTTCACTGCAACAGTCGTACTAAAGGATATATCATCATAAGAAGCACCGACATGATTGAAACAATGTGATAAAGCAATATAAAATATAGATGGTCCAATCAAAATTCAGTAACAATACAATTGTAACTTGATGCAAGTACATAGAATCTATGACTGCAAAATAAATATCCTCATAGCCAAATAAATATCCTATAAAACAAACTAATTTCAGAAGAATATTATTCATGATGGAAAAAGAAAATTGACTAACCTTAATTCACTTTCTACTTTGAACCTTGGGTAGTAGCTGCAATACCTCAGAGCATATGGAAGAATGGAAGCATCAGCTGTGATTGAGTTATTATTACCTATCAACAACTCATTTAAAGAAGTCTCAAACCTTATTCAACTGAGATTGGGAAAAATAATTGATGAAAAACACACACAAAAATGCACCTGACAGAAGATTAAACAAAACAACACCCTTGCTATGCTTTTGTACTCCTTTCTTTGTTGATCTGATATACCATGAAACAAAAAAATGAAAATCAAATTATCCAGGAGCAAAAAAAAGGAATCTGAATAGAACTGAAGAGGCAATTGAACTGAAAATTTAATATGAACCCAAAATGTATGACATATTCTCACTCCTAAAGTGGATCTATATCATACAATTCTATAAATTCTTGGTTTGTTAGAAGAAAAGAACCCTATATCAGCCTCTATTACTTTGGTATAGATATGTTATCCTTTTTCAGCTGCAACAATCGTAATAGTGCCATTTTAGTGTAAGTATGTTTCTCTGTGATTTTGGTATAGTTACAGGGTTTTTTGCTCATTATAGTTGTGACAAAATATTGATAGGAAGTCACATTGGCTTTGGCTTATTTAAAGCCTGGTTTAGTAACTACAATTCCGATTCAGAAAGAACAAAAAAATAATAGTTTAATCAGACAGTTTAGCCAAATATGAAAATTTTCAAACAATACCAATGCAATGACAAATATTCAAAAAGATGTATTCTGGTATAGTTTCTACTTATCATATATATATATATATATATATATATCAAAGAAACTATAAATAGGCAATGCTATATGAGTATCTTGTAGGAATTCATCTTAGAATACTTGATCCCAAATTAAAACTTCCAAAACATAGTTAAACCAAACAACAACTACTAATAGAATCAAATTCCATATACATAAACACACCAAAGCAGTGGAAAGATGCATCACTGAATCAATGAAAGCAATAACTGAGATTTACCTCGGGGGGGAATGGTTCTGTAAACTGATATTCACACAAAAGTTCTTGTGTCACACCCCGGTTCTTGAATTTCTTTTACTATCGGTTACATTCGCGTTATTCTAGCCTTTTATTATAATTAGTAACCGTTTGACTAAAAAGGGGTCTAGTGTTGACTTTTTCCTAGGATTGTTATCTCGGAAAACTTCCTTCAAGGAAGTTGTAGAGAGCGTTAATACGGGTTCGTGGACACATAACACGCTTAAATCGGAGTTTGTATGAAGCAGTTATGATATAAAAATGAAAGTTACTATTCCGGTTCGGGAGTATGAATAGGTGAAAAAAACTTACTATTGAGGGTAGGAAGTCAGATTTTTACAGCGCCTCTCTCCCTCTCCTGATTCTCTCTCGGTTACCAGCGAAACCCGACCCGACCCGGATCGGTTTTTAGTCATTTTCTCCGCCGTCCGGCTGTGGTTTGTCGTGAAATTAGTGGCATCAGATTCCTCTCCGCCTTTGGCCGTGATTTTCTAGGGTTTTGTTGCCCTCAACCCACCTAGCAATCTCTTTAAACGGCTTGGAACGATTCGAATCAAGGTGAGAAATTCGAATTAAACTTCAATTTGGGTTTTTTTATTTTGGAATTTTGATTTTAATCTGATTTCTTGAGTTTTGGGATGAATTGGACTATGTTGAACTAGAAAGTTGTTTGAAATGTTATGAAGATCATTCTGGTGAAATTTGGAGGTGATCGGAGGTGGCTGGATTTTTGGCCGACAACGACGGAGCTGTCGCTCTTTAAGCGGTTTTTCATGTAATTTAAATTGTAGATTTTTAAGGAGTTCATTGGAGTGTTGGCAATTTTTGGAGAAAGTTTGGGGTGGTTGTGAATTTTTGGAGATAATATGTTAAACAGAGATTCAATTACTGTGTGGCCGTCAGATTTATTATCGAAAACGTTTAGGAAATGGTGGAAGAACCTAAACTAATGTTAAGGTTGTGTAGGAGGTGGCTAAGTTGGATAGAATGGGCAAGAGAAGCGAGAGCAGTATGTTCGTATTTATTTTTGCCTATCCGATTATTAATGTTGGAATGGAGGATTTAATATTATTCTTTGTCCAGGACGAGAGCAGACTCGTGCTGAGGAGTCTACTGATCGACAGCAGACTTAGCCATATACTGTGAGTGGACTTTTATTTGAAATTAAAAATGCACGCACTAATTTATTCTACTTTATGATTTATTAAGGGTTAATCTTGTTATGTGTTGTTGAAAGTGTTTGGCCTCATATTAGTATTGTTGTGGTTAGTTATTCGAGGTTGTGAGTTTATTGTATCCCTTATTTGAGCATGATGTCGGGAAAAGAGGGCTCATGCCTATTCCTGTGGGTTGATCCGATTTTCAAATTTGTTTGTTATGATTGACATTGGTTGTTGGTTTCTTAAATTTATTGTCTAATAAGTTCGGATTAAAGTTGTGTGATCATCATAGGGGGATGATGTTATTCTTATTAATGTTACTTATCAGATACTTATACATATGTGGACCCTCATCTGAATTTGAGCCGGTCACTTAGACCTTCATCCGGATTTGAGCTAGTCATGGATATATAGACCCTTATCCAAATTTTGAGGTGGCCAGAATTTCCGCCGGCTGCGGTGCTGCCACTTTTTGGGCAGAGTTTTTTTACTGAAAAATTGTATTAAATAAGAGAAATTTAATGGTGTGAAGTTAATAATCTTTGGAGGAGTTTTGGTTAGGTTTTTGATTTTTTTTATCGCGTCTAATATTATTGACTGATAATAAAATATTATTTCGGACATCGATTATTGCCGAATGAGGTTTAAAAATATTTTAAGGACTCCTAAGCTATTAATGAAGCTCTGGGATTTTTTATTGATTAAGTTTGAGAGTTTTAGCCGAGGGTATCGTTATTGACAATTTTAAATAATTAATCGTTTGGGGAATGAGATTTATTTTTATTCGTTGAACAGGAGATGAAGAGTTCTCGCTTGAGAAGCGATCCAGAATTCATCAAGGTAAGGTCTAAGTCTATAAGTAGACCTTTTGATTTTAAGACGTGTATGCTCATATATTTATGAAAATTTATAAATAACATGATTTTTATGATTTAATGAGCCTGTGGGACCAAGAAGGTGGGTTGCTCCCCTTCTGTAAGCTCCTTTATTTTGTCGGCCGGAACGTGTGTGTTGTTAATTTGATTTATTTATAGCTATTGTTTTGAGGGCGGTCGAGGAACTGTATCTTATGCATGTGATACATATTTTATTTTATTTACGGAGAAGACATTATTGACTTTTTGTATTTGTTTGTTTTATTCACCTTGAAGGGTCGTCATATATATATATATATATATATATATATATAAGTTAGCCATAATTTTTAGCCCTAGAGGGTTCCGACTCTAGTTTGAGAGACTCATCGTCTTGGTGGAATCTCTTCACCATGGAGGGTCATCATATTACTTAGTAGCCTTAAAAGTACCGACCCTAGTCTAGGACCTCCCCTATTTTTTAATATTGATTTATAAGTCAATGAGATTGGCACTATATGTTTTCATTTCGAAATGATTATTTAAGATTCTTTCCCAATGAGACATGCATATGGATTTTCTGGAAAATCAAAGTAAGAACATAAATCGATTATTCTCTCACGTTTAGATATTATTTTTATTTACTGACTCTAAAGTCGTGTTTTAAATGTTTCTTCTCTGGGGCCCTTCGTTTTCAAATGCCTAGTGTTACAGAGTTGTTGAGAAGAGATCGTGTGTACAGAAGATGAGGCATAGCCAAATAATCCACTAACGCTAGCATTTTTATTTAGGTATCATTTCCATATAGATTTGCTATGATTACCCTAACTTTGCTTGGTTTAATTGATTGGTGAAGCGTAGATGTAATTTAGGGAGCAGAAAGGCTCAAGGTGTTGGGATTGAATTTTATATTATGTGGAAGTGCTTAGTTGATTTGTAAGAATGGTTGTCCATTTCAAAGAGGTTTATGTAAGAAATTTCCTTGAGGTGAACCCCGAAGGATTTACCTTATGTTAAAAGAGTTAATCCGAGATGGGTTTTGAAACTCTCACCTTTACGCAGCCATATTTTTTTCTTTGTGCCCAAATATTTGTTTACTCAGGAGAAGGTGTTGGATTTGCAACATTTAAGGGTTTTAGAGATGGAGAGAAGAGAGAATACATAACAGAAAAGTCATGATCTAATTTTGAGTTAATTAATATAAATAACATCTTGACTGTTGGTTTATCTTGAACGGTTAAGATTATCTTATGAAAAGATATGAGCGGCTAATATTTAGCTAATGATCTGTGTCCCCTAACAAAATTCAAAATAGACTCCACAATTAATATTTTATTTTATTTTAATTTTTCAATTTTACCGCTATTTTAAAAGCGGATGAAAGATCAAGATATTGATGCACGGCGTTCATCCTCCGACTTCTTCATCGAATGGATATTGCTGGCGCCTAGCGGCCACTAATTATTCCTCTTCTTATTAATCTCTCTTATGTGATTAATCATTTAGTTCTCATTAGAGTAGTTGCCTGAAATTGATAGGCTCAACCATCCCTTAATTAGTTTGCTGGAAAGGATTCTACTTAAATGCGATTCCAAAACTTATTCATTTGATTCCAAAATTGATTCTTCTTAATTAGCTATCAATTCTCATAGATAAATTCATTCTTCTTAAAGGATTCTTCTGCTGGTTTTGATGGCAATAAAGGAACAATACATACCGATCAGAACTTGGATCGATATGGTTCAGAAACGATGAATGGGTCTGGTGTGCTCAGCGATGGATTCCTTGGCGGCGACGGTAACCTGCTTAGCGGCAACGACGACGACCGGGAATCTTCAATTTTGGTGTGTCTATGTTGGTGTGGTAGGGGTCGGTGTTGGTGATCTGCCTAATGACGATAATGATTCTGACAAAACTGACGGCGGCTGTTGTACTGCCAGGATTGCTAGTGTGCGATGGAGACGCTTGGTTTTTGGGCTTGTGGAGGACTGCTATGTTGGTGGGCCTTATTTGGTCTGCATGGAATTTTTGGTGGGCTGTTTGGTTGGAGTTGTTACGCATGGGTTATGCTAATGAATGGACGGAGTGGTTGGTCACAAACCATCCGTTACTCCTAGTTTTATTTATTTTTCCTTAGTCCAAGTTCGTTAGTTGTATTCATGGTGCTTTGATATTTACTACGTACGTTTCCTAGCGTGCTTGTAAAATAAAAGTGTGTACTTGATATCTCTTATATATTTTATATAGTCTAAGTTTCATAGCTTATGTTGTATTTAGTATATGACTTGCGATTCTGCAAGACGATATTTTCTGACGATCTCACAATGGTACATCGTCTTTGTATTTAGCATATTTGCGTAAACTTATTAATTAGTGTTTTAAAGAAAGGAAATTATGAATTTCAATGAATTTCTCTACCGAACAAAGCTTTAAATGGGTTAATGCTTTTTTTGTTGTTAATAAAAATTTATATTATTTATTATTTTTTCAGCAGTTCAGAGAGTTTAATTCTAGCTTCACCACTAATTTCAAAGATCATCAGAACCGAGGTAAGGAGCAAAAATAAACCAAAAATTCATAGAGTTCTTTCTAATCACTTTTTCTTATCTCCTTTATCCCACATAATACATGGTATAGAATCGAAAGAGCATAGAAGTGAGAAATCAGACTGGCTTAGTGGAAATATGATTTTTTTTTCTAATTGATGTATAGATTTCAAGAATAATTGGTTCCCTTCTTGTTTGGATTCTTTTATCTTTAATTCTTCTTTTTGTTTGAAGGGTAGAATTGGAAAAAGGAGATATAAGTTTTAGGGTTGGGTCTACTTAGAATTTTTGTTGGGTACATTTAGTAACATTCTTTTCAAAACTGGTGACAATCTTAACCGTCAGAGTAATACAAATTGTTGCATGACAGTCAATGTTGAGGAAAAATTCGAATATTGTTAACAAATCTGTACATGAAAATTTCAAATTAACAACGTTGATGATCATACTAGCTATAAAGATCATAGATAAATTAAAGAATCAAAAAATGTAATAGTCAATAATGTACTATGTGTGTTGTTGCATTCGAAGCGTTTTAGTGGATCGGCCAACGTATTAGAAGAATTATGGCTAATACGTGTTTATTGGTATGGTATATATTAGATATACAATGAATTGTATACAGTGGTTTGACAAAAAAAGGATTGTATACCGTGGCGGATCAATGTATAAGGCTTTACTTTCACGCGTGTCGAAGTGTGTCTTGCCAGTTCGATTAATTATTATTAAATTTATGATGATTCGATTAATAGTATGTAACAACTCTTTGAAACCTAAATAAAAATAACACAATTGTTTAAAATGATATTAACCTAGTATTTAAATTAACAACAATGACTTTTTTATGTAAATTTCCCTCACTATTTTTAAACCCTAAATGTGTTTCAACACAATTATTTAGGTTTAGAGTAGACTCGATTTCATTTTGATTCATCTAGCCTCCGTGCACGCGCTTGTGCTCATGCCGAAGTGCATTCTTACATGTTCAATTAATTTTTGTGAACTTTTTGTAGTCCGGTCAATATTGCAACAACAGTTCTCTAAAACTCTAATAAAAAATTACACAATTGATTGAGATGAAGTTAATACCAAATTTATATTAACAACAAATATGTCTAGAATTGCAAGTAAGGAACACTCACCAATATGTCTAGAATTGATTGTATCATTATTCAGAGTTTATATTTATTTCTATCACTTTTTTTAAAATATTGGTTTTGGCAATCCATATGAGTATATGGCATGTGAGTTTAGGGTTTAGGAGATCAATTTATTTCTCTAAGTTTTTAGTTCAGCTTATGACATATATATATACACATAATTGATTGAGATGAAGTTAATACCGAATTTATATTAACAACTAATATGTCTAAAATTTTAAGTAAGGAACACTCATCAATATGTCTAGAATTGATTGTATCATTGTTCAGAGTTATATATATATATATATATATATATATATATATATATATATAAATAAGCTGAACTAAAAACTTAGAGAAATAAATTGATCTCCTAAACCCTAAACCCACATGCCATATACTCATATGGATTGCCAAAACCAATATTTTAAAAAAGTGATAGAAATAAATATAAACTCTGAACAATGATACAATTATTAATCGGTTTAAATACTCTCAACATAATTATTTAGGTTTAGAACGGATTCAATTTTTTTTTATTATTGTCATTATTATTGTCATTATTATTATGAATATTATTATTAATATTATTGCCAATTTTTTTTTTGCAATTCAATTGAACATTTTTTAACAAATCCTTTAAATGGCATTAAAAATATAATGAGTGGCAAAACTGAAATAATATAAAAATTAAGAGTAAAACTGTACATTTATTTATAGACGGTAGGATTATAAAAATGCAAAAAAAATAAGTGGTAAAAGCGGGTGAGAATAGTCTATTGTAACTCAGTTGGTCAAACCGCTAGCCTTGAAAATAGGTAACCTTGGTTCGAATCTTGTTACAGCACCTTTTCCTCTTTATTTTTTCTTATCTCATTATGATTCAAGTTTGAAAAAAAAAATGTCTTGGCTACTCTAATTAGCGTAGAGAAAATTTGCATCCTAGATCTGCCAGCGATTGTATACATGCAGCTAATACAATTAAGCTCATCTGATATCGCAAGACAGCAAGCGGCATGACAAATAATCGAAGTGCTGTTCTCTTGGTAATTTTGTCGGTGCAAGGAAATTTGATTTCAAGAAGGAGCATGAATTGACTTGTGGAGTTCTGAGTCTTTGCAAGCCAATTTTAAGTCCTGAACATGTGGGTTTGTGTACACATGCAAGGAGGCCTTTGTGTATCTTGTGGGACATGTTGGGTTTTGTGTTGGTGTTTCCACTCTACATGGACAATTTCTTTACTTCATCAAATGATCTTTATCGTCTAGTGGTAGGGTGAACCTGTTATCATCAGATCTGTTTTCCAATGACAACATAGTTAGAAAGCTGTTTTAATAGGCATCATGATATGCAATCAGGTTGAATGCCAAGTAATCTTTCTATTATGTCACCGTGATATAAAAACATTTTGAGTAAGCCAATAGAGGACTCTTTGTTAGTTGGTGACTGTTTGAGTACATATTTGTTATAAAGATTTTTGGTATTATTTCAGGTCTTTGTAATTAGGGTTTAAGCTCTATGCCCATTCATGTATTCAACAATTTCATTAATCGAGACTTGATGACAATCACACATATCCGTGACTTACTACTTTATTTTAAATTCAAACCATAATTATAAGAATTAAAATCATATTAAAAATTATTGTGTGTTTGTTATCTACTATATCGTCTTTAATTAATGGATTATCGATCTCTTATGTGAGCAGTTATACCAGTTAATTGTCGAAAAATAATAATTAAAAACTATAAAAATATTTCTTATAAAAATATTTCTTATTTTTTGTGTGCGGTGAGTTATATTTATTTATTTTATATATATATATATATATATATATATATATATCCTCTTTAATTAATGGATTATGGATCTCTTATGTGAGCAGCCAATTGCTGAAAAAATAATAATTAAAAACTATAAAAATATTTCTCATTTCTTGTGTGCGGTGAGTTTTTTTATTTATTTTATCAATATATATATGGTCGCAATCTCTCACTGTAGAATGAAACTAAGTGCTACCGGTATCCAATCAGTTTGGTGCAACATAATGGGAAAGTTAAGAGAATTATGGCTCCATGAGCAACGCGAGTGGAGCCCCATGGAGCCCCAACAATGCCAAGTCAACAGTATGTGACATGACATCCCACTAACTGGTCTCAAGATGGTGATAGCCGATCGAGGCTTACTGAGGTTCACATCGAGCTTCGTCAGAAGCGTCAGCTCCGCTTCCCAAACCCTTCGTCGCAAGTGCTTAGTAATGTCATGTCATGCTTTCTATGCCAAATCCTTCATGAGGCAAACCCTCTGATTGTGTTATGATGATTCGGGTTTTATGCGCTTCCTTGTTTTGACATATATCCAAATGAAATTGAAGGAATATACGCCTAAAAGATTCGTAAACCCTCATGGGAGAAGTCTCTTATTTGATGGATAATGTTTCTGCTGTGATGATAATGCATTTTTTTCTTTGATGAGCTTCATTTTAATGAATACTTCACAACTTCACTACTCCACAAGTTCTCATTTGAAAATCTGCAGATTTGTTTGGTCCCGGTTTACCTGTAAAACTTGAAAATCCTTGTGGCATTCATGCCAGGTTATCTAACGCCTATAAAAGCATTCAAAGAAACATTCCATAGTGGAATATGGCACTCATTGCCAGGTTCATTAGGTTCACATTGGTAAGTCGTCTGCTTCTGTATTGTTGTTTATGTGAATTTTCTGATCCACATCAAAAAAATTAAGAACAACTTAAAAACAAAAAGCATTAAAGAACAAAAGCGAGCAATTACTCATATTTTCATTCTCTATTTCAAATTTTTGATAAAATGAATTTTTTTTGAAGAAATGAAACTGGATTTCATTGATAGAAAAAACCCAGAATGATGTCATACAAGAGCCCTAAAAAAGAGAACAATCAAGCACAATTACATTGAAACCTTACGCTCATGCCAATATGAGCCTAGCAAAGATAAAAATATCACAATACCATATCAATAAGATTAAATTCCACCGACTCTAACCTAACAACTACGCTGGATTTCTAAAAATTTCTAGATAAATAGAATGCACACAAGTGCTTAGGATCTTAAACAGATTTATTGGCGAGATAAAACCTCTTAGAACTAGCAAAACTAATTTAACTAGATATAGGAGATGTCATGGGCCAAGAATGAGAGTCCACCACCTAGTCCATTTAGCTGATACGGTCACGATCCATCTCGCCCATCGACTGCCGCCATGCCAATCTCGCCAAGCTTTGACTGCCCAATCTGTGTTGCTTCGGCCTCGCTCGCGTCGAATCTAGATTGCCGATCAACAACCTAGACTTTGTAACCTTGATGATCCTAGATTGCCGATCAACAATCTAGAAGGACTTCGTATCAAACCTTCATCGCTAGATCTGAAAAGCACGATGTACCGATTAAAACAAAGATGACATTATAACCTTGATGATCCACCTCATGATTGAACCCCTCTTGAAACACCAAAACACCTATTTGGACAACCCGTCCGGCAGCATATCCGAGATCAACGAGGCCAAAGCCATACACTGACCTAGATGCCGCCGAACAAACTGTTTTTGTAGCCTAGGGCCGCGAGCTATTATTTTAATAAAATAAACATCCTTTATGTGCTTCTAAATTTAGTCATTGAAGCTACAAAACCCGCAGCAACGCGCGGGCATATTGTCTAGTATTTATAAATACACTGTAGATTAGTCAAGAAAGGAGGAGATGGTTCCTTTCCCTTTTGGAAGCTACACATAGCTTCATAAATTGGTCGAGAATGATCGGTTTTTGAGGACTTCGAATTAACTTGACTTTATTTTCATACAAACCTAGAGGAAGCGATCTTTGGAGAAGAGAGATGTTGGAACAGGTTTTGTATCACTCGGTGATATGTGTGTGTAATATGTGTTATAACGATGCGCTATGGCAACACGCTATCTATAGTGGTTCACCTCACCTTCGGTGGGCGAGGCTACGTCAAGTGTTACAATGCTATCTATTCTATGTCCTGATTATTTGATTCCAACATCCTTTTTAAGAAGGAGGGAGTCTCCTATTTATAGGAAGAGGAGACTCCTCTATTTACATTTCTTCGATATGAGACTATATCTACGTGATGTGTTTCGTGGGGCATGTTGGTGAGGCTGGCAGTAAGACTTTTCGATGTCGGGTCGGCGACTTCCAAGTGTCGTTACGTAGCTTGCACAACAGCCTTTGTGATGTATATTGTAGTTGAGTCTTAGTTATGGCTTGTGGGTGCATATAAATGGTGTTACTTATGCTTGGTAATGGAGGCATATAGTGCCTATTTCAACAAGTCCCCGAAGTCCCCAAGTAAGAGAACGTTCTTGGTTGGAGATTTCTACCAAGTCATCAAGCATAAGTAATGTTATTTATGGCGCCTTGCCCTACCAGTCCCGGAGCTCCTCAAGCAAGAACGGTCTCAACACGTTGTATCGTCATTTAGCGTTGATAGAGGTGTTATATAGTTAATGGCAAACTCACGCCTGATTGTGCTGAGGGCATGCTATCTCCTGTCTCTTTGTTATCCTGCACAGATAGAACAAAAGGTACTGGGGTTGTCAGATGGAGAAATCTTATTGATGGCGCTCTATCGCCTTTTGGCACTGATGGTTTGTGCTTGCCTAATAATATCGTTGTTTTTCTATATACCAAAATATATGGAACGGATAAAATACTGGTAGTGGATTACTTACAGCGATAGGTGAACCATTAGATACTGGACAGTGTGTGAGGGTACATTATCTCACATCAGTAAGCACAACATTGTAGAGCATTACCGTGTGAGGACATGTTATCTCATAGTGGTAAGCACAACATTGTAGAGCATTACCGTGTGAGGACATGTTATCTCACAGCGGTAATCACAACGGCGTAGCATGTCTGCACATGTAGCGAAGGCACAGAATATGAATGCACAAGCTGAGAACTCTTACAGCGATACATTGTGGAAGAGGTGACGATATATCTTGTGAGGGCCGTGAGTGTTTACAGTTGAAATGATGTAATGGAGATTGAATGTCATGATGGCACGTGTCTCTTTTTTTACTGGGTGATGGTCGGTTATTAGCATTTAATGGGCATCGTGGTAACTGATCTGTCGCTTAGATTTCTGCACCATTTCTGGATTCTTGTGTACACGTGGCACTCATCTGACGGTTGAAGCAAAAACACGGAACGACTATCGTTCATTTAGTGCCAATATATATAGGGGGTGAGCTCAGGTTTCATTCTTCATTTGTGCAAGCCGAAGCTTTGTCGAATTGTTGAGAGAGTGCGAAGAGCTGCCGAGAAGCGTCGAAAGAGGGACTTGAGTGCACGTATCATCATGTTTGTCCGTTTGTCTTGCGGCTTATGTATGCATATTGTTGGGTAGATCAGTGCGCTATGAATAGATTACCGAGTTCAACAGAGGTTGATGCATAGTCTAGGCTAGATCTAACTGTAGATCTAACTCTGCTGACATTTTTAGGTTTAGGAAGTTTGTGGCGGATGTCCGAAAGGCGAATCGTTGTAGCGGATTCAGAGGAAGCGGAGTCCCCGAGTAGTCATATTGCGCCATTGAATCTTGTTGCCAACTTTATTTTGGGTTTTCAACCGTCTCTGGCAGCGCGGTCTTTTAAGGACGGGCTGAAGTTGTTCGTTGTGGGTGAACTGGCGAAGCGTGGTCAAGTTTATGAGTAGTCGCATCCAATAGCGATGTGTGATCCAATGGAGGAGTACATGGTGCGCCCTAACGGTCATGAACGTCAAGAGAAGAGGCAAAGTGAAAAATCAATGGCGAATCCTGAGGGGGAGAAGGCGAGTTCGTCGGGGCGGATTCACGTAGAAGCGAATCCTGTGTCCTGGAGGCTTCCGGATAGAACTACAGTGGACGAACCCGTTGTTCGATTGTCTACGCGAAGGGTGGAAGCGTTGATGGCGCAGTATAGGATGTCTCAGACAGTGGCGTTGCGCTGTATCGAGGATAATGAGCTAGCAACCCAGCTATCTGAATGCAAAGCACTGGTGAGGGAGGTCTTGGTTCAGCATGGCCTAAAGCTTCCTCTTGAACCGTGGGTGCATTATGTACTAGTCAAGCTCGGAGTCACTCTTGGAAATATGGGGTTAAACATGTTCAAGATCTTAATGGCAATGACTGAAGTCTGGGAGATGTGTGGTTGCCAGCGCCCTATAGTGGCGGAAATCATGCACTTATATGACCTGAGATACTCAAGAAGAAGCGGGAAGCGAGGGACATCGACATTGGTGTTGCGAAATGACAACCTGAAAAAGCATCTGAACTTATGCATCAAGGGGATGCCTGAGTCTGAGAATGAATGGTATACCAATGCGTTTGTCACTATCAGAGGCTGGGAATTTAGAGGCAATGACTCTTGTGAGACTTCGCCTTACAAGTTGAAGTCTTGCTTTTAAGCGATCCGGGGTGGGTTTTGTAACTGCGATATACTATTACATGTATGTGTATATAACCTTTTTAACATGTTGCTTTGCTTATGCAGAAAATAGAGTGTTCCTGCTGTAGGATATCGAGCGAGAGAGACTGCACCGTGTAAAGGTGTTCTAGATCGGGAAGCGAACTACTGATCAGCGTATCGTTGCATGTTGGCCTTGCTTAATAGCTTGCATATTGAGTAGATCTCCAGGTAGATATCGCCTTAACATATCCAAGCAGTGAAAATACTTTCCAATTATCTGATATGTGCTTGTTATTTGCAGTTGGCGGATTCAAGGTTGGGCCTCACTCCAAGCCGTCTCTTCAGAAGTTGTATCTAGAGTTTTTGCTATAGTATCCATCTTCGAAAACAGTGGAGTCTATAGAGAACTGTTCATTTTTAGACATAATGAATGTCGATGTCAGACGCGTGTTACAGGAGCGTGCCCAACTGGCCAAGTTAAAGGTTACGGAAGGCGATGTCGTCCACAAGGTGGCTGAAGAAGTGAAAGTTCCGTGTCCACCTCTGCATACCCACTAGGATGGGGCACCTAGGCAGTCTTTGCTGCCTCATCCGTCAATCACCCCACAACGTGGAAAAGGCGAGTCCTCGGTGGATGAAGGTAGTATCATCGGGGAGCAAAGAAAGAGCAGGTTAGAGAGTACCGCTCTCGTTGCGGGAGAGAAGAAGCGTAGCCGACAAAGTGCGACTTCTTCTAGTCGTATTGCTCCGCACAAAAGGGTGAAATCTGTCTAGAGGAGAGATAACAAAGAGCAGACCGCTGAAGGGGGCGGGTGAAGAACAGGTGGTTCTTTCCTTGGTTGAGGGATCTAGTTTTTCAGTGGTTGAGGTGTTGTCTCAGGCTTCGCCATCTGAGCAGTTGCTGATTCAGGCCTTGTGCCAGTTCACTGGCGTGGGAGTTCTGGAACGGCCGGAGCAGCTGGATGAAGAGGAGGTGGTGAGAGCGGAGAAGGAGGGGCTTATGGAGGTGCTGGCCAATTTCTTCAAGGCTGTGCACGCGACTGGTGAAGTAGAGTCCACCCAGGTCCGACGCTTGAAGGAGATGGAGAGAGCGCTAATGGCTACCAAGAGAGAGTTGACGATGTTGAAGGCGAGGAATGCCAAGCTGTCAGCCGATCTACTTGATTGGGAGCAGAAGCTTGAAAACGCTCGAACCAAGACTTTGGAAGATGACACGAAAGTTGATTCCATGAAGTCTGAGGTGGAGCGGACTCTCCGCCTTCTTAGCTCTACCAAGCAGGAGGTGGAGTCCATGCAAACACTCTATTGCTGTCAAGGAGAAGGAAATGAGACAAGCTATGGTGGCAAAGGAAGAAGAGATGAAAAGCGTTGTCGCCAACTATGAAGCTACAATGCAGAAGACCGTAGATGACGCTGCAGCGGCCAACATGTAAGAGCTAAATGATGCAACCCAAACCCTAAAGCCTCAAATCGAGTTATCCAGCCAATTGATCATTCTCTGATGAAGCCTCTAGCTCTCAAAGGTAATCTCTTCTTTCTTTCTTTGATTTCGAGCTTCCTTGGTCATCAATTTCATTTTGGGGCCTAATATCCGATCCCTTCTTCTTTTCTGAGTTCTTTGCACTTCCGCCATCGAGTCTTCTTCTTCCTTCAACCGTTTCGACGCATGGGAATAGGTTTGGAGGAGCTCGGGTTTCAGCAGCAGCATAAGGATTTTGGAGCTACGTTTTGGCAGAGAAAAGATGAGGCTTTGATCATAGGTGAGTGTGCTCTCTGCACCTCCGCCATCGAGTTTTCTTCTTCCTTCAACCGTTTCGACGGATAGGAATAGCTTTGGAGGAGCTCGGGTTTCAACAGCAGCTTAAGGATTTTGGAGCTACGTTTTGGCAGAGAAGAGATGAGGCTTTGATCATAGGTGAGTGTGTTTGTCTTCTCTACGCGCTTTGGATTTCCGTTTTCTGTTTTTTTTCTGGGATTGAAGTTTGTCTTTGATTGGTGTCATGGATTCTGTGTTGGTGCATGTTAGATGTATGTGTTGCTCTTCTGTTGATGATCTCTTTGTGATAATGGTGTGGGATGATGTGGGGTTGTGTTAGTGGTATGATTTGGGTGGGTTTTTTCTCTGTGAGATTTGAGTTTTTCTTTTGTTTTGGAAATTGATAAAGTTTGTTTTTTTAGTTTCTTGGTTTATTTCTTTTAAATTTTGTTGATCATATTTTAATCATGTAGTGTAGCTAAAAGTCGGTAACAACTCAATGATTCATCCTAAATTGCTAAGTAGAGTCAACTTTGTATATTTTCTTTTAACATATGAGCTAAACAAATCTAACAGACTCGATGTGGAATTCACAATTTGACAAAAGCATGACTATTACTTGATGTGGAATAGATTGTTGCTAATGTACTTTCCAATTTAACTGACGTTTGAATTGTATTACAATCAATTTGGATGGATAGATTGTCGAAATATGTACTGATAGATTACAATGAATTTACTAAAATCTATTTTCATATGTTTTCAGCATCAGCTTTGAAATACTCTGCCTTCATACTATCATGTGTTGCAAAGAGCAAAATGATATTGGATGATCAAAGGAAGAATTGGTCCAGCAACTATGCATTTAGTTAGGAGCAGACTTCATGTTAGGAATTGATCATTGATTCAATTGATCACAACGTCAGTGAGTTTTTGTCTAAATGTCTGAAAATATCAGACTGTTATGGAGACTAAAATTGTTGTATATGAATACTTGATGTTTAATCAGATACAAGGGTTTAACATGAGTTGGTGTACACAGGCACAAAAACTGGAATCATTGATATTGTTTGCATATGTGATGATGTTAGCAGACTATGAAAATGACTTGAAGGTTAAGCCTTGGAATTATGTGATTCAACTGTGGCTGTACTTTGGTTACGTGGGTTTGGTTCTTTGGGCATATAGGAACGATTAGCAATTTGATTTTGGATTTTCTACATATTTTTTTGTTTTGGTTTCTATTAGACTATTACTATTATGTATACCACATTCAATCTCCTTCAATTTCATTTTTCATTTGATCACATATGTTAACTCAGTTTTGAACTATGTCATATCATCCATTTATTTTATAGTTTGGAAATATTTCTCTGCTACTTTCTGTAAAAAAAACCTTCAACATAGGAGTAAATGAGGTTGAATACTCACTATGTATAGCATGTAATAAACTGCTGAATGAGTAAAAAGAGGATGACAAAGAGATATGCAGCAAATGTTTGATATTATCTTTTGTGTCTGTCATCATTTGTATTAACATTGTAACCTTGATTTGTAAAGCAGTTGTATATCAACTGCTTCTTTATATCTTACTCTTTTGTTATTGGTTTTTATATCATTAACCGAACATAGACATTCTCAAATTTTCAAGTTAATGTCCTCTTTCATTGATCAAACTAGAAACTAATCATTGTGTTGTTGTTCGGTATAGAAATTGAGTGAGAAAGATAGGAAGTTGTGGAATGACCACGTTGCTGAATCCATAGAGGCTTACAAGATGGAATTGGAGGAATTCAACAAGTTTGGAGGCTTTAAAATAGTTAGTTGCACTTAGTTGGTTTTGTGCTTATGTCAAGGAAATATTTGGTAGAAACATTGTCAATTACTGCTTGATATGCTTGGATTGATAGTTCTTATGATGTAAGATTGGAATTTGAGGACTCTAATTGAATGTAACAATTCTTTTTAGCATGTTTAATTTCTTCTTGCACAATATTTATCCAAAACAAATCTGGGAAGCTAATATGATTGCTAGGTTTTTTAATCTATAAATAAAACTTGGTGATGGCAAATATGTCGTCGACAATTGGTGAATTGCGACGGCGCAAGAAGTCGCCACTTACTGTCGCCGAATTAGCGACGGCTCTTGCAGTCGCTATGTGCCGTCACAAATGCGGTGGTGACGGCTCATTGCCGTAGCCTAGAGCATTGGCCACACCATCAATGGCGACGACAAAAATGCCGTCGCTGTTGCCCTTTGGTTACGACAAATTGACTTTTGGCGACATCATTCGGCCGTGGCTAATTAAATTAATTTTTGTAGTGTTGTTGGATGCTTTGAAGTTAAACTTAAGGGTGTATTCCATGCTAATCTCCCCTACGCCCGTTAGTAAAATTCCCGCTCCACTGCCGTGCATTCAGGATGACCCATCCACATGCAAATTTCAATCTGACTTCTGAGTCTCCACTACTTTGGGATGTACGCTTTCTGAAACTATCTATAATTCTACAAAAGCGTCTCCTCCTTCAGTGAATTCCACTATAAAATGAGCCACGACTTGACATTTCATGATGGTTCTTGGCTTGAATTCGGTGTCAAACTTGTTGAGCTCGATCGCCCACTTGCTTAATCGTCTACTGTATTCGAGGCAAACAAAACCTGTTTTAGTGGTTGGTTTGTAAGGACCTGGATAGAATGAACTTAGAAGTAATGGCGTAATTGTCGTGCTGTTGAGATCAATGCTAACACCATTTTTTCCAATGGCATATACCTTGTTTCTGGAGCTGTCAGTCCTCTATCAGCATAAAAAACTGGCAATTCTGCATTCTCTTCTTTCCGCAGTAGAGCAGCTTTTAATGTTGTCTTAGAGCCCGCTAAATAGAGGTGTAGCGTTTCCCTGGGGATAGGGATGGAGAGGAGATGAACCGAAGCCAAATATTCTTTAATGCTCTAGAATGCCTGAACACAGTCTGGGGACCAATCAACATCCTTCCCTATTGGTCATCTAAGGGCCTTAAAGAATGGTGCGCATTTGTCGGTTAGTCGGCCAATGAACCGAGACAGCGATGTTAGGCGCCCTTGGAGCACCTCAACCTCTTTCTTTTTCTCGAAGATCTTCATATCCATTATCTCTTTTACCTTCTTCGGAATGACTTGGATCCCTTTTTGGCTAACCATATATCCTAAGAATTTGGTATCTGTAACCCTAAAATACCATTTGGCTGGGTTCAAACACATATTATATCGAAGGATAATGGCGGAGATAGTTTTCAAGTGGCTGGCATGATCGACAGCCTGTTTGCTTTTGACAATCATATCATCTACATATACTTCAATGATTTTTCTCATATGTTCCATGAACATTTTAAGCAAAGTCGCATCCAAATGGCACCGGTATTTTTGAGCCCAAAAGGCATGTTGTTTTAGCAATAAATTTCTTTATCTGTTATGAAACTCGTGGCCTCCTAATCTGATTCCTTCATCAGCATTTGGTAGTAGACGGCTAAGCGTCCATCATACTCATCAATTGATGTCCCGCTGTAGAATCGATCATCTGGTCATTTCTGGAAAGCGAAAATGAGCCCTTGGGCAAGCTTTGTTGAGGTCCTTTTAATCAATACACATTCTTCATTTCTTGTTCGCTTTCTAGACCATCACGACGTTAGCCAACCATGTGGGATAATGGATCTGGTGAATAAATCCACATTCTTGGAGCTTCGCTACTTCTTGCTTCATAGCGGTATATTTTTCTTGGTTGAACGCTCTTCGTTTCTGCTTTGTAACCCGGTAAAGAAACGATTTTAAGTCCCCACCCAAGCGTACCCCTTGACTGAGGACTTGGGGGACTTGTTTATAGGTGGAACCTAATATTTCACCTTTACCGGGTTACAATTAAATGTGAAGCCACTCTGGGCCCTTTGTCTGGGCCCAATTCGCCATAGAACTAAGTAAAGCAAGGGAAACTACTCCCACATTGGAAAGGGACAGGAATGCTGCCTTCAATGCCACCATAAATACCGGCACATGCCTCCCCATAAAGGTACGATGAAACTTCTTGACTATTCCCGAGTTTTATGCTTAATTGACAGTGTCTAACTTAAGCATCGGAGTGGCTTCCCTCGGTAAACCCGGGGACGCCCTTTGACGTGTTTGTTCTTTACACAGGAAAACTCGGAATACAGGGAAGTACGCTATTTCTGGAGCCGTGCAACCCGCTAAAGGGGCCACGAGCCACCCGGAAACAATTGGTGCTCTCGTTGAGAGCTGAACTCAAGATCTCACGCTTACCAAATGGACGCCAGTCAGACTTGCTAAGGTAATAAACCCAGTAGGGAAACCTCCGGGTTATGGAAACCCTTGCTAAGGTAATTTTGACAGTGCGTACATCCCAAGTAGGTACCGAGTTATCTGCAAATGTTCAAATTTATTATATTTTGATGTTAAATATAGAGCCTTTTCTGGCCCACATAAAACCCTACCGGGTTAGGTTTATCAATCAGTTTGTTGAGTGAATGCAGGCGATCTCCATTTGACATGAAATATTGCAAGCCTTTCACGGCCTTATTTCATGGTCAAAACTTGTCAAGCTCCGATAAATCTCCGATAATCTCCGATAATCTCCATTTGACATGAAATATTGCAAGCCTTTCACGGCCTTATTTCAGTGTCAAAACTCGGCAAGCTCCGATAAATCTCCGATAATCTCCATTTGACATGAAATATTGCAAGCCTTTCACGGCCTTATTTCATGGTCAAAACTTGTCAAGCTCCGATAAATCTCCGATAATCTCCATTTGACATGAAATATTGCAAGCCTTTCACGGCCTTATTTCATGGTCAAAACTTGTCAAGCTCCGATAAATCTCCGATAATCTCCGATAATCTCCATTTGACATGAAATATTGCAAGCCTTTCACGGCCTTATTTCATGGTCAAAACTCGGCAAGCTCCGATAAATCTCTGATAATCTCTGGTAATCTCCATAACTTGAAATATTGCAAGCCTTTCACGGCCTTATTTCAGTCTTTGAAAGTCTTAACGGACCCATACAGCCCTAGCGGCACTATTTTTACTTACATGCCAAACCGGCATTATATGTGTAAATTTTATCACATTTGCATATTTTGCATCAGATTACCGTGTTATTTGGCAGGAAGCCCTTGGAAGTCCTAACGGACCCGTAAAGCCTTACCGGCCCTATCTTCACTTTATAATGTTAACATGCCAACCCGGCACTATATGTGAATTTTGTCAACACTTGCAGGTTATGCATCGGGTTGGAAGTCCTAACGGACCCGTAAAGCCCTAGCGGTCCTTGAAAGTCCTTATGAACCCGTAAAGCCCTAGCGGCACTTTTTATTTATACGCCAAATCGGCATTATGTATAAAATGTCAACACTTGTATATTGTGCATCAGATTAACGTGTTATTTTACAGGAAGAAATACCGTGTTATAGAATGGTATTCCCCCCGTAAAAACCAGCGGTCCTTGGAAGTCCTAACGGACCACTAAAGCCTTAGCGGCACTATATTTATTTACATGTCAAACCGGCATTGTGTAAATTTTTATACTATGCATCAGGTTACCGTGTTATTTAACAAGAGCGAAGGAAAAGCTTGATTACTTCAAAGAGGTCAATTACAAAAGCAGTAAACCGCTACAAAACAGACTACACTACAAAAGCAAAGACAAATACTTAGGCTCCAGCTCAGGGCGCTGCAAACCCGCTACCACCGCCAGTGCTCGAGCCGCCACGTCCTCCCCGGGGCCGTATGATAAACTGTCCCCTACGGTGCGGTGGCCGGTTTTGAGGACCACCGACAATCCCACCACGGGAAGTACCTCTCCGGGCTGCTGAAGAATGAACTGGGGGACTCCGAGCCGGGTTTGCAGGAGCCCTAGGGTTTGCGGCCATGGCAGGAGTCGACCCGGAGGTGCCCGCAGCCTCGTCGGGTCTAACATGACCTTGGTGACCATCATACCCGGCTTTGTCGAGCCACCCTTGGCGAATCCCGGCGCTAACAATTTCGGCACGAGCCTCAGCCCTCGCCGACCGCAGTTTCAGCTCAAACTCTGGACTCGCTAGAAACTCGGAGACAGCAGAGTTCCTGGCCCGGGAAACAGCCTGCACCAACGCTCCTTTCTGCTGCTCCAGAGAAGTCACTTGCTGCTGCAGCGCTTGATTCTGTTGAGTAAGCTGAGCAATAGCAGCATCTTGAGCACACCGGTCCTCCCGGTGACCCTCGATGACTCTCTTGTACTCCGAGTTCTTGGCCACCAAGTCTGCTATTTTTTCTTCTGCCTTGGCCAACTCCGCACACGACGCAATGGCTGATGAGCTTGCCTCTTCCCGGACCCGAGCCAGGCATTCCTCGCTCGCCGTCACTTGATCCCGGGCCGCCCGGAGGTCGTCCCTGAGCACTCTCTCTCTCTCGGGGATGCCTTCGTTGATTAGCCGATCGGTTGCCAAGTATGACATCCTGACCGCCTACAAAAAACAATTTAACGGGTTAGTATTCAAAAAAAAAAGAAAAAAAAAGGAGGACACGGGTTAGAGAAGAAGAAACACTTACCCGCATAAGTTTCTCCTGTGTCCTCCGGGCTACAATCACCGGGTCCTCATGCTCCAGAGTGAAGGAGTCGGCGGCACAATTCTTCAAGTCCGCTACCATCCTCTGGATGGCCACGTCCGCCATCCCCCCGCTTGCCAACTCCTCTATTATCTCATTAGCGGCCCGGTGCTGCTTCCTCTCCCTCCTCTCCTTCCTTCTCTTCTTCCTCTCGGACCTTGCCGAGCTAGATGCCTCCCGGGTTCGTTTGTGGGAGGGGACGGGTTCCACTTCGCGCACTTCGTCGCTCCCATCACTCCCCTCAGGGTTCTCACTCATCAACCCTTCGAAACCAACTTCTTCACCCCCGTCGTCATTCTCTTCGGTAAACTCCTCCTCACCCGGGAGCATAGATGAGGGAACTGCGCTCATCACCGGTTCTTCAAACTCCACCTCTTCGTCTGCTAAGGGGAATTGAGTCACCGGTTCTTCAATCACCGGGTCTTCCGCCTCCTCCGCGGGGCTCCCCACAATCTCTTCATCTAACTCCTGGTACATCTCCGTGCCAAGTACCTCAGCAAGGTACCCGGGGATCTCGTTGAAGTGCAAGGTGTCCACGAGGAATTTCTCAGTATCCCCTTGCTCTGCTTCTGGGCGCAGGAAAGCCGCTTTCGTGGTCAGGTTAATGTCGTATAATTGACCATCCGTTGCTTGTGTCCGGATCCCGGCCCAAACAGCCTTATCTTCAAACCCGTCGTATATTCCCGGGTTCTTCCGCTTCGTAAACTCCATCGGAAGAAGAGCTGCAGAAACACATATAGCCCGTTACACAAGAGCATTTGACAACAAAAGTTGAAGGAACACGAGACAAACCTGGGAGCTCCATCAACCGGCACCTGCTGTACACATACAGCCTACAAAGCCGGTATGAACTCCGGTCATCTTGACCCCGGAAGGCCCATAGCATCCTCCGGATCCTCTTCTCCATCACCGGCTCCAGAGGAATGTCAGGGACGTCTGCAACACAAGTAACATGATTATAACCCGGGACGGAGAAAAGAAAGAAACCCTGAGGAAGAAGACTTACTCATCAGTTGTTGGAAATCGACCGGTACTTGGAGCGCGTAGTCCGGGTCTTGAAAGTTTCTTATCAAGAAATTTTTCTCCCTCCAAGTCCGGCTCACGGAGGTTGGCAGGTCCTCGACGATCTTCTTGAAAACCGCTTTGGACTTCAGTTGGATGGTCCCACTGAAACCCGCCTTCCGGGAGTACTCGGCCCGGTACATGGCGTGTAACTCGTGATAGGTTGGCATCTGCTGCTTCAGCACCTTGTACATAACGCACAACCCGAGTAGCTGCCTCCACATGTTCGGTCCAACTTGCCCGATTGCGAAGTTGCTCGCAGCCAAGAGGTACTGCACCTCTACCTTCAGCGGGAGTGACAGGCCGCAGCGTAGCTGATACTCGTGGCACAGCGTCCACCCATCCCCGGGAGCGAAGAACTGGTCCTCGGGTTCTAAAGGCCGTATTTCTACAGACTCGGGGATCTTCCAGTTGCTCCTTAGCTCCACGATCTCCTCCGCTGTCAATGAGTACCCGGGAGGGTCAAGAGCGGTCCCATCAGTGAAGGTTACGGAGGCAAACTCGGGGACGTGAGTGTCCATTGTTTCGTTGGCCATCTGCAAAACAAGAAAACACGGGGGCGTCAACAAAACCCAGATAACCCGGCGTCACGAAGCTAAATTCCCAGACGCAGAAACCCAGAAAACGTTCCTGGGAACCCAGAAACAGTACACATCGTCCCAAAACAATCAAAAAGGAGGGAAGAAGAAACAATACCTTACTTTTGAGGGTTTGAAGGGGTTTTTGGGATCGATTTGAGATTGAGAATCAAAAGAAACAGCGACAAAAGAAAGCGACAGCAAAAAGCACGACAAAGTTATCGGGTTTGGAGGTGAGACAAAACTGTCACCTTCAACCCCTATTTATACAGTTAGAGACATACACTGAAGGGACGTTTCGGTTTTTCGAGAAAATCGACACGTGTCGTGCATGCCGCGTCCCAAAACCGAAAAACTTTTCAGTTTCCCCCACTTCAAACTGAAAACTTTTCAGTTTCCCCCCACTACAACCCGGAGACGTCGTTTTGAATTCTCAACGTAAAGAATGTCTGCGGGTTACGCTTGCGTACGGACTTGGGGGACTGGGTACCCCGGGTTTGGATGCTAACTTTGTAACCCGGTAAAGAAACGATTTTAAGTCCCCACCCAAGCGTACCCCTTGACTGAGGACTTGGGTTTGGAGGTGAGACAAAACTGTCACCCTCAACCCCTATTTATACAGTTAGAGGCGTGCACTGAAGGGACGTTTCAGTTTCTCGAGGGAAACGACACGTGTCACGCATGCCGCTTCACAAAACCGAAAAACTTTTCAGTTTCCCCCCACTACAACCCGGAGACGTCGTTTTGAATTCTCAACGTAAAGAATGTCTGCGGGTTACGCTTGCGTACGGACTTGGGGGACTGGGTACCCCGGGTTTGGTTGCTAACTTTGTAACCCGGTAAAGAAACGATTTTAAGTCCCCACCCAAGCGTACCCCTTGACTGAGGACTTGGGGGACTTGTTTATAGGTGGAACCTAATATTTCACCTTTACCGGGTTACAATTAAATGTGAAGCCACTCTGGGCCCTTTGTCTGGGCCCAATTCGCCATAGAACTAAGTAAAGCAAGGGAAACTACTCCCACATTGGAAAGGGACAGGAATGCTGCCTTCAATGCCACCATAAATACCGGCACATGCCTCCCCATAAAGGTACGATGAAACTTCTTGACTATTCCCGAGTTTTATGCTTAATTGACAGTGTCTAACTTAAGCATCGGAGTGGCTTCCCTCGGTAAACCCGGGGACGCCCTTTGACGTGTTTGTTCTTTACACAGGAAAACTCGGAATACAGGGAAGTACGCTATTTCTGGAGCCGTGCAACCCGCTAAAGGGGCCACGAGCCACCCGGAAACAACTGGATAGGTAGATGGCTTGATAGTGAGTTCGTGCTCGATTACATCTCTTGAAATTTCGGGCATGTCTCTGTATGACCAGGCAAAGGCTTGGGCATTTTGCTTAAGAAACATAGTTAGCAGCTTTGCAATGATGGGTCCAAACTATGCTCTTATGTTGACTATTTTCTCTGAAAACTCTTCAGAGATGCATATCGCTCTTATTGACTTTTCTGGATCAGCCGGTGTGTTGGGGGAGTACTTCTTGTCTTGCTCTCTTGGGCCATCGACTTTGTCGGTTAACTCCATCCCTTCATTGACTGCTAAGATCTCTCTCCGCTTTCTAGACTGAAGAATGAAGGTCATGAAACATTCTTTATCCACCGTGTGGCTTCCTTTTACCATCCTCGTACCATGAGGTTTTGGGAATTTCATGAGAAGCATATATCCCGCTATTATGCATTTCATCTTATTCAGGGCTGGACGTCCCAAGATGGCGTTATAGATACTGAAACAATCCACGACAATGAACTCGCAATCCAACTTGGTTGTACAAGGGGCGGTTCCTAGTTGTTCTACTATCATGTCTGACCCTATTGATTGCACGACATCACCCGAGAAACTGAGCAGCGGTTTGTGGTATTGGATCAGCTTTTTCTCTGAACACTTCAACTTCTTGTGTCAATGACGGAACATGATGTTGACTGTTGACCCGTTATCTATTAGCATGCTGCCCAGGCTATATTCGCCAAGAAGGAAAATGTCACAGGGGAATGGATCATCACACGGCCCATTAACTTCGTGCTCTTCCTCTTCCGTGAAGGCTATAGGGCTATACCCTTGCTTGGTCATCTTCACCTCCCGGTCACATTTCATGTGGTTGACACTTCTCAGATGATTTTCTCTAGCGTACCACTTTTTGGATTTGCTGGACATATTGGTTAATGGCGCTCCGCTATCTATCACATTGATTCTTCTTAATCCCACATTTATCACCACGGGCGCTGTATGATTCTGCCTGTGTTGCACTTCAAGCTTCCCATCTCGCTGCATACTATGAACCTGAGCCTGCAATTGATGACAGTCGTTTGTTTCGTGGTGGGCATTCTTATGATACTTGTAGCACTGGCCTGTCTGTCGTTTTCCACGATATAGCATTGGTGGGGGACGAGGGAAGTGATGCTTGTGTTTCTCAAAGGTGTCTTCGTACATGCCCCTTGATACGGCATGGACCTCCTGGTTTCTTGCACTGTTCGCCTTATCATCTTTGTCTCGTTTTTTTCTGTCCATCCTCGCGACTGCTTGTCACTCCATTGATTGCCTTTCTGACGCTTTTAGCTTGTCGCCTTGCCATTCCCTGTGGGTTTCTTGATTTCTTGACACGTATGGCGCTGTTGGGGCTTGGGCCTTAGAGGCGTCTAGGCTATTCTTCTAAGCTGGCTGTTATAGACTCTTCGCGTTCTCGCCCCAAGTGGCGTATTCCGCCTGTGCCGTTTTTATGGCATCCACAAGGACCTCGTCATAGCTGGCATCTCTAAAGTTCTTGTTTAATCGACAGAGATACTTCCTTTTTGAGTCCTTCTTTGAAGGTGATTAAACCCAGCGCTTTGCAGAAATCTCGGCATTTGGACGCTGCTGCTTGCCAGCGTATGACAAAGGAACGAAGCGTCTCGCCGTTCACTTGTTTGACCTGAAATAACTGATCCGCCCTATGTTCTCCCACACCATTGAAGATGAATCTGGTGAAGAAGACCTGAGTCAAGCTATCGAACGAATCCACAGAATCAGCGGGTTGCTCGAAGAACTAATTCATAGCCTCTTCATCAAGGGTTTCACAGAACAATTGGCACAAGTGGCATCGTCATATTGCCTTCCACTGGTGACCTTTCTGAATCTATCCATGTGGGCAAATGGACAACCTTTTCCCGTATAAGTGGGCAATTTTCGACCTTTGAAATTTGCTGGCCTATTTGAATGGCGAATTCTCCCTATGAACGGTCCTGATCTCGCTGTAAAGTGGGGGATGATTTTTCAGGCATATACCTGCTCAGCTAATCTTCGCTCTATTTCTGTTAGCCTCCTCATCCATTGTACCCCGGCTTCGACCTCTTGCCTTTGCTGAGCTTCTGGATTAACGGTCCTCCCCCTGACTCGTATCGGTGACAAAGGGCGTTGACCAGTCAGCTCATTTTGTAGAAGGGGATAGTCGAAGTGTGCCATCCTCTGGCTTCCTTCTACTATCTTTTGACCCCTATTTCCCTTTGAGTGGGAGCTATTCGTGACTGAATCACTTTCTTCTAAACTGTTCACTCTTTTCCTCGCCTGCAGAAGGCGGAACTCTCTTTCTGGTTTGACTCTTGCCTTTATCTCCTCTTGGAGGTCCTTGATGACAAATGCTAGTTTAGCAGCATCGTTGCTGATCGCTGGTCTTCCGCTTTCGGTTGTTGGAGGAAGAATCGTCTGAGATGGCGACTCTAGAGCAGTGGCTTCGGGAGGAGTGGCTCCAAAGTTTAATTTCTTGGAATATGTAATTTGATCGCTGTCATCGTTAACCATGGAGAACTGATGTGTAGGACTTCTTGTTCAGACTTCCCACAGATGACGCCAATGTTGGAACAGATTTTGTATCACTCGGTGATATGTGTGTGCAATGTGTGTTATGGCGATATGCTGTGGTGGAACGCTATGGCGAGACACTATCTATAGTGGTTTACCTCATCTTCGGCCGGTGGACGAGGCTACGTTCACTTAACTTGTATTAAGATATGTATGGCAAATCACATTTGTCAAGTGTTACAATGCTATCTATTCTATGTCCTGATTATTTGATTCCAACATCCTCTTTAAGGAGGAGGGAGTCTCTATTTATAGGAAGAGGAGGCTCCCACTATTTACATTTCTCTGATATGGGACTTTATCTACGAGATGTGTTTCATGGGGCATGTAGGTGAGGCTGGCGGTACGACTTTCCGATGTCGGGTCGGTGACTTCCGAGTGTCGCTGTGTAGCTTGTGCAACAGTCTTATGATGTATGTTGTAGCTGAGTCTTAGTTATGGCTTGTGGGCGCATATAAGTTGTGTTACCTATACTTGGCAATGCAGACATATAGTGCCTAGTCCAATAAGAGAGGGGAGGGAACAATCTACAAAATCTCCCCGGGGGAGAACTCCTGAGGGTTCTATTAGTTGAAGTAAGGAAATGAGGAGATATTTGAGAACCCCTTTCTCTCTTGATCAATCCTCTTGCTCTTAGAACTGACGATCAAATTCGTCTAGATGTTGTAGATTCCAACGACGACTCAACAGTCTAGAACCTGAGTGAAATCGAGTAGAGTAGTCCAGAAGTTGGAGAATCATCGTTTATGGCTGTAGTTAAGGATGAAAAGGTAAACCCTGATTATACTAGTCTTTAGTTTTCAATTTTCAACAGCGAATAATGTTGGAGAGGAGAGATCCCACATCAGAAACGTGACAAATAAAATATAACATATATATAGGTGAATCATTCCTAATTGTACTTAGGCATTTTGTAGATAAAATCCAACATCTTAAAGGTTGTTAAGTTGAGACAATATTGGTACAAGGATGATCCACGGGTCACGCTTGTCGCTCGTGCTTTGACGAATAAGATCATGTATTATGAGTACTGTTAGATTGCTGATGTTGTTGAGTTTGACGGTGACTTGAAAGACTGATTGATGATTATTGATTTTGTTTGTGGATCAAATTGTTCAGCAACAACTGTGAAAGTGTTTGAGATTTAATTTTTGTTCCACAAATACATGCAAGTAAGACTGCAAGTTCCACAAATACATGCAAGTAAGACTGCAAATTTGATCCGGTTTCAAGTCGATCTGATTCGATCTTATCCGAATAAGGTTGTTCAGATCAGATCTTAATTACTGAAAATGCAGTTTTTTGAGAATCCGAACCTTTTAAAAAAACTTTTCATGTATTTCCATCTTCATTCTCATTCTAAATGAGTATACCCTAATGTCTCTTAATGATATTGACTAATTACAATGGTGTTTTATATACAGGAAAAATCTTATACACTGAATTGGTCAACATGTGTGGATGCCAATCATATTAATTGATTTCCAACTGCCAAGGCCTCCTTGTAGTAAAAGGTCAAAGAGGGGGGGTTCCCAAATAATAGGAACCATGCCTTTCCTAACCACCAGCCCTTGGATAGAAAACCAAATATCTGCTGCTTAAAATTTTACACGAACCGTGTCAAAGTGTATATAAGGGGATGATATCTTTACAAGTTGTAACTTGCTTGGACTCGAATAATCACCCCCACAAAGTGACCACTGCAGCCAGCATAGAAGATTTGAACATTTCTATCTTCTTCTTCTTCAGTCTTTTTCATCTTCAATTTGGTCCTAGTCCCCTTAATTTCGAGATAGCTAGCTATTTAAACATATCCATCCTCTCCCTGGTTCTTATTATCAGTTCACCGATTGGTTCCTCCATTGATTCTGATCATCGATTATTTCTTGCCAAGAAAGCATCCCCAATATGGCTTCCGAAGGAACAGGCCGCTCTCTGCAAGAAACACCCACTTGGGCTCTGGCAACAGTTTGCTTCGTCTTCATCTTTCTCTCTATTTTCATAGAGCACTTGATCCATCTCCTTTCCCAAGTACGCTTTCAATTTTTGAAGAAATAATCATTGGGGGTTTCTGAAAATTTGTAGTACCCTTTATTAATTTTTGGTCATGCGTCTTCTGCAGTTTCTCAAACGACATAGAAAGACTGCATTGTTCGAGGCCGTAGAGAAGCTCAAATCAGGTACTCGATTGAGATCCAACCCCTTTGAGCTATCCTAATTTTAAGTTTTTAACCATCTAGCCTTAATTAGCTCATCTACTTATATATACTCTGCTAATTAAGTTGATACAATCTTTGCTAAATCATTCTTGTGTTCTTCTTTTTGATCGGGTGCAGTGCTTATGCTTCTGGGTTTCATGTCACTAATTCTGACAGTAACACAGAGATGGATATCGAAAATTTGCATACCCACGAAAGCTGCATATACCATGCTTCCCTGCAGAAAATCAGCATCAACTAAAACTACCAAAGAACTTGGTTTCGATCGCATGTGGAGCACCGGCGCATCTACAGCTTTCGAAGTAATACACAGAAGGCTAGCGGAAACTGAAGAAACTACTAGTCAAACCAGTTCCACCACTTCTTATGAGGACCAGTGCGAATCCCAGGTACATTAATTATGATTCTAATTCATTAATAATTTGCACACAGAAGGGTAATTAATCTTTGTTTTAACTTGATCATGGATTTTGCAGGGGAAGACCTCGTTTATTTCACAAGGAGGACTAAATCAACTCAACAACTTCATCTTTGTTCTGGCAATCATGCAGATTGTGTATAGTGTTCTTACAATGGCTTTAGGAAGAGCAAAGGTAAGTGCATAATTGCTTAGACTCTTCTCCTTTTTTTCCCGCCACATAGTCTGTGGCATACTTTATAACTGTTGCGCATACTTTATAACTGTTGATCACCTAAAAATTATAAAGTATGCCCAACTTATTTGCTCTTTTATAAAATATATATCAGTGTATCAGATAGATTCCCTACCGGCCCTTATGTTCTTGGTCATAATCCCACACCATTAATGCACTTTCTTGATTGAAATATTTTCAATACACGGTCGTATATGTACACGATATATGTGAATGGTTGAGATTAGATGATATAATATTGATACATGGATGATCAACCATATGAATTGTTATGAATGACTAAAATCATGTCGTGTACATACACAACCATGCATACAAGAATTTTCCTTTCTTGACCCCAAATTTACCAACCTCTCAACCATAATTTCAGCTGAAGTTATGCATGGTTACTTAAAATAGAAGAAGCCTATAAAACTTTGAGTTTACATTTCTAGAATTTTGACTTAGTTGGGGATCTAAGATTGCATTCCCCACCATTGACTTCTTACTTCGAGTCGGTGTAACATGCCCTTTTATTTGTCTCCTTTGCCTTAAGTGTTTACATGAAAAATGTTGCACTTGGGTATTTGAGGTCAATATGTGCACTTAATTTGGGCAGTGGAAACTTGGGGCTTAGGAACCTCCCTCATAGAATATTGCATCAAGATTCTGATCAGACATCATACACCCTGATATTTCAAATGTAGCTAGAAATTTTTCGTACTAGTTAGTATGAAATTGAGTGTACACTTTCACTTTATTAATAACCCGCGTCAAGTGAAATTTTAGTATTATTATGTTATTTTTGTACTACATTGTAGTTATGAAGATCATAAAATCATGATGCGATCGATGGTTATAAATAGGGATGGTCAAACGGGGTCGAGGTCCCTGTGCGATTCCTTGCGTTTTTTTGACTCGGCGGCAGAGGCGAGGATTCTCCCTACGGGGGTACACGGGTGGGGGCGGGGTTTCCTCATTCTCCAGACAGGGTCTCAATTTAGCTGAAAATCAATAAAAGAGCAGAAAAAGGTAAAAAACAACATAATCAAACAAATTTTAAAAAAAATTAATGTCAATACGAAAAATAGGGGTGGGTAACACATTCCCGCGGGGCAGGGATTCCCCCATTTGGGAATATCCCCAGAAGGGCACGGAAAATGAGGGCGCATGGGCAGGGGTGGGGAAAATTCCCAGAAAGGGCACGGGAAAACGAGGGCACATGGGCAGGGATTCCCCCATTTGGGAATATCCCCAGAAAGGGCATGGAAAATGAGGGCGCATAGGCGAGGGTGGGAAAAATTTCTTGTTTGCTCATCTTTAGTTATAAAGAACCACATAACTTATCATTCATAATTTATATGTTAATTTCAATTAAAGTAAGAGAGAAATGTATGATTTCAAAAGATTATATATATATATATATATATATATATATATATATATATATATATATATAGCAAACCGTTTAAGAGCGGACCTCCACACCGCCCTTAAAGTGCGGACATCTCCGATTTCTCCCCAATTAGGCATTGTCGACGCCGTTTCTTCTTGCTGGCCGGACAACAATCCTTGATACTGCCTTCTTCTTGTCGTTGGAATCGCCGACCACAAGTTTTGCAGCAAACCTTGATTGATCTTCATGTTTTGGGTGAAGTTGCCCAGACACTCGATTACAGTCTCCTTGACCTCCTTCTACATGGCTACGTCGTCTGGGATGTCTCTAGTATCCATATGGCAAGAGAAGCGGCATCAGCAGCGCTTGATGGCTGAGAAATCAGAGACGTCTGCACTTTAAAGGCGGTGAGGGCGTCCGCTCTCGAACGAGCCTATATATATAACTAGTAAGTTGTATTTCAATTTTGTATTTCAATAAATATTTTTATTTTCCTTCCGCTGGGTTTCTGGTATCAGAGCCCTAAGAGTTACGATTATTAATCATTCTTAAAAACTCTCAAACCCCAGGTGGCGGACTACCGCCTAGGTGTGGTATTTGAGTCACTTAATCCTGTTATTTGTTCTTCCTCAAACCCCAAGTGGCGGATTACCGCATAGGAGTGGTATTTGAGTTGAATCTGTTAGTTTTTGAGATTGATTGGTTTTTCTATTTATATTGTGAAGTGATTGTGATTCTGTTCCCTTTCATTAAATTTGTTAGTTATTTCTATCTATTTTTGTTGTCTTTGGTCTTTGATTTCTCCAACCAAACAATAAGACCAAGTCCAAACATTAAGTCCCAGGTGAGACGTGAGCGGATTCGGCATGAGCAAAGCAGAGGAATTCTTAGCCTCTTTAGACACCCAGTCTAGATAGTTATCCCTTCCAAGTTTAAAGTTTTGGTCAGTCTCCCTATTCTTCCAATATAAGTAGACTTTTCAGAACTTCCTCAGTTACTTTCGGTTCTTCTCGTTCTACTCTCAATAGGATCCCAAATATAGTTAACGAAGAACAATTTGAATACCAGTCAAATGAAAATATAGATATGAACGATTGGAACATTCCTAGAGTTCCTAGTAATGAAATTTACAGGAAAAAATGGTCTCTTACTTCTTTCAAAAATGAAAATCACATAAAAACAGTTGAACAAGTTTATGCTCTTAGTCAACAACATGAAACATGCCAATTATTCAGCCTGAGTCAATTAAAACACACAAAAAAGACGGTCACAATTTCCTTCATATAAGACTAGTTCAGATTGGTGTTAAACCTTTAACCCGAAAATGTCTGAATGCCTCTATCCTATTATGTTTAAGAGATGCAAGGTTCACTGACTTCAATGACAGTACCCTTGGCATAGTTGAATCAAACCTTTTCAATGGTTCAATTCATTTTGATTTCTATCCTGATTTCATAATCAGTCTTAGTGATCCTCATATATTAAAGGCCTTAACACTAAACATTAAAACTTCCAGTTATAATGTTCTTGAAGGAACACAACCTTTAGCCTAATCTACAGAATTCATTACAAAGTCACTGGAA
The DNA here is from genome assembly GCA_951800085.1 of Comarum palustre. Lineage (NCBI taxonomy): Eukaryota > Viridiplantae > Streptophyta > Magnoliopsida > Rosales > Rosaceae > Comarum > Comarum palustre. Next base: position 7,270,805 of record OX637582.1, on the reverse strand, counting down.
CAAACATGAATTTTTAAACTATAAGTAAAAGTCCAAAAAAATCAAACCCTATTAATTCAAAATAGCCACAACAACACCAATATTAGAGTTCCACAAATAATCAAGTGGTCAGAAATTCAACTCCCTTCAGAATGGTCTCTTGTGAAAATCATCCTATCAACATTCAACATAATATATATGATTTAAATTTCATTCAACAATCCAATGATGACACAGTAAAAATAAACTTCCTTAATTCCAGTCACACTCAACATCCCAAAATTCAAGAGCTGGGACAATCTTCAAGACAATTAGGTCAGTCGTCTCGCAATTCTTTCATCTCAGCCCGACATTCTTTCACCGGCTCTACATTAGTTGATTCATCAATCTCTAGAAGAGATAACAAATTCGATAGAGAAATTAAAAACTTACGAATCAAGGAATTAGAAGAATAAATACAAAAATTAAAAATTAAAAATATTAACACTTCTTCCCAAGTCAGCTATCCTCATTATGTGGAAACTGACATCTCAAATTCAATTGAGGAAGGGGATACTTCTCCTACCCCTACAGCTGGAGATTTTGAGGTTATTCCCCCAATTAACCCTCAACTTAATACACTTAATCACCAATTTCAAATTAATTACACCAGATTAGACCAAGATTTAGAATCCAACAAAAACATTCCACGTTGTAATCTTTATCGACAACAGTATCCTTTAATTGAACACAGAAAACGACTATTTCAAAATTGAAAACACTATATGCTTCAAAATCAAACTGAAATATTCTTTCTAGATTATATCGACTTATTAAACAAAAAAGTACAAACGTTAACTAAATCTAAATGGAAAACCACCAATTCAATAATCACCTCCACTTATCCACTAGTTGAAACTATAGCTCCTGATCATCTCCATACAGATGTCATGGCTTCACCATTTAAAATTCCTGATGAAAAATATGATCCAGATCATAAAAAAATTATTGAACAAAATAATTATTCTAATCAAAGTTTAGTCACGATTGGTCACCAACTTGATAAAATAGAAACTAAAATTGATACAATCTGTTCAAAAGTAAGCATACTTCCTCAACAACAATCTGAAACTCCTTTAGTTCACTTTAGTGACCTTAATAAACCCACAATTAAACCTATCTCTACCACCCAAAGAATTGAACAAATGTTAAAAGAATTAAAGCCTGAACCCAGTAATAAAATTTCAGTTATCCACACTAATGATGAAACATCAAATTCTTCTGATAATGATTCTAGTACAATCTCCAAAATAAACCAAACGTTTCAAAATCTTCAATTATCCAGAATTAAACATCCAACGAAAAGTCCATTTAAACAATGGACTGAACATCCTTTACCCTTAGATATTCAGTCCACTAATACCATGACTAACCAATTCTCAGTCTCCTCTGATAAAACATATGAATAGAATATAGATAATTTATCATAATAAGAAATTTTAAACAAATTGCATCACATGTCCATGACCGCCAATAGTTATGTCACAAATCATAATTTCAGCCAACCTGAAATTGTTGACATTCTGGCCACTGGCTTCACAGGAATGCTTCATTCCTGATGGGAAAAACATTTAACTGAAGAGTAACGATCAACCATTAAACATGCAGTCAAACATGATGAAGACGACAACCCCATCTTTGATGAAAGCATTGGAATGAGTGTTTCTGATGCAGTAAACACTTTATTCTATACTATTATCCAACATTTTATTGGTATACCTAGTCATATTACTTCACGAATTCATGATCAATTAAGTAACCTTAGATATCCAACATTGAGTGATTTCAAATGGTACAAAGATATCTTTATTTCTCGAGTAATGCTCAGAGATGATAGTAACCAACTATTTTGGAAAGAAAAATTCATAAATGGATTGCCTAAATTGTTTGCCCATAAAATAAGACAAGTTCTTAGTAACGAATCAGGACATATTAATTACGATTCACTTACCTACGGAAACAAAATCACAGTCATCAAAAAAAAAAGTTTAAAAATGTGTATAGACATGAAAATAAATGCTCAAATCAAAACTGATAAGAAAACAGCTAAATACGAATTAGGTAATTTTTGTGAACAATATGGTTTACCTTCACTTCCCCCTTCTTGAAGGAAAAAGAGTCATTATCCTACAAAAAACTTCACTCGTAATAAATTCTACTCCAAATATAAAATTAATTTTGAACCTAAATTTTATTCTAAAAACAAGTTTCAACAATCCCGTCCAAAACATCTTTCACAAAAGAAAAAATTTCACGATAAAAATAAATCAAAATGTTATAAATGTAACAAACCCGGTCATTTTGCCAACAACTGTCCAATCAAAAATACTATCAAACAATTAAAAATCAGTCAAGATGAACAAGACAAACTTATCCAACTTTTAGAACTCAGAAACACAGACTCGAAATCGAATCCGATCAAGATCATTCTATCCCAACCAGCTCTTCCTCTTCTAAATCAGATGACTCTTCGTTGCCTGATGTTTCATTTGGTTGTAAAGATACCTGTTGTAAATCAATTAATGTGCTTTCTAAACAAGAAGAACAAGAATTATTAATAGATTTAATTAGAAAAATTGATAATCCAGACCTTAAAGCAGAATATCGTAGAAAACTAAAAAATTAATCACTGATGAACATGCTATTAAAACTCCTCAACCACAAATATCTCTTAAAACAACTTTTGATCGATTTAAGAATAAAAACAAAGAAGTCACCATTCCAGATTTGCAACAAGAAATTAGGTCCATAAAAACACAAATACATATATTACAACAACAACATAAAGAACTTAGTAATGATAATAATGATATCAAAAATGATGTAAACATATTAAAAATTGATACCTAATTTCTTAAATTACAACAAACCCCTGATAATTTTACTCTTCTCGAATTACCCACACCTTACTATGAAGGTAATTCAGCACATACTACCATTAGTACTATTAAACAAATTAACCTTAAGAAATGGTACGTTACAATCCAACTGTGAATTGAAAATTTTCAACTAGTCACCACTGCACTTATTGATTCAGGTGCAGATCTAAATTGCATCCAAGAATGATTGATTCCTTCCAAATAATTTCAGAAAACAAAAGAATTACTTAGATCTGCTAATGGCATTAAAATGGATATTAAATATGAAATTCCTAAAGCACATATATGCCAAAATAATGTCTGTTTTAAAACCTCATTTGTTTTAGTAAAAAATTTAACTGATAAAATAATTCTGGGTCTCCCTTTCATAACTCTTCTCTATCCCTTTACCACAGAATACGATGGTATTCTTACTTACCCTTTTGATGAGCCAGTTAAATTTACCTTTCTTTCAAATCCTGAAATTCACACTTTAAAAGCATTTCAAGAAAATTTAATATAAAAAACAATCAGCTTAATTCATTCCAAACAAAAACAAATTAACTTTCTCAAAAAAAGAAATCAATTTTAAACATATAGATGAACAAATCCAAAATCCTTCACTTCAACATAAATTTAAAAACTTTGAAGAGAAAATTATAAAAGAATTATGCTCAGATATTCCCACTGCCTTCTGGCATAGGAAAAAACATGTAGTCACTCTTCCCTACATTAAAGAATTTAATGAGAAAAACATTCCTACGAAAGCACGCCCGATACAAATGAGTCATGAAGTCATGGAATTCTGTAAGGCAGAAATCCATGATTTACTTGATAAAGGAATAATTCGACACAGTAAATCCCCTTGGTCATGCCTTGCTTTTTATGTTCAAAAGAACGCTGAACTAGAAAGAGGCACACCCCAGTTAGTTATAAATTATAAACCCCTTAATTCAGTTTTGCAATGGATTAAGTACCCAATACCTAATAAAAGAGATCTTATTAACCGACTAAATAATTCTGTCATCTTTTCTAAATTTGATCTAAAATCTGGATTTTGGCAAATACAAATTCATGAAAAAGACAGATACAAAACAACATTTGTCACCCCTCTTGGCCACTATGAATGGAATGTAATGGCCTTTGGGCTTAAAAATGCTCCGAGTGAATTTCAGAGCATTATGAATGACATTTTCAATCCCTATAGTCACTTCTCCATTGTTTACATTGATGATGTCCTAATCTTCTCACAATCAATTGATCAACATTGGAAACACTTAAATCAATTCTTCTAAATAATTAAATCTCATGGTCTGGTGGTTTCAGCTTCCAAGATCAAACTCTTTCAAATGAATATTCGATTCTTAGGATTCAATATTCATCAACTCCAAATCACACCAATTAATAGAGTTATCCAGTTTGCTGATAAATTTTCAGATGTTATCTTAGAAAAAAATTAGCTACAACGATTCCTAGGATCATTAAATTATGTGGCAGATTTCTATCAAAATTTAAGACAGAAATGTAAACCACTATTTGATAGATTACAAAAAAATTCTCCCCCTTGGACACCAACTCATACTGTTATAGTCTAAGAAATTAAGAGTCATGTCAAAACTCTTCCATGTCTAGGAATTCCCCTAGTTGATTCATTCAAAATTGTTGAAACTGATACCTCTGACATTGGCTATGAAGGCATTCTTAAACAACAAATTTCTCCTAGCCATCCAGAACAAATTGTCTGATTTCATTCTAGAACATGGTCACAATCACAACGCAATTATAGTACTATTAAAAAAGAAATTTTATCTCTTGTTTTATGTATAAGTAAATTTCAAGATGATTTATTAAATCAAAAATTTCTAGTTCGTGTTGATTGCAAAAGTGCAAAACATGTTTTAGAAAAAGATGTTCAAAACATGGCCAGTAAACAAATTTTTGCTCAATGACAAGCTATTTTAACTATCTTTGATTTTGAAATTGCATTCATTAAAGGCAGTGATAATCATATACCAGATTTTCTAACCCGTGAATTTCTCCATGGTTCCTACCACATTCCCCAACATGCAGCACAGAACGACAAAGCAACATCAAAGCTCACTTGAGCCAAAAATCAATCACCAAGCAGTCAAATCTGAGTCACCTGATTCTTCTAGTTTAGTCCCATATCCAAGTTATCCTGCAATCCCAGTCAATTCCAGGCCTTTATCCAACTATGTTGGTATCACCATTAACCCAAATAAACCTAATTACTAGTCAGTCTTAGTTAGTCCACATGATCCTTTCAAAGTCAATACCCTCAATTCTTCCAGACCCAATTTTCGTAAATCATCACCTTATGTTCTACACACTAATCAAGACATGTTTTGTGTTGAGTCACACATGAGTCACCAGAAGAATCCAATCTCCATAGTCAAATATTACTGCCCACCAGGCTACTTCTTTGTTCCTAATCACCCCAGTCATTCCCTCAAATTTTTCTGAGATAGTCTATTTGCAACAGGATCAATCACAATCAAAGGGATTTTTGATCCAAAAGATTCATCTAAGTTACTTTACCATTCCTTGTACATAGTAAAAATTATTCATTTATCTGATTGGAAAGATCCCCCATACACTTTCCATAAAGAAGGCGAGTTAACTTTTAATTATTATGATATGATTATGAAGATGCATGGTTCAAAATTTTCATGCATCAAAATGAAGATTTCACTTACTCTTGGTTCCTCAATTTTGACCACAAATTCAATGGCAAGTTCCCAATGTGGTTTGAAAATTGGTGGAGCACCTTTGGGTGCCCAATTGGCATTCTTCTGGAAGCTCTTCAAGATTTAATCACCTGTTTTTCCATAATTCGAGATTTCTCAGACTATGAGAAACGCTTTCCAGTCACTCTACATTTCATTGCCAAATACAAAGTCCCTTGGATTTTCAAATGACATTTTGAATTGCAGGACTACATAGTCAGCCGGAAGTATCTAGTCAAGTGGTGGGACAAATTTAGGTCTGATCGCATCATTGACGCCTTTAATTCTGAATTTCCGGTCCAAGCCGCATTAGCATCAGTCATTCCTCCAGTTACTTCAATTCTGCCTCCGGCCTTTACTCCAACAGCATAGATTTCTCCTCCCCAACCATCAAAATCAAGAGGGAAAGCAGTTGCAGAATCATCCAAGTCAAGGCCCAAGTCATCATCGTCAAAGTCCAAACCATTAACATCAGCAGGAATTAGACAATTAGTAAATCAGTTATTGGCCCAAGCAGTTGACCTCTCAGACGAAGGAGGTTCATCTTAAGAAGCAGATTCTGTAGACTCCCAGGACTATTCTTAGAGTTCAAAGAATTCAGTCAATTCTCCATAAAGCCCAGTCCATTATTACCAAGACAGTCAAGACCCCTATGGGCTGTAAATCTAGTTATCATGAATAGTAAAATCACTTTTTACTGTTCATCCACATGGCAAAACACAACTAATCGTGCTGCTTCCTGTTTTGTCCATTTGCTAAACAGTAAAAGATTCCCCGACAGTCAATAAAGTAATAGTTCAGCATTCAGCGCAATTCACGGAATCAACAGTCCAGTAGTCTATATAAAGAGCATTCCTCCTTCATTTCAAACAGACTTCTTTTCTAGACTTCATTTTTCATTCAGCCAAACAACAGAAGCTCTCATGAATTAAGACCTTTCTGTTTTAGTTAATAGTTCTCATTTTCCTCCATTTGTAACCAGTATCAAAACCTTCATGTATATTTTGGTTTTGAACTAGTAAGTTGTATTTCAATAAATATTTTTATTTTCCTTCCGCTGGGTTTCTGGTATATATATATATATATTTTGGTTTTGAACTAGTAAGTTGTATTTCAATAAATATTTTTATTTTCCTTCCGCTGGGTTTCTGGTATCAGATATATATATATATAACTGCTCTGATACCAGAAAGGAGCATAGACAGTCAATAAAGCAATAGTCCAGTAGTCTATATAAGGAGCATTCCTCCTTCATTTCAAACAGACTTATTTTCCAGACTTCATTTTTCATTCAGCCAAACACCAGAAACTCTCATGAGTTAAGACCTTTTTATCTTAGTTAATAGTTCTCATTTCCCTCCCTTTGTAACCAGTATCAAAACCTTCATGCATATTTTGGTTTTGAACTAGTAAGTTGTATTTCAATTTTGTATTTCAATAAATATTTTTATTTTCCTTCCGTTGGATTTCTGGTATTAAAACAGTTATATATATATATATATATATATATATATCAAAGTAACTTTTACCGTATGTTTATTATATTTACTTTGTTAATGTAGCAACCATATGTGAAGCATATTAATTAAAGATTGCCGGAAATGCTTAATTTTGCATGAATTTTACTTATTTTGTTCCAAATTCATCTACAGATGAAGCGTTGGAAAGCATGGGAAAGAGAAACTCAGACAGTCGAATATCAAGTCGCAAATGGTAAGATCAATGACATTTGAGCAAAGTGTTAGGTTTCGAAAACCCAGAAACTAAGTTAACATTCGAGTCTTATTTTTGTGTATAGATCCTAATCGATTCAGGTTTACAAGGCAAACAACATTTGCTCGTAGGCACATGAATTCTTGTACAGGAACACCTATTCAACTGTGGATTGTGAGTCGATTTCTTTCCTCATTGTTGTGTTCTCTACTAGTTCCCCCCCCTTATGAATACTTATAACATGAACTGTTATATATGTGCAGAAATGCTTCTTCAGACAATTTTTCCATTCAGTTGAACGAGTTGATTATCTTACTTTACGCCACGGCTTCATTTCTGTGAGTAGTTACACTAGGATAAATTTATGAAATTCTCGTTCATCTAATAAGTCTCCTTTTAACTATTATGATCATTATTATCGGTTTAGGACTTAGATTATCATAATCAAATTTCAAAGGACAGCAAAGCGACGGCCAACAATTTAGTTTATATGTTTTCTTTGAAAAATCTGCAGAATCATTTGTCAGCAAACAACGCATTCAATTTCCAAGAGTACATAGAACGGTCGCTAGAGGATGATTTCAGAGAAGTAGTTGGCATAAGGTTGTCGATCAATTCATATTAATATTTATACTTCCGTTTATTAGAGCGAGACTTGAAAATGTTATGTGTTTTCTGCATCAATCGACAGCCCCTTCATGTGGTTTGTCGTCGTAATCTTCATTCTCGTAGACGTGCATGGTAATTCCTTGATCAAACACAAACATTTGTGATCAATTCTTCAAATGTGGATATCTGCATTGGTTAAATTTAAGTTCTGACTGTGGTGTTAATTCTTTGACTTGAACAGGTTGGCATGTGTATCTTTGGGTATCATTTGTGCCACTAATTGTATGTACTCTTTCTGATGAATAAGGATTTTTAACTTTTTAACTTTGGGGGTACTGTGGAACTGTTTTACTAATTACGGCTTGGGCTTAATTGGAAGCTAATTAACTTGTTCTATGCTTATAGATTGTGCTGGTTCTCGGAACAAAACTGGAAGTGGTGGTAGCCAGAATGGCTCACCAGCTCGGTGACCAGCATATTGTGATCAAAGGAACTCCTCTGGTTCAGCCAAAGGACAGTCACTTCTGGTTCAACAAACCGCGATTCGTATTGACTCTCGTACATTTCACTCTGTTCATGGTAATTAGCTGATCTTGGACTAATTTGGTAACAATGCTTATAAGTTATCAGTTATATGCTCAAACTGACCTGTACACTATTTTCTATTTCCAGAATGCGTTTGAACTTGCTTTCTTCATTTGGGTCACGGTACGTATGTCCTAAACAAAAGCAGTTAACATTAATTCTTCAAATGAAAAAAACTGAGATAATTTCCTCCTTGGGCTGTTAGCCCTTACTGTTTTGTTCTCACTACCAGAAAAAACACTTTAGCCGGTGAAAAAAAAGGCCAACGAAAAAGCAATCGTCCACCAAAAAACAATCATCGGCTATGATGGATTTTAGTGTCTCACTAATTCGTCAGTTAAAATCCACAATTCCTTCGGCTAAAGTTCTTAACTTTAGCCGACAAAGTGACTTTAGCTGACAAAAAGAAATTTCGTCAGCTAAAGTTTTTTTTTGTCGGTTTTAATCTCTATATTTTAGCCGACGAAAAAAGAATTTATCGTCGGCTATGATATAACAAATAAAATAAAAAATAAAAAATATTTAAATACCATAGTCAACGATGATGCAATAAATTCGTCAGTTATCGTATAATATATAAAATAAAAATTAAATATCATAGCTGACGATAAAACATTAAATTCGTCGGCTATAGTCTTGGTGTCGATAATTTACCATTTTTTCTCCCTATTAGTAGCTCTATCTTTGAGGGTTATTTTCTAGTAAATTTTTATACCACTGGTTGTGTTTCATCGATTTGAAACTATTTTGTGTTGAATGTACGACCAAAATACGTAATTTAGACAGTCAAATGACTGTTTCTGTGCGTTTTAGGGGTTTGACTTACAAGACTGACTGTCCGGATCTATCCCCCTTAACGTTATCAGATCAAGTTAATTTTTTTTCTCATATATGGATTTTATCATGATGGTCATATCAGATGGTCGGATTTTTATTTCTCAAGTTTGATCATCAGAATTATGATGTGGCCACTAATGTTGTATAACTTAGTTACTATGTTTTAAATAAATGTTCTATTTCAAAAACAAACTCTACGTAGAACCTTTAAACTCAAAAAGATGTGAAATAAGATATGACCGAAATGGTGAAATACGTCTACGGTTGAAAAATTAGGTAATTCGGGTAATTTACCATTCTTTATTCCTATGGGTAGCCCTATCTTCGGGGGTTATTATCCAGTAAATTTTTATACTACTGGTTGCGTCTCATCGGTTTGAAACTATTTTGTGTTGAAGGTCCAGCCAAAATACGTAATTTAGATAGTCTAATAACAGTTTTCGTGCGTTTATGGGTTTGACTTACGGGATTGACAGTCCGGATCGAGCCCTTAACGTTATCGGATCAAGTTGAATTTTTTCCCATCCATATATTTTATCATGATAGTCATATCAGACGGTTGGATTTCGTTTCTCAAGATTGATCATCAGAATCACGATGTAGCCACTAATGTTGTATAACTTAGTTACTAAGTTTTAAATTAATGTTCAATTTCAAAAACAAAATATACGTAGAACCTTCAAACTCAAAATTTTTTTGAAATAAGATATGACCGGAATAGTGAAATACGTCTACGTTGTAAAATTAGGTAATTCGGGTAACGTCTCTGTGCCGATAGTTGCGGTCAACATAATTTATCATTCTTTCTCCCTATGCGTAGCGGTATCTTCGAGGGGTAGATCTCTCAAAATTTTTAGATGGGTGGTTGCATCTCATCATGGCGAGAGTTTTTTGTGTTGAAACATCGACTAATATACCTCATATAGATGTAGATATATGTGTTTTCATGTGTTAAATAATTATCTGAAAATAAAGGGTATTTTAGCCAACGAAATACCACATGTCGTCCGCTAAAGTATAGCTGACGATATGTGTCATTTTGTCGGCTAAAGTACCCTAAAAAAATTTTACGGCAAAAGTCCCTCAAAAAATTTTGAATTTTTTCTATATCTTTCATCTCTCCTGTCCTCTTCATCTCTCTTCCTCCTCCTCCGGCGGCAACTCCTCCTCCTTTGGCTCCTCCTCTGGTGGCAACTCCTCCGGTGGCGGCAACTCCTCCTCCTTCGGCGGCAACTCCTTCTCCTTCTCCTCCTGCTCCATTGCGGTTCCTCCTCCTCCAAACACCTCCAGACAGTGGTGTGGTAGAGGAAAAACGAAAAAGAAGAAAACATATTAATTGAAAGGAAAAGAAAATAAAAAAAATAATTATTTTTTAAACTTTAGCTGATGAAATGTAAACTTTTACCGACGAAATGCAAACGTTAGGTGACGAAATTAAAACTTTAGGCGACAAAATTTAAACTTTAGCCGACAAGTTACACACTTTAGGTGACGAAATTTTATCGGCTAAAGTTTACTCGGTCAACCATTTTGACCAATAGAGGAAGTTTTGACGACAAAATTTTCTTCGTCAGCTAAAGTCCAGACTTAAGGCGATGACGATTTACATTTATTTCGTCAGCTAAGACTTTAGCCGACGAAAATATTTCATCGGCTAAAGTAGTTTTTCTGATAGTGTGTTAAGGTTTTGAACAAAAATGCATCGCATTGTAAAGAGTTGACTCTACACAAAGCTAAATATCTATTTGTATTGACCAAAATTGTTTTTCTGGTAGTGTCTTGAGGTTTTGAACCAAAATGCATCGCATTGTAAAGAGTTGACTCTGCACAAAGCTAAATATCTGCCTGTTTGTTTTCTTCATTTCAGTTGCAGTTTGGGATACACTCTTGCTACCATGAACACATAGAGATTATCATTATAAGGGTGGTCTTAGCGTAAGTGCTAACATTATCTTCCATTTTCTTGAACCATATAGTTATGGTTATAACAATTAACATAGATACATTAGATCATTAGTGACTCTATTGCTGGTTGATATTAATCAATGGTGTTGATTTCTGTAGGGTTGTGGTTCAAGTTATGTGCAGTTACATTACTCTTCCCCTCTATGCTCTGGTGACCCAGGTATGAATTCAAACATCTATTTATATTACATGTATCTAATTTCAGCTAGCGTCCCCGGATATGTTAAAAAAATATAAACTGGATTGGTGTTACATTGTACTATATGCAGATGGGGTCAAATTTCAAGAGTACACAAGTGCTTGAAGAGCAAACAACCAAAGTTATGAAGCAGTGGCATGCCGACGTGAAGAAAAAGAGGAAAAAGAATAGGCAAGACAATTCGGAATCCGGCCACGATTATTCCTCTACTATTGGAAGCAGTAGTAAAACCATAAATTCCCCAGATTTGTCTTCCCACCGCCGGCAGCCATCTTTTGCTCAAATGTCCCAGACGGAGATTGTCGAAGATGGTCCAGAAATTGTTGAAGAACATCAAGCAGCATCAGGTGGCCAAACTGAGATTGAACTAGCTAGCACTGTTGTACGTTCTGAGGTACACAGAGATTTCGGAGCTGAACAGAAGCCAACAGCAAATTGAACAAAATTAAGCTATCTAAACATCCAAACACTCATAGCAATGAAGCATGTACTCTAGCATAAAGCTGTTAGCCTGCCTATAAGTCTATAACATAATACTCACCATCCTCTGGCCAACTTCCTCTTTGAACCTTGCTCTCCCTTCTCCATCTCTGGCTCAATTTTGTCCATTGTATTTCGAATCACAGATCTCATAGCCACATTCTTTGTCTCATTATCAATACACATGCCATCCTTGGTTTGTCGTGCTGCCATCCTCACTCTGCTCCTATTGGTCTCCATATCCGACCCTTGTTGTTGCAGCCTACCAACAAAGGATTTGTAATTTCATGAATGGATAAATTAATGGCCAACTTCACTAATAATGCATTAAAATAATAGTCTTACCACTTGATTCTCTAAATTAGCATATCCAGCACGCGACATTGTTTTGGTGACGTAATTGGTAGCACCTACGCAGTGACTGCAAATCATACTCAATTAATTAACCCAATCGGACTATTGTTGTGGTAGATAAATATTTGGTGACGGAACAATTCCGTCTCCTAACAGTATTTTTTCGTCTTCTAAGCTCTTAGCCGACGAAAATTCTGTCGACTAAGATCTGTCGGCTAAGACGCGTCAGTGAAGACTCTAGCCGACGAAAAATCAACCCACGCGTTGGTGGCACTTCCGTCATTTCTCGTAAATTTCAAAATCATTACCTTTACTACAAATCAACTCACTCACCGGATCCATAAACCGAACTCCAACACTGTCATCCTGCAAGCCCCCCAACAGTCGTACTAACTGAAATACGTCAACCAACAAGTGCACAACACACTTTAATGTTGACCTGAGCTCCAAGACATCTGATGACACTATTTAATTTCTACCTTTACAATATACGGCCAAACGACCAGTTGTCACCAACAATTGAAATCATGCTTGGACTCACCAACAATTCAAATCTTGCTAGGACTCCAATCATAGGTGGCTGGGCGATGAGAATCCAATCGTAACTGATGGCAACAATGTCAGCACCGAGGCGTGGCTCGAGCCAGTAGTCCCAATAGATGTCTCTTTAAGCATTTAAGTGACTAATCAAAACTATCAACTCTTTAATTTCTTTAATTACGTCACATCATGGACCCGTCACCATACCAAGTTCATTGTCCATTAAATGTCAACACTCAAACCTTTGAGTCATTCTACTTTTATACGTTCGCTGGATTCCTCGAAACCACACTTAAGGTGAACGTCAACAAAAATCTTGACAAACATCAATTCTTAATATTTATCTTCTCTAAATAATTGTGTTATGCAACTTCAACTACCTTTTCCGGCATAGAACACAATCACTTTTAATATCCTTTATGACTCTTCACTTCTAAGAGTCTCGTAACTCAAACACTAAGGCCTCACCTTAAGCTTCAACAGCTACATCCTTGCCACTTTTACAACAGCCTCTCAAGCATGAATCAAATGCTTCGCTCTCTGGACATTTGCACAAGATGCCCAACATAAAATAATGAGTTCCCAACTCAACTCTATTCCAAGTCTGAAATAGTCCCGCAAACACACAAAAGGAAATCGACAAATACTTACTTCTTCCTTTCGGAAACTCTCTGAAAGATCGGCGTACTGAGACAGTCTTGAAGATTTAAATGTTTATGGAACCACCCGGTCCATAAACCAACCGAGAAGTACTAAATTATATCCTTAATAAACACTAAGCGTCTCAAGCATAAAATATCGATGGATCCGTAGGGGTTGGACCATCACTCTATAGACACTAAGTGCTACAAAGCACATGAGGTAGTAACAAGAAATGATAACCTAATGCTCTGATACTAACTGTCAAGACCCACTCCGGGTTAACCCCTTTGACTCAAAGTAAACCCCATGGGTCCACTTTAAGAGAATTTTTTACCGGAAACCCCCTTTGAAATGGACAACCCTACCGGTAATCCAACGAAAACACTTCCACAATCGAATACAACTAACTATACTGGGGTATTCAGAGCATTCTACATAGAAGCAATATCTAAATAGACTAAATAACGACAGCAGAATAATTTGAATATGCCTCATTTTCAGTACACATGACCTCTTCTTAGAAACCCTGCAACACTGGACATTTGAAAACGAATGGTCTTGGAGAAAACATTTAAAAACATGAAGTTAGAGTGAATGGACAAAAAATAATATCCAGGCGTGAGAAAATTTCTTAATTTAACGTTCTCCCTCTTATTGTTCCGAGAAATCATTTATGCATGCCTCCTTGGGAAAGAATCTCAAATCATCCTTTCAAAATTTCTCTAAAGCAAAGATAACAGCTAAGAGTTCTTTTTCTGTTGTTGAGTAATTCAGCTGAGCATCATTGAGAGTCTGAGATACATAGTAAATTGCACACGGTTTCTTGTCCTTCATCTGCCCTAGCACGACATCAATGACATAATCTGAAGCGTCGCACATCAACTCAAATGGCAAATCCTGATCAGGTGGCGTCATGATAGGTGCAGTCGTCAGCAACTCCTTCAATCGTACAAATGCATCCGCACACTCCCTAGACCATGAAAATGACACATCTTTCTGCAATAAGGAAGTAAGTGGTTTGGCCACCAAAGCAAATTCTTTGATGAACCTCCTGTAAAAACCTGCATGGCCAAGAAAAGAACGAACTTCTCTTACCGTTGAAGGCGAGGGTAAGTGATGCATAATATCAATCTTAGACTTATCAACTTATATTCCTCTAGCAGAAAGTGACCTAAAACTATACCTTGATTAACCAAAAAATGACATTTTTCCCAATTAAGTATAAGGTTAGTTTCTACACATCGTTCTAAAATTAATTCTAAATTCTTTAAGCATGCATCAAAGTCTTTACCATAAACACTAAAACCATCCATAAATTCTTTAATGATATTTTCAATATAATCAGAGAAAATAAAATACATGCAATGTTGAAACGTACCTGGGCATTGCACAATCCAAAAGGCATTCGTCGATAAGAAAACGTACCAAAGGGACATGTGAACGTTGTCTTCTCTTGATCATCCAGGTGTATCATGATCTGGTTGTAGCCACTATATCCATCCAAGAAGCAGTAGAACTCGTGACCTGCTAATCTCTCCAACATCTGATCCATGAACGGCAAAGACATGTGATACTTCCTCGTTGTTGCATTCAATCGTCGATAATCGATGCACATGCGATGACCTGTCACCAACCGTTGTGGTACTAGCTCATTCTTCTTATTCTCTACAATAGTCACACCACTCTTCTTGCGCACAACTTGAATGGGTGAAATCCAATGACTATCTGAAATAGGATAGATTACTCCACAATCTAACAACTTAATCACCTCGTCTTTAACCACTTTCATCATTGGAGGATGCAAACGTCTCTGAGCCTCTCTAGTAGGCTTGGCACCATCCTCAAGTAAGATTCTAAGAACACACTTTGTAGGGCTTATTCCCTTGATGTCTGCTAATGTCCAGCCAATGACAGATGTATTCTTCGTCAAAACCGCAACTAGCTTGTCCTCCTGTTGCTTTGTCAACGTTGAAGACACAATAACTGGTAAAGTGTCATCTTCTCCAAGAAATACATACTTCAAATGTTTGGGGAGAGCTTTTAGCTCTAACTTAGGGGTCTGTTCCACAGATGGTAACAACTTATTAGTGGAAATTGGAATTGACAAGGGAGTTTACCTTTTGTAGATTGGTTGTGAATCAAGCTCCTTCACAACTTCAAGTATGGACGGCTCCAAATCTTTCAAAGCCTCCACATCTCGTTCTCCATACTTGTCATACTCGATCCCTTGCTCGATCACTAATTGCTATGCTTGGTGAGTGGTCATTGCACAAGATGCAATTCCACCAAACCTCATTTCGCTTCTAAATTCGCCCCATACATTCTTGATAATGTTGTTGTCCCCCATGTGTCCGTCCTCAATGTCAACTCCTGGAAACTTCATGGCGTCGAAAATATTGAACTTGATCACCTCACCATCAAATTCCATCATTAAGTTACCTCCAGCAACATCAATGTTTGTTCTGGCAGTCCTCATGAAGGGTCGACCCAACAACAGTTATGTTGTGTCAGAAAGTGACTCCTCAATTTCCAATACATAAAAATCTGTAGTGAATATTATCTGTACAAGAACAACCTCAACATACCCCTTAGGGTATTTTTTAGATCGATCCACCAATTGGATCACAACATTATCAGTTTTCAAAGGTCCCAGATCTAGAGATTCATAAATAGTGTAGGGCATAACATTAATTGAGGCACCTAGATCTAGCATAACACTTTGAAAACGAGTAGAACCTATAACACAAGGGATATAAAAACTCCATGGATCCTTCATCTTTGGCGGCATCTTCCTCTAGAGAACAGCAAAAACTGTCTCACTCATGCTTACCACTTGCTTTTCCCTTGTGTGCCTCCTTGTTGTGCAAAGTTCCTTAAGAAATTTCGCATACTTTGGCTTGCTTGATGCACTCTAACAAGGGAAGGTTCACATTTACCTTCCTAAAAACTTCCAACATTTCTTCGTCAGATTTATTCTTTTTGCTCTTAGTGAACCTAAAAGGAAAAGGTAGACAAAAGTTCAAATTTTTACCTTCTTGTGCCTCAGAATTCTACACATTCTCCTTCTTGGATGTAGCAGGTTCTTTTTCTAAGTTCCTTTTCTTCATTGCTTCCAAGTCTGTCTTGCTTGGCTCAGCTCCTTTATTGCTCACGTTGCTATACTTAACTTGACCTTGATTTGTGCCAAGTCCATGCTCGGCATCCTCATGCCTATGCTCAGCATCACCTTTATCCTCATTGTCCATGTAGAAAGCTCCAAGTCCCTTTATGGTTTTAGGCTTAGGAGGTGGTGGCATCAATGTCGTCCCACTTCTTGTTACAACAGCTTGAGCTTGCTCGTTCTTGGGATTCTTGATAATGCCTCCTGGAAACCTTCCTTGCTCATTAAATCTCTCTATAAAATCCACAACTTGACCCATTTGAGTCTTTAACTCGGTAATATCATTTGACATCAAAGCAATGTCCTTTGTGTTGGTTTGAATTGTGGCCAACAAAGATTGGGTTGAAGTGGCAATGTTCTTGAAAATCTCATCATAGTTGCTTCCACCATTTGGTTGTCCTCCTTGTTGTGCATAGGGTTGGTATGGCCTAGGCATGAAATTGCCTTGAGGGTGTGCCACAAATCCTCCTGGTTGCTGCCCTTGTGTGCTTGGTTGAGGATTCAACACGTTGTTGTTATTGTTCCAACGAAAATTTGGATCGTTGGCTCTTGGATTGAAGTTCTGAAAACGTGTCTGACCTACTTGACCTTGGAAGTTGACGAGCTGCTGTCCATAACCCACGACATTGATCTCCTTAAAACTGTTTCCAACTTGATTGCACTGCTCAGACACATGTCCTTCCATACTACACACTCCACAGACTTGCACTCATTTACTCTTAGCTAGATTCGACACCATTAGAGTCAACTTGTTCAAATCTTCTTTAAGCTCTGTTATGACACTTGACTCTCCATAAGTGTTTGCCTCATTCACACACCTTATTGAAAACGAACCAAATTGTTAATTGTTTGTAGCACGCATCTCCAACAAGTTACTGGCTTCTTCTCTACTCTTCTCCATTAACTAACCTCCAGCTGCAGAATCAAGGAATTGGCATCCCATAGGCTGTAGTCCCTCATAAAAGTACTGAAGTAGAAGTCCCTCACGTATCCCATGGTTAGGACACGAAGCAACCAAAACCTTATACCTCTCATAGTACACATCAAAAGCTTCATCCACGTCATGCTTAATTGAAGTAATCTCATTTCTGATCTGTGTCACTCTAGATGATGGAAAATACTTAAGGAGAAACTCTTTCATCATTGTTGCCCATGACGTGATTTGTCTAGCTGGCACTGCAAAGAACCATGTCCTAGCTCTGTCTTGACTAGTTGCAAATTGGCACCCCTAGGACACATGGTGTCACAAAAAAATTTAAACTGTTGCAGATGATTGTTCGGATCTTCTCCACAAAGTCCATGAAAATTTGGCAATTGGTGGAAGAAACCACCTCTCATTTCAAAGTCAGCCGATTTTCCTGCTGCTGCAGTTGGATAAGTAATGTTATTCAGCCTTACCCCTGTTCAATTGACTTGACCATTTTCTTCTCTCAATGAAGTCATTCTGACAGTTTCAGAAGTAGAATTCTCGGGAATTACTGGTGATATTTCACAAGATGATGATCGAAACACTGCTGAATGTGGTGGTGATGAATTTTTTGAAGTCTGATGTGATGTCGATGGATTGTCAATGTTGTAATCTTCTCTGACACGCCTGAGTCTGTTGTTGATGTCTCTTATCCACGTGTCAGAATTGTTCATTCATATGCTTCTGTACAACCAATCGACACAATTGACCAAAGATCAAGTTAGCATCATCATAAACTAAGTAAAAATGAAAATCAAAAACGTAACTAGACTAGGCAATATTAGAATGCAACATGATATGCAAAATGATCGATCATAAGTATAAATGCAACATGAATGACACACATAACACACTTAAATAAAAACCTGCAAAACAAAAGAAAATGCTAGGAATTGACTATGTTAACTCGGCATGGTATGACAACAAGGAACAACAAGGCACACGACATCACATATACATATAACAATTTTAAGCACAAGATGTCGACAACCTATAATGTTTCTAGTTGATTTTATTAACCCCTAATTTTCAAGGTACGTGGAGCAGGGAAGACCACTGTGCAATGGACTGATACAGCCCCAGGTAGTGTTATGCTTCGTTCGATATACCTCAAAAATTAAAGCCAATTCGTGTGAAGCTTATGGCGTCATATATGTTCAAGTAAATTCTAGCGTTTAAAGTGTGGTGATGCTTCGGCCCAAGCATTTGGCTAGTTCGAGCAGGTTCCGTGGTTTCAGAAGGCAGTGTTGTTAAGATCCACGGAGGGCGAACCCCCTACAGGAACCAGGCAGGACTCGTTTAGTGATCACGGAGAGCGAACTCTCTATCGACCCCTTCATAGAGAAGAGATATCAGTCTATGACATTAAGATCTAGTTAAACAAACCTGAGAACCATATCTATGAATAATAACTTGCCCCATACTCAGTTGAGAACAAACTCGGATCACTAGACCATTCTACAAGTGTTAATCAAAGCCGCCTCAACCTCATGAGATCTTAAAATAACATGAAAGGTTTAGGCTAAGATTAACAAAAGTGGCTTCTCCCTTGTTACACTTTAAAAACCACAATAAACTTCAACATATACTATAAATCTCCTAAGTAATTACTAAGTTATTACAACAATTATATACAACATATCTGGCACAAAAATAACAAAAATATAAAACAAGTATAATCGAAACATATTCACAAATATAAGAGAAAAACGTTAGTCCACAAATATAAAACAAAAACCTTTTTTAGCGTCCCCGGCAACGGCGCCAAAAACTGACGAAGCGGTTTAAATAACATGCAATTTAACACCCTATCATTGTAGTAACTGTAAGTAGAGATCGTTCTAGCCGGGGACACTAGGGAAGGATTATATCTGCATTAAAACAAGTTAGTAAAATTCATAAATATAAACATACAAGTACAAATCTGTCACATAATATACAAGTATACACAAATGCATTAGTATAAACATACATACAAATTCGGCAAAAACGCAATATTCACAAAATATTAACTAAAATCATTTACAAAATATATACATATGTACCGAAATACTATGGGAGATTTTAGTGTTTTTTAACATTCTAAGTTCTAAATCTAATATTTACAAGGTTGTTCAATCAGTTTTTAAGCACATAATCATAACAAGCACCGAATAGACAAACATGCAAAATCTAAGCAAGATTAAGATGCAATATTTATGTTATCATAGACTCTAATTAATTCCAACTATTAGACTCCTCATGTAAACTTAAGACCTACAATCGCATGATCTTAAGCCTATATATGTGTCATCTTGCTCAGTGCTTACAATCGCATGACACTAAGATAAAATACACTGACCGAACAAGAGTCATTGGATACATGATCCTAGGTATGGCGTCATTCTTCCTAATAGCATGTAAATTACTTACCCTAACAACCCTTGGAAGTGCCTAATAATCAAGACCTAAATCGCATGACCTTAACCTTAGAACACCACGACATGTTAAACTCCCCCTTAGGAACATCTGGTACCTAGACTACCCTCAGGATCGATTACATGATCAGGTACACAATAAATCCATTAGACATCTATTACACACATAAATATAAATAACTTAAACTATACAAAGTCCTAACATGCATACTATTGTTTACACAATCAACAAATTCATGAAATAATCACAAAGAAGAAACATAAACATGTAAATCGTATAAAACCATAAAAATCCAGAAATAATATATAAAAATAAATTACTGTTCATAGAGTGAAAATACAAGCAAATTAAGATTTTTCATACCTAAAACCTACCTAAAGGTTCGGCCTAGGGTATGGAAGGGATCGGCGGTGATGGCGGCGGTATAGTTGGCGGACTGCTTGGAATTTCTCTGTGCTTAGGAGGGTTTTTAGGTAGAGCTTTGCTATACTATGGCTTAAACAAAGATTGACTCCTAAAACTAAACTATTACATGTGTATTTATAGGGAGAAAACCCTAGCAAATTCGGCTGCAATTCCTTGTCCATATCGGATTGGGCTTCTTGCTTTTCCTTGTTGCACTAGACTATGACTTCTTCAATGGCTGACTTGGATAATACTCCATGGACTTATTTCTAAATTTTGGACTTGCCTACATGTTTAGGGATCAATGTAGGACTCCCTTACACGTTTTGGTACTCCTAGGACAGCTGAATCCCCTCTTTAATCTCGGTAGAACAAGTTATCCTGTTTTGACCGGGTGAACTTTCCTAGCTTCTGTTTGGTCTACTCGGTGATTTTTTCAATTCTTCTTCTTCTAAACAACTTCTCATATTATCATTAAGCTCCTCATCAATAATTTGGCATACTTGGGAAGGATTTTGGTGAAGAAACACACTCACGATTTCGGTAGACAACTTCAGCAAAATCTGTCCAGTTTCCAGCAGACTGACCTCCGGCCATTGTTTCCATCATACTCCTTCCTCAGAACTTAGAAACTACACATCCATAGCTTTCCATCCATATATGGCACTTTTCCTGGTTCCTCCCGGATCGTCCTAGGGAAATTTTTGAAGTTGGGTTATGGTTTCTGGAAATCTTCTGTTTTTGTTCCGATTTCATGTTTTCGGCCTCTTATCTTTCCATGCTTCTTTTGCTGCCTTCCATAAGTTTGATTCTCATGATTCTTGTTCCGTTAAGTCCATATACATGTCACCTAAACATTAAAGAAAATTAATCAAGTATTGACAATGTATAAATTCACAGAATAATAAGAAATATCACAATAACTTCATAAGTCAGCTTTTAACAATTTAGTGCACATTTTCTCTACTTTAAACACATTTTAGCCATTGCTCTAAAGAAAAACCCTAATGATAAATACATACAAATACTATACTAATAATGGATAAACAAAACATAAATGGAGATAAAAACATATTAAGAACGTAGCATAAAATGCTCCTATCACTATGGACACCCAACCAACCGCTTAACCGATTTACTAATTGTGAGTCGATATATCGAGTATGAAATTATCCGAATTATTCATAATGATCAACTCGATTTTTGACTAAGACTCCTGAGTTGTCCAGAATCTCATTTAAAGATCCGATTATCTTATTTTAACTGGTTAACTAAGATTGACTTTTCTTTTTTAACTGACCAACTTTCCATAAATGGGAAACCTTCCAAAAAGTGAAAGTTTCCCAAAATGGAAACTTCCCAATTTTCGACTCTTTGTAGTTAACCCGACTTAGTAATTAACGACAATTTTACGACTATAATGTTATCGCGGAATCGATTTCTACCTTTTCGGCTTCTGCCTGCTTCATCGGATTTTGGCAAGTCGCTGAATATTCTGCCCGAAAACTTGCCAATAATCGGTCATAACTTCCCCGAAAACTTTGATTCGCCAAGTTCTCGACAACAACAAGACACAACAAATTAATCACCAAGACAACAACATCAACAACAACACACAGGAGCCTCAATAACCATTCTCACCTTGAATCTGCCCTCAGCTCAAGCTTAGTAGCTTCCTGGTCTCCTCCTTGCCTGACTGTCTACCTGCAGCACCTCCAATTCCTCGTAACAGCTGCCTCAATCACCATCCAATCCCAAAACAACCCCCTTTTTCCTCGGTGCCCCACAACCAAGCTCACTAGACCTCTGCCTAAGCCTAAGCCTAAGCCCAAACCCACAACAACAACTTCAAATCTCCTCCAACGCTTCAAAAAACTTCATCTCGGCTTCACTGGAGTTCCAAGATGATCTCCAGAGGAAGCCGTAGAAGAAAAAAACAAGAAACCTAGCAAAAAGTTTAGAATTAAGACCTTTCGATTAGGACTTCAAATCAGACACCCAAGACCTAGGAATGAAGGAAAAGATGAAGGGAATGAAAACCTAACCTTGACAGTCGTGCTTCTCCTCGACGATGTCCCTCGTCTTGGATTCTTTGAAGAAATTTCCTTAGGGGCTTTGTCAAGGAGAGGAAGACGAATGTTTCGGTGGTGGTGCGCCGACGTGGGGTGGCTGGACACAGCTGAGTCGAGCGGAGGATGCCAGAGGCGACTAGAGAAGGAACAGAGTCAAGAGAGGGAAGGGAGAGACTCGGTTGACCCGAGTCTGGTCTCTTTAATAGGGTTGACCGGTCTCCTCCCTTAAATACAAAAATGAACGGCCCTGATTATATTTTGAAAAGGATCAACGGCCCAGATTTAAAGAAAGTAAAAAGTAAATGGTAGAAATTATTTACTAAAATAGTAATTAATAATTACTAGAAACTTTAGAAATTCTTAGAAAATAGACAGGAGCTCTGAAATATATTCTGAAATATCGGGAGACTCGTGTCGTCCCGCTCTACGATTTCAAGTCTTGAAATCTATTTTCCTTCCTTTTAGAAAAACTCGAAAATAAACTCAAGCGATAACTTTATAATTCACCAGTCGCAGTTAAAAGCTCTCGGTAACTTGTAAACCACTGTAAAAGATAACTTCTTGGGTACGGGGTGTTACATTTCTAGTTCAACTCGAATGCCAATTCGGCCTCTAACTAGGTCAATCGAACAAAAAATACAAAAACCCAAAATTTTCAAACTTCAAATCTTTGATTCTCCATCCACACTCCAAATCAAACTACCAAATGACGTGTCAAGAGTTGACCTGCGCAATTTAAAAAACCCTATCATTGTAGTAACTGTAAGTAGGGATCGTTCAAGCCGGGGACACTAGGGAAGGATTATATCTGCAAAACAAATCGTTAGTAACATTCACAAATATAATATAAACATACAAGTACAATTCTGTCACAACTATACAAGTATAACACACATGATAATATTCACAAATATAAACATATTTACATCAAAATATATATGGGAGTTGAGAGTTGGTTCGAAATATAAAGAAAACAAACAGAAATATTTACATACATTGGTCAATCAATACTCAAGCACAAGATATAGCAAACACCGATTAGAGAACATATAAGTTTTATGAAAGATCAAGTTATTATGTTTATGTTATCATAGATGCAAATTAATTCCAACTTTTATGACTTCTCAAATAACTTAGAACTTACGACGCGCATCATCCTAAGTTTATGTGTCATTTTGTTTAATGCTTACGACGCGCATCACATTAACACAAAATACACTTACCGTTCATGAGTCGTTGGAGACATGATCCTAGGTATGTCGTCACTCATCCTATTAGCATGCAAACCTCTCACCCTACCATCCCTTGGCAGCAACTAGAATCGAGAGCCCGACGCGGTGAACTCAACCTAGAATACTGCGGCGCATGAAACACCCCCCTAATAGCTAACTTGTGATCATTCAAATTAACCTAAGGTTCGATTATATGCTCGGGTGATGATTAATCAATTCTAACATACACAACTTAAACTAAATCATAATCCTAACATGCAATCTAAATCGTTACAATTATAAACATAATCACATGAAAATCACAAAGAAGAACAAGTAAACATGTTTATAAAGTAAAACCAAAAACCAATACAAACATATATAAAAATAACCATCATCCATACAGTAGATACACACATAAACCTTGATTGTATTCATACCTAAACCTACCCTAAGAGTCGGCAAGGATTGAAGAATGGATTGGTGGCGGCAAAGCTATGCAGTTGGCAGCCAGGATGCAGTCGGCAGATGGGGTTGGCGGCGGCAAGGCTATGGTGTTTCTGTGTAGGGAGGGTTTTTAAGTAGAGTTTGGCTATACTAAGGCTTAGAGCAATTGAAAGACACGAAATTTGATGTACATAGGTCCTATTTATACAGAAAATTTCGAAGAGAAACCCTAGAGAATTCAGGAGCTTCATGGAGACACCTTCCTTGTTGAACTTGTAATCCTTTTTGGACTTGGTTTCTTCTTTCTTCTTTGACAAGGATTTCGACTTGGACCTTGGATTTCTGATTTCTTGGACTCCTCTACATGTTATTGGATCCATGTAGGCCTTATACACAAGTTCTTGGGCTCATAGGCAGCCGAAATCATGGACAAACTCGGCAAGGACAGACTTTCCCGGTTTGACCGGAAAAGCTCCATACTTGGTTGTTTCGGCTGCCATGATGCATTCTTCGAATCTTCTTCTTCAATGCAGCTTTCCATGACTTCATTAAGCTCTTCTTAAGTCCTTTGACATGCTTGGGAAGAATTTTGGTGAAGAAACATCCTCCCAAACTCGTGTGACAACTTAGGCAGAAACTGCCCAGTTTTGCAGCTTGATCTCCGTCCATTGTTTTGATCATAACTCCTTCATCTGAACTCCAAATGCTATGATTCAAGAAGATCTGAAAACTAGACTTCCGTAGCTTTCCAATGATATATGGCTCGTCCTCAGATTCCTCCTGGATATTTAGATATGATTTTCCGAAGTTGATGTAGGATTTCTGTTCGCGGGAGAGATTTCTGCTCGCGAGTAAGATTTCATTCGCGGGAGAGTTTCATTCGCGAGAGAGTTTCATTCGCGAGACTGACCTCTGGCCATTGTTTTCAGCATAACTTCTTCCTCAGAACTCGGATTGCTGCGATTCCAAAAGATTTAGAAACTAGACATCCACAACTTTCCATCCATATATGGCACGTTCTCTGGTTCCTCCTGGATCGTCCTAGGGAAATTTTTGAAGTTGAGTTATGGTTTCTGGAAATTCCTGCTCGGATCAAAACCTTATGTTTCGGAGTTTCTTGTTTTCCATGACCTCTCTTGTTGTCCTCCATGTGTCCAATCTTCATGATTCTTGTTCTCATATGCTCATTTACATGTCATCTACACATTAAACCAAATTCATCAAAAATGACAATGTAAAGGTACGGTGAATCATAAGAGAAATAACCAAGTCTTATCCAAAATCGGTTTTTACAACACTTAAGCACAAATTTCTGTATAAAGACATATATTAACCATTACTCTACAGAAAAACCCTTTTTGACTCAAACTAAGTAAAAACAACAATACTAAGGAATAAACAAGGTAAAAATGAGGGTAAAAACATATTAAAAACATAGCGTAAAACGCACTTATCAAACTACCCCACACTTACCCTTTGCTAGTCCCTTAGCAAACTGACTCTAAACTAAAACAAAACCAAATGACTTAAAAACTTCTAATACTTAAACAATTAATACCCTTAAATGATTTGTCTCAGATTCTTTAGCATACATAACTTTCAAGTTAGAACATTCGAATGAAAAGCATAATTGCAAAGCTTCATAAGCATGTATCATAGCATGAACAAGTAAGATATGAGATCATATAGCACAAACATGTATGATAACCGTTCCACCTCACAATGGCATACTCTCTTCTTTTCACTCATCCATGGTATTCACTCAATCATATATGCAAGGGAAAAGATGATAAGATAACAAATAACTTGCATATTTCAACAAATAAAAGCTCTTTGTGAATAGAAATTCATGGAAAAACCTCATATAACAACTATGTGCAATAATGGACCAAAACCATATGCTTAACTCATGAGAAATTCTCTACAAATCAAATTTAGCTATCTTAAGAATCATGAATTAATCTCAATAATATGGTTGTAATGGGGCTTGGTTTCATAAGGTAGGAATTTTTAGATAAGTGGTGCTATAAGAAATCACCAAGACTTTAGCAAATCTCGCTCCTCCTCATGTCTTCACTTCAAGGGTCGAATTTCTTCATGTTGGACCCATACGTCAATCTTGACTTCTCCCCATATTGTGAACAGGACAAAGGTCATATAAACACTTTTAGACCTTCAAATAATCACTAACTCCAAATTCACAAAACATTACAAAAAACACCAAAACTTTGTGCCTTTTACTTTTGATCCGAAACTCTTTTATTTTCCGATTTCTTCTTCTTCTTTTTTTCTTTTTCTTCCGGGTTTTCTTTTTCTCGGAATTCTCTCTTTTTTTTCGGAATTTTTTTCTTCATAATTTTTTTTCGGATATACACATGTTGGCACATATACAATACAAAACATTGGTGTTTAACCCCACACTTGCTCTTTATTACCTTGTCCACCCCACACTTGCTCCACAGCATCACGCATTACAGCTCCATCAGAAGTACTTTGCCAAGTCTTGATAACAAGGTAAAGGTTTAACTATTCTAAGCAAAGGAATTCTGTTTTAAAGGTGATGAAATAAAAGGTTCAATGTAGGCTCAAAGGGGTTAACTAAGGAGTCCCACGATGGGCACAAAATAGGCATATGCTTTATTTGGCTATGGTGGTGATCCTAATGAGATTTAATTCAATCATATTCAAAATCAAGACATGTTATGATTATAAAGCCTTGAAAATCACATAAGCAAGTTCTAGTAAATTCTAGAGTCCATTAAAAAGCTATAGCACATAGTTATTGAATATGCAAAGAATAATGAGGTTTCAAAAGATAGTGAAAAAGTAGTGAAAATTTCGAAAGACAAAATCGGTACATCACTCATGAAAGAAAGTTTTAGGCTCAAAAGCTCACATAGGTTATGTTGGAACAATCTAATCAAACATGCATACTTCATTATCAATCAAGTCTCAAATATTCATACTAATTCACAATATCCATGAAACTCGTAATTTCTTAAGATAAATGTTAAACCGTCAATCATGCATTCAAAGATATAGTTCATCATAGACTTTTAAGGGTATATCCTAAGACTCAAAAACAATTAAAAATATTTAAAACAAATGACTCAAAATTTCGACAAAAATTAAAAAGTTTCAGAAAATTTGAAAAACACACAAAACAAAAATATGTTACCATGTAACCTCTACCCCACACTTAGAAAATTACATTGTCCTCAATGTAAAACCAAAATAATGTCATAATTCCCTAAGCATGTGTCTAAGTCACATAATAAACCAAAATAACAAAATAATTCAACCATAAAAGTGAAGGGATTAGATAAATGCAAACTCTCGTTGATGACTCCTCCACTGCTACGGTTGAAATGAGTTGCCTCTCATGCAGCGCTTAATGTTTATAGTCTATCAGCCTAGACTCTTCTTCCTTCTCTCTAGATGGCGTCATTCTGCATTTGTTGGTGGCTCCATCACACAAATCTCCTCGGTTACGTGTTCCCTGAATGTGCTGTAGTAAGGTTTAAGTCGATGACCATTCACCGTAAACTTATTTCCTGAAGTAGCGCTTTGAATCTCCACTGTACCATAAGGAAACACATTAGTAATAACAAATGGTCCTTGCCAACGAGAACGAAGCTTACCTGGAAAGAGTCGAAGCCTTGCATTAAACAGTAGAACTTGTTGTCCAATTTCGAACTGCTTCCCTCGTATCATCCTGTCATGATACGCCTTTGTCCTTGCCTTATATGTCATGGCGGATTCATAGGCATCATTCCTTATTTCTTCAAGTTCACAAATTTGTAGCTTCCTATGCAATCCAGCCTCGTCCTTGTCCATGTTGAACTTCTTTACCACCCACCATGCTCTATGCTCCAACTCCACAGGAAGATGGCATGCTTTGTCATACACTAGCCTAAATGGCGAAGTTCCTATCGGCGTCTTGAACGCAGTCCTGTAGGCCCACAATGCATCGTCCAAACGATCACTCCAATCTTTCCTTGTTGGTCCTACAGTCTTCTCCAAAATTTGCTTAATTTCTCTATTGGATGTTTCGGCCATGCCACTTGTTTGAGGATGATATGGCGTTGATACTTTGTGGGTGACTCCATATTTCTTGAGCAAAGCCTCAATAGTTCGATTGCAGAAATGTGATCCACCATCGCTTATCAAAACTCTTGGCGTTCCAAAACTAGCAAAAATGTTAGTTTAGTCCTGGTGGCTTTTGCTTCCACCCATTTCGACACATAATCAACCGCCAATAAGATATAAAGAAAACCTTTAGATGAAGGAAAAGGACCCATGAAATCAATGCCCCAAACATCAAAAATTTCGACAACCATAATAGGGGTTAAGGGCATTTGATCTCTCTTACCTAAATTACCTGTTCTTTGGCAACGATCACATGAAGCACATGTTGTATAAGCGTCTTTGAATAACGTTGGCCAATAAAAACCGGCTTCCAACACCTTTCTAGCTAATCTTTTCGGTCCAAAGTGTCCTCCACATGCCTCCTTGTGGCAAAAATTCAAGATGGATTGATGCTCTTCTTCTGGCACACAACGTCGAATGACTTAGTCCCCACATTGTCTCCACAAATATGGCGCATCCCATATGTAATGTCGAGCTTCCTTCTTGATTTTGATCCTTGTATGGTTCGGCATAGCTGAAGGAAAATTCCTTGTCACAATGTAGTTCACTAAATCGGCATACCATGGTTCCTTAACTTCCAGTCGAAACAGTTGTTCATCCGGGAACAATTCAGACATAGGAATGGCATCCTCCTCATGCACAATTCGGCTAAGATGGTCTGCTACAACATTCTCGCATCCTTTCTTATCCTTTATCTCAATGTCGAACTCCTGGAGTAGCAAGATCCATCGAATGAGCCTTGGCTTAGCATCCTTCTTTGTCATCAAGTACCTTAAAGCTGCATGATCAGAATAAACAACAACTTTAGAATTCAAAAGATAAGATCGAAATTTTTCTAAAGCAAAAATAACAGCTAAAAGTTCTTTTTCAGTTATGGTATAATTGAGCTGGGCATCGTTGAGTGTCCGTGATGCATAGTAAATAGCACATGGCTTCTTCTCCCTTCTTTGACCTAGCACGGCACCGATGGCATAGTCAGAAGCATCGCACATCAATTCAAATGGCAAATCCCAATCTGGTGGCGTCATGATAGGTGCAGTTGTCAACAATTCTTTTAATCGCACGAACGCATCCTCGCATTCCCTAGACCATGAAAACGGCACATCTTTCTGCAACAAGGAAGTAAGTGGTTTTGCCACCAAAGAAAAGTCCTTGATGAACCGCCTGTAAAAACCTGCATGGCCAAGAAATGAACGAACCTCTCTCACCGTTGAAGGTGAGGGTAAGTGATGCATAATATCTATCTTGGCTTTATCAACTTCTAATCCTTTAGCAGAAACAATATGCCCTAAAACTATACCTTGATTTACCATGAAATGACATTTTTCCCAATTTAGTACAAGGTTAGTGTCAACACACCGGTTTAAAATCTTTTCTAGATTCTCTAAGCATGCATCTAAATCTTTACCATAAACACTAAAATCATCCATGAAAACTTCAATGATATTTTCGATGTAATCGGAGAAAATAGAATACATACAACGTTGAAACGTACCTGGGGCGTTGCACAATCCAAAAGGCATTCGTCGATAAGCAAACGTACCAAAGGGACATGTAAACGTTGTCTTCTCTTGATCATCCGGGTGTATCATGATCTGGTTGTAGCCACTATTATCCATCCAAGAAGCAGTAGAAATCGTGACCTGCTAATCTTTCCAACATCTGGTCCATGAACGGCAAAGGCATGTGATCCTTTCTGGTTGTGGCGTTTAGCCTTCTGTAATCAATACACATGTGATAACCTGTCACCAACCGTTGTGGCACTAGCTCATTCTTCTCATTCTCTACAACAGTCACGCCACTCTTCTTGGGCACAACCTGAACGGCTGAAATCCACTGACTATCCGAAATAGGATAGATTACTCCACAATCTAACAACTTAATCACCTCGTCCTTTACAACTTTCATCATTGGAGGATGCAAACGTCTTTGAGCCTCCCTTGTAGGCTTGGCGCCATCCTCAAGCAGAATTCGATGAACACATTTTGTCGGGCTAATTCCCTTGATGTCTGCCAAAGTCCAGCCAATGGCAGTTGTGTTCCTTTGCAAAACTGCAACTAGCTTGTCTTCTTGTTGCTTTGTCAACAGTGATGACACAATAACTGGTAAAGTGTCATTCTCTCCAAGAAAAACATATTTCAAGTGTGAGGGGAGAGCTTTTAACTCTAGCTTAGGGGCTTCTTCCACAGATGGTTTCGACTTGGTGGTGGTCATAGGAATCGACTTTGGAGTGAATTTTACATAAGTTGGGAGTGACTCAAGCTCCTTCACAACTTCAAGTATGGACGGCTCTAAATTTTTCAAAGCCTCCTCATCCCGTTCTCCAAACTTGTCGAATCCGGCCCCTTGTTCGATGGCTAATTGCTATGCTTGGGGGGTGGTCATTGCACACGGTGCAACACCACCAAACCTCCATGAAGTTTCGGCATTCCCCTCTTGACATAGCTCGGCATTGCTGTTTATTTCTTCCATTTCGGCACTTGGATGTCTCATGGTGTCAAAAATGTTGAACTTGATCACCTCGCCATCAAACTCCATTGTCAAATTACCTCCAGCAACGTCGATATTCGTTCTTGCTGTTCGCATGAAGGGTCGTCCCAACAACAACTGTGTCGAGTTTGTAGATGACTCCTCCATTTCTAGCACATAAAAGTCCGCAGGAAATATCAGTTGATTAACCTGCACAAGAACATCTTCAACATACGCCTCACGGTACTTGTTAGAATGATCCGCCAATTGGATCACAACATTGTCAGTTTTAAGAGGTCCTAGATCTAGAGACTTATAAAGATTTAGTGACATAACATTAATTGAAGCTCCTAGATCTAGCATGACATTCTCAAAACGAGTAGAACCAATAACACACGGGATAGAAAAACTCCCTGGATCCTTCATTTTTGGCGGCATCTTTCGTTGAATGACGGCAGAGACCGTCTCACTCATCTTGACAACTTGTTTCTCCCTTGTGTGCCTTCTTGTTGTGCAAAGCTCCTTCAAGAACTTAGCATACTTAGGTATTTGTCGGATGCACTCCAACAAGGGTAGATTGACATTCACTTTTCGAAAGACATCCAACACTTCTTCGTCGGATTTATCCTTTATGCTCTTAGTGAACCTAGAAGGAAAAGGTAGAGAAGAAGATTGATTAGTATTAACTAAATCACTAGGGTTCGAAATCATACCTTCCTTCTTTGAAGTTGCCGGATCTTTTTCAAGATCCCTCTTTTTCATTGCCTCCAAGTCTTCCTTGCTTGGCTCAGCTTCTTTGTTTCGCACGGTTTTTCCTTGATCTTGTCCATGTGTTTCGGCATTGGCATTGTGCTCGGCATTCATCCCATGCTCGGCATCATTCATGTGTAGCTCGGCATCACCTTCTTCATCACTCATGTCCAACACCCCAAGTCCTTTTGTGGTTTTAGGCTTTGAAGGTGGCGACAACAAGGTTTTCCCACTTCTTGTGACAACAACTTGTGCTTGCTCATTCTTGGGATTCTTGATGACACCTCCTGGCAACCTCCCTTGTTCATTGAATTTCCCCATGAAGTCCACAACTTGCCCCATTTGATTCTTTAATTCCATAATGTCTTTCGACATCAAGGCAATGTCCTTGGTGTTGGTTTGAGTTGTGGCCAACAAAGATTGTGTCGAAGTGGCAATGTTCTTGAAGATCTCATCATAATTTTGCTGCCCACTCGGCTGTCCTCCTTGTTGGTAGGGTTGGTATGGTCTTGGCATGAAATTGCCTTGAGGCCGTGCCATGTAGGTACTTGGTTGCTGCCCATGTGCATTTGGTTGTGGATTCAACACGTTGTTGTTGTTGCTCCAACGGAAGTTTGGATCGTTGGCCCTTGGATTGAAATTCTGAAAACGTGTTTGAGCCCCTTGACCTTGGAAGTTGCCGAATTGTCCTTGAAAACCGACGGCATTGACATCCTCAAAGTTCGGATTTACTTGAGTGCACTGATCGGATGTATGTTCTTCCATGCTACACACTCCACAGACTTGTATCCCTCTATTCTTGGCCAGGTTCGAAACCATGAGAGTCAACTTACTCAAGTCATCTTTTAGCTCGGCAATGGTACTAGACTCCCCATGAATGTTTGTCTCATTCACACGCCTTGATGAAAACGAACCAAATTGTTGATTGTTTGTAGCTCGCATTTCCAACAAGGTATTGGCCTCTTCTCTACTTTTCTCCATCAAAGAACCTCCAGCTGCTGAATCTAGAAACTGTCTTTCCATAGGGCGAAGGCCCTCATAAAAGTACTGTAGCAAAAGTCCCTCACGTATCCCATGGTTTGGACACGAAGCAACCAATGCCTTATATCTCTCATAATACACTTCGAAAGACTCATCAATGTCTTGCTTGATAGAAGTTATCTCCTTTCTAATTTGCGTCACCCTCAACGAAGGAAAATACTTGAGGAGAAACTCTTTCATCATAGTGGCCCATGACACAATTCGTCCAGCTGGCACTGCGAATAACCATTCCCTAGCTTTGTCCTCTAATGAAAACGGAAATGCTTTCATTTTGACAAGTTGCATATCAGCTCCTCTAGGGCACATAATGTCACAACAATATTCAAACTGTTGCAAGTGTCGGTTCGGATCCTCTCCACTCAGTCCATGAAATTTCGGCAGTTGGTGGAAGAAACCACCTCTGAGTTCGAAGTCAGCCGTTTTCCCTGTTTCCACAGCAGGATAAGTGACATATGCTGGCCTGACCCCTGTTCCATTAACTTGGCCGTTTTCTTCCCTGAGTGAAGTCATTCTCAATTCAAATGAGTGTGGTGGTGATGAATTCGGTGTTGAGTGATGAGATGTTGATGGTATGTTGATGGCAAGCTCCTCTCGGACACGTATAAGTCGGTTGTTGATGTCTCGTGTCCAAGTGTCAGAACCGCTCATTCACCTACAAAACAGGATGGCACAATTGGCCAAGACCAAGTTAGTAAGTCATAAGGAATTTCGAAACAAGGCATGTATGAAGAGCTCGGCAAAGAGTGGCCAAGTTTCGAAATTTTTAACATTCAAGCACAAAATGTCGGCAACCTAATAAAGTTGCTAGTTGATTTTATTACTCTTAACTTTCACGGTACGTGGAGCAGGGAAGACCACTGTGCAATGAGCTTGTACAGCTCAAGGTAGTGTTTTGCTTTGTCCGATATACCATGAAAATCAAGACCAATTTCGACATTGAAGTTATAATGCCTATATGCCAAGTTGCTTTCTGAAATCTAAAGCAAAGTGATGCTACGGCCCAAGCTTTTGACTAGGTCGAGCGGATTCCGTGGTTTCAGAAGGCAAGTGTCAATGTCACGGGGGGCGAACCCCCTACAAGAACCAGGCAGGACTCGTTTGTGATCAAGGAGGCGGACCCCTATCGACCCCTTCACCGAGAAGAGTGGTCAGTCATGATCTTGAGATCCAATTGAACAAACCTGAATTCCATATCTACGACAGAACGGCCCCTTACTCAGCTAGGAACAAACTCGGATCCCTAGATCAGTCACCTTATGTTAATCAAAGCCGCCCTCAACCTCATATGAAATTCGCAAGTAACATGAAGGGTTTAGGCTAAGATTAACAAAAGTGGCTCCACCTGACATGTTTTACTTTAGAAATCACAAAGCATCATAACATATAAAAACCATAACTTCAATTTTTTTTTCTAAATATTTACTTAAGTGTCGGCATGACATATATTCAAGTTTGACACATAAATTTCGATACACATATTGTTTCCGGGTAAACTCGCGGCCCCTTTAGCGGGTTGCACGGTTCCAGAAATAGCGAACTTCCTTGTACTCCGAGTTTTCCTGTGTAAAGAACAAACACGTCAAAGGGGCGTCCCCGGGTTTACCGAGGGAAGCCACTCCGATGCTTAAGTCAGACACTGTCAGTTAAGCAGAAAACTCAAGAGTAGTTAAGAAATTGTCCGTCCCCTTACCGGGAGGTCCTCACCGGTATTTATAGTAGCATTAAAGGCAGCACTTTGTCCTTTTCCAATGTGGGAATAAACTCCCTTGCTTTTCCTCAATTTTACAATGACCTGGGCCCTGACAAAGGACCCAGAGTGGCTTCTCAAATCTGACTGGGCTTTAACCCTGTAAACAGTACTTCAAGCATAATAAACGATGCACACTTAATAATCGACCACACTTGTGTTATTTCTTGAATCGTAACCCGGTAAAGGAGAAATATTAGGTTCCACCTATAAACAAGTCCCCCAAGTCCTCAGTCAAGGGGTACGCTTGGGTGGGGACTTGAAATCATTTCTTTACCGGGTCACAAAGTTATAATCCAGACCCGGTGTACCCAGTCCCCCAAGGCCGTACGCAAGGGTACCCCGCAGACACGTTGACTTTGAGAATTGAAAACGACGTCTCCGGGTTGTAGTGGGGGAAACTGAAAAGTTTTCAGTTTGAAGTGGGGGAAAACGAAAAGTTTTCAGTTTGAAGTGGGGGAAACTGAAAAGTTTTTCGGTTTTGGGACGCGGCATGCATGACACGTGGCGATTTTCTCAGAAAACCGAAACGTCCCTTCAGCGTACGCCTCTAACTGTATAAATAGGGGTTGAGGGTGACAGTTTTGTCTCACCTTCGAAACCGATAACTTTTTCGTGCTTTTGCTCTCATTCTCTGTTGTCGCTGTGCTTGTTGGATCTCCAAACTCAAATCGACCTCAAAAGCCCTTCAAACCCTAATAAGTAAGGTACTGTTTCCTCTTCCGTTGTTTTTGAGTGTTTCGGATCGATCATGTGTACTGTTTCTGGGTTCCAATCTGGGTTTCTTCGTTAGTGTGAGTTTATCCTTGTGGTCGCCGGGTTATCTGGATTTCTGACGACGTTCCCGTGTTTCTTGTTTTGCAGATGACAAGCCCCGCAATGGACGCTCACGTCCCCGAGTTTGCATCAGTAACCTTCACTGATGGGACCGCTCTCGACCCTCCCGGGTACTCACTGACCGCGGAGGAGATTGTGGAGCTAAGGAGCAACTGGAAGATTCCCGAGTCTGTGGAAATTCGGACTTTAGAACCCGAGGATCAGTTCTTCACTCCCGGGGATGGGTGGACGCTATGCCACGAGTACCAGCTACGCTGCGGCCTGTCACTCCCGCTAAAGGTGGAAGTGCAGTACCTCCTGGCTGCGAGCAACTTCGCCATCGGGCAAGTTGGCCCAAACATGTGGAGGCAGCTACTAGGATTGTGCGTTATGTACAAGGTGCTGAAGCAGCAGATGCCCACCTATCAAGAGTTACACGCCATGTACCGGGCCGAGTACTCCCGGAAGGCGGGTTTCAGTGGGACAATCCAACTGAAGTCCAAGGCGGTTTTCAAGAAGATCATCGAGGACTTGCCAACCTCCGTGAGCCGGACCTGGAGGGAAAAAAGTTTCCTGATAAGAAACTTTCAAGACCCGGGACACGCGCTTCAAGTACCGGGTGACTTCCAGCCACTGATGAGTAAGTCGTCTCCCTTAGGGTCTCTTTTCTCCTTTCCCGAGTTGTACTTACATACGTTATTTGTGTTGCAGACGTCCCCGACATTCCTTTGGAGCCGGTGATGGAGAAAAGGATCCGGAGGATGCTATGGGCCTTCCGGGGTCAAGATGACCGGAGTTCGTACCGGCTTTGTAGGCTGTATGTGTACAGCAGGTGCCGGTTGATGGAGCTCCCAGGTTTGTCTCGTGTCCTTTACAAATTTCAGTCACATGCTTCTGTCTAACGGGTTATGTATTTTGTTGCAGCTCTTCTCCCGATGGAGTTCACAAAACGCAAGAACCCGGGAATATACGACGGCTTCGAGGACAAAGCTGTATGGGCCGGGATCCGGGCGCAAGGGGCGGAGGGTCTAGCATATGACATCGATCTGACGTCAAAAGCGGCTTTCCTGCGCCCAGACGCCGAGCAAGGGGATGTTTAGCAGTTCCATGTCAACACGTTGCACTACAACGAGATCCCCGAGTACTTGGCTGAGGTTCTCGGGCCAGAGGTTTTCCAGGAGGGAGAGGAAGTTGAAGGGAATCCCTCGGAGGCGGATTACGAACCGCTATTTGAAGAACCGGGAAGGGAATCTTCCACCGCCGACGAAGAGACTGAAGAACCGGTGATGAGCGCGGTTCCATCGTCTGTGCTCCCTGGTGAGGAGTTTACTGAAGAGGATGACAACGGAGGTGAAGAGGTTGGAGGTTTGGAAAGGGGGATAGGGAGTGAGAACCCGGAGGGGAGTGACGGGAGTGACGAAGTTCAGGAAGTGGAGCCCGTTCCCTCTCGCAAACGCACCCGTGAGGCATCCAGCTCGGGGAGGTCCGAGAGGAGGAAGAGAAGGAAGGAGAGGAAAGAGAGGAGGGAGAGAAAGCAGCACCGGGACACCACTGAAATAATGGAGGAGTTGGCGGGCGCAGAAATGGCGGACGTGGCCATCCAGAGAATGGTAGCGGATTTGAAGAACTGCGCCGCCGACTCCTATGTCCTGGAGCATGAGGACCCGTTGACTGTAGCCCGGAGGGCGCAGGAGAAACTGATGCGGGTAAGTTTGTCTTCTTCTTTAACCCGTCTTCTTTTGTTTTTGTTTCCTTGTACTAACCCGTTATTTGATTTGTGTAGGCTGTCAGGTTGTCGTACTTGGCAACTGATCGGCTCATAACCGAAGGCATCCCCGAGCGAGAGAGAGTCCTCAGGGATGATCTCCGGGCCGCCCGGGACCAGGTGACGGCGAGTGAAGAAAACCTTGCTCGGGTCCGGGAATTCGCAAGCGCATCAGCCATTGCGTCGTGTGCGGAGTTGGCGAAGGGAGAAGAACACATAGCAGACCTGGTGGCCAAGAACTCGGAATTGGAGAAAGTCATCGAGGGTCACCGGGAGGACCGGTGTGCTCAAGACGCCGCGATAGCCCAGCTGACCGAGCAAAACCAGGCGCTGCAGCAACAGGTTACTTCCCTGGAGCAACAAAAAGGGGATTTAATCCAGGCTGTTTCCCGGGCCAAGGACTCTGCAGTCTCCGAGTTTCTGGCGAGCCCCGAGTTTGACCTGAAGCTGCGGACGGCAAGGGCCGAGGCTCGTGCCGAAATAGTTAGCCCTGGGATTCGCCAAGGCTGGCTCGACAAGGCTGGTTATGACGGTCATCAAGGTCATGTCAGACCCGACGAGGCTGCAGGCACCTCCTGGTCGACTCCTGCCATGGCTGCAAACCCTAGGGCTCCTGCGAACCCGGCTCGGAGTCCCCCGGTTCGTTCTTCGACAGCCGGGAGAGGTACTTTCCGTGGTGGGATTGTGGGTGGTCCTCGAAACCGGCCACCTCTCCGTAGGGGTCAGTTCATCATACAGCCTCGGGGAGGACGTGGCGGGTCTAGCACTGGCGGGGGTAGGGGGTCGGCAGCGCCATGAACCGGAGCCTTAGGCTGTTTTTCGTTTCTGCTGTAATAGATTAGTTTACCTGTAGCGGTTTGCTACTTTTTGTAATTGATATTTTTGAAGTAATCAAACTTTTCCCTCTCACAACTCTTCCTGTGTCAAAACACGGTAACCTTATGAACAGTACGCAAATTTACATATAATGCCGGTTTGCCACGTGAATAAATATAGTGCCGCTATGATATATGGGGCCGTTAGGGCTTCCACGGGCCGCTACGGCCTTACGGGTGAATGTCTTTCTATAAGACGTTCCCTGTAAAATAACAAGTTGAGTTGATGCGTATCTCACAAGTGTAGATAAAATTTACATATAGTGCCGGTCTGGCATGTTACGTTCATAAAATAATAATAGGCCCGGTATGGCCGTACCGGTCAATTATGGCTTCCTGTCGAATAACCCGGTATTTGTGATGCATAATACACAAGTGTTGACAAAATGTACGCATATTGCCGGTTTGACATGTTTAATAAAAAGTGCCGCTAGGGCTGTACGTGTCCGTTGGGACTTTCAAAGACTGAAATAAGGCCGTGAAAGGCTTGCAATATTTCAAGTTGAGGAGATT
Organism: Comarum palustre; assembly: GCA_951800085.1. Lineage (NCBI taxonomy): Eukaryota > Viridiplantae > Streptophyta > Magnoliopsida > Rosales > Rosaceae > Comarum > Comarum palustre. The sequence goes on along the minus strand of OX637582.1, from coordinate 7,232,453 downwards.
ACCAGAGATTATCGGAGAATGCCGAGTTTGACAGTGAAATAAGGCCGTTAAGGCTTGCAATATTTCACGTCATGTAGACCGGAGATTATCGGAGATTATCGGAGAATGCCGAGTTTGACAGTGAAATAAGGCCGTTAAGGCTTGCAATATTTCACGTCATGTAGACCGGAGATTATCGGAGATTATCGGAGAATGCCGAGTTTGACAGTGAAATAAGGTCGTTAAGGCTTGCAATATTTCACGTCATGTAGACCGGAGATTATCGGAGATTATCGGAGAATGCCGAGTTTGACAGTGAAATAAGGCCGTTAAGGCTTGCAATATTTCACGTCATGTAGACCGGAGATTATCGGAGATTATCAGAGAATGCCGAGTTAAGGCATACAAGTAGGGCCGCTAAAGGCTGCATTCACTTCAACAAACTGTTTAATAAAACATAACACGGTAGGGAGTTTCATGCATTGTGGGCCTGAAAGGCTTTATATACAACATCATAAACAATAATTTTGGACATTCATAGATAACTTGGTACCTATTTGGGGAAGAGATGTAGATGTTGGGCGTTCCATGGTCGTGGAAGCGTAACTCCATCTGTACCCCTGATGTAAAACGTTGCCGGGCCCACGACTTCAACAATTTCATATGGACCCTCCCATGGAGCTTTGAACCCCGTTGGCTTAGGGATAACCTCCTTCATTACCCAATCCCCGAGTTTGAGTGGGCGCTTGATAACCCGGGAATTGTAGTGTTTAGCCACTTTTTGCTTCTTGTTGATATTTCGGAGATGTGCACGCTCCCGGCGTTCCTCTAGGAGGTCCAAGTTAAGGAGGATGCCTTCATTGTTGGTTTCCCTGTCAAACAGTTGTACCCGGTCACTCGGGACTTCCATCTCTACCGGGATCACTGCCTCAGAGCCAAAGGTCATAAGAAATGGGCTCTCCCCATTGGCTTCTGTTGGAGTCGTCCTAAGTGCCCACAAAACCTCTGGAAGTTTCTCAGCCCATAAACCCTTTGCGTCCTCCAGCTTCTTCTTCAGGACTTGCTTGATGAGCTTGTTAACAGCTTCAGTTTGTCCATTAGTCTGCGGGTGTGCAGGGGAGGCATATAGCACCTTTGTCCCATTGGAATGTAAGAATTCCCGGAACTCATCATTGTCAAACTGCGTCCCGTTATCTGTGATAAACGTCTCTGGGATTCCAAACCGGCAAAAGACATTGTTCCAAAGGAATTTCTTAACATTTGCGGTTGTGATTCGTGCCAGGGGTTGAGCTTCTATCCACTTGGAATTATAGTCCACTGAGACAATGGCGTGTTTGAGCTGTCCCGGAGCTGTAGGTAGAGGCCCGATGAAATCAATCCCCCACATGCAAAATGGATATGGAGAGATGATTACTGATAGTGGGACCGATGGGGCACGGGGAAAGCTTGCAAATCGGTGACATTGGAGGCAGGAATCTACGACGACTCTGGCATCGTGTTCCAACGAAGGCCAGTAATATCCCATTCTTAGGGTTTTGAAAGCCAGGTTACGGGCTCCAAAGTGATTTCCACATACCCCGCTATGAAGCGACTGCAAAACCCGGTCTCCTTCCTCGGGTGTAATACACTTCAAATCAGGAAAAGTATGTCCTCGTCGATACAGTTTCCCATCACGGATACTATACTGCGCCGCTCGAACCCGTAGTCGTTTGGCCGCTACCGGGTCCTCAGGTAGGGTTCCATGTTGGATGAAGTTGATGAACTCATCCATCCAAGATGGTGGCGGGTTTGCTTTTACTGCGAAAATCTCAGAAAAGGAGAGTGAGATGCTTGGTTTCTCCAATGTCTCGACCAGTAAGCCTTTAAACTCGGTATTGGAATCGTCCCCTGTTGCAATCCTAGCTAGAGTATCTGCTCTCACATTCTGCTGCCTCGGTATCTGAGTAACCTCAAAGGTGTCAAATTTCTCCAGCAAGAAAGTCGCTAACTTTTGATAGGACGAAAGATGTGCTTCCTTTGCCTGAAATCCGCCGTTAACCTGCTGCACTACCAGTTGTGAATCACTTAGTATGCGAAGATGCCGGGCGCCCATATCTTTAGCGAGTTGGAGCCCTTTGATTAGGGCTTCGTACTCAGCCGTGTTGTTTGATGCTTTGAAGTTAAAGCGTAGAGCATAGTCAAACATATTACCCTCCGGGTCCACCAATGTAATGCCTGCTCCACATTGCCTCTGATTGACTGATCCATCTACAAATATTTGCCAACTCTCCGGTTCAGCTTGTGTAGGAAGAGTTTCAGCAACTGATGAATCTGCTGGGATTAACTCGGCAATGAAGTCTGCTGCTGCCTGCCCTTTGACTGCCGTTCGCGGTTTAAAGTGCAAATCATGCTCCCCCAACTCAATTGCCCACTTGACCAGTCTTCCTGAAGTCGCCTGCTTTTGCAGAACCTGCCGTAGCGGTTGGTTGGTGAGCACATGGATAGAATGTGCTTGAAAATAGGGTCTTAACTTCCTTGCTGCTACAACCAAGGCCAGGGCCAGTTTTTCAATATCTGGATAACGAGTTTCAGGATCATTGAATCCTTTTCCAGTATAGTAGACCGGCAGTTCTTCAGACTCTAGCTTTCTTATCAAGGCACAGCTGACAGCCGTTTGAGATACCGCCAGGTATAGATAGAGTATTTCCCCCGGGTTAGGTCTGGATAAAGAAGGAACTGACGCCAAGTATTCCTTCAACTTTTCAAAAGCTTGCTTGTGCTCTTCCTGCCATGTAATCCGCTCGCGGTGTTGACTCTTGAGAATTTTGAAGAAGGGGGCACATTTATCTGTTAATCTGGATATAAACCGGGATAAGGCTACCAGCCTGCCAGTAAGTTGCTGAACTTCATTCCTGGTTTTTGGCGGTTGCATGGCCAAGATGGCTTGAATTTTGTCGGGGTTTGCCTCAATTCCCCGAGCGCTGACCATAAACCCGAGAAACTTTCCTCCCGAAACACCGAACACACACTTCTCCAGGTTTAACCTCATCCCCTTGCTCAAGGCAATGTCGATAACGGTCTCCAAGTCATCCGGGTGTTTGCTTGTTTCCCGGCTTTTGACCAGCATATCATCTATCCCCGAGTTGGTTTGCAAACATGCCCACTACGAGGCGCTGGAACGTGGCTCCTGCATTCCGGAGTCCAAAAGGCATCACTCTGTAATAATACATCCCCTTGTCAGTTGTAAAAGATGTGTGCTGTTGATCCGCGGGATTCATCGGAACTTGGTTAAATCCCGAGTATGCATCTATAAAGCTCAACTGGGGGTGGCCCGCGGTTGAATCCACCAGTTGATCAATCTTTGGAAGGGGAAAACTATCCTTCGGGCAAGCCTTATTCAGATCTGTGTAGTCGACGCACATCCTCCACTTTCCGTTTGCCTTCTTGACCATCACCACATTGGCCAACCAATCCGGGTATGTTGCATCTTCAATGAACCCGATGTCTTTAAGACGTTTAACTTCTGCTTGAATGGCCTTGTACTTCTCTGCGCAAAATGCACGACGCTTCTGTCTTACCGGTTTAACACCCGGGATAATATTGAGGGAATGCGTCATAACGTCTGGAGAAATCCCGGGCATGTCTGCATATGACCATGCAAACACCTTCTGTTTCCGGGTTAGCAGCTCAATCATTCGGGTTCTGACCTCGGGGTCAAGGCCTGTGCCAATGCAAATCTTCCTCTCCGGGTATTCTTCTGAAATCTGAATCTATTCTGTTGCTTCAATTGGGGCTGGCCGGGGGAACTTGGCAGGATACTTCTGGCTCTTCTTTTGTGCCGTCTTGCTGATGGGCAAAGAATCCGGGTCATCCCTGGGGTCATCGGGTTTGTCAAATGGGGACAGGGAAAAACCGGCCAAAAACATCTCATGCTGGGACTGAGTTGCTATCGCGTTGCATCTGACAGCGGCTTCTTGGTCTCCGCGAATTGTAACCCAACCCCCGGGTGTAGGTACCTTCATAAGCAGCATGTGACCCGCTATAAAACTTTGTAGGCCCCAGAGTGCATCTCTCCCGAGTATGGCATTGTAGGATGATTGGCAGTCCACAATTATGAAGGGAACTACAATTCTTGTGGACCGGTGCCCGGTTCCAACTGTAACCGTTAGCTGATCAGACCCCAACGGTTGAGTCGTCTCACCTGAAAAACTGATCAATGGCTCGTGGTTTCTATAGAGCTTATCTCTTCCTCTTTTAAACCCCTTATAGCAACTGCTGAACATGACGCTGACAGCGGCTCCCGTGTCTATTAGAACCCTTCGAGTTCTCCAATGGTCAATCTGAAGAGTGATAATGAAAGGATCATTGTGATGCACTTTCAGCGTGTCTTCAGACTGAGAAAATGACACGGTATCCCAAGGAACCAGCTCCTTGCGGCATTCCTGACGAAGCTGCATGATCTCAAACTCCGGACCTCTTGGGCAGAGTCTTTTGGCCCGGTGACCGGACACCCCTTGGGTGCCACCCCCGTGAATCGTCATTATCTCCCCATATACTTCGATCAGGTTGACACCTGTGGCGGGTGACTTATACTGCTGTAACTTGCCGTTCTGGATCATGTACTCAATGGTGTTTCGAAGGGAAAAGCACCGGTCGGTTGTGTGGCCAGACTCGTTGTGATAGGCACAATGTTGCCCGTTGTCCGGCCCTGCCCTTTTGGGAAACTTTCTTTTTGGAGCCGGGGGAACTTCATTCCTATGGCGGTTCCAAATTTCTTCATAGGAGGCAGTCAAGTTGGTCAATACCTCATATCGAGGGATGTAAGTGTTTTTTTCCTCCCGGGTTGGATGTCTTGGGTATGGAGCCTCTCTTGGTTTCTCCCTTGGTCTGTTTGAACTTTTGCCGTAGTATCCCTGGCCACTTTTATTCTGCCCTTCCTTTTTCCATCCATCAGCTCGCTGGCTTGTGAACCCGGTATTCGTCCAGCGTTCCCCGAAGGTGTCGTACTCGGCTTGAGCTTGCCGAGTTACTTCATTAATTAAATCGTCGTAGCACCTGAACCGCTGCTTCCTGAGCTCCACCACAAAGCGGGTTGGTTTGAGCGCCTGTAAGAACGCCTCTGATGCTACTGACTCGTCCAAGTGCCCACATTTGGAAGTCGTGGACAGCCAACGGGTTACAAAAATTTTCAAGCTCTCATCATCCCTTTGCTGGACTTTGAATAACGAAGTGGTGCTTCGGTTGGCGCTAGACAGCAGGATAAACCGGGACAGGAACCTCTGTGTCAGCTGACCATAGGTTTCTATTGACAAAGCCGGTAACTTGAGGAACCAACTCAATGCCTCCTCACTGAGTGTTTCCTGGAAAGCATGGCATGCTTGGGCATCTGTGAACCGGGTTGAATCCAACTGAGACTGGAACAACTCAAGGTGTGCATACGGGCACCCCGTTCCGGCATATCTCTTAATCTTAAATGGCTTTGCTTCCGGTGGCTTTTTGTCTGCTTAAACCCGTGTGGAGAATGGGCTTGCACGGGTAATAAAGGGTTGGTATTGTTGTGGTCCCGTTCCCGAGTTAAGACGCTGCTCAAGTTGGGTCACAGTTTGTGTCAACTGTAAAAGCAGCTGGGTCTGGGCATCTGCTGGGGGAAGTGGTTGATTTAACAACGGCTCTGGAGGTGGAGGAGGTCCTGTAAGATTGTGATTAAACAAAGGATTGGAGAGATGGATAATTTGCGGATTTGGGTTAGGGTGGGCAGTGGGTGGGAGAATAGCGGGTGGTATGTATGCACTGTCAAGAGTTCGCGGGTTTCCATAACCCGGAGGATTCCCTTCTGGGGTGATGATATCAGCAAGTCTGGCTGACGTCCCCATGGCATTCGCCCTTTGAGTTAAGGTTGCTTGAAGAAGCCCATGCTCGGCCTGGATAGTCGCTAACTGCTCCCTTACCGTCATTAACTCGGCATGTTCTCGAGTAGATTGCTCCTTTTGAGCGAGAAAGTCCTTTTTCAAGAGCTCGAATGCTGCTGCCAAATCTGTTTGGCCAAACTGGGTCCCGGAGGTCCCTGGGTTATCATCCCCTGAGAAATTAAGCCTCCTAGTTGGATCTTGTTCTCCTGCCATTTCCACCGTCCTTCAAAATATTAATTGGGAGGTCTTGAGTTCAACTCTCAACGAGAGCACCAATTGTTTCCGGGTAAACTCGCGGCCTCTTTAGCGGGTTGCACGGTTCCAGAAATAGCGAACTTCCTTGTACTCCGAGTTTTCCTGTGTAAAGAACAAACACGTCAAAGGGGCGTCCCCGGGTTTACCGAGGGAAGCCACTCCGATGCTTAAGTCAGACACTGTCAGTTAAGCAGAAAACTCAAGAGTAGTTAAGAAATTGTCCGTCCCCTTACCGGGAGGTCCTCACCGGTATTTATAGTAGCATTAAAGGCAGCACTTTGTCCTTTTCCAATGTGGGAATAAACTCCCTTGCTTTTCCTCAATTTTACAATGACCTGGGCCCTGACAAAGGACCCAGAGTGGCTTCTCAAATCTGACTGGGCTTTAACCCTGTAAACAGTACTTCAAGCATAATAAACGATGCACACTTAATAATCGACCACACTTGTGTTATTTCTTGAATCGTAACCCGGTAAAGGAGAAATATTAGGTTCCACCTATAAACACATATATATAATTCGGCACCTACATAAGAGAAAACAAAGAATAGTTAGTCATAAATATACAAAATAAATCCTTTTTAGCATCCCCGGCAACGGTGCCAAAAACTGACGAGGCCGTTATATGACCTGCGCAATTTAAAAAACCCTATCATTGTAGTAACTGTAAGTAGGGATCGTTCAAGCCGGGGACACTAGGGAAGGATTATATCTGCAAAACAAATCGTTAGTAACATTCACAAATATAATATAAACATACAAGTACAATTCTGTCACAACTATACAAGTATAACACACATAATAATATTCACAAATATAAACATATTTACATCAAAATATATATGGGAGTTGAGAGTTGGTTCGAAATATAAAGAAAACAAACAGAAATATTTACATACATTGGTCAATCAATACTCAAGCACAAGATATAGCAAACACCGATTAGAGAACATATAAGTTTATGAAAGATCAAGTTATTATGTTTATGTTATCATAGATGCAAATTAATTCCAACTTTTATGACTTCTCAAATAACTTAGAACTTACGACGCGCATCATCCTAAGTTTATGTGTCATTTTGTTTAATGCTTACGACGCGCATCACATTAACACAAAATACACTTACCGTTCATGAGTCGTTGGAGACATGATCCTAGGTATGTCGTCACTCATCCTATTAGCATGCAAACCTCTCACCCTACCATCCCTTGGCAGCAACTAGAATCGAGAGCCCGACGCGGTGAACTCAACCTAGAATACTGCGGCGCATGAAACACCCCCCTAATAGCTAACTTGTGATCATTCAAATTAACCTAAGGTTCGATTATATGCTCGGGTGATGATTAATCAATTCAACATCTACTAAACACACAAACATACACAACTTAAACTAAATCATAATCCTAACATGCAATCTAAATCGTTACAATTATAAACATAATCACATGAAAATCACAAAGAAGAACAAGTAAACATGTTTATAAAGTAAAACCAAAAACCAATACAAACATATATAAAAATAACCATCATCCATACAGTAGATGCACACATAAACCTTGATTGTATTCATACCTAAACCTACCCTAAGAGTCGGCAAGGATTGAAGAATGGATTGGTGGCGGCAAAGCTATGCAGTCGGCAGCAAGGATGCAGTCGGCAGATGGGGTTGGCGGCGGCAAGGCTATGGTGTTTCTGTGTAGGAAGGGTTTTTAAGTAGAGTTTGGCTATACTAAGGCTTAGAGCAATTGAAAGACACGAAATTTGATGTACATAGGTCCTATTTATACAGAAAATTTCGAAGAGAAACCCTAGAGAATTCAGGAGCTTCATGGAGACACCTTCCTTGTTGAACTTGTAATCCTTTTTGGACTTGGTTTCTTCTTTCTTCTTTGACAAGGATTTCGACTTGGACCTTGGATTTCTGATTTCTTGGACTCCTCTACATGTTATTGGATCCATGTAGGCCTTATACACAAGTTCTTGGGCTCATAGGCAGCCGAAATCATGGACAAACTCGGCAAGGACAGACTTTCCCGGTTTGACCGGAAAAGCTCCATACTTGGTTGTTTCGGCTGCCATGATGCATTCTTCGAATCTTCTTCTTCAATGCAGCTTCCCATGACTTCATTAAGCTCTTCTTAAGTCCTTTGACATGCTTGGGAAGAATTTTGGTGAAGAAACATCCTCCCAAACTCGTGTGACAACTTAGGCAGAAACTGCCCAGTTTTGCAGCTTGACCTCCGTCCATTGTTTTGATCATAACTCCTTCATCTAAACTCCAAATGCTGTGATTCAAGAAGATCTGAAAACTAGACTTCCGTAGCTTTCCAATGATATATGGCTCATCCTCAGATTCCTCTTGGATATTTAGATATGATTTTCCGAAGTTGATGTAGGATTTCTGTTCGCGGGAGAGATTTCTGCTCGCGAGTAAGATTTCATTCGCGGGAGAGTTTCATTCGCGAGAGAGTTTCATTCGCGAGACTGATCTCCGGCCATTGTTTTCGGCATAACTTCTTCCTCAGAACTCGGATTGCTGCGATTCCAAAAGATTTAGAAACTAGACATCCACAGCTTTTCATCCATATATGGCACGTTCCCTGGTTCCTCCTAGATCGTCCTAGGAAAATTTTTGAAGTTGAGTTATGGTTTCTGGAAATTCCTGCTCGGATCAAAACCTTATGTTTCGGAGTTTCTTGTTTTCCATGGCCTCTCTTGTTGTCCTCCATGTGTCCAATCTTCATGATTCTTGTTCTCATATGCTCATTTACATGTCATCTACACATTAAACCAAATTCATCAAAAATGACAATGTAAAGGTATTCATCAAAAATGACAATGTAAAGGTATGGTGAATCATAAGAGAAACAACCAAGTCTTATCCAAAATCTGTTTTTACAACACTTAAGCACAAATTTCTGTATAAAGATATATATTAACCATTACTCTACAGAAAAACCCTTTTTGACTCAAACTAAGTAAAAACAACAATACTAAGGAATAAACAAGGTAAAAATGAGGGTAAAAACATATTAAAAACATAGCGTAAAACGCACTTATCACCAAACTTTTGGGGTGATTAGTACTCATAAAACTCATTTTATCCATATATAGAACTCCCCAATTGGTGGTCTGAGGAGGGAGAATTTCGATCTAGAACTCTTACTGTACACTCGGCATTCAACAAGAAATTTCTCTCAAACCAAGGCGAGATTGATCGAAAGGCTTACCTAGGATTGAGTAGACTCAGAGGCCGTCCTTTTGGGACCGGTGCGGCGGCCTGAGGTGGAGTGGCGATGGCTCGGTGGCAGCTGGAAGTTCCGACAGATTTTTGGTCGAGAGGGAGAAGAGAGCTCGGGGAGAGAGAAAGAAATGGCCGGGTGAAAAATTTTATTTTTCACCCCGGTAACTCCTATTTATAGTTATTTTACCGTAGAGTAACTTTACATTTTTTCTTATAACTTTCTTATATGAACTCCGATTTGAGCGTGCTACGTGTCCACGAACTCGTAACAACGCCCTCTACAACTTTTAAGAAGAAAATTTTCTCGAATTCTCGACTTATCGAAAAGTCAATTTTGTGTCCTCTTACGGTAAAACGGTTACTATAAATGGTTAAAGATTAAAGTAAAGTAAAAGTAACCGACAGTAAATTGATTCTAGAACCGGGATGTGACACCAGTACCACCTAAGAATCCTCAATTAGATACACAAACAAGGGGGTTAGTTTTTGCAAAATAAAACATGAAGCTTAAACTTCACAACATATTAAAGGAAGTACTTACCAAATCGATAAAGCCTCAAATTGATACCCAACCTTGAACTTCAGTAGCACTTAGAAACAGAAAACGAAAATGAGGATTAGCGAGATGAGGAAAAGAGGAAATAGATTTCATGTTCTGAGAGGAATAGGGACAATCTGATGACGAAATAGATTTCTCAGTACTGAGAAGGCGACGCTCGCCTCTCCCTTTCGCATCTCCCTCAAACTGAAATGGATCAACGACCTAGATTAATGCATTGAGAGTGGACAGATAAGAATAAAAATATGGGGATAAAATCAGAAATTTGTAGAAAATGCAGAAATGTAAAAACCAACAACATAAAGGAAGAAAATTTTTTCCCTAATGTAAAAATCAGCCCTGATGCAAGTTTTCCTCAATTACCCTATTTTCAATAAATTGACATTATATTAAAGTTGACCAATTTGATTGAGATAAACTTACCAAGTATGTAGTTGAATTTTTAAGCAAATATAGTTGTCTTTTATTGAAAAAGTTTTTAAAAATTGAGCATTTTTTTTTGTTAAAGGAGGAAAATCATGTATTTGAAAATTAACTACTTTATTTGGGGGAGAGGGATTGATGACATGGCAAAGTTTTCAGCTTGTTGTCATCTATTATAGCAATTTTCGAATATATATATATATGCAAAGTATGTGAAAGTTTTCAGTAGTTCTGACAAACTGGTAATCACAACAAACCATCCACATTTCCAGACAGTGATAACAAAAGATCTATAATTCCATATCATTCAAATATCCAAACATCGAATATGGAATTAAAGCTAGAAGCATGTTCAAAGTATCCAAACATCCAAGTGTTTCAACATCTAAGTTCATACTCGTACTGTGTACATGGCAAAAGTTGGAGTATGAAGCATTCCTAGCTAATGTCATATGTTAGCTTGCCTAACTGCTAGCATTCCTACCTAACAGTCCAAAAACATACACCATGGCTCCTATAGATAATTTTTGACGACAAACTCAGTCCACTCATTCCTTACTACATCAATATCAGTGGCAGAAGCACTGTGAGGGCTGGTAGGGCTATAGCCCTACCGAGATTTTGTCCGAAAAACCCGTAGGTATATATACCCAACTAACCCGCGTCCAGCATATAAAAAAAAACAGATCTGAGATTCGGAGTGACTCTCCCAGCAGCCAGCAGCCCAGCACTCCTCCGGTCCTCCCTTCCCTCACTCCTCAATTCCTCATTCTTCACGACTTCACCGACAGGCACAAGAAGCGGCAGTGAGATCGGCGAGAAGCGGTTCGAACCTTGCCGGCGATCTGAGGGCAAAACGCTCACCGTCCTTCCGCCACTGCTTCGGAAGCTTCGAAGTTCGAACGGATCGAACCTTGCAGGAGTTGCAGCGCGGCGGTGCTGGAGATTGGGTCCTCCTTCGGATTTCGGAATCCTTCTGTAGTCTATATGAATCATTACTTGTGCTACTGCTAGTGAAATTATGCTGATTATTGATCTTCAAAGAGAAAATTTGCTGGAACAGTTAAATGGCAGTAGCAGCATATTGCATAAATCTATATTGCACTACTGAATATGGATATATTAAAACTTTGTTATATCCAAAACTATTAACTGGTTTAATATGTATATGCAATGTAATGTGTTTATGGTAGTATGATTCAGAAATTTTATATTGGATTTATGCTACAAAAGTATTATCTGATGAATCTATATGAGGACTGTATATTTTGTTTCTGCAAAATTAAAGTTACGCCAGTTTATATACATTGCTTGAAACACTGCTGCAGTACACATACATCTATATTCATGAATTTTTTTGAACTCATACATCTGTGTATTTAAATTCATTTTAGGAATTGAAGTGGTCACTCTAGGACAAATCCATACCTCACTGGATTTAACATTTAGAAATGGAGAATCAAGTGGAGTTTTACATGTCCATGAATCTATACCATGGATCTGTGCTTCAAATCTTGAGTGAGGAATAATATGCTAGTTTCTTTCATCCTGACACTCATTTATGTAACTCTTACAGGTATGGGAAGGAGAAGGAGTGATCAAGTACGGCCGTAAACTCATTGGAGCGACAGACGGTTGATGATTAATACATTCAGTTGGGTGCTAACATACAGTTGATGATTAATATATTTGGGTGAAGGAGAGACAGCCAGACAGGTGAGCTTGTGAACATTGCTGATATAATTCTTGTTTGGACTTTGGATGTTATGCATATAATTCTAAATTTCTAATAGTGATACATACATATTATTATAGGCATTGTCTTCTTTAGCATAATGACGGATCGCCCAAAGCGTAAAAGCTACAAAAAATTTTTGTGTTCTTTAAAACCAGCCCTACCTATTTAGGATTCCTGGTTCCGCCACTGATCAATATCATCCTGGGAGTAAGCATGGTTGCCCCTTCGATGCCGCTGAAAAAGAATTCAATCAGGTTAATGATAATCAGGAAATTTTTTTTCAAACATTTTTCATAGCATGAGCTGCTACACGAGTACCTTGCTAAACAAACATAGGTCCTTATCGTTGATGATATCTCTCATATATCGCATGATAAAGTAGCCACACTGAATCACATCAGGTTTTTGAGGAATACCCTAAAAGCAGTAAAGTGGGTTTTAAATATAACTTATCTCAGCACCCACTGATTCCATAATCGAGCATATAATATAAAAGCTAGTGTACATACCAGTAGAACTTTCCATGGCTTCACTACATTTTTGCCTTGCGAATATTGTACCTCGTTATTACACTGAAACACAACAAATTCTTGGCTTCATATAAGTGTTTGGGCTTCAGAGAATTCACAACCAGAACAACCACTTTAGCCGACGAAAAAAATTTTTTCGTCGGGTAAACTCTAAATTTCGTCGGTTAAAGTCTTAGCCGACGAAACATCGTCGGCTAAGAAGTAGTCTAAATTTCGTCGGCTAAACTTTAGCCGACAATTATTGTTCATCGTCGGCTAAAGTCAGTTATTTAACCGACGAAAAAAATTTTAGACTTTAGCCGACGAATTTTTGGACCTTAGCCTATGAAATTTAATAAAATTTTGTCGTCTATAGCTATTATTTTTTTCTTATTTAAACTTTAGCCGACGAATTTTAGGGTAATTCGTCGGCTAAAGTTATTTTTTTTATGTTATTATTTTTTTTCTTTTTTAAACTTTAGCCGACGAATTTTAATAAAATTAGTCTGCTATAGTTATTATTTTTTTTTTTTAACTTTAGCCGACGAATTACCCTAAAATTCGTTGGCTATAGTTATTTTATTTTTTCATATTTTTTTTCTTTTTTCATTTCTTGTATTTTTGATTAAAACTTTTTACTTCTTTTTCGTTTTTACACCGGTGGTGGAGAAGGACAAGAGGAGGAGGAGAAAGTTAGGAGAGGGAGAGGAGGAGGAGGAGGAGGAGGAGGAGGAAGAGGGAGAGGAGGAGGAGGAGGAGGAGGAGGAAGAGGGAGAGGAGGAGGAAGGAGGAGAAGAAGGAAAAGGAGGAGGAGAGGAGGTAGGATGAGAAGTACGTTGTTGCCGCGGGAGTAGGAGGAGGAGGAAGGAAGATGAAGAGGAGGAGGAGGAAAGAAGATGAAGAGGAGGAGGAGGAGGAGGAGAAAAATGAAAGATATAGAAAATTTTGAAATTTAGCCGACGAAATTTCGTTGGCTAAAGTTCAAAATTTTCTATATCTTTCATATTTCGTTGGCTAAAGTTCAAAATTTTAGATGAAAAAATTTCAAAATTTTAAAAATCTCCGCCAAAAAATTTGAATTTTTAATTAACTGTAGCCGACGAATTTCTTCGGCTATAGTTATTTATTTATTTAACTTTAGCCGATGAAATTAGGGTAATTCGTCGGCTGTAGTTATTTATTTATTTATTTAACCTTAGCCGACGAATTACCCTAATTTCGTCGGCTAAAACCCTAAACCCTATATGTAGAAGCTTCAAACGGAAAAAGTCGTGAAATAAGATATAACCGGAATGGTGAAATACGTCTATGGTTGAAAAATCACGTAATTCCGGTAAAGTCTCGGTACTGATAATTGCGGTTAACTCAATTTTCCATTCTTTCATAATTGAGTTAACCGCAATTATCAGTACCGAGACTTTACCGCAATTATCACAATAGTCATGATTTTCCATATTTCGGTGTCCTAGAGGTAGCTTTATCTCCGGTAGTTATTTTTCATAAAATTTTTATACCACTGGTTGTGTCTCATCGATTTGAAACTATTTTCAGTTGAAGGTCCGGGCAAAATACGTAATTTAGATGGTCAAATGACCGTTTCCGTGCGTTAAGGAGTTTGACTTACGGGATTGACCGTAAGGATCGAGCCCTTAACGTTGTCATATTAACTTAAATTTTTTCCTATTGACATATTTCAATATAATGATCATATTAGACGGTCGGAATTTTGTTTCTCTACTTTGATCATCAGAATCACAACATGCGTACTAATGTTGTATAATTTGTTTACTAAGCATTAAGTAAATATTCCGTTTAAAAAAAAACTCTACGTAGAAACTTCAAACGCAAAAAAGTTGTGACATAAGATATGACCGGAATGGTGAAATACGTCTACGGTTGAAAAATCACGTAATTCCGGTAAAGTCTCGGTGCCGATAGTTGCAGTCAATACAATTTAGGGGTTTGACTTACGAGATTGACCGTCAAGATGAAGTCCTTAAATTTATCGGATAAAGTTGAATTTTTTACCAGAGATATATTTCAACATATTGATGATATCTGACAGTCGTATTTTTGTTTGTGAATTCTGATGACCGGAATCATAACATGCCTACTACTTACCATTATTTATCTATATGGGGGTCCTATCATCGAGAGGTAAATGTCTCAAAATTTTTAGATGGACATTTGCGTCTCATTATGATGAGTGTTTGTTGTGTTGAAGGTTCGACCAAAATACCTCATATAGGTGTAGATATGGGCATTTTCGTGTGTTAAGAGTTTAGAAAAACTTCATTTTGAAGCCTTAAACAAACTCGGATGGCCAAAAAAGCCTGTATGTCATGGCATTAGCCATGATTTTGACTCGCAGATTGGTATCACAATAGTCAATCGGACACCGAAATATCAGTAATGCAATTTTGTAACTAAAAGTTACTTTAGCCGACGAAATACCCTAATTTCGTCGGCTAAAGTTCACATACTATAGCCGATAAAATTTTTTTTGTCAGCTAAAATTTAACTATAGCCGACGAAAAAATTAGTTTAACCGACGAATTTTGTTTTCGTCGGCTAAAGTCCACTTTAGCCGACTAAAAAAAATTTTGTCGGCCTGTTTTTAGATATTTCGTCGGCTAAAGTTTTTTTTTTCTGGTAGTGATTATTAAAAAGGCAAATCCAAATTCTCTCAATGAAATGCGCAATAGCGACAATAGGACACCCTACTTCACCTCTCAATAAGAAACGAGCAGCTACATTCGAGATCAGTTCCCATTGGGCGTGTCAAATGTTCGGCATGAAAATGTATTTTCTTCGAACAACCAAGCTTGAGGGCGTGCCAGTATCTATGGGTCAGGTATAACCATAGTCTTGATGCGCGTTCGCCTTCTGTCTTCTTCTCAAACGATTGTCATACGGGCGTTGGTCAGGCCAGCACTTAGGTTCTTCACAGACCTAACTGAAGAACAACTAGGATTTTTCTCCTCCTCTTGCGAAGTGGACGTTCCTACCTAGAGCGGTATGGTTGAGCAGAGCAAAAATCAGGAGTGTATTGCGTTCGCCAAAGGATCTCTGACAATCCGTGGATATTTGCTAGAGTTTTCACTCCAACAATGGTTTTTACGGGTATTCGCTTACGGATAGGGATTTATGAAGCGGTGGTGGACTGTTCGCTCACGGATGAGGCTTGGTGAGGTAGTAGCGGGTAGTACTCACGGATAAGACTTTGGTGAGGTAGCAGCGGGTAATGCCGGCTGGTCGGGCTTTGGTGGACAAAAAGACTCGAGGAATCTTTCTGATAGAGGCGCTCCGGAGAGGCTTGTTTTGCAGTGTGCAAAAGTTGTGTTGAATCGTTAAGATGTGTTTTCTCTGTATCTTGACCCCTTCTTATAATGAACATTAGGGATTGTCCTTTCTTATGGATCAAGGTATATCAAAATTTTATTGGATCTTCGAATGATTCCTTAAGCAACTACAAATCCTTGCCAATTATGACTTCCAGTCGAAAGGAAACTTACTAATAATAACGTAGACCGTAAGAATCGGTCCACTGGGCTCTCTCGCATCCGTCCGAAAGATAATATTTTGGCCCAAACATTGCCCCCAGGCCTTGAGATTGAACATCAAGCCCACTTGTGAAATCGATAAGGGCTAGAAACCTGACCCAATTTCTTTAAAAATAATAGAAAACACTGTATTGTTTCCCCCTTCACCGTCGTCCACCTTCAGCAAACAACACTTCGTTTCAGAGACACATGTTCGACTCCTCTAAATATCCTAATGCCAAATCTCATTCTCATCATTTCTTCTACACTATAGATGACATTCCAACCCAAGACACTACCATTGATTGCAAGAGAATCTCTGAAAACCTTAAAGCTATTGCTCACTCAACCCATTCTCATCTGGAATTGACTACCAGAGCCACCACCGGACTTGGGTCATTCATGAAAAAGTTTCCAGAAGTTCAGCATTATTACCATGAATCCAAGATCCCCATATTCCTCTTCCAAAACGTTTCTGCAGATGTTACCTCCTGCCAGAAGCAAAGTGAATGTCCAAGTGATCAAATGATGAAGTGGTACCAGAATCGCCGAGCTCTTGATCTGGATCGATGGAGTCTAGCAAGAATCGCGGATGCTATTGATCTGAGTTTCAATCTGAACAGTCGCGGCATGAATCGACTCCTAGTGATAGCTGATACCTGTTTCTGGAATTCCTACAGTAACACCTTTGATTTCAGGTTTGGTCAAATGGGCATCACTCTTCTAGATATTTATACAATCACTAGCTTCCCAGTTACTGAGGAAGCATACTAGGAACACCTCTTTGAAGATGCAGATGTCTTCCATACCACCAACCCAGCAGACTACCCCACACACCTGTCCTATAAAGAATGGGTTGGACATTTCTATGCTCGTGCAGATGGGCAAAGCGGAATCGCCTTCCTTGACTTCTGGCTTCATAAGTTCGTGGTCTGCACTACAACTCAGAAATTGACTAAGACCTGGGCACGCACTACAACTCTTCTCTTTAATGGGCACCGCTTTGGCCTGGTTCGACTAGTATTGGGATTCCTTTATAGAGCGCTGCACAAATTGTCCCAACATTAATTGAATTATAGTGATGTATCTGGTCCCCTTTGGATACTAGACCTCTGGTTGCAGATTTACTTTGTCTAATTCAGAGATGAGCAGGTCACAGACTTCCCAGCGAATCAAGTACTAGGGAGAGTGTTCGCCAATGCTTCTTCACCTCCATCTATTGGATATGTCAGGTCTCTGGAGTACCTATTCAACTTGGATGCCACCACACTAGACTCAGATATTCTAGTCCTCAATCATAAGTACCCTGAGGCTCTGGTGAATGGGTTCATGTGGTCCACAACACAATCCCCTGAAGGGCCAACATTGTTTAATCAGTCTATTTCTCTGATGGATATACCTCTACCCAAGCTGGCTGGCTTTGAACTATAGGCACTCAACCATTTATGTCGTCAGCTTGGCCTTCACCAACGCCTGTGTTACCCTCTCACTGACAGTCTCAACTGTTACAGTTCCTGGCGAATAGAGAAAGTGCCAAGGCAAAAGATCGGGGATCCTCGTTTCAAATCCATATTAATCCCAACCACAGTCAAGATTAACAGCTTTGACCTGTTATTCTTTACCAATGGTGTTTTGACGTGTCAAAAGTTGACCTATGCAATTAAAAACCCTATCATTGTAGCTTTAGTAAGTAGGGATCGTTCTAACCGGGGACACTAGGGAAGGATTTATATTCTGCAAAACAAATCGTTAGTACTTTCAAAAGAATACAAGTATAAACATATATACAAAATATTATGGGGAATTTATATGGTGGTTCGAAACATATAAAGAAAAGAAGCAAAATATTTACATACATTGGTCAATCAATACTCAAGCACAAGATATAGCAAACACCGATTAGAGAACACATAAGTGTCATGAAAGATCAAGTTATTACGTTTATGTTATCATAGATGCAAATTAATTCCAACTTTTTATGACTTCTCATGTAACTTAGAACTTACGACGCGCCTCATCCTAAGTTTATGTGTCATCTTGTTTAATGCTTACGACGCGCATCACATTAACACAAAATACACTTACCGTTCATGAGTCGTTGGAGACATGATCCTAGGTATGTCGTCACTCATCCTATTTGCATGTAAATCACTTACCCTACCACCCTATGTAGCAACTACAATTGAGAGCCCGACGCGGTGAACTCAACCCAAGATTACTACGGCATATTAAACTCCCCCCTTAGAAACATCCGTGCACAAGACTATCTTTAGGTTCGATTATGTGATCAGGTAAGAAATTAATCAATTTGACAACTACTAAACACAAACATAAACAACTTAAACTAAATCATAATCCTAACATCCAATCTAAATCGTTACACAACAAGCATATGTTATTAAAAAGATCACAAAGAAAAACTTAACAACATCTGATATTGTATAAAACCAAAAATCCAGAAATAATATTTATGAAGAACAATAAACACATTAAAAATACAAAAAGACATGGAGAAATCCATACCAAATCCTACCTAAAAGGTTCGGCTAAGGCAAGGATGGTTGGCGGCAAGGGATGATTGATGCGGCTGAAAGGGGTGTTCGGCAGCAGCTTTGTGTTTCGGCTGTGTGAGGGTTTTTGGGTAAAGTTTGGCTATACTATGTTTTTTGAGCAATTAAAAGACCCTTTTTCAGTTGTATTACATGTGTATTTATAGAGGAAAACTTCTAAAGAAACCCTAAGAAATTCGGCACCCTACTCCTTGTCCATATCGGATTGGGCTTCTTGCTTTTCCTTGTTGCACACAACTTTGACTCTTGAATTTGCTGACTTGGATAATAATTCATAGACTTCTTTTCTGAATTCTTGGACTCCCCTACATGTTAAGGGATCAATGAAGGACTCCCTTACACGTTTTGGACTCCATAGGACAGCCGAATCCCCTCCATAGTCTCGGTAGAACAAGTTATCCTGTTTTGACCGGGATAACTTTCCTAGTTGTTGTTTTCGGCTTCTCCTTGGTGATTTCTTCGATTCTTCTTCTTCTAACCAACTTCCCATATCATCATAAAGCTCTTCATCAATCATTTGGCATGCTTGGGAAGGATTTTGGTGAAAAAACACACTCACGAACTCGGTAGACAACTTCAGCCAAATCTGTCCTGTTTCCAGCAGACTGACCTCCGGCCATTGTTTCCGGCATAACTCCTTCCTCAGAATTTGGATTGCTGCGATTCCAAACGATTTAGAAACTACACATCCACAGATTTCCATCCATATATGGCACGTTCCCTGGTTCCTCCTGGATCGTCCTAGGGAAATTATTGAAGTTGAGTTATGGTTTCTGGAAATCCTCTGTTTTTGTTCCGAATTCATGCTCTCGACCTCTTGTCTTTCCATGCTTCTTTTGCTACCTTCCATAAGTCCGATCCTCATGATTCTTGTTTCATTATGTCCATATACATGTCACCTAAACATTCAAAAGATATAATCAAGTAGTGACATTGTATTGGTTTACAGAAACTTAAGAAAAACATCACGAACACTTCCAATTTCAGCTTTTAACGATATTGCACATACTTTATCTATTTTACACATGTTTTAGCCAATGTTCTACAAATAATCCCTTATGCTAAATAACTACTAATACTAACCTAATAATGGATAAACAAAGCATAAATGAGGGTAAAAACATATTAAGAACATAGCATAAAATGCTCCTATCACGTTTCGCAAGAATATACTCAGTGGTGGGACTCTCTTCACGATCATCATTGGCCTGCAGATATCAGTATTTTCTTCAAAATGGCTTTCATACATGCCAGATCCTTCCTCTCTGCTGAAGACAAAACAATTCTTGATGGCGCTATTATCCCTAAGAAATTCGCGCCAATTGAAAGTTCAACCGCGAATCAACAGGTAACTACATCTTTCTTTTTAAAAACTGATCCTTAGTCATCCTTGTTAACGAACCACTAACTGATTGTTTAACCATGTAGAGACAAAACCCAAGTGTACCTCCAGCCCAAGCATCAACTTCACAACTTAGCAAGAGGAGCAAGAGTGTAATCATGGATGACTCTGTTGAAGACATTGAACTACATCCAGTAAGCTTTCAAGAACCTTCTAATCCATTCGCTACTGTTCATCTTATTGAAGAGTATTTGCTGACATCAAACCCTGTTGTAGCTAACTCGTAGAAGAAAAACCACCCTAGCAGATGCTTCCTCTTCGCAACATACTCCAATCCCTACACCTCCTCCTTCAAATTGGGAAAGAGATAGGCTATTAGACGTTGTGCTATGTAGTATACTGCCTCGATCTAACGTTGTTCCTCTTCAAATACTACGCCCTTCAGAAATTGAGGCCTCCTCAAATTCTAACTTTGCTGCCGGACCAACAGCTGAAGATCCCATGTCAGACGATTCCACGTCAGAAGACTCCGGCGAATCTACTGAAAAGAACAAGATGATCATCCTTGCAGGGGCTGCTCATAACGTGGAGTACAACTCAGATCCTGTTGCCTCAGAATCTCCAAGGATAATCCCGGATGTGAAATCAACAGATACTCCCGCTCCACAAGTAAGATAACTTCCTTGTGATTATTAGTTTTTCTCTTAGAAAAAACTCATGCTCCTGATATCTTCCCAACAGGAACCAGTCCTTGATGCATATGTGAATGCGCCTTTAGTAGCTCAAACTCCTCCGGATGAATCACAAATTCCTTCTGGGGCGACTATTAGTACTACACAAGAAGATGCAGAACCCTCCAAGACACTAACTGTCCAGATATAATAGTTTCACTTCTCCTATAGCTTTCTTTTTACTTCACAAAACTCACACTTAGTTTTGTTCCCAGGAATCAACTCCATTACCAACCGCGAATGTGCCTCAAGTTGATATTCCTGAATCTTTAAATGCATCTATGGCTTCTGAGAAACCTGAGCATATTCCCTCTTTCCCCTTGGTTACTTCACAGGGGTCTTCCTTGGTTACTTCACAGGGGTCTTCCCCTCCAACTAAGTTCTGTATCCTTCTAATATCTTGCTATACCATCCCTGATGTCATTCTTGGGATCCAACTGATTAAGTCCTCAATTCTCAGGTATTAACGACTGAAACAGAGCCTATAATCAAGACCAGTGTTCCAACCACTGCATCCATCACCACTATTCCTATTGCTGACAAGTCTTTAGAAGAAAGTCTTCAAGCTCTCATCGAGATTTCCACTATTAACCCTGAAGGAGTTGCAGCTAAGGAATTCCTGGCGAATCTCGATGTTGTTGATATCACATTGGCGGAAAATGAAAACAAGATCCTCGAAGCCATCTCACCCTCCGAGGCCATGTGAATGAAGAAAAGCTACAACTCTTGGAAAGCTGTATGCAACATCTACCTTCACAAATTGACAACTGGGAGTCAGATAACAACTATGCACAGGTTTTCAGCGAACAAAGAAATCAGCTCTTGAAAACCTTTTCTGAAGCATCCAACCAACTCCAAGCTGACTATCAAGAAGCTACTGTGATAGCGGACAAACGGATAGCAGAACTGGAAGCTCTTCTAAAACAAGCACGCGAGGAGAAACATGCTAAACTTTCTGCCATCCAAGAGCGAATCCCAGAGATAAAGAAGTTAAAAGACCAACTAGTACAAGTAGGCGACTCCGAAAAGAAGGCCAAGAAAAAGCTCTGCTGTCAAAAGCTGGTCTCGAAAGGATCCAGATAGACATTAGGTTCGTTGGCAAACTTCTGTAGGTAGCTCATTGGGCCTGAACTCTGTAATTCCTGTTGTAAACAGCTCAAACCTCATTTCAGAAATTAAAAGCCAACTACTTCGATTCTCTCCTAAATGTTCTATCTCGGGAAATCACAACGCCTGATTTTGAATTAATGTTGAGATCATGAAAAGATGTGAAACACAACTACTTTTGACCAACAATTAATCTAAAACTGTTTCTCAAAGCCTTCGAAATTCATCTATCCTTCGCTATAAATTAGGAACTCAGCACAGTTCCTTTCAATCAACACAACATCTTTGCCATGGCTCATTTCTCTTATCTTCTTCTCCTTAAGAAACTCTTTCCACCAGACACCAAACTCCCAGAGCATCTTTCGTAAGTTTAGTGGCATGTCTTCAAATGGTACATAAGTTTAGTGGCATGTCCTCATGTCCTTCCTCAAAGTGTAACTACTATTATAGGATTTGCTCGAACGTGAGGTATCCTAGCAACGTAGTTCATAGAAGGATAATGGAGACTGCCAACTTATACCAACCCATTCTGGCTTGTGTTTGTTCCCTGATCAGCACATGTTCTGCCAGATGGTATATTTAACTCTCTAATTCTCCAGCTGTTTCTACTATCTTGTACTTCTTACGCTAGCTGGCGAATAGAAGTAGGACTTCTTGTATTATGGTATCAGAGCCACTTTCAGGCCTCTTTGCATTGTAAATGTTTTTGGCCACAACGCCGATTATGAATAAAACACTTGATTGTTTCTCATATCTTTGCCTGTATCTTGTACAAAAATTGGTTTCCCAACTTTAAACCACAACTGTTGGTTCAATGGATATAAATGAAATTGCAACTCAAATAGTTACAAATTGAATGAAACTCTCAAGGTTTCAAAACATGGCAAAAAATTTGAAGAAAGGGGGTATCAAACTTCTTAGATGGTATGTTTGCCCCCCAGTTTGTTTTGGTTGTTGCGAACGGGTTCCAGAGAGAGCTAAACCAAACAAACTTGTCATCTGCACCATGCCCCCAGGTCAGACATGTTTCAGAGAAAGAACAGTCATGTCTGGAGGTTGAACGATTGATGGAGGGCCCTCATACTCCCAGATACTAGGGAGATATTTCTTCAAATGGCGACCATTAATAGGATTAGTATGGATTTCACCATCCAACTCTCTAAGGTAATAAGCCCCTTTTCCAATAAGACGATCAATGAGAAAAGGCCCATCCCAAGTTAGAGACCACTTTCCACGTCCGCGGACGTGTTCGCCAAATGGCAAAATGGCTTTCCAAACCAAATCTCCAACTCCAAAGCTACGTCCTCTTGTGCGTTTATCATAAGCACGAGCAACTCTTTTCTTTTCCATGATGAGATTATCCAAAGCTTCCATTCGCTTGGAATCTAAGTCTTCATGTTCCTGATACATAGCTTGAACATAATCTTCACCAATTAGCTGATGTTGTTCGCGAACGCGTAGAGAATGAACATTAATCTCCATGGGAAGAACTGCATCATGACCAAACATCAAAGCATATGGAGTAGTTCCGGTAGGAGTTCTTTTAGACGTTCGATAAGCCCACTGAGTATGATCCAACTCATTATGCCAATTCCTGGGGTTGTCTGCCAACATCTTTCGTAGAATAGTCAAAATAATTTTGTTGCTAGCTTCTGCCTGTCCATTAGACTGAGCATAATAAGGTGTAGAATGAAGAAATTTAATCTCATATCCTTCAAGAAACTATTGAGTTTCTCTGGCCATAAAGGCTGCCCCCCGGTCTGCCACTAGACATTCTGGTATACCATATCTTCAAATAATATTCTGAAACAGAAACTGGCAAACTGTCATAGCAGAAGCATCCTTTGCTGGTACTGCCTCCACCCACTTAGTGAAGAAATCTGTCTCTACCAACAAAAACTTATGTTGTTCAAAAGATTAAGGATGAATAACTCCCACAAAATCTAACGCCCAAGCTGTATCAGGCCAATGCTTAATGATAGGTTGCATGGGAATATCTGGAACATGCAGGACTGGTCCATGAGCCTGATACTCGAAACAACCTTGAGCAAAGCTGATGCAATCTTTAAGAATAGATGACCAGAAAAAACCATAACGGCAAATTAGCCACCTCATCTTGGGTCCAGCCTGATGAGATCCACAGACCCCCAAATGCACCTCTCTTAGTAATCTTTTAGCTTCTTTTCCATAGATACATAATAGGTCCACATCGTCTTCTCCTCGACGCAATAGCTCGCCTCCCTTGAGGATGTAATTCAAAGCCAAATACCTAACCTTCTTACCCACTGGAGCGGATGGATTCGTCAGGTACTGTATGATAGGCTGCCACCAATCAACATCAATAGGATCCAGTGTTGCCACTAACCATTCATCGTTAAACTCCCGGCGATCCATAAACGAAGGTAAAGTATGTTTCTCCACCTTAAGAATATGTTCACGAACGCCATCAGCCAAACTGACACCAGTAGCAATCTGTGCTAATTCGTTCACCGCAAAGTTCTTCTCCCTAGGTATGTAATCAAGCGTAACGTCTGAGTATTCATCTAGCAACTCCGTTGCTCTTTCCCAGAAAGGGATTAGACCAAAGGCAATACACTTGTACACACCTTTAAGCTGGTTAATGACTAACAACGAGTCTCCCAACACTTAGACGTCTCTCACCCCCATCTCTAGCAGCATCTCCAAGCCAATTATCACAACTTCATACTCTGCTTGGTTATTAGTACATTTCCATTCCAGATGAAAAGAATAAGAAAACTTGTCCCCTACTGGATTAACCAATGAAATGCCTACTCCTGATAGAGAATCTGTGCAACTTCCATCAAAGTACAAGACCCATGGCTGTGTGTAGACCAAGTCAAATGTGTTGTCCTGATCTTCCAGCTGGTCTTGAACAGAATGATGCAGAAGGAAGTCTGAAACTGCTTGCCCAGTTTGTGTTTTGAGTGGGGCATACTAGAGCGAAAATTCAGACAAAGCGAGCATCCATTTACCAACCCTACCTCTCAGGAAAAGCCTAGTTATCATATACTTCACTAAGTCAGTCTATGCTATGACCAATGTACTGAATGATAGCATGTAATATCGTAATTTACATCTGGCGAAATACAGGGCCAACCAGAGCTTCTCAATTGGCGAATATCTGGTTTCAGCATCTAGCAATGTTCTACTAAGGTAATACACCGCATACTAGATAATTTTACCATCTTCCTTAGTCTCGTCCTGAGCTAGTAGTCCTGCAATAGAATACGAAGATGTTGATATGTATAACTTCAAAGGAATGCCTGACCGTGGTGGTTGTAACACAGAAGGATTCGCCAGATACTCCTTTATCTTCTCAAAAGCATCCTGATGGGCTGACTCCTAAATAAACTTCTCTTCAACATGTAACTTAAGAAGGGGAGAGAAAGGAGCAATCTTTCTTGTAGAATTAGATATGAATCTTCGCAAGAAATTAATCTTGCCTATCAGGCTCTGCAATTCCTTGTTCCTTGGGGCTGGAGTTTCTATCACCGCCTTAGCCTTGTCTCTAGAAACTTTTATACCACGCTGATGTACCACTAACCCCAGAAAATCTCCTGCACAAACCTTAAAAATACATTTTGCTGGATTCATACGCAGTCTGTGTCTTCGCATCCGCTCAAACACCATTCGCAGGTCTTTGATATGATTTTCTTTTTGTATTGACTTAACCATTATGTCGTCAATGTATACCTCTATCTTGGTGCTGAGGATGTCATGGAAAATAAGATTCATGGCTCTTTGGTAAGTGGCTCCTGCATTCTTAAGACAAAAGGGCATACTTATGTATTCAAAGGCCCCTGTAAAACCTGGACACCGAAAAGCCGTCTTATGCCTGTCTTCTTCATGTACAGGTATCTGATGGTATCCAGCCGTTCCATCCATGAAGGATAGAATCTCATGACTTGCCACAACATCTACCAACATGTCCGCCATGGGCATAGGATACACGTCCTTAGGTGTTGCTGTATTTAAGTTCCGGTAATCGACACAAACGCGTATCTTTCTGTTATTCTTCAAAACCAGAACAATGTTGGATAACCACTGTGTGTACTTTGCTGGCCGGATTATCCCTGCCTTGACCATGTTTTGCACTTCTGTTTTGACTGCCTCCGCCGTCTTCGCATTCATTCGCCGATGTTCCTGTTGAACCGGCTTATAACCAACCATTATGGGTAACTTGTGACAAACTAGCTCAGGGGCTAGACCAGGCATGTCTTCATATTTCATGGCAAAAAAATCTTTAAATTCTTGCAACAACTCAATCAGTTGTTGTCGATGCTGTGGTTCTAAATACTGACTAATGCCAACCTCCATTGGTTCCTCAAAGGAACTCAGGTTAACTTTCTCAACTAGATCTTTGACTTTAGGTGGAGTATCATCCAAGGCTGCATGAGTTGGTTGAATGATCTCCTCTTCCTCATATTTGTCATTGGTTAACTCATCTTCGATGTATTCTACCAAGGCTATGTTATTCCAAGCCTCCTCTTCCTGTTTAAAGATAGATAGCCTCTGAAGTAGGAACACATATACCTCTACTTCTTCCTTGCTGACGCTTGCTGTCATTTATGATGATTGGAGCTTGGTATGATGAAGCTAGCCTTGCTGGTATCAGCGCGAGCTTAGACTAGACCCTATCGCGAAAGTTCTGAAGAGGTGACCGCGTATAGATTACCTTTGCCATCGACCCCAACAACCCCAAGAGGGTGCATATCTTCATAATAATATTCAGAATCGAGCATGCACGCAGACACTGAATATGGGCACTCGTTAGCCTTCACTAGTTCTGGTTGATCTGTCACGGGATTCCACATGAGTAGCTCCTGGTGCATAGAAGATGGAACACAATATGCTCAATAAATCAAATCCCTGCCTAGAATAATACTATAGGAAGCAGTGCAGTCTGTCAGAAAAAATGACTGGAAGAAGACACATGGTCCTAACTTTATCTTGAGCATCAAAACCCTAGAGGTTTTGGTCATATTGCCTGCAAAGCTTTTAACTTTTAGGTTGCTGTTGAGGATCTTCTCCTTAGGAATCTTTAGTGCTTCCATTGTCTGTACTGTAATGATGCTAACAGCAGCACCATTATCAATCAGGATCTTGTTCACCTTCATTCCCTTCATCTCTGCTGTCATATATAAAGGCTTAAGATGTTGAGTCATGGTTATTGTTGGTTTAGAGAACATCATAAACAGCTTTTTGCGGTCTGATTCCTCATTCTCGACCTCGTTCGTGACCTCATGCTGCTGAATCTGAATTTTCTGAAAATCGGAAGACAATTGCTCTATCTTCTCTGTAATAGGAAGCTCTTTTTCCTCAGTATTGTCTGAATTCAAGAACACATGGGATGATATGGGCCTTGATAAAGCATTCTTCTTGGAGAGGGTATATGTCATGTTACATCCTAGTTCTGCAACGCTGGTGGTTCAAGGTATGCCTCCTTGTCAAATGTAGTATGTCACACTCTTTCTTTAGGTTCTTGGGCCTCTAACCCTTCCATGTTGTAGTCCTCGCTGAGTTCTAAGATATTTTCTGCCTACTGCTTACTGAGAGGCACAATCTGTACAATTCTGTTATTGACAGTAGGAACCTCCTTTTTAAAATAGCCTCAGGTGTAGGCTTATGAGTAACTTGCAACCGAGTTACCGTTTTATCTTTTTGAGAAACCACTTTTGGTTTCCATTCGAATTTCTGGCAGTGTTCCACCCTGTTCAGAGATGTATCTATCTTGGCTTTCTTTCTCTTAGCCTTCTCGGATGTCGTATCTTTAGCGAAGGATAATCTATTAAGGACCGAAACCCTTTGCTCTAGCCTGTTATCCACTGGTCGCTGTGACAATCTTCTGAATACACTTTCTCTCTGTTGTGGTCGATCATTCGCTAGCTCGCTTTGACTGGTTCCATGGCCAACGTGCACATAGGGCCCAACTTTCAAGTTTTCAATCATCTTTCGTAATTGCTCCGGCGTTCGCCTTATTTGGTCAGGCTGAATGTCACCTTTCTCCAAGGCTTGTAACGTTCGCTTTGCCTGACCATATTTCTTCTGCTCATTCCTAGCTTGAGTTGGTGTCACCTCCACCACTTCCTCTTTCTCGTACATACCACTTATTTTCTTTGATGATTGTTTTTGAAAGAGGTGGTATGTATGGCTTTGTTAGAACAACTGGTTGAGCTCGTTGCTGAGTTCCAACTCCATGACTAGTGCTTGTAGAAGCTTGAAATTGCTGAACTGCCTTAGATCCCCAAAGGATCTGGTTTACTTGCCTTGACGTCTTTATGCCTCGCCGGCTAGAGGGCGCATAATGGTCTGGTGGCGATTGCAAAGTAACAGCCTCTGATGACTTAACAGTCCTTGCGAATTCTTCATAGCTCATCTTCAGTCCACATTCTACCTTGCATCTAGAACACAGTACTACTGTCGAACCCTCTATTGCTGGTTTGACTTTTTTGATGATCACTGGCTGATCTGATTGTTTTTCTTCACCCAGATCCAATGTCACCTTCCTTGCCCCTTTTTGGTTGAAGACCGCCTCCACCATGGACACCTCTGTTTCTGGTTTTTCTTTAAACTTCAAGTATCCTTCTTTTTCCATTGTTGGATCTGGTCCTTAAGCTGTACACAAGTTGCAGTGTGGTGAGTCCAAGCATTATGGAACCTACAATATGTTTTACTTGCAATAACTTCTTAAGCTGGAACTGATCCCTAAGAAATTTCTATTATTCCATCTATGATTAATGTGTCCAGAATAACATGGGCCTGATTGGCATCATAACTGTAATCTGAAAACCGAGGCTTGACATTCTTCTGAGCAGGAGTGATTACAGGTTTGATGTCTACCATGGAGATTGTAGGGAATGGATCCACATCAACCCAAGAGGCTGTCTTCTCGCAGTCAACATCCAACTTGCCAGTATTGATCTATGTCTAGAGCTGATCTTTCAACCTGATACACTCAGAGGTATTATGGTTCCACAGATTGTGGTAATTGCAGTACTTATTTCCCCTGATTTGTTCTGGGTTTGGACATGTTTCAAAGTCATGTCGAACCTTTCCTTGAACGAACAGCTCGTCTAGGATCTCTAGAGCCTTGTAGGCATTGTAGGTATAGGATTCGTACTCTGGTTGGCGAATGTTCCAGTTGTTATCTTGACTGGGTTCTTTTCCATTCATAGTTCACTAGACTTGACCACTTGTCTCCCAGCTAACTCCACTGCTGCCACGTCCTCTTCGTCGTCTGGTTCGACAAATCCATGTGGCTCCACGAATTGATGTTGTGGACTGT
The DNA here is from genome assembly GCA_951800085.1 of Comarum palustre. NCBI lineage: Eukaryota > Viridiplantae > Streptophyta > Magnoliopsida > Rosales > Rosaceae > Comarum > Comarum palustre. The sequence goes on along the minus strand of OX637582.1, from coordinate 7,203,261 downwards.
AAAAAGGATCCAAGTGTGAGTACACTGTTGACACCATTCTGCCCCTGTTGGGACCATATCTGGGTTTCAAGGTCCCTGGAATATAAGATGTTGGTGAACCTTGTGAAGCCCCAGGACCTCCATTCAACTCATCTAGGAAGTTCTGGTAGCTGGCTACCTTGCTCATCAGATCTGCCATGCATGCAAAGTGAACGTCATGATATTTAGCCCTCAAATGACGTTATAATCCTTTGATGGCTATGCGAATGACATCCTGTTCTGAAATTGGAGTCTTGCACTTGGTCTGCTAGATTTTGAATCTCTTCAGATACTCCACAGGAGACTCCATTGGTTGTTGATACATGGAGGTTAGCGAAGATAAATCGACTTCGGGCTCCATTATGCCAAAAGATGTTCTGAACAGTCTCCATGGTTGGCTAATTAGGGAATGACCTAAGAGCCAACCTAGTGTACCAAGTTAATGCGAACCCTACAAGAGAATACCCAAAAACTCTTAGTTTAAAAATATCATTGGTCCCATAAGGACCACATTCGCTTTGAAAGCGAGAAATATGGATGGCGGCATCTTCTGATCCTTCTCCAGAAAAAGTTATAAACCGAAGTGGCTTATAATGCTCAGGCTATGGCATATATGTTACTTCGTCTGGATAGGGATTGGAATAATTCAGATTCACAGGTGACTGTCCCTGCATCGTCTAGACAGTTTCCTAAATCATCTGCATCACCTGCTCTGGTGTGCATCCCTTGCCATTCGCCACCCCATTAAAGACTTCTATTCTTGGTGGTTCAAGACCTCTAGCTAGATCTTGGTTCCTTTGATGCCTCAGACTCACCTCCTGTCCGGCAGGCGTCCCGGCTACTGTCTCTCTCGTATCCGTCCGAACCAATGTGAATGGTCCAGTAGTCTTAATAGTCATAGTTTTGGCAGATGACGATGGGTTAGTCACCTCTTCAAAACTCTGCGAATCTAGCTCTTCATCAAGCTTTCCATTCGCCCTTGCAATTCGCTGAGCCTCACGGCTTCTTTCTATTCTCAAGACTTTCTTTATTTCTCGAAGGCGTTCAAACTGCCTGTTGATCTTGTCATCAGTTTCAGCACCTTCCTGGATGGTAGAATTCTGCAGCTTCTCAACATTTTGGCTTGTCGCCTTGATTTCCTGACCATCCTGTATCTGAGTCCGCTCAAACTACTGTATGGCTTCTCAGCGAGCACTGCTATTTTGGCAGCCAAATCAGCTAGTATGCGCTTTGATTCGTCGTCCATGATGACTTTCTCACAAATGGACTCTGTCGACTTTTCTGGTAATAAACCGAAACGCAAGATCATTTCTTCAACTGATAAACCTCTACAGTTCGCTGAGTTATGTAGGTTAACCCGCGAATGTTGTTGTTTATTGCAAGCCGGGTATAACTTCGAGTATTTGTTGACACCCGTGATTTCTAGCACGTGTGTCCCACTGGGCGTGCCAAATGTTCGGCGTGAAAATGTATTTTCTTCGAATAACCATGCTTGAGGGCGTGTTAGTACCTATGGGTCAGGTACAACCTTGGTCTTGTTGGGCGTTCGCCTTCTGTCTTCTTCTCAAACGATTGTCGTACGGGCGTTGGTCAGGCCAGCACTTAGGTTCTTCACAAATCTCAACTAGGATTTTTCTCCTGCTCTTGCGAAATGGACGTTCCTACCCAGACCGGTATTGTTGAGTAGAGCTAAAAATCAGGAGTGTAGTGCATTCGCCAAAGGATCTCTTATAAACCGTGATAATTGGTAGAGTTTTCACTCCAACAATGGTTTTTGCTGTTATTCATCTACGGATAGGGCTTTATGAGGCGATGATGGACTGTTCGCTCACGGATGAGGCTTGGTAAGGTAGAAACGGGTAGTGCTCACGAATGAGGCTTTGGTGTTGACGTGCCAAAATTTGACCTGCAATTTAAAACCCTATCGTGTAGTATTAGTAAGTAGGGTATCTTTCTAGCCGGGGACACTAGGGAAGGATTACTTTTCTGCAAAATGAAAATGTTAGTAGGATTCATACATATAAACATATTTACATCGAAATATATGGGAGTTAAGGTTTTGTTCGAAACATAAAAAAAATAAAAACAAGATTATTTACAAGGTCGGTCGATCATTACTCAAGCACGAATTATAGCAAACACCGATTAGAAAACACATAAGTTTTATGCAAGATTAAGTTATTATGTTTATGTTATCATAGATGCAAATTAATTCCAACTTTTTATGACTTCTCATATAACTTAGAACTTACGACACGCATCATCCTAAGTTTATGTGTCATCCTGTTTAATGCTTACGACACGCATCACATTAACACAAAATACACTTACCGTTCACGAGTCGTTGGAGACATGATCCTAGGCATGACGTCACTCATCCTATTAGCATGTAAATCACTTACCCTAGCAACCCTATGCAGCAACTAGAATTGAGAACCCGACACGGTGAACTTAACCCTAGATTACTACGGCATATTAAACTCCCCCCTTAGAAACATCTGAGTTCTAGACTATCTTCAGGTTCGATTACGTGATCAGGTAAGCAATAAATCAATTCGACAACTACTAAACACACAAACATAGACAACCTAATCTAAGTCATAAGCCTTAACATGCAATCTAAATCGTTACACAACTCATATGTTATTAAAAAGAAAAACTTAACAACATCCGATATTGTATAAAACCAAAAACCCAGAAATAATATTTATGAAGAACAATAAACACAGTAAAAATATACAAAGACATGGAGAAATCCATACCAAATCCTACCTAAAAGGTTCGGCTAAGGCAAGGATGGTTGGCGGCAAGGGATGATTGATGCGGCTGCAAGGGGTGTTCGGCGGCAGCTTTGTGTTTCGGCTGTGTGAGGGTTTTTGGGTAGAGTTTGGCTATACTATGTTTTTGAGCAATTGAAAGACACTAAAACTGACGTAAATAGGTCCTATTTATACAGAAAATACAAAGCAAAACCCTATAGAATTCGGCAACTTCAAGGAGTCCCATTCCTTGTTGAACTTGTAATCCTTTTTGGACTTGGTTTCTTCTTTCTTCTTTGACAAGGATTTCGACTTTCGACTAGGATTTCTGACTTCTTGGACTCTCCTACATGTTATTGGATCCATGTAGGCCTCATACACAAGTTCTTGGGCTTATAGGCAGCCGATTTCATGGGCAAACTCGGCAAGGACAGACTTTCCCGGTTTGACAGGGAAAACTCCATACTTGGTTGTTTCGGCTGCCATGATGCTTCCTTCAATTTGACATCTTCAATGAAGCTTCCCATGACTTCATTAAGCTTCTCTTAAGTCCTTTGACATGCTTGGGAAGAATTTTGGTGAAGAAACATCCTCCCAAACTCGTGTGACAACTTAAGCAGAAACTGCCCAGTTTTGCAGCTTGACCTCCATCCATTGTTTTGATCATAACTCCTTCATCTGAACTCCAAATGCTGCGATTCAAGAAGATCTGAAAACTAGACACATATAGATTTCCAATGATATATGGCTCGCCCTCCGATTCCTCCTGGATCTTTAGATATGATTTTCCGAAGTTGACGTATGATTTCTAGAAGTTTCTGCTCGGATCAAAATCTTATGTTTCGGAGTTTCTTCTTTTCCATGGCCTCTCTTGTTGTCCTCCATGAGTCCAATGAACATGATTCTTCATCTATTAAGCTTATTTACATGTCATCTACACATTAAACCAAATTCATCAAAATTGACAATGTAAAGGTACGGTGAATCATGATAAAATTACCAAGTCTTTGTTCCAAATCGAATTTAAAACATTTAAGCACACTTTTCAGTATAAAGGCACATATTAACCATTACTCTACAGAAAAACCCTTTTTGACTCAAAATAAATAAAAATGACATTACTAAGGAATAAACAAGGTACAAATGAGGGTAAAAACACATTAAAAACATAGCGTAAAATGCTCTTATCAGGTGTGGTAGCAGCGGGTAATGCCGTAGGGTCGGGCTTTGGTAGACAAAAAGACTCGAGGAATCTTTCTGGTAGAGGTGCTCCGGAGATGCTTGTTTTGCAGTGTGCAAAAGTTGTGTTGAATCGATGAGATGTGTTTTTTCTCTGTATCTTGACCCCTTCTTATAATGAACATTAGGGTTTGTCCTTTCTTACGGATCATGGCATATGAAATCTTCTTAGATCTTCGAAGGATTCCTTAAGTAACCACAAATCCTTGTCAATTATGACTTCCAATCGAAAGGAAACATATTAATAATAACGCAGACCGTAAGAATCGGTCCACTGGGCTCTCTCGTATCCGTCCGAAAGATAATATTTTAGCCCAAACATAGGTGTTAGTGATTCTTCAAATATATTCTATTGATTATAATCAATTCAATAATAATCAACTCCTAATCAAAAAATCACAAACAACAATAAGAAGAGAAAGAGTTAGAATCTGGCTTGTGAGAATCCAATGAGCACGCAATTAGGAACTGACGTAATGGCCTCTGAGAATCTAAAGGAGGTACGATGTCACTGTCCTAAAGCGATAAACGCCTCCCCTCGTGTAGGTATTGGCGATCGTCTAAGCACTTCAAAATACAACCCAAAAAACCTCACAGGATGTCCAATTCGCTTAGCACGTTCACAGTGGACGGGTTGTCAAGCTTTTATCAATTGCCCAGAAAGAAAAGAGAATGAATGGAGTATGAAAGTGAATCAACAGAAGGAGAAGAAGAAGAGAATAAGAGTTTTTGTCGTTTTTTCTTTTGCCAGAAGAAGAGTTATGTATTATAAAGACTCTTCTTACCTGTTCAAAAGAACATGACTATTTGAAAACCAAAAAAGATGAATTTTGATATTAATTAAAATATAGATAATAATAATAATAATAATAATAGTTTTGGATCTTAAAAATAAAAATAAAAAATAAAAACCAACAATCCCCCACAAGATTCAAAACTATCAAAATGTGAAAATATGAGAAGATTGACAAAAAAGGAATTTCTAGGCAACATATGTCTTGATCTAGACTCCTTTTAGTCAAATTACTCTATGTCACACACATAATACTTATACATACACTTTGACGCGGGTAGAGCTATTTATAGCCTTGCGCTTATCTTGATTATCATAAGAGGTACTAGAGAGAATCCCATCTCTCATAGCTGCGGCCTCACAGCTACTCTCACTCAGGTGAGTTTCTCCAAGAGTACATGTTACCTGCACCCTATGAGAGTATGCCCGCCTCGAATCTCATTTAAGGTTTAACCTTACTGGAATTAAGTCACGCAATATGGATTGTTCGTACCCATTGAACCTCCTTCATGGGTTCTCCAATCACAGAGGTTGGGTTGCTTCCCTAGGTGACTTCCTTATGGGCTTAAACCCATCCCCCTCGACAAATCTAGGATAACATTCCTAGATAGACCTTTGGTCAGTTGATTTGCAATATTCATTTCAGATTTCACATAGTCTAAAGATACAACTTCATGATTTAATAATTTTCTCACTGATTTATATCTAACATGGATATGTCTGTTTATCTTTCTATTTGAATGCTTCTGCTTTATAAAATCTATCACAGCCTTCTTGTCACAATGGATAGAAAATGCTGGAATAGGCTTTCTAATCAAGGGTGTTTCAAGCAAAAAAAACTCTTTTATCCATTCAGCCTCAGTACATGCAATATCTAGAGCAACAAGTTCAGATTCCATAGTACTTCTAGTAATTATAGTTTGTTTCTTAGAACCCCAAGATATGGCAGCCCCTCCCAACAGAAAAACATATCCAGAAGTTGATTTAACATCAGAACTATCAGAAATCCAATTAGCATCAGTATATCCTTCTACTATAGATGGAAATCTTTTATAGCAAAGAGAATAGTTTAAAGTACCACTCAAATATTTAAAAACTCTTTATAAAGCAGTCCAATGATCATGACCTGGGTTATGAGTATATCTACTAAGTTTACAAACAACATAACATATATCAGGTCTACTCTTATTTGCTATATACATCAGTGAACCAATCATTTGTGAGTATTTTAGTTGAGATACAGGTTCTCCAAAATGTTTCTTTAAAATAAAGTTAGGATCATATGGTGTAGAAACACAAGTGCAAGAATGATAATTATATTTCTTTAGCATCTTTTCAATTGCACTAACTTGATTTAAAGCGAAGCCATCAAAAGTTTTGTCTAACATGGAGCATAAAATGCGACATTCTTAATATGTTATTACCTTCATTTGTAATTTGTTTATCTCTTATTGTCATAGAATAGAGTCATATTATAGAGTCAAGAGTCTTTGGTTGTGCAAGGATGAAAACATGCTAAACATAGAGGATTTATACAGAATTTGAATAAGTGTTACATGAAATAACAAGAAACCGATTCAGTTTGAAGTCTTGACATGTTTTGATGATTCTGTAAAGCTTTTGTATTGTCATAAATTAATTTAACTTTTCGGATACTTATGTAACATGAAGAAGAGTTTATGGGAGGAATAATCGAGAGAATTGGAGCTATGGAAGGCGGCAAAACATGCAGTAACATGGAGAGGCCGAAACATGCAATTTCAGCACAAACCAGAAATTTCTTGGGCACATCACTCAACTTCTCTCCAGGACGACTCACAAGGAATTAAGATGTACCATATATTCACGGAAAGCTGTGTGAGTCTAGTTTTCATAACATTTTGAATCATATCCATATGTATTTTCTGGAGGGGGATATGTCAGAATTATTGAAGGAAGGTCAGACTGCCGAAACAGAGTAACTTGCAGCCGCCGATAAGAAGTGTTCCTGATGGACCTAGGGAAGCAAAGCGACTGATCTAAGTCACCATATCCATAATTTAGAGGTCCAATTCAAGTCCAATAATGAGTAAAAGAGCAAAATTCACCAGAAGATCCAAGGAATATCCAAGTCTTGAAAACCCTGATTAATTTCGGAAAAATTTGTGTGCACGTCTCTCAATTTCAACGGACTCTCCAGAACAACTCACAACGAATCAGAAAACGTGGCACGTATGGATAGCCAGATACGAAGTCTAGTTTCCAAATCAATTGGAATCACCTAAATAGCTATTTTCTAGAGGAAGTTATGACGTAATAATCAAACAGAGGACATTCTGCCGAATTGAGAAAAACTAGGGAAACCTAAACCTTTTTGGTTTAGGGTTTTTGGCCGGCCTCTTAAGGTTCTCCTCTATATAAGGCACGACTAAGAGGGCAGAAATCACCATCTCACAACCATAAAAGCCTTGCCGAAACCCTACCAAAAATACTTCCAAGAAATACATAGCCGCACCACCACAGAAACCCTAAAAATCTTCCTCCATCTTTCATCCAATTTCACCACCTTTGCCAAACCTTTTCCAAGGTTTTTAAAGTGTGACTCTATCATGGCTTTGTACTTTTCATTTAGTTTTCGATTTTGTAATGAATTATTGGTTTTATACAATCATCATGTTTTGAATTTAAAGATGTTGTTTATGTTGTGATTATATGATCTTATACATGTTTTCAATTTGATGAATGACTTGGGGAAGTAGGTTGACCTGTCATGACATGACATGCAATTTAAAAAACCCTATCGTGTAGCTTTAGTAAGTAGGGATCGTTCTAACCGGGACACTAGGGAAGGACTATATCTGCAAAACAAATCGTTAGTAATATTCACACATTTTATACAAAATACACATATACATAGCATATACAATTATCTGTCACATAATATACAAGTATACACAAATGCAAAAGTATTAACATATTTACGATTTTAAATGGGGGATTTATAAGGTGGTTCGAAACATAAAGAAAAGAAAACAGAAATATTTACATACAATGGTCAATCAATACTCAAGCACACAACATAACAAACACCGCAATAAGCATATAACAATTTCATGCAAGATTAAATAGTGATGCTCGCACTATCATATGTTTTCGTTGATTTCAACCTCTTATGACTTCTCATGTGTTTTTAGGAACTTCAAATATGCCTGAACCTAAAACATATGTGTCACCTTGTTTAAACTATCAAATATGCCTAATCTAAACAAGATACACTTACGAACTGGAGTCGGTTGAAGACATGGTCCTAGGTATGGCGTCACTCATCCTATTCAACATGCAAATCACTCACCCTAGCAACCCTTTGCAGCAACTAGAATCAAACTATCAAATATGCCTAACTTGATCCTAGATTACTACGGCAGATTAAACTCCCCCCTTAGAAACGTCTTGGCCTAGACTATCTTTAGGTTTGATTACGTGATCAGGTGATGATTAATCAATTAGCACATACTACACACAAGAACATACAGTAACTTAATCTAAATCATGAAACTAAAATATACTTAGAACGTTATACAAAACACATGGTTTCAAGAAAATCACAAAGAATAACTCAAGAACACATGCAATGTATAAAACCGAAAACCATAGAATAATTTATAATAAAACTTGATAAAACACAGTAGATTTTTACACACAACCTTCATGAACTTCATACCTAGACTACCTATATAGATCGGCTAGGGTAGAAGGTGGAATCGGCGGCGGATGGAAGCAATTGGTTGGTGCGGCGGCGGCAGCAGCTTGTGTGTTTTAGTGTTTTAAGTAGAGCTAGGCTATTCTAAGGTTTAGAGCAATTGAGAGACACTAAAATAAGAGCTATACATGTCTATTTATACAGAAAATTTCGAGCAAAAACCCTAGGGAATTCAGGAGCTTCAAGGAGACACAACCTTTGTTGGACTTGGAATCCTTCTTGGACTTGGTTTCCTCCTTTCATCTTTGGACAAGAATTTCGACTTGGACCTTAGATTTCTGATTTATTGGACTCCTCTACATGTTATTGGATCCATGTAGGCCTCATACAGAAGTTCTTGGGCTTATAGGCAGCCGAAATCATGGACAAACTCGGCAAGGACAGACTTTCCCGGTTTGACCGGAAAAGCTCCATACTTGGTTGTTTCGGCTGCCATGATGCATTCTTCAAATCTTCTTCTTTAATACAGCTTCCCATGACTTCATTAAGCTCTTCTTAAGTCCTTTGACATGCTTGGGAAGAATTTTGGTGAAGAAACATCCTCCCAAACTCGTGTGACAACTTAGGCAGAAACTGCCCAGTTTTGCAGCTTGACCTCCGTCCATTGTTTTGATCATAACTCCTTCATCTGAACTCCAAATGCTACGATTCAAGAAGATCTGAAAACTAGACTTCCGTAGCTTTCCAATGATATATGGCTCGTCCTCAGATTCCTCCTGGATCTTCAGATATGATTTTCCGAAGTTGATGTAGGGTTTCTGTAAATTTCTGCTCGGATCAAAATCTTATGTTTCGGAGTTCTTCTTTTCCATGGCCTCTCTTGTTGTCTTCCATGAGTCCAATCTTCATGATTCTTGTTCTCATATGCTCATTTACATGTCATCTACACATTAAACCAAATTTATCAAAAATGACATGTAAAGGTACGGTGAATCATAAGAGAAATAACCAAGTCTTATCCAAAATCGGTTTTACAACACTTAAGCACAAATTTCTGTATAAATACACATATTAACCATTACTCTACAGAAAAACCCTTTTGACTCAATATAAGTAAAAACAACATTACTAAGGACTAAACAAGGTATAAATGAGGGTAAAAACACATTAAAAACATAGCGTAAAATGCACTTATCATAGGTTAGATGTTTTTATATGTTTATCTTGATTTATTTTCATGAGCTTTCACATATAAATCGATGCATGAGGGCTGCCTAAGGCCATGGCTTCTCCTTGTGTATCGGTTTCACTTGCCAAGGGAATTTAGATTGCATCATACACTAAGTTGGTTCGGTCTATATTGTCTAATTAGGGTTACCATAGTTATGAAAATATGCATGATTCAAATATGATGAGTGACGCCATTACATATTTGCATGTTTCTAATTCTGCTTACTATGCTTATATGCTTCTTTGTGTTTAATTTCTACACTGGTGTGTCTTTAAACAGATATCGCTCTCCGTAACCTTTAACTTGGCCAGTTGGGCACGCTCTTATAACACACGTCTGGCAGCGGCATTCATTATGTCGAAAAAGGAATAGCTCTTTGTAGACTCCTTCTCGGTTTCCGGAGATGGATACTGCAACAAAAACTCTAGGTACAGCTTCTGAAGAGACGGCATGGAGTGAGACCCAACCTTGAATCCGCCAACTGCAAATAATAAGCACATATCAGATAATTGGAAAGTATTTTCACTGCCTGGATATATTAAGGCAATATCTACCTGGATATCTACTCAGTCTGCAAGTGATCAAGTAAGGCCAGCATGCAATGATACGCTGATCAGTAGTTCGCTTCCCGATCTAGAGAACCTTACGGTGCAGTCTCTCTCGCTCGATATGCGACAACGGGAACACTCTATTTTCTACACAAGCACAGTAACATGTTAAAAATGTTACATATACACACATGTAATAGTATATCGCTGCTATGAAACCCACCCCAGATCGCTTGAAAGTAAGACTTTAACTTGTAAGGCGAAGTCCCACAAGAGTCACTGCCTCCAAATTCTCAGCCTCTAACAACGACAAACGCATTGGTATACCATTCATTCTCAGACTCAGACATACCCTCGATGAACAAGTTCGAATGTTTTTTCGGTTGTCATTTCGCAACATCAATGTTGTTGTCCCTCGCTTCCTGCTTCTTCTTGAGTATCTCACGTCGTAGAAGTATGTGATTTCCGCTACTATAGGGTGATGGCAACCACACATCTCCTAGACTATAGCCATCGTCATTAAGATCTTGAACATGTTTAACCTCATTTGTCCAATGGCGACTTTGAGCTCGACCAGTACATAATGCACCCATGGGTTAAGAGGAAGCTTCAGCCCATGCTGAACCAGGACCTCGCTCACTAGTGCTTCGTCTTCGGACAACTGGGTTGCTAGCTCATTATCCTTGATACGGCGCAACGCCATTGTCTGAGGCATCCTATACTGCGCCATCAAAGCTTCCACCCTATGCGTAGACAACCGAACAACGGGTTCATCCACTGCAGTTCCATCCGCAAGCCTCCAGGATACGAGATTCGCTTCTACGTGAATCCACCCTAACGAACTCACCATCACCCCCTCAGGATTCGCCATTGATTTTTCACTTTGCCTCTTCTCATGACGTTCATGACCATTAGGGCGCACCATGTACTCTTCCAATAGATCACTCATCGCTATTAGATGCGACTGCTCACTAACTTGACCACGCTTTGCCAGTTCACCCACAATGAACAACTCCAACCCGTCCTTAAAAGACCCTGTTGCTGGGGACGGCTGAAAACCCAAAATAAAGTTGGCAACATGATTCAATGGCACAAACTGACTACTCGGGGACTCCGCTTCCTCTGAATCCGCTACAACGATTCGCCTGTTGGACATCCTCCACAAACGTCTTAAACCTAAATATGTCAGCAGAGTTAGATCTACAGTTAGATCTAGCCTAGACTATGCCTCAACCTTTGTTAAACTCAGTAATCTATTCATAGCGCATTGATCTGCCCAACAATAAGCATACATAAGGCGTAAGACAGAAAGACAAACCTGATGATACGTGCACTCGAGTCCCTCTTTCGACGCTTCTCGGCAACTCCTTGCACTCTCTCAACAATTCGACAGAGCTTCGGCTTGCACAAATGAAGAATGAAACCTGAGTTCACCCCCTTATATATATTGGCACTAAACGAACAACAGTCATTCCGTGTTTTTGCTTCAATCGTCAGATGAGTGCCACATGTACACAGGAATCCATAAATGACACATAAATCGAAGCGACAGATCGGTTACCACGACGCCCATTAAATGTTGGTAACTTACCACCACCCTGTAAAAAAGAGACACGTGTCATCATGACATTCAATCTTCATTACTTCATTCTCGCTGTAAACACTCAAGGCCCTCACAAGATACATTGCCATCTCCTCCACTGCATATCGTTGTAAGAGTTCTCAGACTTGTGCATTCGTATTCTATGTCTTCGCTACATGTGCAGATATGTTACGCCGTTGTGCTTACCGCTGTGGGATAACATGTCCTCATACGGTAATGCTTTACAATGTTGTGCTTACCACTGTAAGATAATATGTCCTCACATGGTAATGCTCTACAATGTTATGCTTACTGCTGTGAGAAAACATGTCCTCACACGGTAATGCTCTACAATGTTGTGCTTACCGTTGTGAGATAACGTACCCTTACACACTGTCCGGTATCTAATGGTTTACCTATCTCTTACCTTTTGTTCTATCTGTGCAGGATAACAAGGCAACAGGAGATATCACGCCATCGGCGCAATTAGGCGTGACTTCGCCATTAACTACGCAAGACTTCGTTATTAACGCCAAATGACGATACAACCTGTCGAGACCGTTCTTGCCTGAAGAGCTCGGAAACTGGTAGGGCTAGGCTCCATAAATAACATTACTTATACTTGATGACCTGGTAGAACTCCCCAATCAAGAACGTTCTCTTACTTGGGGACTTCGTGGACTTGTTGGAGTAGGCACTATATGCCTCCACTATCAAGCATAAGTAACACTATTTATATGCGTCCACAAGCCATAACTAAGACTCAACTATAACATACATCACAAAAGTTGTTGCACAAGCTATGCAACAACACTCGGAAGTTGCCGACCTAGCATAGGAAAGTCATACCGCCAGCCTCACCGACATGCCCCAGGAAACACATCACGTAGATATAGTCTCATATCGGAGAAATGTAAATAAAGGGAGTCTCCTCTTCCTATAAATAGGAGACTACCTCCTCCTTAAAGAGGATGTTGAAATCAAATAATCAGGACATAGAATAGATAACATTGTAACACTTGACAAAGGCGATTCGTCATACATATCTTAATACAAGTTAAGTGAGCGTACCCTCACCCTCCGAAGGTGAGGTGAACCACTATAGATAGCGTGTCACCATAGGGTTCCATCATAACGCATCGTCATCACACACGTTGCACACCGAGTGGTACAAATTTGTTCCAACATAAACTAAACAGTTGTAGACTAGCAAAGATGTTATCCTAGAATAGGTTCTTTTAGTATTATCCTATGGATGAAATATGATGAATCGATGACCCCAGTTGCTGCAAGCTTGTAATCATGGGGATACCATTTCCCCCCTTAAAATGGACCCGCCACGCAAAGCCTTTCATTGAATAGTAGCCAAGGTTCCCAGCGGCATCGACAGGCTGGTAATCGTGTTTGTGACTCTGGCTGGCCTTGCAGTCTTAAGCTCCTTTTGATAAAGATCCCTTGCAGCTGGTTTTCGTGTGTCCCTTTGCAAAGTGTTGAGCTCCTTTTAATAAAGATTTCACAAGCTAAGGGAAAAGGGGCACTCCCGTACGTGTGGTATCAAAGTAATAAGTGCTTAAACACAAAAGCTTAGATTTATCCTCAAAATCTTACCATACATATTATATCTACATTGCAGATTCTGACTTTTTTTCAGCACAAAAATAGACATTTTTCATAATACTAAATGAAAAATTAGACAATGATCATACTTAATGATCTAAACTCATGTTTGCAGCCCACCGATCTAGAAACATACGAACCAATTGTGGCATGCATGGACCTAATTAACTAACTTCTGGACAATGCACTTGCTTGTGTACACCTAAGTTCGAGCTCCAACGATCACAATGAAAGTCCCTTGTTGGTAGGTTGTAGAGTACTAGGACATGCAAGACTCATATGACGCTGGTAAAAAGTGTGCTTCCCAGTATGCGTCATCTTGAAGCACGACTGTGGACGCCTGCGAATACAAGGTGGAAAACCTTAAACCTGCGTGGTCTAACTTCTCAAGTTATAATCGGCTTGGATCCAAATGCTTGTTTGCAGTTTAAAATTTGGACGTGTTTGGTTGTTGGTGCTTGGCTTGGGGTTTTCATGCGCTCAATCTTGGAGTCTTTTTGACACATTAATGTTTGCTGCAAATACTTTATTTAAGCAAAATGCAAAATGTCGGTAGAAAGAAGATACAAAAGTAACCTCAATATACATGTATTCATTGATTCCTTCATTCATTCCCAGCAGGGTACTGTTTCTACGATTCGAATTTTGCCCCAAGAGCACGTTTGAGTGGGGATGGATGTCAAGCAACAGTGGTGCATGGTGTCTATCTTTGGCCAAGTAGGGTCATTTTTTGGTGATTATACAAAAACAAAAGCCTTGGGCGCGGGGAGTCATCGACTGAGAGAGAGAGGGAGACATATGTGGACGTGTGAGCCTGAATAAAGGGTACGATGAATGCGGGAAACAAAGAAGAAAATGAGATGATTGATCATGATGAACATGATGAGAATTTCAAAACTACTCCATCTCTATAAACTATAAAACAAGATTAAAGTTAAGAAAAAGAGAAAGAACAACAAGAAAAGATGACCTATCAACAGACAAACAAAGATTGATTAAAGCAAAGCTGGAAACAGCGACTGCAGAGAGTGCATGAGTGAGAATAAGATGGATATTAGTAGTGTTTTGTATTTGTCAAGCTGAGTGGAGTTACTGGAAAAGCATCACGTAAAGTTTTACCGGCTTGACTCGAGGGTTTCTCTCTTCTTTTCTCTGAGATGATAATTGCAGATGAAACTGGGGAGCTAGCCTTGAATCGATCTGATCTCTCATGCTGTGGTTTTAACTTTTAAGCACGCAGCAGATGAATAAAGTTGCTGAGACTCGGGCACATATGATCGATGCATCTGTCTTAAATTTTCACTTAAAAGGAATTGACACTTGGGTTTTGCTTTTGTTTTGACACTCTAATTATTTAGCGACAAAACTTTGGTGTGACTCTTCAGTATCTAAATGATTGTCTTCCACCTGCCTTTGTTTTTGTTATCTAACTCCCACTAACATTTGTATCAAACCTAAATTGGGTTAGCTAAATGATTTAAGTTACAAGTTAAATGGTTTAAGTTACAAGTTAAATGGTTTAAGTTACAAGTTAAATGATTTAAGTTACAAGTTAAATCAAACCTACTTTCTCAAAACGAAAATTGGGTTAGCTAGCTTTAGGGTTCAATTCTCTTCCTTCCAAATTAATGTGAAAATAAAGTGAAAAAGTATAGGGTAAACAACGAATTGAAATAAACGCATGTAGTTAAAAAAAGACAATGCATGCAAAATTAGCATTTGAACTCTACACGGATGAAAGCCAGTCTAGAGATTTTGTTTCCCCTTCTTTTATGTGGAGGTAAAAAGCTAGAATAGAGTTGCATTATCTCTCTATCTCTATAGTTTGGTGCCTCCTGATTTGTACTAGACCGGTTGACCCTGGTATTGACATATTCCTAGCCCAAACAGGGAGACAAATATGTATGTGATGTCCATTTCAGAATTGTCTTTTATAGCATGTGACCTATTGAAAGCATCTTCTTACCTATCCTTTGAAGGAACTAGGGAAAACGAAAAGGAGAGATGCGGAAACAATCTGCCAAAGCATTTGAAAGAAAACGAAAATACCCTATGTGATGCATAATGACAACTATCGAAGAATAATGAATATCAAGAACAGTTCGAATTAATATTGTAATTCACTTATTTTAATTTCATAATTTCTATTGTAATCATACGTATATGCATATTAATGAACGGTGATCTGGTTGGTTAAAATGTTTAAACGAAAATTATAATTTAACTCTATCTAGCGTTTAAAACTTAACCAGCAAAACTACTGTTAGTGTGATTATTATTTTTTGGAGAATGAATTATTTCGATCAATTTATCACTTGTAATTCTTAAAGCTGATGAACCGGTTCAAATATCAGTTTGGATAAAAAGTTAAAATCAGAACCGAATCAAACCAAAACCACCTATTTTTTTCAAGAATGTATTAAACCCGCACGCGATAAATGAATATATCCAAGAAAAAACATGCATGAAGAGGGCAAAACGACGACCGTGGGCATCTCTGTAAATGCAACAAACCACGAGGGCAAAACTGTCCCAAACAGAAACGAAGGCGCGCAACTCTCGAACAGATGTGCGGGCCAAAAAGAAGCAGCAGCGCCAAAGGCGCAGGCCTCCTGCATATCTTTTTCCCCTCTGCTCGTATCAGAGGCCTCTCTCCTTCGCCCACGAGGCTTCAATTCTACACAGCTGTTTCCTTCACGCGTAGTAAATGAAGTGGGGAAATCTGTGCGGGGTAGAGAGAGAGAGGCCTGGTGGTTGTGGTGGGTGGTGGTGGAGGCGGTCTGAATCACTGAGACGTACTCTTTTCTTGATTAACAACTAGGACAAGAAGGAACAAACGATTCAATCCCCCACGATAGTTGCTGCTGCTGCCAAAGGGTGAAGGGTCCTCTTCCTTGTTAACGGTGACAACTCTGTCTCTCAGTTTTGGCTTTGTTAATGGCCCTCTGACTTGACTGTCTCCTAACCCTAGCTAACTGAATATCGTTTACCACGTTCCTAGTTAGACGTACTCAGCGTTGTTCATGGTAAAATACAGTTTAAGGTAATATTTTTATTAAATTAACCACCCAAGTTCTAGCTAACAACATCGAGGTTTGATAGTTTCCCTTTCTTGACAATGTTAGGGAAGTTTACCTCCAGTAGCACATCCAATGCGGCGATGGGTTTTACGCCCCCATAAGGAGCGGAGTGACAAAAATTTTGAGAGTTCAAGAGAAGGTCACAATAAGACAAGCCGTTTATTATTATGATATGTATCAAGTGGTAGTGCAATGATGTATGCACTTGAGACATCCTAATAGCTACACTTGGTAGACATGATTCTTGTTTCTACATGCATGACCCGATCAATTGATTAGTCACTCGCCGTCAATTTTCGTTCATCTCTTTAAAAGCCATTGTTTAGAGCATTTGTATCAGTGTCTAAGTGTAACAGAAGCAGAGGAAATATTTGAGTCTTATAACGGTGACCGTTTGTTGACCGAACTAAAAAGTTATTGCTTGAACAAACTTTATTCGCTCGAGAACACAAACAAAAGAGACCAGTAGTTACCACTGTAGATACTTTTAACTTTTAACAACACGAAAAACCAACATACATTAGTAAGGCCTTATGTGATGTAGTTAAAATATTAGCACATGTAAAATGCTCTAATTAATTATGCATAAGATTATTGTAGCATGGGTACTGACCACTTAGATGACTTCAGATTTGAGCCAAATAGTTAAACGGACGAGATTATCGATGGCATATAATACCAATAGTAACGTGTGTCTTATAGATTTGGTTGCCTAATAATTGATACTAATTGTTACATAGATTTGGTTGCCTAATAATTGATACTAATTGTTACCAGAGATAGGTTGATGGTGACACATCATCTAAGGAGGAGTCAAATGAAGGTTGAAGGTGGAGGAGTCAAATGAAGGTTGAAGACGGCAGTCTTGATTTAATAAGTTACATAGTTAGATCGATCTACTATTGAAGTGACTCGAATGCCAGCGAGGAGCTGGCTAGAACAAAATGAAAATCTTGATCAAAACTGGATTTGGGTAACGGACTGTTATATATGACTTGAGGGATGATGGTTTCGCTTTTTCTGGAGGGATGATGGTTATAGAGAAAGGTTATATATGGTTATGATGAAAATTGTTGTGTTGATTGACAAAAGAAATGTAAAAGAAAAATAAAAAAATGATTCAAACAATGTCTGGCCTTTTAGATAAGTAAAATTTTAGTATCTCACGTTTCAAAACCTTCAAAACAGTATTCAACGTTCTTATCCCGACTGAAGAAATATATCTGAAACTATTAGTTCCTTTTAAAAAAACTAACAGCAAACATTTTTTCGACATGAAAAGACTTACCCTTTATTAACAGTGTCTGACCTTTTAGAGAAACAAAACTTTGGTGTCTCACGTTTCAAAAATTTCAAAACGGTATCCCACGTTCTTATCTCGACTGAAGAAAGGTATTTAGAACCATTAGTTCTGTTAAAAAAATATTTTTTATTTCTTTTTTATCTCTAAAATTCTACGTCTTTAAAATTAAGAACAATAATTAATTAAAATTTTATGTAAGAGTACATATAACTTAGTAAATTGAAAATAAAAGAGAAAAGATTGTCAAGAAAAAGAGAAGAGAGAAACGATGTCGCCAGAGAAAGAGAGAAGAGAGATGCGTCTCTAGAGGAGAAGAGAGAAAAGAGCAGTGTTGCCGTTAAAAAACAATCTTGTTGCGATAGTTATCGTCAGTGTCGAATAGAATTTGTCAAAATGGTAAACATTCTTAAACACAACTGTTTGTATTCGACACTCAAGGAAGTTTTCCACAGTCAAAAGATAAAGAGGAAGTTTATCTTTGAGCTCAATGAAGTTTTTTAATATAACTAATGGTTCTAGATACATTTCTTCAGTTAGAAGTTTATCTTTGAAGATACATTTCTTCAGAGATACTGTTTTAAAGTTTTTAAAATATGAGACACTAAAATTTTATTTCTCTAAAAAATCGGACACTGTTTGAATAAGTATTTCAAAAGAAAAATGTAATTCATATTAATAGACGACTGAATTTGATGACGTACATGAGCAAAACCATCCATGAGCAAAAATTATTTTATGACGAATCGTAACAAATAAAACTATCCTATTTGCGAGTGTGAATTTGTCGACTGCTTGATTTATTTTCTTTTCATAACATATTATTTCTTTTTTATGCGGTATTGTAGATGTCATTGGTGGTCATTCCTAGCTCCTAACCCCACTTCTTTATTCATACTCGACAGGCAAGTTAAAGGGTAGCTCATAGGTTAGGTAGACTTCTGTTTCTTACGATTATGTGATACAAACTTGGTTTAAATTTGTTGTTGAAAATAGATGAAAGGAACAAACATTGCTCTTACTGTCTTGTCTTTCCTAGTTCTTGTTATATTGAATGAAACAGGCCCGTTCAGACACGGGATAGCCATGCGGAATGAAACGAGACAAAACAGTGAGAGTCGTCTAATCTTTAATGAATTAATCAAATAGACAGAATAAAACAGACTCAAATGAACATGATAAAACATAATCAAACGAACATGATCAATTTATTAAAAATCAGACGGTTATCACCGTTTTATCTCATTTCATCCCACACAACTATCTCGTGTCAGAATCAATCTTGTTGAATAAAAAGTTGAAAACCCCCCCTTCTGTGGAGGGAAACAGGTTGAGACGGTAGTTTTCTTTTAATAACTTCATAAATAGTCTGTCAAGAAGAAGACAATTTTCCATTTTTTTCTTTGAAGAAAAAATAAAAGGCAATGGAAACCCCTTTTTGTCTTTTCATTGTTGCACAGACCTTCCTTTTGTCGTGGTGGAGGGCCTTCACCTACAGTGGTCGAGTGAGAAGAACTGAGATGGAAAAATTTGAGTAATTTAAAAGCTTTAAAGAGATAAAGAGGGCAAAGGCAAAAGGAGAGAGAGAAGAGAGGTGAGAGTGGGGGAGAGTGTGGGCAATGTACTGTCTTAACCTGTCCCCTCCACCCAACACAGTCCCTCACTTTCTCTCTCCATCTCTTCTTCTTCTTTCTCTGTCCAACAGCCGAAGTCGAAAAGCCATCACCACAGTGGCTATTTTCTTTTGCCTTTTGTTTTCCTATATTGGAATTCTCTATGTCCGCTGCTCCCTCTTTTCACTACCTGCAAATGGGTGTGGAGGATTCCTACTTTGAATTTCTTGATATTATTTGACACCCTTCTTTTCCTTCCTCAACTTCCACCCTTCTGGTTGTGGCTTGTTTAGTGTAATTGGGTTGGTGGGTTTGCCTCAAAATATGATCTTTCTGTAGTTTTCTCACTCCTCTTCTGTTTTAGCTTTCTCGGTACCCCTCAAAATATGAGTTTCTTGAAATAATCTGACCCCATTTCCAAACTTCCACTTGCTTTTCCACTTGGTTACTGGTACCCAAGTTTTTATATCTCTTAATTGTTGCTGGTGGGATTGTGCAATTAGCTGAAGTTTCTGTTTGAGCAACTCTGGGAACAATTCATGGAATTTGATCTGAACCATGCAGTAGTGGGTGATGTGGTGGAGAAGAATGCATATTGTAGTGGGGGTTGTGACAAGTGTGGTTGTGCTCATTGTTTGTCCTCTTCAACTTCTTCATGTTCTTCTAATTCATCATCAGCTCCTGTGGTTTCTTCAATGTATTTGGAGCTTTGGCACGCTTGTGCTGGTCCACTCATTTCACTGCCCAAGAAAGGAAATGTGGTTGTCTACTTCCCACAAGGTCATTTGGAACAAGTTGCTTCATCATATCCTCCTCTCTCATCCGTGGAGATGCCACACTTTGATCTCCAGCCTCAGATATTCTGCAAGGTTGTGAATGTCCAGCTACTTGTAAGTAACAGTTTTGGCCTTCTGAACTGGGTTCTGTTTAGTTTATCAGTTTCAAGCATTCTGACTCTTACACATATGATTTGGTTGTCTCTTGTATTTTTGAGACAGGCTAACAAGGAGAATGATGAGGTCTATACACATGTTACTTTGCTTCCTCAGACAGAGGTATGATGCTTGGTTTTAAGCAAAAGTAATTTTGTTGGAGCTGCTGTGCCATGTTGGACTTCTCTATATTGATTTGGAATTAAAGGGTTTATGTTAGAATACAATTCCATTTTCAGTTTGGGTTATGTTGATGTTGAATTTTGGGTATTCAATAGTTGGTAGGAAAGAATTTGGAAGGCAAAGAGCTTGAAGAGTTGGGAATGGAGGAGGGCGATGGGGGATCACCTACAAGATCAACCCCTCACATGTTTTGCAAAACACTTACAGCTTCTGATACCAGTACCCATGGAGGGTTCTCTGTTCCTCGCAGAGCTGCTGAAGACTGTTTCCCTCCTCTGGTGAGGATTAATGAATCTAATTTTCTTGCATTCACATTTCTTTTTATCTGGAAATTATGATTTTTGATGTAACCTGTTCTGCGTAAAGTGAAAGAAATTCTCTTTTTCAATTTTAGGATTATAAGCAGCAAAGGCCCTCTCAGGAGCTTGTTGCAAAAGACCTGCATGGTGTAGAATGGAGGTTTCGACATATTTATAGAGGTAACTAATTTTCTCATCACTCTGTGTTGTCTATTTGATTGAATTTTTATACAAACTGTTCTGTAATATTCATCAGGTCAGCCACGGCGTCATCTGCTCACCACAGGGTGGAGTATTTTTATAAGCCAAAAGAATATTGTCTCAGGGGATGCAGTGCTCTTTCTGAGGTGATTACTTTTAGTTGAATATGTTGCAATTTAATCACAGCTTAGAAATTAGTTCCATTTGTTTCCTGACCAAATTGAAGGCTCCTTTTGTTTTTTCAAATGGTGTGAATACAACCATGTTATGTATTGAGAGGATGTTTGCCCGTTTTGAGGGGCTCTTAGTATCACAACATAAAAACACTGCTTTTTCCTATAGTACTCAATTGTATTTCCATTATTCATTTATTTTAATTCTTAGTCTTTCGGAATACAAACTTATGTG
The DNA here is from genome assembly GCA_951800085.1 of Comarum palustre. Lineage (NCBI taxonomy): Eukaryota > Viridiplantae > Streptophyta > Magnoliopsida > Rosales > Rosaceae > Comarum > Comarum palustre. The sequence continues at coordinate 7,181,779 of OX637582.1, read as the reverse complement.
GTGACATAAATGAGGCCATAATTGGGTTTCTACATAATTAGCTGTAAGCCTGTGTACTGTTAATATAAACTTATGTGGTGACATAAATGAGCAAGAAGAGAATGTATGTCCGCGAAACAATTTTATTTATTTATTTATTCCCGTTCAGTGTGTGATGCTTTTGATAAATTAATTCAGTTTTGATGGCTGATGTTTGTAGGGGTGAAAATGGAGAGCTTAGGTTGGGCATTAGAAGAGCTGTTAGGCCCAGAAACGGCCTTCCTGATTCAGTTGTTGGCAACCTGAATTCTTATTCTAGTGTTCTTTCCCTTGTGGCTAATGCAGTATCCACCAAGAGCATGTTCCATGTATTCTACAGTCCAAGGTACTATTATGGTCACTTGAAAAATTGACAAGTAGTGTGTCTTTATGTTACTGTTCGACTCTAATCTTTGCTAATAATAGTATTTGATTTTTTGGTGGTACTTAGATAAAATCCATAAAAGAAGAGCTTCAGAGCAATTTTCCTTCTATTTCTTTTGCTAAGACCATGTGTATCTTCCTCTATGAACATTTTCACTACAAGAATGATATATTTTGTATCAGTCATATCTTCTTCTATAACAAATAACCGAGTATTCAATCTCTGCAGTGCATACTTTCCTTGTTCACTCCAAATAATTTTGGCTTACTGGAACTGAGAGCAGTAGTTAGGTCACATGACAAGCTGCCAATAAATATAATGTTCACTTCAAAACCCATAAATTCTTGTGATGGTTTTGAACATCTGTTGTTTAGAGGATGATTCGCGCTTTGGAGTAGACTTAGTATTATATCCTTAATCATGAGGACCTCTCTATCTATTGCTCAGATCTAGTAATCAATAATATCCTCTTCTTTCTCTAAATGTGAAACAGGGGATATATCATGTGTATAAGATGCTTACACATTAGCTTGACTCCTAGGAAATTTCCTAAGTGCTTGGTTAGGGTTATGCTCATTTAATTGCTGGAATGCAGGGCAAGCCATGCGGAGTTTGTCATTCCCTACCAAAAATATGTCAGAAGCGTTGCTAATCCAGTGACCATGGGGACAAGATTCAAAATGAGATTTGATAGGGATGATTCACCAGAAAGAAGGTCTCATATAAATATTTAATTGTTAACTTTACTAGCATGGTGTTCTTATTACATCTTATTGATGTCAATTCTGGTTTCTTGTAGGTGCAGTGGTATAGTGACTGGCATTAGTGACTTGGATCCCTATCGATGGCCAAACTCAAAATGGAGATGCTTGATGGTATGCTCTGTACTTTATTATACTTATTTTATCTTCATGAATTGCATGTTATTAATTTTTTCTGTCGTTAAAGTTTGCTCAGACAATTGTCATTACACCCGCCCCTCTCCAAGTTCTGTTTGCATGAGAATTCGATTTTTTGTGTTTGCATTTTTCGGAGAGAGAGAGAGAGAAGAAAGATTGCAATTGGGAAGAATAAGCGCAAGGCTTTTTTTAACATTTTTTATTAATAACTCACACCCTACATATGTCGTGAGGTTTGAACCCGTGACCTCAAAGTTGTCAATTAAACTCCTTAACCAACCAAGCCACGGTTCACCAACAAGTTCTAGACTTTGATTTTAGGGTTACTGTTGGTTTGTCATCATGTGTACAGATACACTACATCTACACCAGGCCAAATTCAGGAACTCTAGTTCTTTTATTGCAGTGGCAAAATTTCTATATTTACGCCCTTTGAATGATGTTTATCAGGTGAGGTGGGATGAAGATATAGGGAATGATCATCATGAACGTGTCTCTTTGTGGGAGATTGACCCTTCTGTTTCTCTCCCACCTTTGAGCATTCAGTCTTCTCCAAGACTGAAGAAACTGCGGACAAGTCTGCAGGCGTTCCCTCCTAACCCTTCCATTCCTGGTAGACTTCTTGAGTCAGATAACATTACTTTTTTTCCTTCTTTCCCATAAGTGGTCTCTGAATCTGAATTTTCTTGCAGCTGGAAGTTGTGGGTTTATGGACTTTGAGGACACAGTTAAGTCCTCTAAGGTCTTGCAAGGTCAAGAAAATATGGGTTTCATATCACCCCTCTATGGATGTGATACATTAAAGAGCCCTGTGGATTTTGAAATGCAGCCTTCGGCACATCAAAATCTTGCATCACATATAACACAGAAGGCTACTATTGGCGAGTTCATGAGAGCTCACCACACCAGTTACACAGGATTTGCGGAATCTGATAGATTTCCAAAAGTCTTGCAAGGTCAAGAAATATGCCCATTGAGATCCTTGTCAGGAAAAGCAAATTTTAATCTGGGTGATTGGGAGTCCAATCGTGGTAGCACATCTTTCCACAGCTATCAGGCACCCAAACCAAATTTGTTCACTCCGGGTTCTGAATCGCTTCTAAACATGTATTTTCCCTATGGTGACATTCACAATGTTGGCCAAGATCCCATGATGCGCTCTAACACTACCAACTTAGCCAGAGAAAATATCAAAGCAAACACTTATTCTGTTAAGATGGGAGTTGCAACAAATGAAGTTGGAAGGCCAAAGACCTCCAGTGAGTATCAGCGACAGGAAAGTACTTCTGCTCCTTCAGTGACTAATGTAAAAAGTCCAAAAGAGGTCAACGCTGATGGAACTACCAGTGGATGTAAACTTTTTGGTTTTTCCTTATCAGGGGAAACTCCTACTCTGAGTCAGATTTCCAGTAAGAGGAGCTGTAGAAAGGTATGCTATAATCCCCCAAACTTTGGTTGTTATTTGCCAGGTCTTGGATATTTTTGCCAACTGATGTTACAATATTAAGTGAAGGTTCACAAGCAGGGCAGCTTAGTGGGAAGAGCTATTGATCTCTCGAAACTGAATGGTTATGGTGACCTGCTGAGCGAACTAGAGCAGCTATTTAGCATGGAAGGCCTTCTACAAGATCCTAATAAAGGATGGCGGATCTTGTATACTGACAGCGAGAATGATGTCATGGTTGTTGGGGATGACCCATGGCAGTGAGTCTCTAATTTCAGTTGCCTTCTGTTTTCTAGTGACCACAACCCTCCATCCAATGGATATAATTTCGGAAGTTGCTTGTGTTAAGTCTTATGAATTTAGTTTCTTATCGTTTGTTTGAACATATATATAAGCTTCTGGTAATGATGGGTTCTTGGTGCAGTGAGTTCTGCGACGTGGTATCCAAAATTCACATATACACCCAGGAGGAAGTGGAGAAGATGACAATCGGAATGATCAGTGATGATACCCAAAGTTGTTTGGAGCAAGCTCCACCTATGCTGGAAGTGTCAAAGTCCTCATCAGTTGGGCAGCCAGATTCTTCTCCAACAGCAATTAGGGTCTGAGAAAGTTTCAATGCTGTAATTATGTTATAGTTTAACGTCTGAACTTATGTTAATGGCATGTAGTCAGCATGCATGCCGGAACAATTTAAGTTGTCGCTGGTTTCTGGATTTTAAGATGGAACTTAGTAGTGGCCGTTGCAAGTCTTGATTCTTGAAGGTGGGATGTGTTCGGTGTTCAGTCGATTAACCTCTTTCATTATGTGTTGAATGCTGCTGACTATTTAATCTTTTACTCTGTATAAACTGTTGGAAGTGGTGTTGTTCTCTAGGTTACCAGCAGTAGTGTACAAAAGACCAGAATTTCGGGACTTATTTGGAACCTCAAAAGGTGTTGATCTCGGGAAGCCATGTTTTAATTACTATAAAAAATTAAAGTGTAGACAAATTAAAGGTTGTGGTTGATCATTAAAGTTTGAAGATATGAAAGAATTATTAGAATTTAGACTTGAACTTTTATTCTCAACATTTTTCGTACATCTCGGTTTTGGCTCAAGATTTGACATGTAGTCTAATAAAAGATACCTATAAAGGAATAAACAAATAAGTTCAGAAAAAACAATACATTTTAAAAAGAAAAGAAAAAAGAAAGTAGAGTCGAATGAATATAGAAATTTGTCACTCAGTTTCTAATCATATCATCAAATTAGTCGATCATTTTTGTAAAATGTATAACACTCAAAACCAATAAACAAGAGAAAATTGTAAAGATGAGCTTAGCAGAGCAGCTAAAATGAAGAATAAAGACTAGCTTTGAAATATCAATGAGGGAAGAATGGTCGTGAGAAATTAAGAATTGTTCTCTCGTGAATATTTAAATATGAATGTCGAGCTAAATGTGATTGTCAAGCTACGGTGAAGTAAGTGATACGAGTACAAACTAAAATAAAGAGGAAGCTGAGTAAAGTTGGCATTGTGATGGGGGCTGATGAGTAAGATCGAGAATCAGGGTCTTTGAGGATGCTTAATTTGGTTGAAAAGATTAACACACCGCCAAGTTAATTAACATATACCTAATATATAATTTTTAGTCTTTTGGCTTGGGGATGCTTGAGCATGCCCTCCTTCCTTACTGGCTCCGCGCCTGAGACTACCCATGTAGTACCTGAATTTTTAAAGTGATCAATGTAGTATCCATATTCTTTTTTTAGTATCAATAACATGCATGTTAGAGACAAAAGTGTAAAAATAATCTTTTTTTAGTGTTGTACTTAGGTTATTTTACAAACTAAAACCTATTCACCTATGAATTTAAGAACTAGCATTCAACATGCCAAGACTTCACCTAACGACTTCCTATCTAAATGGTTACTATACTGGAGGAATAATTGTTGTCTTAAAGTGAAAGATTCATAGTTTTTAGTGTAAAATATCTTAAATACAAAATTTAAATTAGCAACTGAAAGTAAAATAATTCTAAAACAAAAATATTTTTGTGACGGAATTATGAACACAAGCTAGAATTTATTTATCATAACTATAAATACAGAACTCAGAGTCTCGTTTTTGGGTAAACAACTATAAAGTGTTTAGCAACTCATAATTATAATTACAAGTATAAATACTTACTTGTAATAAAAGCAAATCACACATAATGATTACAGACTGAAATCTTCACACAGTACTCACACTCACACTCTTATTTCACACTTATACTAGAGACAATATTTACACACACTATTTCTCTGGTTTTCTAACTTCGAGAGGAAGGTTGAGAGTGTTTCCAACTTTTGTTTCAAGTTTTTCCATGTCTTCTCTCGAAAGCTTGAGGTTCCTTATATAGTACACGGACTCCAAACCTGAATTAAACACAACTAAGAGAAAGTGGGAGACAGGAGGAATCAATCTTTACTTTAGCAAAAGTAAAGTTATTTATTTTCATGCGTTGGCAGCAAAAATAAGAACGCACTGAGTTTAACAAAAGAAAAGTCTTTTGTCATGATGCATCGGCCACCGCTCATTTCTCCATCATGTGTTACTGTGTTGTAATATTCTTCATTAGTGCAATCATAATCAGCCAACGAATCTTGGCCCTCTTGTTCCCCTTCTGATGCTTTTTCATTTTTTTTCTTCACTGTCTAAGTCTGAATCATAAGAAAAGGGATAAAGAATCTTATATCTTTTTTCCTTCTCTACTTTTTCAAGTCACTGTAGTAGCTAGAGTGCAATCAACTTCATTTCTCATGATGACCGAGAAAAAATCACAATTCACTGGTGGATGATGATTATAGCAAAAAAAACATTATTTTTTCTCCACTTGCCAAAAGGCTTGAATCATAATATCTTCGAACCATGTTTTTGATATACATGATTATCATGGCCTTCATCCATGGGATACTCTGATTTGGACTGTCATTTCCGCTCATTCTGTTTTATCCTTTAATCGGACCTTGTATTATCCTGACATAATGATAAGAAGAGATATAGTTCATTTGTTCTTTCAACATTTTCCACTCAGGTGGAGTTGATATAAACTTTAATCTCAGGATACATCCGTCTGACCTAATGTTCTTGACAGCTTGAACTATAAATTCAGGGAATCCCTCCAATTCTTCATTAGACTTTGTCCAAAGATTATAAACAAAATCATTCTCCATTAGCCACAGTTTTTGTTTATGAGGGTGTTCAGCTTATACATTATCCAGATATCTCCCATAATATGGGCCAGGAATAGCAAATAAAGTTGGTGGAATCATCTTTCCTTTTACCAGATGCTCATGGAATTTGAATCATTCAGACTGTTTCATTGTTGTCATAAGGATCTTAGCACTTTCTGGGTTTTCTAGGTATACTACTTTAGACTTTTCCTTCTCTTTTGCATGGATTCCATGTAATTCTTCTGTAAGTGCTTCAAAGGTTCCAAGCAAATGATCTTCATTTTCTTCATGGAATGCATAAAGAATATTATCTATGATAATCTTTTGTTTGAACACCAACAACCTTTTCGTCTGGAAAACTGGTTCTTTAAAATTTTTTAAAGACTAACCATAAATAGTTTCTTCCCTGAAAAACCACAGCGATCTATTTCCCCTAAAAGGGGCAATTCTTTTTTTGGCAAAGCAGCAGCCATTAACGGACTTGATATGCCTTTATTGTCTGTCGTTTCAGATGGGATAGCCGGACTTTTACCTTGAGACCAATCAGTTGTGGTTGTATCTTTGGGTTACAACAAATACTCCTGAGTGAGCTTTTCTTCTTCACCGGACTTTCCAGACTAAGTTTCAATTTGCAAGGAGAATTCTGAGCTTTTTTCCTAATCAGCTGGCTTTAACCTGTCATGACATGTTGCTTGACTTGTTTCAGCTGCTCCATAAGATACAATGAATTGATAACCTGGTCCATCATGGAGAGGACCTACAGTCTTATCACCGCTCTTGTATCTTTCCCAAAGATTCTTCTCTCTTGATTCTGGTTTTTTATGTCTTGGGTTAGTTCTTCATCCCTGTCATCTCTTTGAAACATTGTCATTTCAACATCATATTCATACTGAGACAAAAACATTTGCCATCTCACCACTTTTCCCCTATCCGCAGCATCAGTTAATTTATAGTTTTTAAATTTTTTTACTCTTTTAATATCAGTCCTGACTACAAATTTGTTCTCTAAAAAGGCTCCAGCACCCTTTATACTTTTAATAAGAGTAAAGGCTTCTTTGTCTTCAGTAGAATAGTTTAACTCTGCTGCGCTAAACTTTTCTGAGAGAAATTACAAATCTTCTCATGATTTGTATCTGGAGCAATTGCCAAGACAACTCCTGTCCAGTAATAATCATTTACATCAGTCTGCAAAATCATCTAATATCATTCTTCAGGTAACTGTAAAGGAGGCAGATTCTTGGTTAGATCTTTGATCTTTCTAACAATATTACTGTCATCTTCTTTGAATGACCATTTCTTTTTGGAGGTTGTTTTTGGAGAGAGTAGAGCAGTAAGACCACTAACTTGAGGAATAAAATCTCTCGCAAAATTGACAACTCCCAAAAACCTTTGCAGGGACTTTGCATCATGAATATGATCTGAGAACTGATTGATTTTTTTGACAATATGATCTTTGAGACGAATCTCTCCATCTTTAACATGAATGCCTAAGAAATCGATTTATCCTTTTATGAGATGAATCTTCTTTTGTCCAAGGATGATTCCCTTCTGGACAATCAATACGCATACTTGTTCAAGATGTTTTAGATGTTCGTTCATAGTTCGCGAGAAGACAAGAATGTCATTTATATAATCTATACAGAAATCTGAGTAAGGTTTGAAAATATTATCCATTTTCCTTTAGAAAATAAACGGGGCATACTTGAGGCCAAATGGCATGACCAGCCATTCATAATGCCCTTGAGGTGTTCCAAATGTCGTTAAAGAATGGAGTCTGGATGCATCTTGACTTACCAAAATCCTGATTTTGCATCAAATTTAGAGAAGATCTTGGCTCCTTTGAGTCTATTGATAAGCACTCTTACCTAGGCTATCTGGTAACCGTCCTTGATTGTCTTTTTGTTTACATCTTTGTAGTCAATTACCATTCTAGTCTTTCCTCTTACTTGCTCTGCATGATTTCTTACCAAGAAGGCTGGAGCATGATAAGGACTATTGGAAGGTTTAATTATCTTCTTTTCGAGCAACTTTTGAATTTGACTTTCCATCTCTTTTTTGACATCTTCCCTATAATGAAGTTTTGCTTTAACATGGCAAATAGTATTTGAATCATGCATTTTGAGCTAACAGTATACTAGATCTTTTTCCCAGTATAGCTGAGGATCTTCACTGAGTACTGGTTTCAGCAAGTTTTTTATTTCTGCAATAGTTGACATTCTCTTCTGATCGATCTTGTTAGCATACACATTTAGGTTATGTTCTCTGATAAATTCTTCTTCTCCATCTGAGCTTTCTTGCTCTAATGAATCTAAATCAGACTCATCTAAAGGGAAATCATACTCTTCTTCTGACTTAGAATCTTCTGAATTCAACCATTCATTTACCAATATTTCACTGTAACCATTCAAATGGTCATTTAGCAGCAAAACTGGCTTATAATCACCACTCTTCACTGACGATCTATGATAATGGTCTGTAAATCCTAGACTTGTAACGCTTACAGCGTTGGTAAGACGAGATTCCCAAAAGAATTTGTTATTATTTTCCAAACCAACAGGTTCTGTGATAAGGTCTTTTTCCTGCCTTATTGCAGAATCATTGATGAAACCAAATGACTCCTTTAATTCCTTGTTCTGGCTTAATGAAGTTACTAACTTCATTCTCTTCAAATCTTCTTCTAATTTATGTCTCTGTTGCTCCTTAGTTTCGTATAAATCTTTATATTTTTGTTCTATTATAGTGTGAACTTCATTGTCTTTGGTTTTCCTTCGTAATTCTGCAATGAAGCATTCTCGATGATAGGTTTCACCTGTACTTTTACAGTGCATTGAAATTGAATTACTATCATCGCAGTTGTAGTAATCACATGTAAATCATCCTGGATTGGGGTGGAAGTTACTGATAATATCAGTAGTTTCTTCCTTCCAATTTAGGACCTTTAGGACACACATAGATCGAGATCCATCCTCTTCTTCTTCAGAACTTTCTGATGTGTGATTTATTTCACTTTCTGATGGGTACTCAAGAGAATATATTGAATCATTCTCTTCATCAGAATAGACTATCTCAAAACCCTTCAGATTTGCATATTCTATTCCTGCATCATATTCTTCAATTACAACCTGTGCAGACCTCTTTTCCTTTTTAGGACACCCATTTGCATAATGTCCTTCAGCCTTGCAAAGCCAACATCTGCATTTCTTCACTTCTCGAACGAAATTTGAGGAATTAGTTCTTTTCGTCTAAAAAATCTCTTCATAGGAGAAGATCTTTCTCCTGTAGAGCTCTTTTTGAAGGAGGTTTTCCTGAATTTATACTTCTTTTTAGAAGCAAAATTCTTTCTCGGCTTGTTGTTTGAGAACTTTTTCTTGTATTTCTTCTCTATGTGACATCCCCACTGCGTTGGCGTTTCCAATATCTTAGGACACATATTTTCAACTCCTCTGAGTTGCTTCTTCGCTGTTTTGGATTGTTTGTTCTCAAAACATTGCTTTCTCAGGAGATCTCTGACTCTTTCAGCAATTTCTCTCACCGTAAACAAAATATAAACATGACGAGATTACAGTAGGTTTAGATTAGCAACAACAAAAATTATGTATAAAATTAGCAATATGGAAAATGTTAAAAACCAAAGGAAAACTGAAATTATATAGAAAATGTCAAAAACCAAAAGGCAAATATAAATTATATAGAAAATGTCAAAAACCAAAAGGCAAATCAGTGGGTTTCGAATTGGGGGCCAAATATTTGTTAAAAACACGCTGAATACGTTGCAACATCATGACTAGATGGTTCAATACATTTATTCAATTGTATGTATATGCTTTGGTTTAATTTTGGTTTTCAAGACTAGGTTGGATCCGCCCCTGTCTACAGTTACAAGTGAACTTCAAATTAGCGCAATTTTCAACAGGAAAATCTCATAACTTATTTACTCTTAGTAAAAATAACAGCAAGTCCACAACGAGATAAATTCATGAGAGACCAAGAACATAACTAGAAAGATACTTGGGAGTACACGTAATGAAAACCTAATAAACTTTGTGTTAGAATTTGGTTGCCTCTATTATGTATATTGAACAAGATATGATAATGATCAATTCACTTTGGCAAACGAGGCAGAAGAAAACTCAGTTGAATATTCGAAGCAAATTGTTGCAGCCTCTAATATTTCTTACTTCTAGAATTCATACCGAATACACAACATTCTTGCTCATTATATAGTGATCAAGATATTCTAGAAAATAACTAATTAAAAAATCTACAAAAGATTTAATATTTTACTTTAATTACAAAGATCTAATTCATAATTTGAGTGGAGGTGAACATTAGAACAAGTGGAAGTAAATATCTGCAGTGAGTCATTGTTTCTTCTGCAGTTTTCTAGTGTTCTCAGGAAGCATTAACTTCAACACTATCTTTTAATGCTTTGCTTATCCACTCCTAGTAGACCTCTGAGGTATTCAAACCTCTATATTCGAAGAGCTTTTGGTGAAGATATCTACAACTTGGTCATCTGTATTGCAGTACATCAGATCAATCTCATTCTCTTCAACTACATCCCCGATGTAGTAGAATTTCAAGGCAATATGTTTTTCCCTATTGTGATATACAAGATTTTTTCTCATGGTAATTGCAAACTTGTTATCACTGAGAATGGTTGTTGCAGATCCTTGCTTCTTATTGCCAATGTCTTCAATGACTCTTCCAAATTTTTTGAAAAATGACAATTGATGCAGATACATACTCTGTTTCAGTTGTAGACAGTGCTACTGATTTTTACTTCTTTGAAGCACAAGAGAACACACCAGTTTCAAGTGTGAAAGCATATCCAAATGTGTTTTTTAAATCATCAGCACTTCCTCCCTAATCACAATCACATAAACCAAAGAGTTTTGGTTTCACATTCCTCTCATACATAATTCCAAAGTCCATTGTACATTGTATGTATCTCAGGATTCTCCTTGTAGCTTTATAATGAATCTTTGTGCATAAATCAGAACATCAGACTTGCAACATATATTATATCAAGTCTTGTAAGTATAACAAACTTCCTACTAAACTTCTGTATAAGCTCTTATCAGCACTACCATTTTCATCTTATTTTGAAATTTTTTTCATTGACAACTAGAGGTGTTGCATTTTGAACTTCTCTATAATTGTCTTTACATATTTTTTATGAGTAATGAAGATTCCCTTCACTCCTTGAATAATTCTATCCCTAGAAAATAATGCAGGATTCTCAAATCACTCATTTCGTATTTCTTCATCATATCAAACTTGAAATTTGAAATTATCTTTTCACGGCTTCCAGTAAATACCAAATCATTAACATATAAAGAGACAATAAGTATGTTTGATTTACCTACAGTTTTGGTGTAGAGAGCAGGTTCATTTTCAATCTTTTGAAACTCTCTATGAAATAGGAATCAATCTCACCATACCAAACTCTTGGGACTTGTTTCAAACCATAAATAGTCTTTTTCAGTTTTTAAACTTTCTGCTCTTTATCCTTGATGATGAAACCTTGTGGTTGCTCCACAAATACTTCTTCTTTCAACACTCCATTCAAAAACAGTGATTTGACATCTAACTGGTGCAAGAACCAGCCTTTTTGTGCTGCAAAAGAAATAAGACCTCTTATTGTCTCATACCTTGCAACTGGTGTAAAAGTTTTATTAAAATAAACTCCAGGTATGTGTGAATACCCTTTTGTCATCAATCTTGTTTTGTATCATTAAATAGAACAATCTGCATTCAGCTTGGTTTTGTAAATACACTTCAAACCAAAGACATCCTGTTGTCTGTTTATCAATAAGCTCTGATGTGTTGTTTTTCACAATCACATCTATTTCCTCCTTCATTGTCGTTTTCCACTCATCTTCCTTCACAGCTTCTTCAAATCTTTCAGGCTCAAATAAGCAAGCATTGTAGCTTTCATACACTTGATTTAAGTTTCTCATCCTTATTGGTGTAGATTGAGTATTTGAAGGTGCTGGTGGTGGTTGCTCATAACTTTGAGGTGGAGTTTGTTGTGGTGGATTGAGTTCCAACTCTTCTAGAACATCTTCATCTTGAACAACGTTATCTTTAACCCATTGTTGCTGGACTGAGCCTTTACTTCTAATCCCAAGATGAATTCTCACTGAAGAGAATATCTTTACAAATAATCATTTTTTCAGATTAAAGAGCTATAGCTCTTTGTGTGCAAGCAGTATCCCATGAACACACACATTTCACTTAATTCATCAAACTTCTTCCTCAATACTTTTGGGATGTGTGCATAACAGATTGAACCAAACACCCTTAAGTGATTGTAAACACGAATTTATCTGCACAAATAATAGAACAACACGTGTATAAAATCATAGAATTTTATTGATGAATTTGCAGGTTATAAATCTTTATGAACTCATATGATTCTATCTCCGAATTTGGATTTGACTCAATGGTGACAAGACACTTGTTCTTGAGATGATAAAGGGGTCCCGAGAACTGATCACGCGCATGACGGGTATTTGGATTTGGCTTTGGCTTTGATGAAGAACAGACTATTTAGGAGTTTGGTTGTTCTTTAGGAGTCTTTTGAGACTTTTGAGCTCTCGAGAGTAATTTTTCTCTCTGGTCGGAAATCCTCATCTTGATATGATCAGAGGGTATTTATATTGTCGACACTCCTCTGTATATGACATGTAATGAATACGCCGAATGAATCTTATCAATAATAATTGAATCAATTAATTTTGATTGATAATTATCATAATTAAATCAAATCATCTTTAACTAATTGATTTAATTATTTCCGTTAAGGCATGAATAAATTGATTAAATATCTGATTTTAATTCCGACAATCAATTTAATTTGATTGTTGATTGATTGACGGATGATATTTAAGACACGTTTACTAACTTGGATGAATCGGTATTAACAAGTATCAGTATCAACAAGAATCAGTATCAGAATATTTCATACCATTCTACTGTTTACTTACCATAATGAATCAAAACAGTAATGAAACTAATTACGATTGATGTTGTTTACTTATCATATGAAATCATAATCAAAAATACTCTGAATACTAAAATACCCCTGCAATAAATAAATTTAAAATACCCTTATAATACTATATATATACATATTATATACACACATACACATACATATTTAGGGTTGAGTACTTTAGAAATATTATAAATACAATACAATTTAGAAATATCCCCAATTTAAAATATTATAATATATTTTTGGGTTGGGTAATTTAGAAATATTATTAATTATGTTAGGATATTTTAGTGAGAAAAAGTTGATTCTATTACCTTGATTTTGATACTCATCTCCCCCCTTTTGGGTATCGAATAAGGGGTTTCATCAGGAATCGATTCCTGATAAGCAAGTGAGACCCACATCTATTCCAATACATTAACATGTTAGTAAACGCAGGATTTCATTGATTCCGGAATCAATTACACCACTCACAATTTCATTCCAGGTTAGTAACACATGTCCTTAATGTTTACTTTTAGTCAGGATTTGACAAATCTGTTGTTGACCGTCCTGTCACCCGTCGCCACATGTCATTTATGGAGTCTCTTTAACTTTGCTGACTCACAGGCCACATATACGATTTATCGGGCTCACATATGGTTTGAATATTCAACGATTTTATTTTCGTTAAATTTATGTGTCTACAGTGATTTACACATGGCTTCCTTCCACTCTATGCTTCAAAGCAGTAGTTGAATGTTTGTTCATCAAATAATTGCTTCAAAGGATGTTATCAAGATGAGTCATGTTATGGACAATCGAAAATCTAGGACTGGGCATGGGACGGGATGAGACGAGATTCGCCGAAATATATTATCAGGACGGGACAGAACGGGATTGCATTTTTAGAAATGTATCACGTACGGGATGATCCTTTCGGTACCGGGACAGGATCGGGATCCCGTAATGAGAGAAAAAAACATGAAAAAGATAAATTGATCCTAAATTCTTGAAGAAATTTATATCTATTTTTTATAAAGTCAATATGAATCCATCCAATATTGATGAGGGTTTTATTGTGAATAATATAAATAAATATATATATATATATATATATATATATATATATTCTATGATGTTAGTTTTTACATGGTATAATTGCCTCGGTTCTAAACTCCTAACTCTATATAAGTACAAGACGAACAAACACTACCAGAAAAAAGACTTTCGCCGACTAAAGTGGAATTTTAGCAGACGGAATAATTTTTCGTCGGCTATACTGGAATTTTATCCGATGAAAATTTTTTTCGTCGGCTAAAGTGATTTTTTCGTCGCATATAGTCTGTGAACTTTAGCTGAAGAAATTTGAAAAGTTTAGCCGACAAAATTAGGGTATTTCGTCGGCTAAAGTACCTTTTAATTACAAAATTGCACTACGGATATTTCGGTGTCCGATTGACTATTTTGATACCAATCTGGAAGCAGAACGCCTCTATGAATCAAACTCATCACTAAGGCCATGACATATGGCCTTTTTTGATCATCCGAGTTCGTTTAAAGCTTCAAAATGAAGTTTTTCTAAACACTTAACATACGAAAATGCCCATATCTATACCTATATGGGGTATTTTGGTCGAACCTTAACCACAACAAACACTCACCATAATGAGACGCAATTGTCCATCTAAAAATTTTGAGACATTTACCACTCTATGATAGGGCTCCCATATAGATAAATAATGGTAAATATTAGGCATGTTGTAATTCCGTCATCAAAATTTACAACCAAAAATACGACCGTCATATATTATCAATCTGTTGAAATATGTATATTGAAAAAAATTCAACTTGATCCGATAAATTTAAGGGCTTCATCCGAACGGTTAATCTCGTAGGTCAAACCCCTAAATTTTATTGACTGCAACTATCGGCACCGAGACTTTACCGGAATTACGTGATTTTTCAACCGTAGACATATTTCACCATTCTGGTCATATCTTATTTCATGACTTTTTGAGTTTGAAGTTTCTACGTAGAGTTTGTTTTAGAAACGGAACATTTACTTAAAGCTTAGTAAACAAGTTATACAACATTAGTAGGTATCTTGTGATTCAGATGATCAAAGTTGAGAAACAAAATTCCGAGCGTATGATATGATCATTATGTTGAAATATGTCTATAGGAAAAAATTCAACATAATCTGACAACGTTAAAGGCTCGATCCTTACGGTCAATCTCGTAAGTCAAACCCCTTAATGCACGGAAAAGGTCATTTGACCGTCTAAATTACGTATTTTTCCCTGACCTTCAACTGAAAATAGTTTTAAATCGATGAGACGCAACCAGTGGTATAAAAATTTTATGAAAAATAACCACCGGAGATAGGGCTACCGCTAGGGAGAAAGAATAGAAAATTGCATTAACCGCAACTATTGACACCGAGACTTTACCGGAATTACGTGATTTTTCAACTATCAACGTATTTCACCATTCCGGTCATATTTTATTTCACGACTTTTTTTCGTTTGAAGCTTTTACGTATAGGGTTTAGGGTTTTAGCCTACGAAATTAGGGTAATTCGTCGGCTAAAGTTAAATAAATAAATAAAATAAATAACTATAGCCGACGAAATTAGGGTAATTCGTCATCTAAGGTTAAATAAAAAAAATAACGAATTACCCTAATTTAGTCGGCTAAAGTTAAATAAATAAAATAAATAAATAACTATAGCCGACGAAATTTATTAAAATTCGTTGGCTAAATTTAATTCAAAATTTTTGAGGGGAAATTTTGAAATTTTTCGACTAAAATTTTGAAGTTTAGCCAACGAAATTAGGGTATTTCGTCGGCTAAAGTTCAAAATTTTCTATATCTTTCATTTTTCTCCTCCTTCTCCTCTTCATCTTCCTTCCTCCTCCTCCTCCTACTCCGGCGGCAACAACGTACTCCTCATCCTACCTCCTTTCCTCTTCCTCCTTCCACCTCCTCTAAATCCTTCTTCTCCTCCTCCTTCCTCCTCCTCTAAATCCTTCTTCTCCTCCTCTTTCTCC
This sequence comes from Comarum palustre, assembly GCA_951800085.1. Classification (NCBI taxonomy): domain Eukaryota; kingdom Viridiplantae; phylum Streptophyta; class Magnoliopsida; order Rosales; family Rosaceae; genus Comarum; species Comarum palustre. Next base: position 7,165,796 of record OX637582.1, on the reverse strand, counting down.
TCTCCTCCTCTAGCTCCTCTCTCCTCCTCTAGCTCCTCTCTCCTCCTCCTAGCCTTGCTCCTCCTCTTCTCCTTCGATCCTCCTCTTCTCCAATTCTCCTCTTCTCATCATTCTCCACCACCGGTGTAAAAACGAAAAAGAAGCACAAAATTTTTAATCAAAAATACAAGAAATAAAAAAAAATTAAAAAAAATATGAAAAAAATAAAATAACTATAGCCGACGAATTTTATTAAAATTCGTCGGCTAAAGTTTAAAAAAGAAAAATAAAATAAACAAAATAATAACTATAGCCGACGAATTAAAAAGAATAGCTATAGCCGACAAAATTTAATAAAATTTTGTCGGCTAAAGTCCAAAAATTCGTCGGCTAAAGTCCAGAAATTAAGCGACGAAAAATTTATTCGTCGGCTAAATAAATGACTTTAGCCGACGATGAACAATAATTTGGTCGGCTAATGTCTTGGCCGACGGTTTTTTCCCGACGACTTCTTAGCCGACGAAAAAATTTCGTCAGCTAAAGTAGTTGTTCTAGTAGTGAAAAATTGATAAAATGAAAGGGGAATCAATAACCAATTAATTAAATGTTTGTAATTTGCATATAACTAATTAATTAAGATCTCGATAAAACTCTCAAGTTTGAAAAATCAAAAGAGCTTCGTTGTGATGACCGATATCTTTCGCATAATCATTATCATCAAATATGAATGAATTATCTAACTCTTGCTATGTGAAACTAGTATTGTGAATTTATGTTTAGGTTTTGGATGTTTCTTTGAGGATTTTTGAGTTCATTGTATGATTATACACCGTAAAAATCAGATGGTTATGATCGGATACAAGTACATTTATACGTACTTTCGGGATGCTCACGTCTCTTCCCGATCCCGTTCAGTTTCTAAACTATCAGGACGAAACGGTATAGAAATTGGAGTTCATATTGACTTTATAAAAATAGATATAAAATTTATTCAAGAATTTAAAATCAATTTATTTCTTCTATATATATATATTTTTTATTTTTTTATCTATCGTGCAGGATCCCGGTTCCGTCCTGATCTCGTCCCGATACCGAACGGAATCGTCTCGTACGGGATACATTTCTAAAAATGCAATCCCGTCTCGTCTCGTTCCGATAATATATTTTCGGAACGAGACGGGATTCGCCGCATCCCGTCTCATGCCCAGCCCTAAGTAACAAAGCAATTCTCGAAGACAAGCTCAAACCTGGTCAGATCATTGCCACTGTTAGTAGAAAATGGAAAGGAGAACAGACTCCGATATAGAGAATTTCAATTAAAGCATTGCAGACATACGTATCGCTTCCTCGCATGCCGAGTTTGTCTAATTTTTGGGCAGTACTGAACCTGCATGGAGGTATAATTGACTCAACAACCATGAAAAATTTCAAGAAATTCCATTTTGCGCTTTGTTATTACGTATTTATATTTTAGTAAAATGCATGTCCTGGTAACAAAGGGATAATAGCAATTATACTCAATAAAAGAAAGAATTAGATAGTTTATGATCAAAAATCCAAGCTACAGAGTTGGCCACATATAGACTGGGTAGCGTATAATCTATTTTGACATTTTTACTCTTGCACACAGATGCCCAAGTTTTCAAACAGAAAATAGCTGTGTGATTATGAAATTACCCGGGCATTCCCTTCTCAATGATGAATGCTGTTATTCCCTTTGAGCCTGCAGTTATGTCCGTTTTTGCGTATACAACCTGATCCATATAATTGTTAGTCACAGCCAATTCATAAATATCTTATGGAAGAGACAAATTTACGAACTGAACAATATGCATTGATAATATAAATACATGCCACTTCATTCACACAGTATCCTATGATAGTACTTTACCACCACTGAAAATAATCCCAAATGGATATAGGTCTAACATAAGTTTTAAAGATTGACAAAAGGTTGGTCTGCATCTGCTGCAGTTCAACAATGACTGCAGTTCAACAATGAGACATATTTTATAAACTTCTATATAAACTTTAATGGTGTGATAAATAATATTTTAAAAAGTTTATTTCTCTCAATATCATTGTGTTTGAGTGTGAGATGCAGACTCAGCAGTTCCTATAGTATCACCATGATATGCAATCTCAGCAGTTCCGCAATAAAATAAAATAGCATTATTGATTAACATAAAACCGAAATGAATACGATGACAATCCTATTAGTTGTGATCCCTCAGGCGATCTACTCTTTTTCCTTCTTCATTTCTTCTTTACATAGACAGATATTTACATTTTCCCAGCTATATAGTAGGCATCTGTACTAAAATCACTAGATCGACCACACCTCCCTCCCTTCCCTGATCGACAACTTGAGAGCGCATATAAAAGCTATACTAAGAGGCAATGAAGACAGATTGTATGTACTAACATGGTGATTTATTACCCATTTTACCAGACAAATTTCAAATGAATTCCTCATACAAATACTACCAGTTGATGATGAATATTAAGTTACTTGGTATTTAGTACTCGGTAGTGACTACCAACCAAAATGAAGAATAAAAGTTTGTTGTATGTAAGACGATGGTTGTATTCCATGTTCTAAAGCTAGTGCAACATACATAGAGCATAGTGAGATGTTTTCTTTCAAAGAAATTTTGCCTCTTTAACTGCATCCTGGATTACAAATTCATATATATATATATATATATATATATATATATATATATATATATATATATATATATATAACCAAAAACTCAACAATGTGAACTAAACCCTCGACAGCTTAAGAGCAAACGTAAGTTCATAGCATCGCATACACACCCAAAAACTGATACATTTTCACAAACCGGCAAATCCCCAAGATACATAGTTCTAAGGTATGATAAGAACATGAGTTGAAAATGTTAATTACCCGGGGCAGTAATTCCATGATGATTAAAAACCTTCCACAAGTTGACCTTATTGGTGTGGTCTATTTTGGAACACATGTAGGGCAATGCATTCTTTATTCATATTCACACTCCTGGTATCCTACAAGAATGACGAAATGAATTAGTAGGATATTCACCAGCTCATCCTTTCTTGGCTTTATGTAGATTCACACTACAATACTTAACAAGACTTCGTTGCTTTGTGTCTTTCTCCAAATTTTGTAAATAATTGGAAAGTTGACGCAAAAAATGTATCAATATCAATGTTTTAAAAACGCGCCTTAAGGCGCGTAACGCGTAAAAAACTCAAAACGCAGGATCAAACGCGTCTGTTTCGCAACTGAGGCGTCTCTCCCGGCGCCTCAGTCCACACCCGGCCAGCGCCTGCTGTCGTTTCCCGTGCTCTGGAGCTGCCTGGTCTAGCGCCACCTGCTCCACCGCAGTCTGCTGCGCTGCCTGTGAACTTGCAAGAAGAGTCAGGACGTAAGAAATTATGCATCACAACTACAGAATATCCATGACGAGCACCCTCCCCTGTTGTGTTAGAGCTGAAACAGAAAAAGGAATATGGTCAGAATACTCAATTCTAAATGGGGAAATTAACTTCTACATGACAACATATATCCCAGCTCTCTTTTACAAATTCAAAAAATTACTCTGACCAATTTTGGCCAATCCAAAACTATATATGATCAAGTACTAAGTACTAACTAGCTAATATGATAAATGTAGATCAAATTTATATTTCAATTGATTAAGAAAACTATTCTTGTTGTATATAAGCAAAACAGACGAATGTACAGAGTCACCCAGAAATTTGTGGCAAAAGTACCCGATGTTTGAACTTTCCCTTTGACTGTTAATTTTTCGTTTTTCTTTTCTTCTTGAGATTTTCTGTAAGATTTTGCTACGGGAATGAGAAATGAGCAAAGAGTTCAGAGGCATATGAAGGAGAATAGAAACATGTACACAACAACTTCCAGGTACGATCTCATCAATTCTTTCACTTTCTTCTCCGCCACTCAATTGGGTTCTGCATCTTGGATTGTTGGAAGTTAATTTAGTTCTTAGTGTGTTGACTATTGAAGTTAATTTGGTTCTGTTTTAGTTATGTATATTTGGTTTGATTGAGTTTGAATTGATCGATTGGTTAGTTGATATGATGGTGATAGTTTGGATGGTGATCTTCTAGTTGATGAGGATGATGATTTTGAAACATGAATTAGCTTTTAGCAATTGCTATTGTGTTTTGGTAGTTCAACTTTTCATTTTATGTTGATGATTTGTTGAATCATAAGAATTTAGACTTCTAGTTATATTTAATATGAGACCTTGCCTGTGGGTTTATAAGAGTTTGGGCTACTCTCTCTATTGCCAATTGGTTTTAGAGTTGAACCCCAGACTACTTTATCATGGTATCAGAGCGGGTTGCCCACGTACACGTGTGAAGCCCAAAGGCCACACGAACTCCACGACCACCCAAGTTGTTGTCCACGTGTTAGGCTTAAAGATTCGCCACACGTGCGGGGGCGTGTTGAGATATATATCCCACATCGGGAATATGAGACCTTGCCTGTGGGTTTATAAGAGTTTGGGCTACTCTCTCTATTGCCAATTGGTTTTAGAGTTGAACCCCAGACTACTTTATCAGAATGAGACAAAAAGTTGAATGAAGAGAGACTGTGGAATCTGCCCGGCCGGACAGGTGATTGTGTGAGATCAAGAGTTTCCAACAACCGCAGGTTTCCAATCTTTGAGAGAATGATTCCGGTGAGTTGATTTCTGTACAAGTTCAACGTCCCCAAGTTAATGAGGTTGCTTATTCCTTTAGGGATTACACTTTCCAAGTTATTTGATGAGAAGTCGATGCTGTTTACAAATCCAGAGTTGTATCATATTCAAGGTCTTGTGACTCTTGTCCCTTCAATGTTAAGCTGGCCATCTCCTGATAATCAGACAGAAAGGGTCGAACACTGTCATAACCATAGGCCAAATCCGTTGAACTATACAAACACTGGGGAATGGTCCCTGAAAAGTTGTTGTGGCCAAGGTCTGATATGCAGAGATGGAATAGAGCACAGTCGCCGGGGGATTTGTCCACTTAAAGAGTTGGATCGCAACCGTAGCATAAACAATTCAGACGATACAAATGACCTTGTCCATAAAGGTATGCTTCCAGTCAATCTATTGCCTCCAAGATCAATAATCTTCAACTCAGTGCAGTTTTTGGAATAATACGTATCAGAGGGGTAATCATTTTCAGAACCAAGGTCAAGATAAATCAAGTTTGAGAGATTACCATGAGCTGGGGGAATCTCTCCGACGAATGAAGCATAGGAGAGATAAAGATACCTCAAACTTGTAAGCTTCCCAAAGAAACTAGGAATTCCAAGACCTTGAAAATCATTTCCGCTTAGGCCAAGGTGATACAAGTTTCTCAACCTAAGCAAAGAAGGATGGATCTTACCCCCCAAATAAGTCTCCCCGTGGTAGCCTTCATCATAATTCGGGTTTTGAAGGTCCATCTCCCAACACGACCCGTTGCTGCATGTAATCCCTTTCCATCAACAGCAATCCAGACTCACCCAAGATGAAAGCCTGCCGGAACCATCAGTAACATCTCCTTTAAAGCTGAGAAGCACTTTTCTCTCTTCATCTAAACATGATGGTGAGCTCATTCTGATCAGAAGTCCATCACCGAAACACAGTTGAGTAGTGTGCAGATATGAAGATGCCAGAAAAAGAAAGGGCAAGTAATGAGCAGCATTTTTCATGGTAGGCTTGAATAGGTTTCCACAGAAGTTTTCTTTCAAATTGTGGAAATGTATAGAATTCTAAAACCCAACTGAAAATGAATGAACGGGGTCCATGACTTTTACAAGTTGGTGAGTCCTCTGTCTTAATTTAAGTCACGATTGGTGGCATTGTGACTTTTACAAGTTGTTGAGTCCTCTCAAAGTCTCTTGGTCCTCATCTTCACATCACCATCCACAATTTCACCTATGAAATCCACCAGAAAAATCAGTGAAAAGTTTCCTACTCTATCACAATTTCACAGCAGTAAGAAAGGAAGTATATAGAAAGAGAGGGAGACTGACTGGCGGCCGAGGAAATTGAACCCGACGCTGATTCCGGTGGGTGGAGTAGCCATGAGCCAAGCAGAGGGAGGATGCGCCGCTAGGCTAATGGTTCAGTGTTGGATTTTGGACAAAATATAGATTATCGGTTCTTTATGGCTGATCTCCATAATGCCAATTGCCACCCAACAATTTCTTACCTTTTATATATTTATCAAAATCCCCAATCTATTATTTTCATTTTTATCTCTATCAAGACGTTAAATTTCATTGAAAGGATCAAGGAATACATGAGGTAAAGGTGTGCTTTAAAGAACAAAATGATTGGCATGGGTTTCACAAATCCCAACGTATAAAAGCTTACTGCTTATATGTAAAAAACGATCTATTATTTTCACTTTCAGGTAGATGTTAGTTTTATTGATGAGTCATGGTCTGGTTACAACGTATAAAAAACATATTATTTATACGTAGAAAAGAGGTTTACTATTCTTGCTTTCAAGTTGATGCTAGTTTTGTTGGTGAGCCGCGTTAACTAACAACTGAGATTATAGATTGAAATATCATTGACATATATAGAGTGTGTAAGTTTATTTAATATATTATTTTAAAAGGTGATACCAGTTCAAAGTCTAGTTTCTTGCCATGCTAGTGATAAACAATGGCTTCGGGTTGCTCAAATCCTTTGATTTTCAAGGTGCCGTCAAGCTCAATCGATTAGCGTAATTGAACCGGAGAGGTGATTTTCAGCGTCTATACAGCCCTATGCATCGATTTTCAGAATCTTAGAGCACCTTTAGCAATGTTAGTCATTTTAAAGTTAATTTTTTGTCAAATTAGCTAAAATGTTATTTTTGCTAGTCACTTTAGAAATGTGTATGCATCAATGCTCTCTATTTTAGCTAGAATTACATTAATATTATTCTTCAAATGGAAAATTAAATATTTTAAAAGTATTTATATATCACCTAAAATTAAGGGTGGGCATAAACCCGGTCTCGTCCCAGTCCCGTCCCGATTCCGTCCTGATCCCGACGGGATTTGAAACTAAAAACACTCGTCATGTCCCGTCCCGTTAGAGAAACAACGGGATGGGACGCGACACTGAAATTTTGAGTCCCGTCAGGTCTGTCCCGTCTAATCTAACTTTAAAAATTCATAACTAATTATAGAAACCTTATTTTTGAGAGATTTCAACTCTCAACTAGTCTTTAAGATGTCCTCTATAACTTTCATGAAGACACTAAACTCATATAACAAACCAATTTGTATAATTTTTGAAAATAAGTCAACTAGTACAAAATCTCAGAATTGATATTCATAATTTACTAATGCAGACCCTAACGTTTAAAAAATCATAACATAATCACGAAAATTCATTTTTGAAGTGATTCAAATTCTGAAATGAATCTTAAAATGTCTACTACAAATCATATGAAGATACCTAGATGAAACTTCAAATTAAATTGTACGATTTCTTCTATACTATTTTTAGGTTGTGTTTTTCCTCTGTTGTTGCTCATCTAATCTTTTGTTCATTCAACTGTTCAGTCTTTCTCGATTCTGCATTTGTGAATATATTTATTTTGCTAATGATATTCAAAATCCCAGGAAATGCTACATCAATTTGACAAAAATGCATCATCTTTACTTCAGGGATTGACTGCATTGTGGGATTCTATATTGCTTCTTTGCCACGGCATTAGGACTGGGTTTGGGGGAATTGTCCGAGGCATGCATATCAGTTCTTCAGCCCTAAGGATCCTCCCTGTTCTTGAGTCGGAAACTGAAGGCTGATGGAACCAAATTTCTTTGCAATTTTCTTACATCACCAACAGGACTCATGGATCATGTTTTGAGTCATTAAGGCATCCATTTCAATGTGGAACTAGCCAGTTGGAAAATTTCTTCCCAGAAACAAGTCCCTATTCCGTGCTGTTATAATACTGGTCTCTGCTGGCGATGCCTCCTGACTGCAGATGATTTACTTGGGTAGAGTTGGAATCAGAGTTTTTCTTGTAACTCTTGGTATTCCTGAGAAGTACATAGCTGTTGAGATATCTGTGGCCATATTGCAGTTCATCTGCGTAATGTGTACTTCCCAGAAGATTTTTTTTAATAATTTGAATATTTGATATTCTAGATTAGGCTGGCTAGCCTTTCGACAATTCATTTGCTTTCCTCTGGTAGTGGAAGCCTTTTGGTTACCAAGTCTTTCATGATCTCACATTTTACGCGTCACTTTACCTTTTATTTTCTTTCTTTTGATTTTAGCAATACGGTGGGTTTTAACTCAGTGTTCTCGAGTCATCACATGTTTTTGAGTTGGTAAAAATCTAGGTATCCAATCTTTATACCCATGATTGAATCCCGTTAACGGTTAATTGGAGTTAAATCCTAACCTATTCATGGTGGGTAGGGGAGTTTACTGATTGGAGTTAGATCCTAACCTATTCATGGTGGTTAGGGGTTTACTAACACTATCGGTATGACAGTCGATACGAGAGTTAGAAACAATCGGTACGACAATCAATATGAGAGTTGGAAAATTTTTGAGAAAATCACCTGATCTAGATGGATACATATCTGTACAACATACAGATTTTGAAAATTGGTCTATCATTGCATATGAAACACACTTTAGAGGGATAAATGGTAATTAATTTGTTGCTCTTAATTCATGCCTTATCAGTTGTATGTTAGTCCCTTAAGAATTTAGAATTAATTACAAAACATCATCCGAACTATAATGTTATATTTTCATTTACATAGCTAACTATTAAAAACTTGTGTTTTGATACCTAAAGTTTCATTCCGTTAATATTTTGATACCATGACAACTAACACCGTTAAATTTTGAAGGTATTTTCATCATCTTAATAAATACACTATCTTTTCATTTACTTTAACAAAATAACTTATTTTTTTGAGGTTATCAAATACAAATAGACAAATTTACTTTAGCAATTTTTTTAAAAACAAAAAACAAAAACTTCAAAATTAGATATTTGTTTTGCAACCATAGTGATAAAAGTTGAGCAAAATAAAAAGAAATACTACAACTATATGTATATATTTTTGGACTTATATGTTATGAAAATAAAATAAATTAAAATACTGCAACTAAATTCATTATAATTACAAGCTAATAAGAATAAGAATTAATTACATAACACCATTAAAATAAATTATTTTGTTAAAGTAAATGAAAAATTATATATTTATTGAAATGCCAAAGATTCCCTAAAAATTTAACGCTGTTAGTGGTTAGAGTATCAAAATTCTAACGAAATGAAACTTAAAAACATAAATTTTTGGTAATTAGGTATGTAAATGAAAACAACATTATAATTCAGGCAGTGTTTTGTAATTAATTATTCTTGAATTTATGATTTTACTGGTATGTATGCTACTTTTCAAATCTCTGCACGAATTTTTGTCTATTCAATATTTGTATCTTTCCCCAAGAATTGGCATCCCCCGGAATGTAATGTCAATCAATTGAGGCTAACTTTAGGGGAATGAAGCAGTTGCTGGGAATTTCTACCAAGTTTCTCAAGAACGCACCTAATCTTGAAGATTTTGTCTTAGAAGATGTAAGTACGTTATGTTTCCATTAAATGCTTATTCACAATTTGCAACTCCTAAAACATGATTTTTATTTCTTGAACAGGAAACTGAAGGTTGCGAGGAACTTTCAGAGCTGCACTGAAGTCTACCAGAGGATATGCATCCTTGTTTCGCTTCACACCTGAAGACTATCTCCTTGAAGGGATTCAAAGGACGGCGGGTTGAGATGGAATTGGTTAAGTTTCTGTTGAACAATGGTCATCTGTTGAAGAAAATGACTGTTGCTCCATGTCCTTGTCTTTCGCATTTGAAACGAGGAGTTATACAAGGAGTTTATGACGTTGCACAAGGCAATGGCTTGTCATATCTCAGTTTATGCTTGCAGATGCAAGTTTAGACTCTACTAGGTTCTACAATGGTATTGAAGCTGTTGTATGAGTGTTAGATCTCACCATACTTTTGAGTAATAACTGGAAATAAAACCGGTTCTTATTGTATTGACAGTCAATTTAATCCGCATTTTCATTTTGGTTGAGCTTACTAAAATAAGAACTAACCAAACCTTCAAAGAATTAGGATAAGAGTAGAACATTTTACTATGCTACTGAGGAATGAATTGAAACCTATAAATATTATACATGGAAATCTTCTTGACCATTTTTGTTTCAGTAATCATAACTTGGGATATAATTCAAGGTGCGATGTCATCTTCAAATCATGACCAAGCCAGATTTTGTATTGCAACAACAATGGATATGCTCTTCTATTGCTTCTCTTTAGGCCTTGTTTGGTTCAGGAAAGTAACCATAAAAACATAAGGATATTCTGTTTCTTGTGGGGAATTTGTTCATTCCAAACTTCAAATCAGCCCCGCCTTTGATACGGTGCAAGTGGTGCAATAGAACCGGGCCCCACTTCAGGTGGGGCCCACCAAATTTAAAAATAATAATAATTAATATTAATAAAAACTAAATTTTTATATAAATTAAGTGAAACTTCTTTTGCAGAATTTGGTCGAACCATCAGACTTCTTTATCATTTTTATTAGTACATTGTGAGTAGAAAATAGCTATTACTGTATGTTTGAAGACGAATTGAAAGGTCCCGGTAAATTTCTTGAACCAGGCCCCCAAATTTTCAGCCACGGCACTGCTTCAAATGAATCACTTTCCCTTCTTTCCTTGCATATTCACAACACATTATTCTATTGCATTAGTTACAAACTTTGTCTATGTTACTAAACATCTGAAATTCGGAATGGACAGTTTCTTGTTTATTTCCTTTTTCATAAAAAATATAAAGGAAGCACTTTCATTTTCTTGAACCAAACAATGCCTTAATGGTTTAACGAGCACTGATGGCCAAGCACACCGGGCAGTGATGATGTATCTGTAAGTTTCAAGGTCTGTGGACGGGAACTGAAGACATTAAGTAAAAGTTTGGCAAATAGATATGGAGCTTGTATGGACTAATTTACTCGTGGGATTTTAGCACGTCTAGAGCCTTTTTAACAAATGTATCGTACTTATAACATCTCTGAAGATGCAATAGCAACAAGCCCGTCTAGCTCAGTTGGTAGAGCGCAAGGCTCTTAACCTTGTGGTCGAGGGTTCGAGCCCCTCGGTGGGCGTAATAATTTTCGTTTTACTGTTTCATTTTGTTAGGGCAAATCTTGTTTGCATCATCCAGTTCTTTCATTTCATGCACTTCTGGGACTTTAACACTTCACCTATTTTTACGATATGAGCTTTACAAACCATCAAGTAGACCAAAGTTATCAATTACTTGTGCACACCTTCAGTCATTTCCTTCTTGAGAGAGGAAAAATGTTGGAAACTACAAGAGTAGGCCAAAGTGATTATAGGTGACTAGAGTAACCAATTGCCACCAGAAGGATGTGTTTAAAGATTCAACTGGAACACTGATTATAGATAGCCCTCATCTCATGGATCGAGAAAACAAACTTAAATTTCGTCAGACTCATACTCTCATAGTAAGTAAATAATCCAGTGTTTTGTGATTCAATAAATTAGTGCAAGTCACACAAATTTGATGCACAGATAAACATAGAACATACACTATTCACTATGCAATAAAAAGAAAATGAAAGCTAGGACAATCCAAATTTTGCTATACAAATTCCTCAACAGCCACATTCCTTTTTGAACTTGAATTTCTAACTTTCTTGATCCTTCTCATGTCTACAATTCCTGCACAACACTAGATAGGTCGGACCAAACTGATCTTATATGACATTCCAGATACTCCATGGAAATTCTCCTCCCCAACCACAACAGCATTTGATGGCCTCACATTGCATGGAAGCAACGGCGAACCAATCGCATTCCTAATGTATTGTTCCTGAGAATGCAAAAACAGATCCGAGACTGATTTATCTTCATCCAATGACACAAAGTACACCTCCACAATGTCAGCGAGTCCAAGGCCAGATTTCTTCCTCAACTTCTGAACTCTGCTAACAATATCACTACCAACACCAGCCTCCAACAATGACTCATCCTGATGTAAATCTAAGATCACCAGAACATCACCATCTCCGGATGCATTAGTCTCCTTCTCGCCATCAGCACACCAGCTGGCGGCCCTCCTGTCAGAGTACGCATATAATAGATAGTGTGGACTCTCCAAGATTCATGCTCAGATTGCTGCAAAGTACTCAGATAGGATAACTCGGAGTTGGTGAGGTGAAGTTCATTAAAGCCATCAGGAAATAAAAATCTTTTATCTCGCAACTTTCCCATGCCAGTCTCTGCAACCTCTTCAACCAAGTACACAACACATTGAGATGAAATTTGATTCCGCCGAAGCAAGCTCCCTTTTTGAACTTCAACCACACATAGATCTCCATCATTGACTCCCAGAGTCAGATATTTGCCATGATTGACAAACAGAAGAACAACATATTTTGAAGGACCAGTTGATAGCCACTTTTTCCAACTCTTCAACAAACGGCATAATCAGTTCTCCAACACATAAGCATCAAACAAACTCACTTTCAAAAAGTTGTTCTCAAGAGGTAAACATACAAAATCACCATTCAACCATGCATACAGAGTAACGGTTATTGTAGACACTCGCTCTTTGCAAAGACAGAGCATTAAGCGATAAATAAGCCATCGACATGGAAGTGTTTGATTTGTCTCACCAGTTGTCATCCTAAACACCTTGGGAAGAAATACTTGCATCAACGACAAGGAATTGCCAAGCAAATTCTCATACACAATATCACATTACCAAGGGGTGCCATAGCAATTGAATTAATATCAGATTTCCAACCAGTACAAAGTAGGAAAATGTCAAAGTGAATATTTCCAGCTGAAAAGTTGTCCAACAACAAATTATTGGCGTCCACAAGCAGTTCCGCAAACCACTCAGCAGGAGACATGCTCAATGAATGTAGTTGATTGAATGTCTCAAAAACAGTATCAGTACGCTTGGTCTCCCCACAACATTGTAGTACTGATGTCAGAATAAGGATGATAGCACTACCACAAGAAATACTTTAGCTGACCAAAATTAAAAAAACAGGCCAACGAAGTTTGTCTACGTCGGCCAAAGTCCAATTTAACAGATGAAATTTTCTTTCGTTGACTAATTTAAATTTTCGTCGGCTATAGTCAATTTTAGCCTTAATCGATGAAATTTTAAAAGTTTAACTGACGAAATATATAATTTCGTCGGCTAAAGTGTCTTATATTTGCAGATCTGGACAACAGCTCATTTGAAGAAAAAAAACAGGAGAAAAAGTTTGGGTGTTGTCGAAATTGTTGGATGTTGTCAAAATCTGTCCAGAATCAGTTTGTTGAGCTATATATAGTTACGTATATATGTATATTATTTGGCACTAGATATTTAAGTTATCGCTTAGCTTATAATCATATTGTGGTTAGGTAAGTATATGAGCAATCTCTTGGCTTTGAATTGGTGTCGTGGTTACTCAATAAGATAAGCAATTACTTGACTTTTAATTTGGTGTCGTGGTTACGCAATATCACCTAGTTCTGAATTTGGTGTCGTTATTTGTCATTTTTATGCATGGCGGTACCATGATAAAAATTGATTATAATTGATTATAAAGAGTGATCATGGCGTTACCATGACATAATAATAAGAAATCATGGTTAGACCATGATATAATGATGAGGGATCATGGCCATACTATGACAAAGAGTGATCAAAATTGATCATACCGGAGAGTGATAAAGTGATCATAGCGGTACCATGGTTTAGACAAACATTAAGTCACTACTTGGACTTATGAAATTGTGCCGTGGTTAGGCTTTGGGCCGTGGCTAGGAAATAACATCGAGCCATCACATGACTTTTAATTTTGTTCCGTGATTAGGGAATAAACATTGAGCCACTTTTTGGGCTTATAAAATGGTGCCGTGGTCAGGCGGACTACCAATTCATTCATGTCATGTGTCGGTATTTCCATACATGGCAGTTCCATGACAAAGAATGATCATAGTGATCATACAGGAGAGTGATAAAATGATCATAGTAGTGTCGTGGTTAGGCAAACATTGAGCCACTACTTGGGCTTACGAGATTGAGCCGTGGTTAGGCAATAAACATTGAGCCATCATTTGACTTTTAATTTTGTGTCGTGGTTAGACAATGTAGAGCCATTACTGAGCTTTTATTTGGGTGACGTTATTTGCGTTTTTATTCATAGTGGTAGCATGACCAAAGTGATCATAATTGATCATACCGGAAAGTGATCATGGCGTTACCATGACATAATAATAAGAAATCATGGCGGTACCGTGATATAATGATGAAGGGTCATGAAGATACCATGATATAGTATTGAGAGATCATAGTGGTAAATAACACAAAATCGTGGTAGTAAAAGCACATATATATCACTACGAAGTGAAACAAGAGCGTAGTGTAATCATGAATGTATAAGATAACCAACATGCATGGTGCATACTAAGTTCAGTCATTGAGTACAGCCAGTAAGTGTAGTCGTAAGTCATGACCATGATAGTCATGGTGAATGGCCAAAGGCGTAACCATGAAGATTTATGTATACGTAAACATGTGTGTAGCGTTTTATGGACCTTACGACTAAACATGAAGGTTTTGGACACTGTTGGAGGGACCGCGGTATCAGAATTCATGAAGATTGTTGAGTTCGAAGTCGAGCTAGATGTGAAAGGCGTTACGTCATGGGTTGGCATCGTTTGGTTAAAGATAGTCGTGGGATTGATGAAAGATACCGTTGTGGATGAATACTGACTAACAAAAGAGGTCAGAAACTGAAGAATAAGGCTAATTAGGCAAAGGTTAATCATCATCTGGATTAGGAAATAAAGGAAGTTGGAACAAGAGAATGAGAATCTAATGACGGAACTTCCGAGATGGAGGTCTATAGTGTAAATTTTGTAATTTTTGAAGGAGTTTTGATTAGGTTTTGGAATTTTTCAAGTTTAGTATTATTGACGGATAATAAAATATTATTTCGGTCATCGATTATTGTCGGTTAAGGTTTAAGAAATATTTTAAGGAGTTCTAAGATATTGGTGAAGGTCAGAGATTTTTAGTTAATTGTGAAGTGTGGTGACGATGAGCGAGTTGTACGCTCACAAATGTGTACACCTGTATTATTTAATTATTATTCTAGCGTCCGAAAAATTAATAATTGTGAAACAGGATGCGAAGAGGCTCGTGTTGTGGAGACTTCGCTTGGACGAAATTCGGGTTTTCGTCAGGCTAAGGTCTATGTCTGTGAGTGGACTTTTATTTTTAAATACAATGCATGCAACGAATTTTTATTAAGTTTCTCTTTTATTTATAAGAATTTCCTCCATATTGAGATTTATAGTGATTTTGGAAAATTCGGGATTTATTATTTTTCAAATATAAGTGAGCCGGGAAAGAGGTCCCTACCTTTCTCGTAAGTTTTAAATGATTTTTCTAAAAAATAATTTTAAGTTGTTATCACCATTTTGGGTTATGGATGGGGTTATATTTTAAAATGGGAAACTTGGCTCTTGGATTTTAATGATTTAAAGTAAGGTCAGGGAACCGGTTTCGGATGCTTGGGAAAGTTTTTAAATCCAATGTATTTGGGAAAAGTCATGGGTGTTTTGACTTGGAATTTGATTTATTCACCATGTGGTTTTTAAGGATTTTTCAAGTATATATATATATATATATATATGTGTGTGTGTGTGTGTGTGTGTGTGTGTGTGTGTGTGTGTGTGTGTTGGTAGCTAGCATGGACCCTCTCCGGATTGTAGCTGGTCAGACCCTCTTCGGTGGTAGCTGGTCGGATGGACCCTCCTTGATAGAGCCAGTCAGGACCCTCTTTGGTGGTAGCTGGTCGGTTGGACCCTCCTGAATAGAGCTGGTCAATGGACCCTCTCTTGGATTAGAGCTAGTCAGTTGTTTTCTCGTGGTCATGGTGATATTATACCCCACTTTTTAAATTCTGGATTTGAGCTAAGGAGATTGGTGAAAATGTTGTTTTAACCATTTTTTCTAATTTTTACGTCCGTATGAATTTCAAGAGAAATAAGAGGGAAAACATAAAATAATTATTTTTCTCACGCTAGAAATTATTTTTGTTCACTCACTTTAACATTGTGTTTTTTTAAAATGATTTCCCCTGGGCCTTTCGTTTTCAAATGTCCAGTGTTGCAGGGTTCCTGAGAGGAGGTCGCGCGTACAAAAGTCAAGGCATAGTCAATCAATCCGTTGTTGCTCACATATTTTTTTTAGGTACCACTTCTATGTAGATTGCTCTGATTACCCCGGCTTAAATAGTTGAATAGGTTGTTGAAGCGTAGTTGAGATTTTGGGAGCAGGTTGACTCCAGGAGTTGGGGGTTGATTTAAATTATTTATGGAAGTGCCGAGTTGGTTTGTAGGAAGGGTTGTCTATGCAAGGGGGTTTCGGTTAGAAGTTTCCTTGAGGTGGTCCCAGTAGGATTTACTTCGAGTTAAAGGGGTTTAACTCGGAGTGGGTCCTGACAAGTGGAATCATAAAAGACATGGAAGATGAATGAGAGAGAGAATTGGAAGACTCTCAAGAAGCTGTTGTTGTACATGAAGTAGATAGATACTTATTGGACCTAATTGAAAAGCCTCCAAGTCCTGAGAAAATCAACATTTTAGAATGGTGGAAGATGAACGGCGACAAGTATGCAGGTCTTGCTGCACTTGTAAAAGATGTGTTGGCAATCCAAGTGAGCACGGTAGCAGCCGAGTCTTCATTCAACACTGGTAGAAGGGTGATTGATCCATTTCGGAGTTCTTTAATTTCGAAGACAGTAGAGGCCTTAATCTGCTATTAAAATTGAATCAGGTCTGAGAGTATCCACAATATCGAATATGTTCCAACTATGTATTGAGGATATGGAGTTTTATAAATGTGTAGAGGAAGATAAGTGCTTTTATATATATATATATATATATATATATATAAGCTATCCTTGTTTCATTTTACTTTTAGTCTCAATATGAATTTAGTTTTTTTATATACTGATTATATATATATATATATATATATATACATATATATTCTTGTTTGATTTGACTTTTAGTCTCAATCAACTTAGTTAAATCAAAAATTAACAGAAGGGAATAATGTTGTCATTGCCAAGTTCCCAAGTGGTGTTTGGTCAATCCCTAGAGAGATAACACTCCAAAACTAGAACTTTTAACCGGAAATTTACGTTATCCGATCAGGCTAGCTGTACATGCCTGTATGGTTCTGGTATATTTCTTAGGCTGTACATTATCCTTAGGCAAACGGTACAAAATTGACACAAAAATGAAAATGGTAGCTTGCTCTACGGTTTTACAAGGTTTCGATCATTATGAACATGTCCCCAGCTGTATAGATTCTTTTGAAACCCTATACATAATTGTTATGCTTATGTCATGCTTTGTTCCTCAGCAACCTCATAAT
The DNA here is from genome assembly GCA_951800085.1 of Comarum palustre. Lineage (NCBI taxonomy): Eukaryota > Viridiplantae > Streptophyta > Magnoliopsida > Rosales > Rosaceae > Comarum > Comarum palustre. The sequence continues at coordinate 7,148,293 of OX637582.1, read as the reverse complement.
TGTTATGCTTTTGATGTCATGCATGTGGATTATTTTGCTTCATGAGTTGGGTAGGGATCAGTGTCTGTGTACCGTTTCTTATTGCTTATTGGTATCCATAGTGTAGAACAGAAAAAGGAAGACGTTGTTTTAGGGATTGTGAGCACCCGGAGTCTAGTATCACCAAATAATCTCAAGCTTTTAAAAGGAATGAAACTAAGACATCTAAGTCATTGAAGGTGTCTAAGCTAAAGAGGAAAGGTAGCAAAACTAAAAATAAGGTATTATGTTCGTAGTTTGCAAAATTGTTAGTTTGTACAGAAAGTTATCTAGTGCTTCATTTTGTTTTGCAATCTAAACTTGGTGTTGTTAAAACTGGAGCAGAATTAAGAGCATAAATGCAAAGAAAAAGAAGCATATCAGTACAGTCGGAAAAATTAGATGATTTGGTTTTTATTCATTGCAAACTTAGATATGGCCAACTGATTTCTGTTTAGAATTCATTTTAAGATGTATAAATTGAATGAAAGAAGGTGCAGATGATATTATGTATATTTTGGTTCTAAATAATTTGCTAGAGATGGTTTGTTAGTTCGGGCTGTTTGGACCTGAAAACAAACCCGAAAGCCTGAAAAAAATGGTCCGAACTCAGAGGGGCTGAAAATAAAAATAAAAAAAAAAGCCCAATCCATCCAAACCTGAAATTTTGGGTTTCAAGCCGGGTTTTTTGAAAACCCGAACCGGCCTGACCCGAGCCCAGCTTTATTATTGCTCACCATCCAACGTCTGCAACCGAAGGTGACTTACATCCAAATGCTAGTAAACACCAATGCACCGGTTGGTTTGGATGGGGATTCATTCGTGTACAAATACATGGAAAATGTACTTGGATTCAAGCGAGATAACTTGATAAAGGTATCGAGTGAATACAGCTACAGACAACTTCCAAGACAACAATATCAGCTGCCTTTCTTGAACTCCCCTATGCTGATGTATTCATGAACAAGTATTGTGAGGGATATACTGCTACCACTCCTACCTTCAGATTTGGAGGTTTAAACTTTGTGAGTATTTTTTTCTCAAATCTATATACAGTATCTTGTATTGCTCTTTTTATCCAAAAGAGATGATGAAACTTGTAACATTCTTCACTTTCATCATACAGATATTTCAGAAAGGTTCTCCAATTGCCAGGGATTTCACTAAGGCCATACTAGAGCTATTGGAGAATGGAGAGATAAGGAAACTTCAAAATGAGTGGTTGACTCCAGAGGATGAGTGCTCAAAGAATTCAACCTCCAATCAACCAAAAAGCTTGAGCCTCAACAGCTTTTCCAGCCTCTATGTAATATGCAGTGCTCTATTTCTACATTCTGTTTGCTACTCTCTCTTGCTGTCTGGATGAGGAGGTTTCAGCTCCAAGAAACAAATGAAGGCAGTACAAGTCCAAGTGTTGAGAATATTTGGAACAAAACTATCAGAATAGTAAAGTTTTTTATACTAACAGATCTCGAAATTCCAACTAGAGCTCCAACTTTTGCTAGTTATGTTATGGATTGGACTACTCCAAGGTGGGGGGAATACTCACCTACTTCTAACAATCCGGAGAAACCTCCGGCGTTCATGCCAGCAGAAATTGAATGCATGCCAGTAGAACAGACAGAATTCACAGAAACAAGGGTATAGGGGAGTATTCAAAATCAAATACCAGCTAGCTGCTTCCTTAAAATAGTTCACTAATCTTTCTCTTTAGAGTTGATGCTAATTAAGCACTGCATCCACAGAGATTCATTTATTTGTGGGTAAAAATACCCCAATGCTAAATTTGTCTATGACAATTTATTGTTAGGAACTTATGATTCATTACAGACATTACTAGGTATGAACTTTATGCTTCTTTTTTTAACAACAGTATAGTCTTTATCAAAACTTTTAGTTTCTCTTCCATTCAATTCCCACTAATATTGGACTTTTACTTTCTTTAATCTTTCTTCCTTACTGATGTTCTCTCTTACTCAAAGCTTTACTGTATTCAGAGACGAAAAGACAAGTTAGAAAAAGAAGATTATTGTAAAAGCAGAAAGCAATAGCAAACGAGCACCAGTGGTCTAGTGGTAGAATAGTACCCTGCCACGGTACAGACCCGGGTTCGATTCCCGGCTGGTGCATCATTATTTTCTTTCCCCCTATTTTGTTGGCGAAAGTAAAATGACAGATGAGTTTGGTCTCTAATTGCTTCCGGCGTTGTCTAGATATCTATCATATTTAGTGACCAAAAATACAGAGGGTAATTTCGTCATTTTCTGCTTCTGTAAAGAAAGGAAAACCTAGTCTCAAGCACAAATTGAAGCACTGAGGCCCAAAAACATGAAGAGCTGTGAGATCCTCCTCCAATACCCACCATGAACAACGGCGACCAGAGACGCTTAAACGGTCAAATCGAAGAGGACGAGGAAGACGACGAGAACAACGACGGCCTCGCCGCTTGGGAACGAGCCTATGCCGACGAGCGTTCCTGGGAGTCACTTCAAGAGGACGAGTCTGGTCTCCTCCGTCCCATTGATAACCAGAGCCTCCACCACGCCCAGTACCGCCGCCGCCTCCGTGCTGCCACCACTGCCCGGATTCAGAAGGGTCTCATTCGCTATCTTTACATCGTTATCGACCTTTCTAAGGTATTTGGTTGTGATTTGATTCGTACCCTTTTGAGGTTTGTCGGGAATTTGTTGAGTTTTGGTTGTGAACTTGTGATAAGGAAATGGGTTTAGGCTAAATGCTACATTAGGTTAGTAAAGTTTGGAACTTTTGGATTGAGCATTTGAGCTGAAATCGAAATGGCAATGTAACGTTTTGTGAGGCCTGAACTTAGAGCTGAGTAGTGAGTAATGATCAGTAAGATTCATACCCTTTTTGAGTTCTATGGAATGTTTATTGAATTCTGTGCCACATTTGTTTACTGAAGTTCTGAAGTTTGGAACTTCAAGTTGAACTCATAGGAGAAGAATTACTGTTTTGTATGCCTGGGGTGTTCGGGTTTGAAGCATGGTTTGAAGTTTGACATGAGAATCTGTACCGAACGAGAAATTACTAGTTTGGGAGAAATTATTTGTTGTCTTCGGTCAACTATGAAATGGTATAATTTGGGATACATGGATTCAGTTGTCTTTGGAAATCGGTATTGACATTTTTGTTTTGATGTATCTGCAGGCAGCTTCAGAGATGGATTTTAGACCTAGCCGAATGGGTGTGGTTGCAAAGCATGTTGAGGCTTTCATCAGAGAGTATTTCTACCAGAATCCGCTTAGTCAAGTAGGTCTTGTGACTATAAAAGACGGGGTTGCTCATATCTTATCGGATCTCGGTGGGAGTCCCGAGTCTCATGTTAAAGCTCTGATGGGTAAGCTGGAATGCTCAGGCGACGCGTCCCTGCAGAATGCACTGGATCTTGTTCAAGGGTATCTACATCAGATTCCATCCTGTGGTCACAGGGAAGTTCTGATAATGTATTCAGCTCTCAGTACTTGTGATCCAGGAGATATAATGGAAACTATTCAGAAGTGCAAGAAATCTAAAATTAGATGCTCAGTTATTGGTCTCTCAGCAGAAATTTTCATATGCAAACATCTGTGCCAAGAAACTGGTGGCTCCTATTATATTGCATTGGACGAGGTGAGGTCAACTATCCAGCTATATACTGTTAGATTGTTTTATATTTCAGTTTTACAAGGCAGGAGAACACATCTTTTACAACTTCACTGCTGCATCTGATGCGCTTGTAGAATTGTTATTGTTAGAATTGATTTACAAGATTGTTTTCCTCATGTTTTCAACTGTTTCTGATTGTGCAGTCACACTTAAAAGACTTGATATTGGAACATGCACCTCCACCTCCAGCAATTGCAGAGTTTGCTATTGCGAATTTGATAAAGATGGGGTTTCCACAAAGAGCAGCAGAGAGTTCTGTGGCAATTTGCTCATGTCACAAGGAGGCGAAAGTCGGAGATGGATACACTTGTCCAAGATGCAAAGCACGTGTATGTGAGCTACCTACCGAATGTCGCATTTGTGGGTTGACACTCATTTCCTCTCCTCATTTGGCAAGGTCTTATCATCATCTGTTCCCAATTGTTCCATTTGATGAGGTCTCTTTGTCACTATTCAGTGATCAGCAAAACAAGTTACCTAAAGCTTGTTTTGGCTGCCAACAAAGTCTTCTTGGTCTGGGTAAGTATTTAAGTTTGTCTACAGATTACCTTAAGAGCTTTTGCAATATGTCATTTGTCTTTAAGGGGTAATATATATTGTAGATGAAGATCATTAATGTTCCCTGTGCATTCTGATACTGTCACTGAGATATGAATGAAACACATGCCTCTAACTTGTCAGATTGATATCTCCCACGTAACTGAAGAAACATATTTCTTCTTTCCTAGGCATTTGGAAGACAATGCTGAATGCTCTCACAGATAATTAGTGTGAGCATCCAGCAGATTTTGCCGCATCTTAAATTTTGTTGAGTGAGGATATAATGATCAGTAGCTATGCCTTATATCAGTTGGGGTCTATAATTAGAATCTACCATGCTTTGAGCTTGTGTTTGGCCCCATTAAGGAGTATGGGGAGCTCAGTTTTTCTTTGTCCTACAGTCCTATCATTTTTCTAACATATTAGTCAGTGCCCCATAGGAACACCTGCTTTTGACTGTGGAGACTTGAACAATGGTGGGTCTGCCTTGAACCAGTCCCAAATTAAATGAGTTGACTTAAACAAGAATAGCCTTTCTCTGTCCTGTCAAAAACATGCAGTAATAAGAAAGAGAATGTGTTTGTATATGTATCATGTGATCTGGTATGTGTTTGAAGCACGAATGTGGAATGTTTATGCATATGTATCATGTGGCATAGTTTTGCTCGCTTACAGTTCCTTTCATTGATTATGACACAGGGAACAAACCTGGCCTTCGGGTTGCTTGTCCGAAGTGCAAGCAGCACTTCTGCCTTGATTGTGACATATATATTCATGAGAGCTTGCATAACTGCCCAGGCTGTGACAGTACAAGGCATTCAAAGATATCTGCCGCTAATGAAGGGGGATGAAGTTCTATCGTGGAATTGTTTGTACTACCCTCCGGAATTGATTGACATTGTTTTGCCGATCAATGTGTACCTTCTTAGATAATGTTCTATTTGACTCCATCTGAAGAGGTTGAACATCCATTATTGACACCAGGAATCAATTACTCACCAAGACCATCCATACTCGTTATAGAGCTACTGAAAATACACAAGGCTCCATGATTCATGTGTTGAACTCTATCACATCGAGGATTACAGTACACAGATAGTCCTTGCTAGAACTCCTGAAAAACGAGTTCGTAAGCAAATTGCTCTAGCCCCAGCATAACATTCATACCATCACTAGTGGCCTGTCTAGAACGTACCCTACCAAGTGCCAACCCATATGTAGATATGAGTACATATTTCTGACCAAGGCTTGGAACACAAATGTGAGGCGCAGCTCTGTATCTTGGTTACAAACGTGGTCCTTTTTTTTGAACAAGAAAAACGGTCTTTTTTTGAACAAACGTGGTCCAAGTGACCAAACAGAGAAGGCAGAGAAACTGAGACCTCAGACAGGAGCGTCTCCTAGCTCTGGGTATAGCTGCGGGAAAGCATGTGCAGCTTGAACAGGAAGACCAACTATTTGGAAATATTATTTCACACGTCTACATTCTCGTCTTAAAGTTTTTTGTCTGTCTCCATCAAACGTACCTTTAAATCTGGGCAACAAAAGGGTTACTATGGAATTCAGGAGAAGCATATTTACCAGTGATTTAATGCCAAGTATATTAGAGATATGGGTTTGAAATGCCAATTCCACCGAAGGGCTTATTTTTCCTACGTTTTAGGCTCGACCTTTGTGTGTAGCCTGAAGGTAGTTGTGACCCTCTGTTCTCACGATCATGTATTTTTACTTTTATCAATTTCCAGGGCCATGATGTGACATGTTCCTTTATCAGCTTAATCAATCAAAGATAATTAAATAAATAAATGTCATATTCCACTATAAAAAATGGAAAATCAGTTCATCCCAATTACAAGTCTAAAACTGAAGTCTTCAGTAAAATCACCCGAACCTCTAGTGATCTAATTTCAACATTTCTAGTCTGAAAAATCAAGTGATACACAGAATGGCCATGCTTCCTGTACCCTTCATGGACTTCTAAGTTGATAGAAACATAATGGGCATCACCAGTGGTAGACTAACAAAAGTATGAATTTCAACAAAGAAAATATCAACTGTCTATAAACAACTGATCCGAGTGAATATTTACAAGCTATTGCTCTGATTACAAAACCGAGACAATGCAAGCTATTTTGTATTTCTTTGGTGGGGTTCCCCCACCGCATCTACGATTTAGATAGAGATGGATTCAATCACAAATTTTTGGATTCACAACCCTATTCCCTGAACAGATACAGGCACTGACCTGCAGATCATCACTGAGAGAGAGAACTTGAACCCCAACAGGTATCAGAAACTCGGGTACCTGATGAATGAAGGCATTCAGCTTGCAGAATGCAGAATCAGGGAGAAACATTGCAGGTTCAGGTAGAAGTGCTAGTAAGCACTCAGTATATTAGCAATATGTCCTATCCCAGTCACCTTGTACCACATTAAACACTATTTCTCAATCAGAACCCAAAACAAGTCTTTCTTCTAGTCAATCATTGGACAACTCTAGGGAAATGCCTTCTATCAGAGGGAGGTATGAATTAAAGAAGCACAAGTGGTTGCTCTCAGAAAGGTAAAAAAAGGTTACAAGATCCTCTACTCAGATTCAGTCTACTCGGATTCAGAGTCGATGGACAGATGCAACCGTGTTCTTGAAGAACGTTTTTGGCGAGGAAATGAAAAAGGACTATTTGATCTCGGCCTACTTCTCTTGTCAGATCTGTCACTGTCATTATTCATACCGAGAAGCAAAGAAGCTGCAGAAGGTACAAAAGTGAGACCTACAAATTTCCGGAAGTCTATCAATAATAAAGATAACCAAACTTGGTTATGCTTTGTACTCTCCTATCTTTCCCCTAAAGGTTTAAAAGTCTTTTCCCTCTTAAATAAATAACTCGTGTTAATACATACGTACAAATGCTATTACTTAGACAGCCCAGAAGCACTAGTATTATTGAGTTAATTGAAGATTGGAAGCAAATGCCACATACATCACCTGTTGCTCCTATAGAAATTATTATTATTGTTCCTAATAACTATCATTATAAATATTATTATGTTCTTAGTAGGTTTGAGAACTTGAAAAGTTAACATCCTTATTAGAGATGATTTTAGTAACACAAGGACAATGATAAACCCTTCCTCTGAGTTGTTTGAGCATGTTGAAACTGGAACCCCAAAACCAGTAATAGAGCATGTACTGATAAATATAACCGAAAAACATTCTAGATAACTCATCAAGCTACCTCAAAAGCCTATTAAGAAAAGAATCTAAGATACATTCGTATATAAATTGTCAAAAGAAAACGAACCTTCAGCAAAAGAATTCATTGTAGCTTCTGCAGATGGCACATGTCCTTTTGAAATCTGTTCATTTGGAGTCCCAGAATCACCTTTAAATCCACTGGCATCACCACCTAGCCTAAGAGATATCCAATCCTCTGAATGAACACCATTCGACATATCAGCCCGATCTCTCAAATTTGATTGATGTGTTGCATCTGATGGTCTTGTGGGAAGAAATATTTGAAGAGAGGGATCATCGCCAGCAAAAGCCAAGGGATTATCAACTAAGCCATCATTCATGTCAGTATCTAACAGACCAACAGATGATTCACGGGCTAGAATGGCAGATCCCATGGCAGCTTCTGGAGCCAACATGTATCCATTCATAGATGTGGAACAATTTACGGAATCATGCTGGAGACTGCCTAGGGGATCTGGTAGATCTGCCTCAGAACTAAATAACTGGAATCCACCACCAGCTTGAGTTCCAGAAGGTAATGGTGGCCAGTTGGACAGATATTCATCATCATTGCCATTAAAAAGACCCAAGTATGAATTGCCACCATTAGCAAGCACAGGATCTTCACCGTAAGAATCAGCAATTCCTGAAGAGGGCATAGGAAAACCAATTCCACCAGCATCAGAAAAATTATTCCCGTAAATGGTTTCAGAAGGCATTATGTCTTCGTCTGAATCACTTAGTACAATAACATCTGCATCTCCTACTGGTGCAGAAGAATTTGGTGCCGTAAATCCATATGCTGAATCAACATTCAGAGAAAAAGAATCCATCTCTATTCCATTGTTTGTAGTGAAATCAAAATTCCCACCGCCGTCCTGATTTACACTTGCATCTTCACCATCCCTACCGCTCCCAGTGGCACTGCTACTCATGGGGATAACTTTAAGCTCATGTTCTCCAAACTGCTGTTGTAACTTATTACCAGAAGATGTGTTCATTCCTTCAGGTCTGCTAACTTCCCAAACACCGTTCTGGTTCTTCCTGATTCCAAGTTTTAGACCAGTATGTCCTTCTGAAACACCTTCCTGTTTGACCGGCTTCAACACCTCCTCTTTTGGGATAGTTTCGCCATTTGTTGAAATGCAAAGCGTACTATCAGGAAGGTGCCACCGCCCAAGTTCCCCAAGTTCCCTGCTTTCACTTTCACTTTTAACCTTTGCTCGCCAAGAACCATCAGGCTTCACCTCAATCTCTGCAACATCTTCTCCACAATGTCTCATCTGTAACAACCACACCACGGCACCCCAAAAAATGAAGGAAAGAACAAAAATGAAGGATTGTCCAGTTAAAATATGATTCCACACAATTATTCAATATCGCATATGAAGGCATTACCTTGGAAATGATACGATTAAAATAAGGATCAATAATAACATTCTCCAATGTGTAGTTCTTTAGGCAAATTGGGCATTGCCACTGCAATGAAAAACCAAAGCATGCTTAGACAAAGAGAACCAATAACATGAACAAGAAAGCATATCGTGAACAAGGTGAAGAAGCTTGCCTTCCTTGAACGCTGATTTAGTTCAACAAAAACATCAAGATCGAAACAGCCCATGTGAAGACACGGTTTAAATCTACCAGCCACCTTCATCCTTGAACCACTCATCTATAAAATAGCCCATTCAGTTCCAGTAACAAATTAAAGTTAGAATGGAAATCATAAAAGAGATTATTCCATTAAGAAACCCTCTATCAAGACTAAGTTCCTCTGTTATTCCATTAAGAAACCCACTATAATGATTTAGTTCACCATAAGAAAAAAACACACACAGTGCAACATGGTGCCCTATAATATAGGAAGAAAAAAAACAAGAACAATAATACTGTGCTTTCATGTTAGGTCATCTCCAATTGAAGGGTACAAATAGATGTTCTATTATCATAAATACAACCCTAATTGTCACTATTTATGCAAATAGTGAGTTGTCTATGTAGACCATCTCCAAATGAAATGGTGTAACTTTAAATCCTGGTTTTGCATGTGGGTGGTCCTGCAAAGTTCCATCTCACCAATTCAACATGGTATCATTTGGCGAAACTTTCTACATTTTAGTATGCAACCTTCAATTGGAGATGGCCTTAGAACAATCAGTATCAACATATTACAGCATAACAGGACATTGTCCAAACAGTAGTTGGAAGTCAGGACGTTGAAAGTGCAGCACCTTCATGCACTGACACAATACTGGACCTTTCCAAGATAGCCTAGTTTTAATAAAAAAAATCTTTTTTAAAGGCAAAATATCATTAGAAAGAATCTAAAGCCCGAACTCGAGTGTTCTCTAGTCTCGTACTTGACAACATATGATAACTTTCATTACACAAGGTATAAGATGCATTGTCCATTTTCTGGTGGTGCCTACAGAACAAAGCATTTTGCATCACACAAAGGTTGAAAAGCAACTTACTGGACATCGAAGATTAACAGTAAACGAATCTGCCACAACTTCTAAGTCACTGTCACTATCGTCATTATCCATTGCAGTACCGCCACTAACACAACGGCAAACACGAGCAAGAGCATCTTCAAACAGTTCACCATCCGACTCCTTTGGAATCAGGTTGAGAATCTAGGGAAAAAAAAGACGGTTATAGTCAAGAATTGTTTTTTTTAAGTTATGTCATTGCAATCCCATAGTAGATATATATCATCTGCTATCACAAACATAATTACAGTTAAGCATGGAAGAACAAGTGGAGAGAATAATTATATATAAATCTGCAATGTCTACATAGAGCTTCCCACAAATATACAAGTCTTGTAAATTGCAATAGGGTTTACAACAGTAAAAACATAACAAAATTTGTTACTTTTTCATTTTTGGTTAAGAAGGTTGTTGTAATGTTCAGCAAGAATGCTTTACAGGTAAAAATTCCTAATGAATATGATGGTCTCATTCATACTAAATTACAACATAAAAAAACTCGATGGATAACATATTTTGAAAATAACAAAAAATCAGTAATAAATGAAATCAAACGGTATACTTTCAGATAAATCATAGCTACCTGTTGGACAGTGCGCCTTTTCACAATACGAACCCCTAAACAGAAAATACGAGCATCACATCCTGTTAAGCAAATCTTATTAATTCCGTCTCTCGTATATGGTGTGATCTGACAAAACAAGATGAATTAAAATACGATAATAAACACAAAAAAAACTCCTTTTTTGAATCACAGTAACATTATACCAGCAAGAAATGAAAAATATATGGGCAGACAAGATTACTGACACTAAGAGCTATTAGGGCAGAGGGAGAAAACTCACAATGGGACCATCATCACGGCCATTAGCTCCAAGAAGTTGTGAACCAGGTCTATTAATGGCACGAACAGGCATACCTACAGAGAATTTGAAATGGTACAAGTAAATTCACTGAACATATTTAATTTCCCTATACACAACTGATAATGGTACCTTTGAAAGACCGTAACTTGAAATTTAAATAATTTTCAGGAAAAAAAATCAATCACTGTAAGAGAATCTATTCCCATACCATTGACCTGTAGATCTGCATATTGTGGCCATTGCATCCTGAAGTAAACTTTGTCATTTAACAGCATACACCAAGCCTGCAAAAGGATGTTAAAAGGCACAGATCAATATATTTAGAATCAAATATAATGCCAATAATTCATCAACCATCACTCAATTACATAAATCAACCTGAACATCATATTCTTGTTTAGACAGCAAGTCCCTGTCCGCTCTTGTGAGTTGAAATGTTTTATCCACACTTTGTACAGGGTTTGAGCTGGACAATATGTAATGAAGCAGTGAGACGACATAAGATGTGAAGGACAGGAATAATAACATAAAAAGTGTGCATGCTGTTAGAAGAAGTCTGCTATTCTGCATGTGAAAGAGCATATCTTACTATAATTTCAATAGTTGACAAGTTTTCTGTAGTAAAGGTAGTGTTATTAACACTCCCAATTATTCTATTTACACACCGTCTTCTATTTCTTCACTACTTTAATTTGATTTTGTTTACAAACTACCCAATATACCCCTTTAAATATAGATATGAAAGGGGTGTGTCAATAGAAGTTATAGGGGTATATTGGGTAGTTTAATTACAAAGTGATAAAAAATTAGAAGGGTTGTGTGAATAGAGAAAAAAAAAGTTTGTCAATAGCACCACTCTAAAAAAAGATATAAAATGTTCAGGGTGCATCAGAAGGAAACAACACTTGAATTAAGGTAATGCAGAATAGGAGTATAATATCTTAAGTCAGGATTTTATGATTTCTTTCTTATTTTGGATTTGTGTTTTTATTAGGGAATCTTTTAAGTTCTAGAATATTAGGGTTGCTTGATCCTAATTGATCTAGGGTTTTAACCTCTCTATATATAGAGGCCTTTGTAGTCTTTTTTGGCAGAGTTTAATAAATAAAAGTTTGAGAGCTTTGCTTTCTGTTCAGGTTTGTGAGATGCAACCTAACCTTAGGTGTGATGCCTAGAAACCTACTGGTGTGATGCTAGTAGACCTATCCCTTTCTTAATTCCATCTTTAAACCGTTAATTTAGAGTTCATCTTATTTTTCCTGCATCATAAGGCCACAATCCATAGCTCTTTTGAATGTCTTATGGCCTACATTCAGTTCATGAACTGAAAGAAATACCATCTTTCATGAGTAATAGTTCCAACAGAACCTAGGGTCTGCATGATTTTTTATTAGGGATAAAGTATCACCATATGATTTTTTTTCTCAAAATAGCAATGGATAAAGTATCACCATTGCGGTGAAATTTATTGTTGCTTAGAATAAGTTTTTTATCAGAGTGCATACCACATATGCATCATAAATTTGTTAGAAAAGGCTGCAGATTGAGTTCTAGAAAAAAGAATAACAAGTATTCCATAATGTTCTTGTTTTCTTGTTCATACATATATCTAAACCAAATATTTCCAAACCTAACTTAACTTAACTTGAAAAATCCTCTATTGACATTAAAAGTTGCAATAGACTCAATGACAAACAAGAAAATATTTATAAACCGCATCTTCTAAGATAAAGGCAAAAGCAAAGAAATGAACTACTCACCCATCGGTCGGAATATTAGTAACATTCAACTTCACGGGATATAGAGGATAAAGCACTGTTACCCAAAACCTGAAAGAAAAGAAAAAAGACTCAGAAAAAATGTAAAGAATTAAAAACAATGATTCAAAAGCAGAGAAAATTAGAGCCACTGATCAAAAGGGTAAAAAAATCCAGCATATAAATAAAAGATGTGAAAGGTCAGATAAACGTCGCATTACATCGAACAAATGGAGTTCAAACCAAATACGATGACCAATCAAGTAAAAATTAAAAGCAAATCATAATCAACAATTAAGCTGTTATGAGGTTTTTGTAGGAATAGATACTAGCGGAACATACGGGTCAGCACGACTTAGTCGACAGAGTTCACAGTAAAATAATTCAGGAACTGGTGGATTAACTTCCATCGGTTTCTCTGGAATTATAACGCAACCAATGTGCTGCCACACTTGACATCTCGGATCCTCACACTGCCACAATGAAATAATAATAAAATAAATAAATAAACAACAAAATGCATATTAGAAGTTTCTGATAGACAAAACCGATAGAAGTCAAATGGAAAGAGAACATCTAGAAAACTTTTAATTCTTCAATGAAGACCAGTTTCTGTTTTTAATAACAGATAGAACCATGCAAACAGGGTTCAATTTGAAGAAAAGAGAACAAATATGTTGATATGTACCTTGATCATTGACTCTGTTTCTAATGAACTCCCACAGAGACAACGGACCTTCATATCTGAATGGAAGTCATCAATTTCACCTTTAACTTTCACATTGCTACAATCAGAGATGCACTGGCCCTTCGATGCTAAATCAGTGGTGGTCCCAGATATCTGCATTTTTCTGTGAGTCAGAGCAAAGGAGCAGGTCAGTGGAAGAAAGAGTAGGAGCAGAAATACTTGACAATACTAATTTTGTATTTCAGAAACTAGAGCTCCACCCACTATGATGACGATACAAGGGGTAGGGATCAAGCCACAGAAGTCTAATAAGAGAATAAAAAAGCTGTAGAGAATTCCAGTCTTCTAATCACATTAAAGGACGATAATGCATATGAGGACTAACCTATATGTATCATCTACAAGTTCTGCGACCTGTACCTTTCCAACAGCAGTCTTCTTTGGCCACAATTTTGAAACTGTACATATGAAGCAAAACTTATGAAGACACTAAATAAAGACAAAACTTATGAAGCAAAACAAGAAATCAAGAATGGACATGTTTACAAAAGAATAAAAATTTATAAACACGTCACCGGAAAATTCAGCAAAACCCCCACACAAGATATCAATCAGTCATTGAGAGCATAGATGCTAAAATGAAAGTGCAGCTAAAAACACTAGGGTGCACAACAATATCAACGATTAGGTTTCAAAGATTTTGTATACCAACAAACTATGCATCATGAATTTGTTTCAACAATGGACTACAGATGAATAATTGGATGGCAAACCCATATTTAAAAAGTTATTAAGTAGACACAAAATCCTAATGTGTGTAATACTAACTACGTTCAATCGTTTCTGAACTAGAATAGATTCTTCAAGAAAAACATATGAATCCCCTAGTCCAAGATTCTAATACATGAGGATACAAGAGCGCAACACTTCTAAATCAGTACAAATGCATGAAAATAGCAAATAAAATCCACTCATTATGCAACTTTTGCTGCTCGAAAGATGTCACACTCATAAAGACCAAATTTCACAAGTTGGCATAAACAGCTTATAACAAAGAATTTACTACAGCCCTTGATAAACAATATATGTGTGTGTGTGTGTGTTGCATACGACTCGTTTTCCCAAGTACATTGATATCCATATGTGTGTATCATTGTATACACCTCATCATTAGCTACAATCATATATAAACAATAAAACCTAAACCATAATCAAAAAAGGCTAAAATGGAATAATCAAAGCATCCCAAGCAGGAAGATAATAACTGGTATAGAAAAGTTTACCTTGCTCATCAGAAAGAAGGGACAATATCCGGTCAACAAGAACCTGTATGATAGATATAGGGGATTAGAAATATCATAAGCAACATTCATGACAAAAACCTATTTAAAATGGTTTCACAAGACATCATTGCTACATGTAGTATATTGCTTATGTTCACAGGCAACTGTGGCCTTTACATACCTAACTAATGCAAGAATGGAAATATTAACAAGTATTGGTAAAAGAAACCATCATTTGGAATGTGCAATGATTGAATATAATTGACAATTGCACACTTGATTGATGGAAAAACATTTAATTTTACCTGGGAGGAGCGAAGCTAAGAGAGCACGATTAGCATGGCAAACAGTGATACTGATATAGGTGATAATAACTCATAACCACATTATTAACTACATATAATCTGATTCTAAAATTTAAGCCTAAATTCTAACATAGAAGACTGTCATATATTAACAAATACTAACTTTTTAATAACAGCATCAACAGGCACAATAGCACAACAGACAAACTTTATTTATGCCCAAAACTAGTACAAACCACTTTGGCACATTGTCATGGTGACATAGAAAATATACAGAGACCAAGGGTACCCAGCAATGCAGCACAAGACAAATATTTCTGCCATCTCACCTGCTTCTTCCCTTGCTTTGAAAGACCTAATTGGATGAGAACATCCTGGAGCTCTCTTATCCGAAAATATGCCAACTTTTCCTGCAATGTAAACAGAAGTTACAATAAATCATTTCAATGAGTACATTCTACCGCTTTTCAAATATGGAAACCCAAATACATAACAGTAAGAGCATCCATCTGGAACTAATGAACTTTAAGCTTCACACGTCAACTAATATATAAATAAAATTGAAGAATTGGTCCTTTCTCCAAATCTCATCTTATTGCAATTTTAAGAAAAACAAGAAATTTATTTCAAAGGAAGAGTAAAAAATTCGAACAGGTGGTGGGGATTATATGAACTGTAGTTATGGTTTCGAAAGAAATAACACATTAGCCAGCACATTCCGTTCAATCTGACACTGGCCTCTCCACGTATCCAATACAATCTACTTCATCCAAGCTAAAATATTTCTGCTTATAAACGAGTGCAAAATGAAAGCAGATTGCCTGACATTCAACTCCATGTGGTTAAGAGCTGTGTGGAAAAACAAGCAAATACTTGCAAACCAGTTCAACAACAATTTCCTACCAAAGCTACTTGGCAACTATTTATGACATCCATCTTGAAGTAAAATATATTTTCTCCATTCATTTCTTGAATATGAAGTTGTTATACATATCTCCTTATGTCATCCACTTACACTTTGTGCAAGTCGCACAAACAACAATAATCAAAAACTTAACAGAAGCTAAAACAATGAGCTCGGAGCTTCAGTACAGCCAGCTAAATTTCATCATACACTGATAAAATGTCGCAAAACATATTAGTCTTACCTAAAGCTGCTTAAGTGAACTAACATCACTGCTCGTATGCAAGTCGCTACTCACTAAACTACTTAGGGACATAATCAACACCACAGAAACTATTCTAGCCTAATTCTCAACCATACGCTGATCAGTTCAAGCTCACCACACCTAATCATACATATATATATTACAACAATTCAACACCAGCTGAACATTTTTGCAGAAAATTTAAGCAGCATTTAGAAAAATAAGCATATAAAGTAATAATTGGAATAGCGAAAAAGGCAATAAAAACTACCTTGCAACTAGCTACCAAATCCATTTTGATAGCACCGATTCCTATATGCCCAGAGTACAGGTTCTTCTCTCTGGGACTAATTTAACCAAATATACCAGTACATAGCCTCCACAGTGATCGATCTAACCACCACAAACCAAACCGAAACCAAAATTAATACCAAAAAAACAGAAAAATAAAATAAAAAATCTGAGAATCCAAGTCCTCGATTGGAAGAAGCAACAATCCACGCACCGAAACCAAAAAGCCTAGAAATCGGATTCGAATCTCACTTACCTGAAACCAATCGCGACGACGACGCCGGAGCTCTAAGGAAGCAAAGAACAATAATGGTCGGCGCCGACTAGCACTAGTCACTAATCTTCTTCTGTCTCTCTCTTTTCTCTTAATTGTTCGGCGTTTCTTTTTTGACCGAGGACGCCCGACCAGAACCAATTACAATGTTCGGACCTATAGCCGATTATCCAATCCGGTTTTCTTCACGGGATACGTCCGGGTTCCGTTTCGGTGCGCTCACGTGTATCTCCCGTATGCCACGCCCTCCCTCCCTCCCCTTCCTCTTTTGTTTTCTTCCGTGCTCATCACGTCCGATACCCCCGACTTCATCTTCCCCGCTTTGATCTCGCCACGTTGGCAACGCAAATAAAAGCCAGTGGGTCCCATGTGACGATTTTATATTTTGGTAATTGTTTTTTCATCGTGCAGTGTATCTGTCCAATTGGGAGAGAGAGTGTATGGGATTTGGGCGTGAGGCCCGTTTGGTCGGTGAAGAACGTGATACTGAGTTATGTTATTAGTCTGTAAAATTTTAATGAAAAGTAAACTTGATCGAAGTGAAATTTTATTATAGATATAGAATTGAAATATCATCCCGTAGTTATTCATAGTTGAAATTTTAGTTATATGGAAGAGCTTCTAATAAGAATTAAATGAGGACTTTTAAATGAACGGTTAGATCAAGGTTATCATTTTTAATTGATTTTCTAATTTTCATATGCATATCATTCAACCGTTCATTTGAAAGTTCTCACTTGGTCCTCATTAGAAGTTCTTCCTTAGTTATATTGTCTTATAAATTTTAGTTAATTAATGATTTTTTTACTTAAATGTACTATTTTAAATTTGATTGGTTATTAATAAAAAGTCATTAATAGATTAATTGTTTTTAACCATTTTCTAATCTCAAGTTTTAAATTCTTCCAAATAACACAAATAGAAACTAACATCAACACCCGAGGAGTGATAGCCCCACACTCACCCTTAAAACTACAAAAAAAAAATCATTTTTGAATTCTCTCACTATAAATTATATTTTTTTTGTATTTTTTGTGGTTTGAGGGTGAGTGTGGTTAGAGTGTCAATTATTATTTTACCTATGGTTACTGAAATCATTAAGTTTAAAATTTTAATTAATAAAAGTATATTATGCACTTCAAAAATGTAATCATTCCTAAGATCATTCTGGCTTTATTAATATAGATAGATATTAAATCAATTCAATTTCATCTTTGAAAGGAAAATTATCACAATTTATTTCCTCACATCACATTTCAGTCTACCAAACGGGTAAATAAAGAAAACAAAAATGAAAAATACTAAAATATATAGCAAATGGGAAACTCTGGATGCTGCGTTAAAAAGTTGGGGGAGGGTGAGTAAGACCCACCGGACGGAAAAATGCAAAAGTTTGATGTTTTCTGGAGTTTTTTGATCAGCAACGCCAAAGTCGTGAATGAGAAATTGGATTTGGGATCTCAATTTCAGTATTTATTTTTTTAAATATAGGTTATACTTTATTTTTAGTAGATAATAATTTAATCACACTATTAATACTTTATTAGTCAAACTCCAATAATACGAGATTAGTGGGTGTGGTCTTCAACTATTACGTGATACTGTGATGGATGACAAGATCAAGAACTGTTACGTGATAATGTGACATGTTTAAAGATCAATATATAAAGAAAGATACCGTCGTAAGCTAATTAATCCACAAAGACTGGACCATTCGAGTTTCATATAGAAGTTGTTACCGAAGTTTATAATTATCTGGAATACGATTGGTGTAATCTTTTGTGCGGCTTATAAATGAGGATGTGCTATTTTGGTCTTTTACGGTAGAAGTACAACGTCCCTCGCTCACACACTAAGCAATTGCACCCCAATTGGTGATTTGCCTATTAAATTGTCCTTGCCGATTTACTATTTATCCTAAATTGACAATTACCTCTCCTTTATTAATGTATCAGTTGAAGGTAATTTGCTTGTTAATTTATTATTTTTTTTATTTTGTATAATTTATTAGTTAACAATGTTTAATTTATAATTTGATTAATTCATAATGAGATTAACTGTACACCAATCATTACTGTTAAAAAGATTATAATTTAATTTGTTAATTTATTGTAAAATATCTTATAATATCTAATTTTTCAACTGTCGAAATTGAGATTGAAGAGCATTAGCGCTTCGGTTTGTTGCAGGACCACGCCAATTTTCACCATAATTGTCAAACACTTTATCCCACAACTTTGAAATGCTTTGAGATTTTCCGATGATCAGACACACGGTTACACGTGCCCAAGAATTGCACAATTGAATTTTCTCATCTTCTTGTCAATTGCAATGAGATTCTCCCATAGTTGGATAGAAAGGAAGAAATGGAAGCTAAAATTGTTGAACAAAGAAAGAAATAAGAAGAATAGAAGCAAAACTTCCAAAAGTTTTGGTGCAAAAATTAGAGAAAGATGATGAGTATTTATAGAAATAGGTTTCTGATTTTTACTTTAGAATTAAATTTTGAAGTAAAAACAGAATGTAAAAGAAATCTGACCGTTGGTTTAATTATAACCATAGGATTAAATCTTACGGTTCTAGTCAAAGAACCGTTATAAATTGTTTAGACAATTCTAGACAATTTATAAGCCAGTGGGATCTTAATGGAGCCTAGTGAAATCGGTCCAGCGAAACGATGGCCGAAAATTGGCAATTTATTTGCCTTGTTGATTTTTGTTCATGTAGGCCCCATGAATTGCCTATTTTGTTGAAATGTCTGAGTCCCACTAATTGTCCATTGAATCGGTCCACCGCTGCAATTGCTCTAAGAGAAGAAAAGAAAATTTCGATGCTCATCTCCCTACCGAACGACGCTGACAACCCGTTGTTGTGTTCCAATCAAGGGGAGGGGATGAAAGGTCGGGCTCGTGATATGGTTTTATGGCAGAGAAATGATGGAAAATGGTCGCTTCACTTCAAGTTCGACAAATTGTTCTCAATTTTCTATTCTTCGAGCTGGTTTAGGACATGTATGAAGCAAGAGCACTGTTGGCGTAGGCCTTCGTAGAGGCGATGACGGTCATCATCCCAACACGGTAAATTTTAGTTTTCATCGAACATCAGATGTCATGGCAACGATGAGCCCAATGTTGTTGATCTCTGGTTTGGGTTCGGATACTAGACGTCTTCCATATGTCGAGATGTAGGATAGTGGCGACTGGCGACGCAATACACTGTGGTGGTGTGGTGATGTGAGTGATGCTTATGTACTTATGCATTAGGTTGCTTGCTCGGTGACGCTGAAGCTTGTTTGGGGAAAAATGGTGGTTGGCTATCTGCTTTTAGGCCTTGTTGCTAGGCTCCTTGGCCTAATTTTATTTACTTTTGCTAGGTTGCAATTAAGTTTAGTTTATATATTTTTTCAAATAATTAGCAATTATATTTAGAGGTCCTTCCTCGGTTCACTCTTAAAAATAATGTGATACCAGACTTAAACTCCTTCGTTAGTGTAAAATTTCTTTAAAAAATTTTCTCATGTCTAACAGTATCACTAGTGGAAAAAAAATTTAGCCGACAGAATTATAATATTTCCATCGCCTAAGATTTACTTAGCAGATGGTACAACTTTCGTCGGCTAAGTTAGCACCTAGGAGACGAAAAACTATTCTGTCAGCTAAGTAAATCTTAGTCGATGGAAAATTTTACCAAGCCGATGAAATTTTTATATATAAATATAAATAATTTTTTATAATAACTTTAGCAACGGAAAATTATTCCGTCGGCTAACATATAACCAAGCCGACTGAATAATTTACCTATCGGACGAAAAATTTCGAAACATTTAAATTTTTTTCTTTCCAAAAATTTTGAAAAATTTCGCCGAAAAAATTGTATCTATTTCTTCCTCCTCTCTCCCTCATCATTTTCATCTCCCTCTCCACCACCTCGACGTCATCTCCTCCAACCAAACCCCCTCCCAACTCTTCGACTTCCGCCTCAGCCACGACTCCCTCCGCTTCAACTCCCACACCTCCCTCGCCTACAACCCGACCCGGCCCACCCTCTGCCGGTTTCTCCTCCCTCCCTTGCGCCTCCCCTCCCTACCGCTGCCTCGACTGCCCCAACTACAACTCCATCTCCAAAACCTACATCTACCATGTCTCCTACGACGACGACTCCTTCACCTTCAACAACTTCTCCATCGAGACACTCACCTTCCGCCGCTCTAAAGTCCCCAAAGTCATCTTTGGCTGCAGCCACGACAACGAAGACCTCTTCGTCCCCACTTTGCCACCACTCCGCCTCCTCCAGACCCTCCTCGCGTAAAGACTCTGAGTGGTGGTGGGATTTGGGGGCAGTAGTGGTGGATTTTGGGACGGCCGATCGTTGCATTGATCTGGATTTCAGACGAAAAAATTGGAAAAGATTGATCAGGATTTCAGACGAAAAAAATGGAAAAGAAAATAAATAAATAAAATCGAAAAAAAAATGAAAATTAAAAGAATTTGATTTATTTTTCAAAATTCTACCTTCAGTCGACTGAGAATTTAGTCGACAGAATAAGTTTTGTCACTAAGTTAATCGCCTCTTAGTTGACTGACCAATATTTGTCTTCTAGGTTATGTCTTAGTTGAACAAAAATTCTTGTTTTTGTCGACTATTGTCTTAGCAGACGCGCCGAGGAGATGGAAAACTATTCTGCCGACTAAGTAAATCTTAGCCGACAAAATTTTTATATATAAATATAAATGATTATTTAAATAACTTAGGCGACGAAAAATTATTTCGTTAGCTAAGATATAACCTAGCCAACTGATAATTTTACCAAGCCGACAGAATTTTTATATATAAATATAAATTATTATTTATAATAACTTAGGAGACGAAAAATTATTCCACTGGTTAAGATATAATCTAGCTGATGGAATAATCTACCTAGCTGACGGAAATTCCAAAAAAATTGAATGTTCCCCCCCCCCAAAGTTTTGAAAAATTTCGTCAAAAAATTTGAATTATTTGTGGGCCAATATCTATTTCTTCCTCCTCTCTCTCGTTATTTTCATCACCCTCTCCCTCCCTCTCCACCACCTCGACGCCCTCTCCTCCAACCAAACCCCTTCCCAAATCTTCGACCTCCGCCTCCGCCGTGACTCCCTCCGCTTCAACTCCTTCACCTCCCTCGCTTACAACCCGACACGACCCACCCTCCGCCAGGTTCTCCTACCTCCCTTGCACCTCCCCTCTCTGTCGTCGCCTCGACTCCCCCGACTGCAACTCTGTCTCCAAAACATGCCTCTACCAAGTCTCCTACGGCCACGATTCCTTCATCTTTGACAACTTCTCCATCAAGACACTCACCTTCCGCCACTCTAAAGTCCCCAAAGTCGCCCTCGACAGCGGCCACGACAACGTATGCCTCTTCGTCCTTCTTTGTCGCTGCTCTACCTCCTCCAGACCCTCATTGTTGAAGCCTCTGATTAGTGGTGGTGAGAATTGGGGCTGTAGTGGAGGATTTTGAGGGCGGTCGGTGGTGGCATCGATCGGGATTTCAGATGAAAAATAAAAGGAAAAGATCGATCGGGTTTTAGACGGAAAAAATAGAAAAGAAAATATAAAAAACAAAATCGAAAGAAACATGAAAATTAAAAGAATTTGAATTATTTTTCAAAATTTTACCTTACATCGAATAAGATTTTAGTCGACGGAATAATTTACGTCCGCTAAGTTAATCGTCTCTTAGTCGACGGACCAAGATTTGTCATATAGGATATGTCTTAGTCGATGGAAGTTATTGTTTCTGTCGGCTATTGTCTTAGCAGATGCACCTTAGCCAACGGATCTTAGTCGACGGACTTTCCGTCGACTAAGATTTTTGCCGACGAAAAATCGTTCTTAACCGACGATTTACTCCAACGGCTAAGAAAAAAATTTCAGTAGTGTATTATTCTCATAGTCGATTATCAATTTTATATCCGTTAATATCTCCAAGTTTCGGAAAATCTGAAACTTAACAAGCATTAGTATAAAAATTACAAACTTTTCACCATTAGGCTTCTCTAATTATTAGAAATTTAATATGCATGAAAAACTGCCCAAAATGTGACAACGTCGCCGTCAACGGTAGCCACCAAACCACTGGATTCCTACCAACTCTGATTCCTACCAAATTTCAGCAGTAGCTTCGTTTCAACAAGCCCAACAACTTTCATGAACAACACAAAACTCAATTGTAACTCTAAACAGTCCAATTTGATCAAGAACAGTAAAATCGATTTGGGGCTAAAAACCCTAAAATTTTGAATATCAAATTCTCCTTACCTAGCTCGAATCGAGTTGAACCATTTTGAGGGATTTATATACATGAAAAACTCTTTTAAACAAGACCAATAGCTCCACCTATAGTGGCCTATGATTAGAGAACTCTAGGGACTGTGAACAGTGCTGATGACGCTTATTCTCGACGTGTTTATACCCAAACGACGGTGAGTTGGCTCTCATCCCCACCACAACGTTGCAGATGGAAGACCTTTAAAACCATACCAAGATTGCGACCTAACTATAGAGGTTTGTCGGGTCAGGGGGCTTGATCGGTTCTTAAACAGTAACTTTTTTGGTTTTCAATTTTTCACTGTTCCATCTCCGGTAAACCCCTATATATAGACTTTTTACCGCACAATATCTTTACATTTTTACTTGTAACTTTCATATACTAACTCTGATTATAATGCATAGTGTGCCTACGAGTCCGTATTAACATCTTCTATGACTTACCAGAAGAAACTTTTCCTAAATAACGATTACCATAATCAGTAATTGAAAATTACTGTAAACTTCATCAATTCACATAAAATAGATCGTCCCCCTAGAAAATAATCATGGCATACCGGTGAGCTCGTATTAACATGTGCCACGACTTCAGAGTTTTAAATCCACTATTTACCGATTCCAGAAAAAAAAAACTCGAAAACAAACTCGAGCAATCATTTATTAAATGTTCTAGCGTGATTAAAGAAAATCAGCAGTAACTCGTAACTCCAAATAGTAACCTTTTAGGTACAGGGTATTATAATCTTTTCTGTGTCGGACTCCAGTACCCGTAACATATATATCTCCATTTCCTTGTAATGGAACTCGACCTTTACTTGTCATATATAACCATTACAAGGCTAATCATTTTTTGCACAACTGATCCTATTTTTCAAGAAATCTCTGATCTCATTTTCATTACACCATAATACCACATTAACAGGATTTATGGATGACTCACATCCATACCATAGCAATTTCAAACTAATTTCTACAAGTTGCCCACTATTCACGATCACAGATTCTGCGGCTATTATCACAACACATAGATTTAGCAATTTCCAATTACTACTTTTAATCCAGTAATCCCCACTAACAATACTCTTTGATTTGATTCCACCACCAATATAAGCGGTAAGTGAAATTTACGAACATCAGATAGTAACTAAAATTTGAAACTATCCTCCATCAAACTAATATGATCCGTGTCAAATACCACTAATATCCGAGAAAGGTTTTGCGTAACCACCTTTAAGGAATATTTTTTCTAAAAGTTGGCAGAACTTTTTTATAAAAATGGACTACTCTTAACCTGTAAGAATAGTATTCACAACCTAATGTATACAAGTCTCTAGAGCATACCGCTCCTTATACATAATTATCCATAAATGCAATTTTTTTACTCTAATCTACAAATCGGATATGCATTTACTCATACTTATCCATTAGAGTAGTTCATCATTGCAAATCATGAAAACCGATTAATAATAATCAAAATATGGGAAGCACGATTTATATCAATAAGGTATAAAGTCATAGCTGCTCATATTAAATGAGAATCACATTCACCATATTAAATGAGAATCACATTCACCATAAAGTCATACCTGCTCATACTAGTGAGAATCAAGTCAATCATCCACTATTAAATGCCTGACGATATTATTCCCATAGCCGGTTATCAATTTTATATCCATTAATATCTCTAACTTTCAAAAAATTTGAAATTTAACCTACATTAGTCCAAAAATTACAATTCCACCATTAGGCTTCTCTGATTATTAACAATTTAATAAACATGAAAAACTGCCTAAAATGTGGCAGCGCCGTCCGCCGTTGGAGGTCGACGGACCACTGGTTTCCTTCTAACTCTGATTCCTACCAAATTTCAACAGTAGCTTTATTTCAACAAGCCCAACAACTTTCATGAACAACACTAAGCTCAATTCTAGCTCTAAACAGTTCAATTTGATCAAAAACAGTAAAATTGATATGGGGCTTAAAACCTTAAAATTTCAAATCTCAAATTCTCCTTACCTAGCTCGAATCAAGTTGAACCCTTTTGAGTGATTGCTATACATGAAAAACTCTTTCAAACAAGACCAATAGCCCAGACTATGGTGGACTGAGATGAGAGAACTCCAGCGACTGTGAACAGTGTCGAGGCTCTCCTTCTTGACGTGTTTACACCCAAACGACGACGAGTTGGCTCTCATCGCCACCACAACCTTGTAGATGGAAGTCCCAACTTCAAAACCACACCAAGATTGCGGTCTAAATCGACCAAACAACGATGAACGAAGTCGGAAAAGTTCGTTGGGTCTGGGAGCTTGACGGGTTCTCAAACAGAAACTTTTCTGGGTTTTTGACTTTTTCACAGTTCTATCTCTGGTAAACCCTTATATAGACTTTTTACCTCACATTAAATTTACCTTTTTACTCATAGCTTTCACATACTAACTCAAAAATGCATAGCATGCCTACGAGTTCGTATTAACATCCTCTACGACTTACTAGAAGAAAGTTTTCCAAATTATCGACTTTAGAAAAAGTCAACTTTTAAGGTCCTTTACGGTAAAACGATCACCATAAACAGTAATTGAAAATTATTGTAAACTTCATAAATTCATTGAAAACAGCTCCTCACTCTGGAAAATAATCTGGGTATACCAGTGAGCTAGTATTAACATGTACCACAACTTCAGAGTTTTAAATCCACCATATACCGATTCCAGAAAACTCGAAAACAAACTCGAGCAATCACTTATTAAATGTTCGAGCGCGAATAAAGAAAATTTGTGGTAACTCGTAACCTCGAATAATAACCTTTTAGGTACGGGGTATTTACAGAAACTGTTTGAAAAATTAGTTGAAAAGGCGTTAGCTAAGTTCTGCTTTGAAGCTTAGTATAGTCTTATGTGTAAAACACTTGAGTGACAAGAGAACAATTTCAGTTTGAGTGCGAGTAGGTAGACTAGACAGTATGCCTAGACTTGGTGTTATCATCTGAGTTTTGAGTCTTGTAAGAAGTGTGTTTACAACAGTAAAAAGTATGTCTTTCAAAAGGTAGGGGCACACAGTTTTTTTCATGGTTGCAGGGTTTCAACGAGTAAAAAGCGTACTGGTGTTATATCTTTATTTTACAACACTTGCATTTTTACATTCACAACTTAGCCTCACAGTAATCAGAATAACTTAATCTTTGATATCATTATGTGCGAGATAGAGTGAAAAAGTTGTTGGAGCTTATTTGCCCCACCTTTAACCTTCACTTTTCTAGTATGGTAACATCTTGTCCTAATAATTGTTACCTATATTGCTCAAGTTAACTCGAACGACTACCTAATTTGGCTTCTATTTGATCGATTGATAAACCAGTTTTTCCTCTTCGGAATAAAGATAAGTAGATTGAGGTTAGAGTTCATTGTCTATGTTGTAATCCTTTTTAGATGCTATAATTGCTTTGTATTTGCAAATTTATTAAAATAAAATATCCTTTAATACAAAAAAGAGAGGACGTGCCCAACGACAATGTCTTGGGAGGGGAAGACATACGATTGAAGGCGGCGGTGTTATAGGGGGAGGGGAGGTTCAGTCTCCTAGTCCCATGTAACAAACATACCCCCATTGTCCATTCATTGATTTTCACTTTAGTCGCGAGTTTATGAACATTTGCTCTCTCTTTTTTAGTCTTTTTTTCTTGCTCTACCTCTTTATTTGGGTTGCTCACTATACCCATACATGTCTTCATAGAATTATGTATAAATGGAGATTGCAAAATATAAAGGTTTGTTGGTGCGCATGAGCTTTATCATATGAATACATAAATAAAACTAGAGCTGGAATTAACTCTGTACTGATGATAGTAGCATCCATTGTTTGTCATTTCATCCTATCACCCCTTCCATATGACACTTTTCCTCAATCTTTTTTGGCACCACTAACCCCATTTGTTTCTTTTCCTTTGCTTTCTCAATCTTCTCCTCCTTTCCCATAACAAATTCACATTCCCATGGGAATTTTGTCACCCTCACTAGTCACTACCATCAGACCCGTACCTGAATACAGTCTCAAGAGTCAATGGATCCGAACCTTTAAGGGTCTAAAATTTTATTTTCGCATTGTGTGATCACATTAGTTTAATAAAAAATAAGCATGATATTACAATCATTAGTTACTATTTTTTTTTAAAATGACTAGTGTAAGTAAGTATAACAAAAAATTTCTAATGTTTTATGTTGTTAGATTTTGAGTTTATAACTTTATTTCATGATTTTTTTGAAAAGAGAAAATAAATTTAAATGAATACTATAGTTTAAGGACTAATTTTTAAAAGTTCGACTCAGGTCTGAAAATCTCAAGTCCGGACCAGACTACCATTAGCTTAATACTATTTCTCTCTCGCCACAAATTTTTTTTATCTTCTAGTCCAATATATTTGGCGTCGAATTGTCTTGTTCACCATACCTCAAAACAAACTTAAGCATCATGGTGAATTATTATTATTTCTTTGGGACAATGCCCACCAGTTTCTATTTTTTTTACCTGCTGTTATTTGTTGTCGAGAGCCTCATATCAATGGGTTCCTTTGGGCCCAACTAGGTACAACATATGGTATGGGCCTCCCATTACAGATCTGGGCTAATCTCAGCTGTCTGGATCCAACTCGGACTCCAAAACCCAACAACTCCGATCCGGGTCATAGTTTCTTGAGCAAAAGGGCAGTCTCTATATACCGACCAAACACAAAACCTTAGTCTACAACTCTATATGTACCTCAACCGCTCCAGATCGTGAACTATCTTCACCTCAACAGATTCATATCTCCAGTGACCAAATTTTAACGTAAGTACCCAGCTTCTCCCCGATTTCCGCTTCCCATTTTTACTCTCCGATTGCGGTAATTTCATCGCTGTAATTTTTCTTTCTGTGCGCAGTTAATGGAGTCGAACCAAGCCAATCCGAGCGTGTTGTGCTACCCAGAAGGCTCCCAGAGAACCCTGTATAGCTTTTCTCGCACTCATCTATTTCTTCATGGTTTCTAGGTTTTTGGGTTATCTGGGTTTTGTGGATTTAGCTTTTTCTGTGCGACATTTGATGGGTTTGATTTAAAGTTTTGATTTTGGTGATGTTTTGAAGGTACCCATATGTCACGGGTACATCTGTGGTGGCTCTCAAGTACAATGATGGGATTTTGATGGCTGCTGATATGGGAGGTTAGCTTTCAATCCCATGATAATCAGTTATTTGTTTCTGTAGTGTTTTGGTTCATTTTTTGACTGGAATTTTTGTCAATTTACGAGAAATTAAGCATTGATGTTGTGCATGGTTTTTTTGTCGCCCTAGGGTTTTGTTGAGAGGTGGGAGTGTTTTCCCCTTCTTTTTATTGCTTTTGTGGAAATTGTTATGTTATAATTGTTGGTGTTCGTGGAGAAATTAGTCAGACTTGAGGCTTGTTGAAGCCGAAATGTAGCAGTCAGTCTAGCGTTTTAGTATTTGGGGTACAACTATCATGTTCTTTTGATTTTGGATCCTAAATAACATCTTAATCTTACAATGTAGTTGCATCCAAAGTAGCAATATCTCAAAAGTTACATTATTGAACTTAAAACTCAATTTTATCTTTTTCACTCTTTTATGAAAGATCTACAAAATCTGGGGGCAACTTAAAAAACACAAAGGAGGTTTTCTTCTTATGTTTTGCATGGGGTATTGTAAACTCCTTCCTTATGCTTTTGTGAAGATAACTTGGGTCCTGACAGTGCTTTATTTATCTAATTTCCATCAAATCGTGCCTGGTTAATTGCTGTTTGCATTTAATGTTGTTAAAGTCATATAGAACTCGGTGCAAATTTTGGTGCACTTAATATAATGATTAAGCTTATTTGTAATATGCAACTGGCTTTTCTATATTTTCTTTTCATTTCGCCTGTAGTTTTTTTGTTCTTTTTTTATTTATTTCAATATTTAACATATGATCCACCTCTTTACCAGTATACTTATATTATATTATTTTAGATCTAGAGTTCTATGACTGTTTACCCATCATGCATGCTTTCGTGTGTGATTTGAGGTTCTTCACAATTTGAAAATGACCTGTTTGTTATAGGCTCATATGGGTCTACCCTGCGGTACAAGAGTGTGGAACGCTTGAAGCCTATTGGAAAGCATTCTCTTCTTGGCGCAAGTGGAGAAATAAGTGATTTCCAGGAGTTGTTAAAATATCTTGATGAGCTCGTGTAAGCATTGTTGCTACCTTTATCTTTTTGGTGGTGCTTCTTTTCTTGCTCTGCTTTTTCTATAGTTGCAACTTTTGGTTAAAGGATCTTTCATTCTGTGATTCTTCCAGCCTCTATGACAACATGTGGGATGATGGGAACTCTTTGGGACCTAAAGAGATCCACAACTATTTGACTCGTGTGATGTACAATCGCCGTAACAAGTTCAATCCACTTTGGAATTCACTTGTCCTTGGTGGAGTGAAGAATGACAAGAAATACCTTGGAATGGTACCTCTTTTAACCATTACCTTTTCTTTTGTAGCATGATCTTTGGTTTTAAAAAAGATAATCTTTTCAGAAAAAAAGGACCCTAAACACGCTCACTTATTTTCCTGATATTTGTGATCCTAATCCAGGTTAGTATGATCGGTGTAAATTTTGAGGACGACCATGTTGCTACTGGATTTGGGAATCACCTCGCAAGGCCTATTCTTCGTGATGAGTGGCGTGCAGACTTGAGTTTTGAAGAAGGTGTGAAGCTGCTGGAGAAGTGCATGCGTGTCCTTCTGTACCGTGATAGGTCTGCTGTCAACAAGCTTCAGGTACTGTAACTAATCAATATTTTTCACTGCATATATCTGTTCATTTCCTTAGTAGCTTCCATCAATTATTATTCTGTCAAAATACAATAATGATCAATTGGCCATCAACTTCTGAAGCCTTTCTTTTCAATTTATGTTAATTTTATTATGGTGATTCAAAAATTTTAAGCGTTGTCCTTTTCGGCATTTATGAAACCTTTTGTAACAGACTCCTTCATTCTTCTTAAAAAAGAATTTCAAAAGTTTGTGCTCTCTCTCTTATATTATAAAACATTTTTTTTAGTTTTAGTAATATCATATTTTATTATGGGTCATAAAAATGATAAAAATGTTTTCTAGTTCGTCACGCTTGAGTCTTTGAAGCATTAGTTCCTTTGCACTAATAAAGGACCACTTACTCATCCGGTCCATAAATTGGACTGTAGTTGCAGAAAGTCTACATTGTAGAGAAATAACATAAAAAAAATAGTTATTCTGTTATCCCCTTGACTCTCCTGATGTCAAGCTGAGCTTTTGAAATGGACAAGTTCAAGTTCTTTATATATGCTATTGCATACATATATGAATCACATAATTGAGTTACTTGGGATTGTTGATATTTAAACAATATTCAATCGATCTAGTAGAGGAAGGGATTTAGTTGATGATGCGTTTAAAATGAAACCTGTATGCATGTTGACTTGCTCCACTTATCTGCTGCACAATTCATGGTTTTTGCTTTTCACCTTCTCTCTGATGAGTGCTAAAGTGAGAAAATCTACTGAATAATGCTTCCATTTGTTTTGCCAGCATATACTAGCTACTTTGTCTACTTATGTTCTGCACAAGTGTAGGAAGTGTTGTTAAGTGAGTTTAGAAAGTGAATGAAGTCGTTTTGTTTTACGAGTCTTTGCAGGAGATTCTTCGCCTTTTACACCAGAGCTTTCTGTTTTGTTCTAGATTCTGCCACATGGAGTGTTTATATATATATAAAAACATGTGTGTTCATCTTATGTAATGTTTGGGCACAAAGCAAAGAATTGTGAACTTTCACTTCCAAGTTCCATTAGAAAAAATGATATTTTTGCTTATTGATCTTTAGTCAGACAACTTGAATGAGACATTTGAATATGCAAGTGTAAGATAACATATTACATTTTGAAATTGCAGATAGCTAAGATCACTGAAGAAGGCGTAACAATCTCTAAACCCTACGCTTTGAAGACTTTCTGGGGATACTCTGCTTTCCAAAATCCAACTGCTGGTGCTGAAGGATCATGGTAACTAGGTAGTACCATACCCTTCCTGAAACAGCCAACTAGGAGTGTGCTAAGTTAAACTTTTACATGTTTCTGTGGCGGTGGAATTTGTAAAACTATTTGATTTGAATATATGTTGGTTTTGAACAAATTTCTTGTGACGGGTGCTTTTGAGGATCATTTCGGTGAGACGCCTTATTGTTATTTATTTATTTTGTTGTTGCAGCATCCATTGAGCATGAACTTCTGGTCACATTTATGATTATGCTTTCGATTTGACTATCTGGGTAGTTAATCCGAGAAAAAAAAAAAGCAATGTAGGTTGCTTGTCGTCAAGTCTGTTTGACTGTTTGAGGTTTGTGACTTTAAAGGGTTTAAGCTTCAAGGGCATGGCTGTTTATACCGTACTGGTTTATCAACAAAACACATTTTCATGAGATAGCTGGATATGGTAGATCTTGTTTGGTTTTGTAAAATGCACCCAATGTCAATTAGGGATGGCAATGGGTAAGGTAGCGTCAGACAATCAAAATATCATATTCATACATACTAGCATTTCTTATTCTCGTACTCCTTTTTATTCCGGTAATTAGATAATGAGGATTTCTTATACTTGTACCCTTTGACGGTTAGGCTCCAAAACCTGTCATGATTTTTTGTTAATAATTGTGTATTAAATTATTATTTTTAAAAAGAAAATATGAATTATAAATGTATGAAATTAAAATCAAGTACCAAAATAAATAAGTTTAATTCTTCAATCCAAATATATAGTAAAAAAGTAAGTCAGGTTAAATATTTATTACATATATATATATATATATATATTAATATTTACATCTTAAATGGGTGGGGATGAAGACGAATATGAAAACATCATACACATCTCGTACTCGATTTAAGAATCTGAATACTAGGGATCCTCATGCCCATTATCCGTTTATCATCGTATATCCTCTCTATTAATCAAATACTCGTGGGCACCCATTTCACCAGATTAACTTGGGTTGTTTTAATGATTACCAATTTGACTAAAAATTTGTAGAAGTAATCTACTTATATAAACCTAAAAATTGAACAGTCGAGAGGACAAAATGTGATAGAAAAGTTAATATAATAAAACATTAATAAGAAAATCATGAATAGTCCTAAACTTAGGCCTCTTTTTGTTGTTGATAAAATAAATGTTACTCGAGCGGGTGTATAACCCATATAATAAATCAACTAATGGGACAAGTGAGAGTTACAACTCCAAAACAAGAGTCCAATGATTGGTCAACGGGAGCAGAACTCCGACACAACTCAAAAAGTAGTCCATAAGAGGATTTTATTTTAGCCTAGAAGGTGATAACCAGCATAACTAAACAAAGTACCTCAGCTTCGTGAATTGAGGCATTAGATCATTTTGGTGTACCTTACCATCACAAAGGGGGTTGGCTCTTCGATAGATTATGTAGGGATCAATGGCCCCCTCTAAACCCCACATCGGGTCAAATCGAAACTGAAGAGAGAAGGAGAAAATTAGAGGCCCAAAGGCAAATGAGCAACCTATTAGACAATGCCTATAGACCCAACTTCCTCCTCACTCTCGTCCAAATCAGACCTACGGCGAGTTTGCTGGAGGCATCGTCTCCTCCCACTGTTTCAATTTGGTCGCTCATCCGCCATGAAAGCCATGAAACCCAGTAAGTACAACTTACATTCTTATAATAATGTGTCTTATATGAAAACCAAATAACACAACTAAGTAAAAATATACAAAGAATCATTTTTTTATTTGTTTATACCGATTCTTATTTATACACATACACATATGCAAGCGTGAATAAATTTATCCATGTGAATATTTAGGAAACTGGTAATAATCACATAAAAATCACGCGCTAGGTCCACTATACAAAAATACGGATAAGCAGCAGCATACTGAGGACAATACCAGAGTATGTATAATCAAGGTCGACAATTTCTTTCTATGAGTATAATAGTGCACTATATGTAGGGACTAGGGACCATACTAACTTCACAAATCACAAAACACTTTTACCAGTAATCCATTTAAGCACGGGGTAGTACTAATCACCCAGCTTCACTTCTCCAAACTTAATTATGTCAAAATGAGATAATTATTTCAATATCAACAAAGTATACAAGTTTATATCAATATACTTTAAATATGGGTTTTAACTCAATGTATGCACAAAATAAACAATTTAATTAACTTGAAAGTAATTGTGCAAGGAGTAAATGTACTTTTAATTAAATATAAACATAAAATATTAGTTAGTACCCTAAGAATTAGTAGTCATTTTCCCTCAGCCAGAGAAATCATTATCTAAAAAACCGTCAACTTATCATTTTCATAACTCATTCAATTTTTGTCCAAATTAGACAAGGGAGGAGTCAATATCGAATTATTTTTCATAAGATATCCAATGGAATAAGTCATATAGTCCATGTCAAAGTGATAGAGTCTATAAATGGTGTAACATAACAGTAGTGCAGAAAACCGATAATCCTTTTACTGACCTCTGATTTCTAAGTCTTTACATGCGGTATATTTTATAATTCATTCAGAAACTTTACAGATTAAAAGTAGAGGTCCTAATCTTTAATTTGATATAGAGTTTGTAGAAAATGGTTAAGAAATGAGTGAGATATGAATTTTTTGATGTTGGGATAGTCAGAATAGATTTCCAGTAATCGAGTTTATTAGCTTAAAACTTTGATTAGCCATAACTTTTTTTGTTTCTAAACCGTTTTAAGTGATTCAAAAACCTAAACCAAATAATTTTCAACGAGGAATCAGATACAGTGATCAAAGCGATATTTTATTATTTACGAAAATATAGGTTTCTAGAAAACATATCATTTTCCATTAGATCCCTAGTTATGCATTTTGATAATCTTGAAGACAAAAGATTATAGGAAAGTAACCATGTAATTACTTTTGAAATTTAGAAGTGAAGTGGAGGTTTGGTAAGGTTGAACTTCTTTGCCAAAGAGGGAACTTGTAGAGGCAACTTCTTAAAAGAAAATAAGTGAAGACTAAGAGATTTTGGTGAGGGAAACTTTTCTATTCGACTAAGGGAGTTTGTGATCATTTTTGCATTTGATTTTGAAGTGTGAAAAAATGTATTGCAGATCATAAGTATATATAGGCCAAGAAGCATGTATTGTCAATTAATTTCCAACAATTTTATTTGACTTAAGAGACCAAACATTAATATTGAGTGATGGTGTGGCTTGTTAGGATGATTGTTCCTAAAGAAAACCTAATAGTAAAATGGGTAAAAGAAAAATCACTGATTTATAGTCTTATATATGTATTGTCATGAATATATGGATACACACAAATTATATATATATATATATATATACTCAAAGTATTAAGTAAAGGAATTTGATGTATTCATTTCTTAAGATTTTGTAAATGTTTAGTAATATTTAACCATAGTAAATACTAAAAGTAGTTTTAATTTCGATTATGAGTAGTATATAAGAAATATGGGTAAGGTAATGTGAATAAAATGTGTGGTTTTACCAATATAGTTTGAGTAAGAAATATATATAAACTAACAACAATTAGCACAAAATTTGCATCAAAATGATATATAAGCATGACCACTAAAAGTTTTAATCTAGTAAAAATATTTTCATTAGTTTTACTATTTTATGGTATGGAATGTTTGCGAATCCAATTTCATTTTCTCAAACCCAAGACCAGGGATACCTAACTTGAACTCGAGTATCCAATGGACCATTTGCTTTACTTCATTAATGTTTCTCTAAAACTCGTTTTCGTATAATGTCTTTGCTATCATATTTTTAAAGGATTTAAAGTTAAACTAATATTAGATAAAATTAAAAAAAAATAAGTTTAACGAGTCATATACTAATCTAGATTATATTCTAATTTTTGGGGTATTACAGCCTGTGACCTGAACTTAGGACTAGTTTGATTATGAGCTTTGGGCATAAAATCACTCATAATCATCATTTGGAATAGATTATCTATTTGGTAAAATAGTATAAGGCGTTTAAAAAATGCTAAATAACCACGATTTTAAAAAGCAGCTTAGAGGTTGCTTTTTTAGAATTGTTTTTTTTTTCAATTGAGTATCCTCACAGCTATACCAAACTAAGCCTAAACAATCCTCATCGTAACCTCTTCCTTACAAAATCAACCCACTCTCCAAATTGGGTAATTACAGCTTTAATTTTCTCTTCATATTATCATATCATTTAGAGTACAATTACTAAACATTAATAGGATTGAGAAGGAATAGGTCCATTAATGCGTTTAATTACTAAAATGTAGGATTCAAAATTGTGACACTTATGTATAAGTTTTTTTAGCTACAGAAAATTTTGTTATTCGTAATGAACATAAGCCATAATAGTCCATTACATACCCTCCTATTGTCATCCAAACGGAACGAGTTTATTGGTAATACCCACTACTGATACATAGAAACAAATCAAAATACATAGAGAGAGCGGGTATTCTCCTTCGATATGACTCCAAAGACGTTAAAGAAACTTACACTACTTTAGATAATAGACTAAGATGCCATAATACGTTTAAGGCATGACATGTGCATAGAATCCTAATACACAAAAACGTATTAAGAAATATTGAAGAACACTAAAAAACATAAGGCCTAAATGGAATTAACCCTATGCCCAATAGTAGTTAACCTAGCTCAGTTTCCATCACTGTTGCAAAAAAGGTGAATACACCCGCTGCCATGACCATGCCACTATGCTCATGTTGCCATGCATCATCCCACCGTCGTGTCTCGTCGCCGATCACACCTCCGTGAAGAGAACACCTAAAAGTCACCATGACATCAAGATCACAACACCACTTCCAATTTGAGACTGATGTATCGCATACACCCTCACCATCGTCGCTACTAGATAAGAATGGGTGGAGACATCGTCCCACCATCAATGCCCAAACACAATGGCCATGGGTGCGTAGTCCCCGAACACGACCTGAAAAACCACGCCAGTCAAAATCTGCCATGAGCTTTTAGGCCAAAAACCCTTTTAGATCAATGGTTTTGTAGCTCCCGTCTGATGATAAGCCTATCGGTGCGAAACCGGTCAAAGGCCAGCACCGGATGAGGGCGATTATGATGAAGATTGAGGTTTGGGGTTAGGAGAGAGAGAGGCTAATAACCTAGTTTGTATATCAATACAAAGATGAGTGCTAGCCTCATACTCATCATGAGTGTGGATGAGCCACAGTCATCCTTAAAACTACAAAATAATTTTATTTTTGAATCCTCTCACTATAAATTATATTTTTTTGTATTTTTTATGGTTTAAGGGTGAGTCATCCACACTCATGATGTGTGTGAGGCTAGCACTCCCCAATACAAAATGGGAATAAGAAAGTGTTGTACTCTTATGTGTAAGTTCGCAATGATATTAATATAATTTTAATGTGTAGGGTTTTTATTGGAGTAATTTTGGATTATCAATGAATCATTATGATAATTTGGGAATGAAAAAATAGATTTGCCCACATGAATCCTAAATATTCTATATGACCCACCCAGTTTTCATTCCCCATATAGTTAGTAAACATTTATGGCATGTTTATGGCAAGTTTATTTATTTGAAATGAAATTCATCTGAAATGAGAGATAGAAGGAAGGAGAGACAAAAAGGAATAGTATGTGAAGATTTCAATTTCATTGAATTTTTTACCTATCAAATAGAATTAGAATAGGAATGTAAGTAATTACGATTTTAATTACTAAAATATCTCTAAATAAAAGCCGCTACACATTTCAATCACTCTCAACACAATTTTTCCCCCATTTTTTGATTTAGTTTTGTTTGTTGTACATTTTCATTGTCTCAGTTGATAAGTTATGTATAATTAACAAACCTATCAACAATATAATAAAAAGGCTACATGTGTATTTATGTATATTGCAATCTTGTCGTTACTCTTCTACCATTTTGACCTAGTATTAACTTTTTTGGGTGTATCTTAAACCGCAAGTTGCAAAGGTTGAACAACAAAATTAAAGCATCATATTTTTATACATTTTAGTGATATTATATTTAAATTAAGCAAGAAATTTTATAAATAAAAACAAAAGTAAACAACTTTCACAAAATCACAAAGGATACAATTTTATGAATATACTTATTCCCAGCATAAGCCTTTAAGAAAAAATTGAATTTTTATTATTTTATTATTAGCATTATAAAATTAAAGATGGTATTTTCAGTATAAAAGTTCAATTACGATGGTATCATTCCTAATCTCACCTCTCCATTGGTATTACAATTCTGGGTTATCAAAGAATTGATTCCTTATTAGGAGGTGAGATCCATATCCATTTCAATTCCATTATGTGTAAGTATGCGTTGGAATTCTCCTATGCCAGAATCATTCGCTCACTTTCTAATTTCATTCCATGTAAGTAAACGTGTCCTCATTTTAGAGAAGAAATGGAATCATGACTAGTAAACGTGTTCTTAGTTCAAAATTCATCTTATTTTGAATTTTGAATCTTGAATGAGTTAAATTATCAAAAACGAACTACATTTTATACATTTTAAGTTTGATTGTACGTCTTTTGTAGCTAACAAATATTAAGAAGTTTATATTCTAGGATATTTGATATATATGTGTGTCTTGGTCCATGCCTTGTATACGGGCTTTATGTAGTAATCCATGTTGTAATAGGGTTTTACATATATCCATGTAATAGGCCCATTGGCCCATGTAAT
Source organism: Comarum palustre (assembly GCA_951800085.1). Taxonomy (NCBI): domain Eukaryota; kingdom Viridiplantae; phylum Streptophyta; class Magnoliopsida; order Rosales; family Rosaceae; genus Comarum; species Comarum palustre. Next base: position 7,110,625 of record OX637582.1, on the reverse strand, counting down.
AGCCCAAGAGACCCATGTATTTCCCAATATAAAGGGGCTTCATTCTATCAATAAGAAAAGGAGAATTCATTCTCTCAATATGATTCTACACTACGTTATCAGCACGTAGCTCTAAACCCCAAAAAAAGAGCAAGTAGGTCACCGAAAAAAGGGAAAATTCTGTCGTGCGCACGCCTGTGCACTGCTGCGCACACCACCGCGCACCACCTGGGCACCACTGCACACCGCTGAGCACCACCGCGCACCTCTTGGGCACTGTTGGGCACCGCTGCGCACCTCCTGTACACCGCTGCGCACACCACCGCGCACCACCTGGGCACCGCTGCGCACCCCTCAGGGCACCGCCTCGCACCCCCTGTGCACCTACGCACCAAAAAACCCTAAAATTTGTCTCAGGTTTCAAACGCCAATATCGACAGAATAATTTCCGAATTGGCTTTCGTCACCAACAGAGAAGTTGAAGATATTGCTCATACGCTTCTAACGCCGCCAATCTCACCCCAAGAACCGGAAGGAAAGTTACCAAACCGGCCGCCGGAATTCCCAGACCGGCCGAAATGTTCAAGCAACTGGTTCGGGCACTTTCTGAACTCTGATTTCTGTGAAATTTGGAGAGGTTATGCACAAGGATGTCAGGATCCTTTAGTCAAAAAGTACCCCCAGAACCGGAGTAAAAGTGGTTGAACCGGTCCTTCCAATGGCTGTAACGCGCATAAGAATAATTTTTCCTTGAGAAAAACGGGTTGTATTCCTAATTTCTCTTTGAATCCTTCATATGGTTGATGTTTTTCAATGATTTGCTACTGTTTTATGGCAAGATTAACTAACCATATGATTTTCATGTGTTTCATGGTCTCCACGCACGACAATTCACGATGGAATTGCGCGAACGATCGTCGAAAGCGCATGGACTTGAGCATGGAAGCATGGAGCAGCTTATATAAATGCAATCTATTTGGCAGACTAGCAAGTAAGCTTTACTTTTGAGTAATTTCAAGGTTCAATAACCTCGAGGAGGATAAAATTCGTTCCTCCCTTCTCCACCCCCATTCTATTTTGTTTACGGTCCGGCTAAAATACGTAATTTAGATGGTTAAATGACCGTTTCTGTGTGTTTAGGGTTTGACTTACGGGATTGATCGTCCGGATCGAGTATAGTCTATATCTTGCCTTCTCTTTTCCTCGATACCTGATTGAGAAAATCGATGTCGTAAAATTTCTAGAACATCTTCTATGTCGTAAAATAACTTAAGACGTAGTGTGACTTCTTCATTTCGTCTTAAGACTTCCTTTGTAAGGCTTTTGTTACAAAATTCACGGCTTTAGCTCGCATTTTTTGTTTTGAGGCTGAAAAGGCGGTCAAAGACGTCGTAGGCGTCACTATTTATATGTTAATTTTTAATATGTACCTTAAAACTACGTAGTTTTAAATAAAATTTAAAAAGAAAAAATAGCATTGTTTGACTTCTTTCATTTCATTCTTGAGCAACTTCTCTTATTTTCTCTTACAGATCATGAGTGAATGATTTTACGTTATTGTGTGTTTGTCATTAAGAATCTTAGATATTATCTATATGATATTGCTACTAAAAGTTTAATTTTAAATATTTTTGATGATTTTATTTTTATAATTTAATTATTTTTATTTAATTTTAAATACATAAAAGACTTCGTCTTTTTACCTCATTATTTTTATGATACAAGGTTCTGACATGACACATTTTTACCTCATTATTTTTATGATACAAGGTTCTGACATGACACCTCACCTTACGCATTCGCTATTTAAAACATTGATCTTTCCTCATTTATGGGCCAGCAGAACCGTGGAATGATAAAAAACATCTTCCATCTCTGATGCAGTACGCGCGACCTATCCTCATTCTCCTTTAATGTGCGACCTATCCTCATTCTCCGTGGAATGATAAAACCATCAACTGGAGAACATATAGATTTGTACTGGCATAGAGTTCCAAGTTTCAACATATACATTGCCAATGCCATGTTCCAAGTTCGAACATATACATTTCCAGCATACAATAACTTTTCTAACTTTTTTAATAACTTTTCAGTACTATCTTTAGAAATTAGAAAGAATATGCAATCTTTACAACTCAACAATTTCTCATCAAGTAGTAATCGTCTAGACCACGAGGGCTTTCCAGTTTGTGGAGCGTCAAGTTCTAGTTTTCACAACAGCAAAAGAAAAAAATAGTAATTTTATTCTCTTTGATTAAAACTGAAAACCTGCTGATCTTCTAACAAATCGATCAACGATGTAATAGCAAGTCTCTGCTCCTGTGTGGCAAGTCGGGCCATCAGGCTTCCCTAGGTATATTATCTGAGAAAAAGTACCAAGCAAAGGTAAAAAAACATGAGCACGAAAAGAAAATATCAGCAAATATGATGAAACCAGAATAGGCCAACATACAGAGTCCCGATCACAATCAAGGAAGATGTCATGGACATTAATGAAATTGATCGCGATGGCCACTCTGTTTAGTCTCCGATGTCACAGCCAACGCTGTGGTCTCGCCGTTTGTCCACAGCGTTGATCTCGACTGACTGTAGAATGTGGCCTTATGGGAGGAGATTGTTGTAGCCACTGCTCCCCAGTTTGCAAATCCCTGTGTCAACATTTTGAGCTATTGCAATGCTAAACCTTTGTCATCCCATTTGACACTATCTACCTGAAAGCATGTCCAAAATCTATCAAGAAACAGGAAAATTACAAAAGATTACCAACAAATGAGAGTAATGCATAACTAATTTGCATCAGAGAGTAATGATTGACAAAACACAAGTCAACATCTTTTTGTTTTACAAAGGCTAATCGCTTATTCAAACAAAGGTGGAAAAATTAAGCATATGTTTGTTAGAACCAATCTATAATCTTCTTAACAAACAATAAATATATAACAGTAATTGAATTGAAATCAAAGAACAACAACGAAATTGAAATTAAATTCACTAACTTGATCAGATAGAGGCCTGCTATGCAGTGACCTAAGACAGAAATTCGTCCCCACTCGTGCTGCAGTTTTGGACGTCTATCTAGAGGATACAACTATCTTGTTCAAGTTCTTGCACAAGAACTTGACCCTGACGAATTTACTTTGTGCTTCTCAGAAATCTGTTTTGGGGTGGAAGAAGAAGTGCAGATGGTTTGATGGGATACAACGACCAAAAGGTCGTTCTTAAATAAATGTCAAATTGGACAGACATAACTGTTCAAACAGTTGTAACTGTTCCGAACAGTTATAACCTTTTATTTGAATTTAAAATTTAATAATAATATTATTATTATTTCAAAATTAAAAAAAAAAAACAAATTTTATTCCAATAGAGCCCCAAGGCCCAAGGCCCATCTTTGACTTTTAAATAATATATATATATATATATTTTCTATTGAAAAACCCAATAGAAAAGCCCACCAAGCCCACACAAGACATTTAATCCATTTAATACCTCACATGGGTATTTCCTTATAAATGTCTATTGCATTTAATATTTCTTCAATGTGGGACAAGTTCCAATAATACCCCACATTTTCTATTCAAACTCTAACAATACCCCACATTTGAATAGAAAATAAGAATATTTAGGAACTTATTTCTATTTCGGAAAAACTAGATATGAGAGGCATCAAAAAAGGTGTCTTTTGGACTTGAACCTTTCGTAGGGAGTACTTATCGGATTCACTTTGTGAAATAGTGAACTGAAGTCTTGAACTATTCACGTTGTATAGTAAATCGAGACAATAAATATCCCACATAACATATCTATACACATTTCAAATTCTTACGGTTGTGTTCATTTCGGTCTTGAACAACTCCTTCTTCATGAGAATTTTAGAGAACTTAGCCATCTCGGTTCTCAAAGATGCGACCCCACATCAATCTCACATAGGTAATACCAATCATAAATAGTCTGCACTATCCCACCTTTAAAGGCTATTAGCATTATTAAGAATATAATAATATTCACCCCTTTTACGTCAACAGATTACACACAATTATTTATCATAGGAATGAGTATATGTGTGTGTGTTATGCTCCTTGAGTCTTCCCTAACTAGTTTGCCTATTGAACCTAGACCATGGGATCTCCAATGTTGCTAGGTTAGGTTTCCGTCAAGTATTGACTCATTGTATTGGCTTTTAGCCCATTCCCCTCGATGTAAATACTACTTGCTCTCTATTAATCTCCAATGTTGCTAGGTCGTTCTTAAATAAAAGTCAAATTGGACAGACATAACTGTTCAAACGGTTGTAACTGTTCCGAACAGTTATAACATTTTATTCGAATTTAAAATTTAAATAATAATATTATTATTATTTCAAAATAAAAAAAAACAAATTTTATTCCAATAGAGCCTCAAGGCCCATCTTTGACTTTTAAATAATATATATATATATATTTATTTTCTATTGAAAAACCCAATAGAAAAGCCCACCAAGCCCACACAAGACATTTAATCCATTTAATACCTCACATGGGTATTTCCTTATAAATGTCTATTGCATTTAATATTTCTTCAATGTTGGACAAGTTCCAATAATGTTAATTTGAAAACAAGAACTGATAAATCTTACTGAGTGGTTTTGTTAGCAACAATGAAAATTATAAACTAACATCAGTAAAACTAAGGAAATGCTTAGGTATGAAAAGTCCAAGTGTAGCTCAACACAGCTTTTTTTTGGTCTGAAACAAACTTGTATTAAGCCACCAAGGAAAAGGAAGAAACAAACAAAGAAAACAAACTAGGAAACAAAGAAAAACAAACTGAAACAGAACAAAAGAAGAGAAACCGCTACATCAGATCAGCGGGCCAGGGAGCCCATCATTTCTCAACACAGACACAATAGAAGAAGGGGCCTGTTGGTCCACGCCAAAGAGCAATTTTTCCACTAAGCTAATTTAGCTTCTCTTGGAATCCAATTCCAACACACAGAATTAAACATAGAAAGCAAATTTTTTATTCACAACAGCAAAGGGGAAATCCTCCAGTTATGACTAGGCTCAGAGTCTTTTAGCGCCTCCACCACAGACTACGAATCACTTTCCACACTAATGTCCTTAAGATTCGGGTGCGCAGCTAGTTGAATGCCAAGCAACATCGCATTAGCTTCAACCTCCTCAACGGAGTTATGGGAAGCAAAAATACTAGCTCCGGCCACTGAGTTACTCTATGATTTCTTATGATGATTCCCAAACCACTTTCTAGACTTTTTTTTTGGTAAATGAATTAATAAATAGAAGAACCCAGGCTAAAAACAAGCCAAGGAAAACAACAAGAAAAGTAGCAACAAAGCTAAGGCTAACACAACAACACCCTTAACACAGAGTAGAAAAAACTAGGAGAAAAAACAACACATCCTAGAGAGAATGCAAAAACTACGAAGCTAGACCCCATTCATGATAAGTGTAAGCATTAGAAGAAGTGTGAGGAAACTTCCACGACATTAAGCAGAGGCGAATGGACTCCACAATTCATCTGAACACAACTATGGAGGGAAGACTTTCATTACTAAACCTGCAGTTATTTCTCTCACGTCAAATTGCATAAACCACAGCTTGAAGAGCTAATTTTCTGATCGCAACATATAAAGAATTACCTTTCTAATTTGCAGCCGCCCAAGAGATAAAATTAGACCAAGAGAGGACATGCCTACTCACATCACACTTGGCCAACACTTGAGTCCATATACCAGAAGAATAAGCACAATCAAAGAACAAATGGTTGTGAGTCTCAGCAGCAGCAAGACACAAAACACAGTTTGGGACAGCAAGCGGTGAGAATATAATAACATGATCCATAGTTGATAACCTTCCTTTGATAGAAAGCTATAGGATGAAACTCCATCTCGGAACACACTTACCAAACCAAACTAGGCGATACCAAGGAATAATAGGCATAGAAGGACGAAGCGCATTTCAAGCAGAAGAGGTTGAATAAAGGCCATTAAGAGATAGAGTCCATCGAACAACATCACTAGTCTCTGAATTAGGAATGATTTGAGTCAAAGACACTCGGATCTCTAAAAGCTCACGGTAAATGAAAGGAAATCTCCAATAATTATTACATATAATATCACTCACCATAGCAGACGTAGGGAGACCAGATTCACCAATAATATTAGATGACCATCTAAGAGTAAGAGAGCCAAGAGGATGTCAATTATCAAACCATAAAGAAGTAGCACTACCATCACCAATGATATTGACAAAGAAAGAACGGCAAAGCTCCCTAATTTTAAGTAATTTTCTCCCATTCCAAGAGTAAACAGAAGGGAGAGGAGCATTCCAAAACGAATTACCTTTTAGTAGATACACCTTCACCCACTCGGTCCAAAAGTTGGAGGAACCAGATACAAGGTTCCAAATGTGGCGAATCATCAAAGCTTTATTCCAGCAATGCAAGTCTTTAATGCCAAGCCCACCTTCAGATTTAGGGAGCCAAATTTCAGACCAAGCAACTTTAGCAGCAGCCCTACCCGAGCCATTTCCAACCCATAAGAAACAACGAAACCTTTTTTCGATATCCTTGAGAACTTTTTTAGGAAGGATCAAATGAGAAGCCTAGTACAATTGGATGTTAGATAAAACAGACGTAATGAGTTGAAGTTTTCCAGCGAAGGACAATACCCTATTCTCCCAACTTTTTATACAAGCCTCAATTCGATCAAGCAAAGGAGAACAATCCTGCATTCTCAATTTAGAAGTGATTAGAGGAGTACCTAAATAACGAACTGGGCAAGTTCTTAAAGAGAAGTTCAAAACTTGAAGAACAGAGTCACTTGAGTTCTCAGCAACACCAGCCAAAAAATTTTTACTCTTAGAAACATTCGCTGTGAGGCCAGATAAAGACTCAAAATCAGAGAGAGCATCATGGAAAGTACGAACAAAATTTTCATCACCATTACAAAACATGAGCAGATCATCAGCAAAACATAAATGAGATAAATTTAACTGATCACACTACTAATGATACCGGAAACAAGGGGAGCAATTTATCCTTCTCTGCATACAAAGAGAGAGGACTTTCATAACAATCACAAAAAGGTAGGGGACAAGGGATCACCTTGCCTTAGCCCGCGTCTGCTAGCAAAGAAGCCTGCCAACTCACCATTAACACACACTGAAAATTTAGGGGATGAGATGCAGCACTAGATCTAACCAATCAAAGTAGAAGGGATATTAAAGGCTTGAAGGGTCGCAATAATGAAATCACATTCCACAATGTCATAAGCTTTCATAATATCCACCATAAGAGTGCATCTAGGTTAGCCAGAAGCTTTATGGTAATCCTGAAGGTTCTCTTGGGCAAGGAGGATATTATCCCCAATTCTACGACCAGAGATGAAAGCAGATTGGGAAGGACCAACAATAAGATGAAGAGTATCCTTAATCCTGTTTGCCAATAACTTAACAATAATTTTATATAAGGTGTTGCAGCAGGATATAGGTCTGAAATCACTCATAGTGGTGGAACTTGCCACCTTAGGAAAAAGAGTAATTATGGTGGAATTTAGCTCCATAAGAAGGGAGCCAGAAAAGAAAAATTCCTTTACAGCAGCAACAACATCATCTTCAATAACTGGCCAAGCTTTTTGGAAGAAGCAACAATTGAACCCATCTGGACTCGGAGCCTTATTAGGATTCATAGAGAAGCATACATCCCTAATATCATCATGAGTGACCTCACTGCACAAAGAGTTTGCAAGATAAGGACTAATAGGACTGAACCCTAACAAATGCATATTATTCAAAGAGAACCTTCATCGATGGAATCTTTGACCAAGCAGATTCTGAAAGAATCTTATTGCTTCATCTTTAATCTCAACATCAGAGGAAACAATAGACCATCACTACGGTTAATAGTGACAACATGATTCATGTTTCTATGCTTGGTCACTATCTTGAAGAAAAGGCAGAATTCTTGTCCTCATTCTTGAGCCATTGCACTTGAGACTTTTGTATCAACAGCTTTTCTTCAGTAGCAAAAGCATCAACATAAGACCTAGAGAGATTCTTTTCTTGGTTTCGCAATGAGAAATCAAAGGGATTAGCATCAAGCAACCGCTGGCAATTATCTAAAGCAGCTTTGGAGTTGGAAACAGAATTGGAAATATTACCAACAGTGTTGCAGTTAAGGAGCTTGAGTTGATTCTTCACAAGTTTCAGCTTCTGACAGACTTTGAACTGTTTAGAACCCTATAATATTACAATCCCAAGCACCATCAACATTAATTTTTGAAAAGTTGCACGAGAGGGGGGGGGGCAAACAGGTTGATCATGCTGTATTAAAATCTCACTTTCATCAATGACCTCCTTGTAGGCATCCATTAACTCACCAACAGCTTCATTGATCTTCATTGTAACTACCGTTGGATTTGGCTTGCCACCTTTCATGATTATCTCACAATGGTGCTTCCAAATTTCCCAAAGGTGAAAACAAATAAGTTGGAAAAATTCAATTGAGAAAAAAGAACTCATACCAGCTAGTCTACACATTACAAGAAGCCATTTTTCTAAGGTAGTGATCTTCTGTTTATCAGGGACATATCCAAGAGAGCTACTGAACCATACTGCTATGGTCCATTGGTAAAGGAGGAGTGAATGTTCAGTTGTTTCACCGTGCTCTCCACATGTTTGACAAGAAGAAGAGGGCAAGATCCTTCTCCTACACAAATTCCAACTCACAGGAAGAGCTCCTACCATTGCCCTCCAGAGGAAATTGGAGACATTTGGAATATTTTTTGGGTGCCAAATCAGTTTCCAAACTCTGTTGTCAATATGATGAAATTTAGTGGGTTTGAAATCAACATGCCCTTTCAGTTCCATGTCAAGAATTTTGTAGTAACCACTCTGAACTGAATACTCACCGGTCTTTGTCGAGGGCCAAACTAGGCGATCCTCTACACCTTCCACACAAATTGGAATTGCTCTGATTGCTCTAGTGTCTTTTTATGAAAGAAAAGGCTCGAAGTGTGAAATGTTTCACCCATTGGTTCTATCGAAAATCTCCGAAACTCGCAGAGGTGTAAATCTGTTGGAGGTAATTGTGGGAATGATGAGGTCTCCATGGTTGTTAGGAACCCATCGGTTCTTCCAAACATCAATACGATTGCCATCTCTAACTTGCCATAGAGCATTTTTTCGAGATCACCTCTCTACCAGCCAGTAAGCTATTCCACACCCATCGGGAACCTTTATTTGCATTCAAGAAAGATGAGTGAGGAAAATACCGAGCCTTCAAAATTCTGCCCTAGAGAGATCTTGGATTTGCAATCAATCTCCAACATTGCTTCCCAAGAAGAGCAAGGTTAAAATGATGGAGGTTCTTAAAACCCACACCACCTTCCAGCTTACTTTTATATACAGTGTCCTAAGCTTTCCAATAGATTTTTTCTTTCTCCCCCGACAAACCCCACCAGAAATTCGCTATTTCAGAGTTTATTGCCTTACAGAAAGTGATCGGCATCAAGAAAATGGCCATGGGGTACGTTGGGACAGCCATTGCTACCGCCTTGATCAGAATTTCCCTTACGGCTTGGGAGAGAACATTGGTTTTCCGTCCTTCCAGTTTTTTTTCTAAATTCTTTCTCTAACATAGGTTAGTGCCTTCTTTTTGGAATCGCCCTAATGAGTTGGAAGGCCTAGATACATACCTGGCTTCTCCGCAATAGCAATATTCATAGCTGCAGCAATTTCCACCTTAGTGGTTGAAGGAGTGTTTGCAGAGAAATAAATTGACGACTTCTCCAAGTTACTGGCTGACCTGAGGCATGACAGTATTCCTCAAGAATACATTTGAGTCTGTTGCAGTTAACCATGGTAGCTATTAGAAAGAAGATCGAGTCATCAGCACAAGGGCAATTATGGATACGCACAGGGGAAAGTTTTGTCGTATAAGGAGAGAGTCCATTGAATTTGCTTCTCAATCAAATGTTTTTCAGACATGTCCTACCACATCAGGCTTTGGTAGAGACAATATACTAGACACAGTCACTAGTTAAATTGTGGAGACTCATTGAACTAGAAGAAGAGATATAATCATTTATCTTAATGTATTTTCATGTTGTTGACGGGTTCAGGAGTAACATGGGAAAACATCCATTTAATATCATTCACAGGTATTTAGTTTTAAACATGTACCATTCCCTACCATATCAAGTGAACACAGCATACACCTGACTTGACGAAAATGACAATATCATTTTATGGGATTACTACATAAATAGGAACCTTTGATTGAAGATGATGGTCCCTGGTGAAGTTGTTGGTGGAAGCATAAACAAGACATTTGCTCTTTCTTTTAAAATTCACTCTACCATGATAAAATGAAGTAGATATGAAAAGCCAAGATGGGGAAGAAACTCTGACTGATTGCAGACAGTGGAACTGTGAACTTGCCATTCATATGAACCTTACTGTGACAATGAAATCAAGATGACATTCTCACAAAAAAATCATAATAATAATAATATGATGAACAATAAGAGGGAAGATCATTCAATCTAGAATGAAGTAGAGTAAGATCATCATCAACAATCGTTTATGAAGTCTAAAAAGTAATGCATGATAAGATTGGAGAGATAGCAGCCTTCATTCTCATCATCTAACATGCATTTCAGATCAACTTTTTCTCTTAGGAAGCTGTAATATTAAGTGCCCTTTTACATTGCTACAAAGTAATTACATTGAAGTTACTAAACTATGAAGTCAAAATTTCAGATACTAAACTATGTGCTGATGAAGATCTGGTTGCTTTACCCTCTATGTATTCCAGATACTAACATCAAAACACGTCATAATCTGTTCTCATTACATGAAATGAGTACTAACTTTATGATAAAGAGCAATGGCTACCCAGACGTCGTGCGAGGATAACATCTACATGGGCAAGCACGTCGAGCGCTATGAGGAGATGGTCGAGTTTGTTGAGAAAGTCTCTACCTCCGCCAACAAGGAGGAGCTCACCGTCGAGGTGCGTAACCTTCTCTCTATGGCCTACAAGAACGTCATCGGTGCTCGCCGTGCCAACTGGCGCATCATTTCCTCGATCGAGCAGGAGAGCAGCGACAACGACGCCCACTTCCTTGATTGAGCAGAAGGAGGAGAGCCGCGGCAACAACAATCATTTCCTCGATCACGCATCATTTCCATGATCGAGACTGAGCTCTCCGGAGCTCCATCTCTTCAACCTAAATATAGATGCCTTCTCTGCCTATCTCATTTCCCTTTTCTCTCGCTCTATTCGATTTCTCTTTTGAATGTTTGAATTCCATTCTTCTCAAAATCTCTCTTCAGCGTCTCACTCTCAATCAGCAAATTGAAAGTGAGAAGGTTAGAGATTGATAGAGTGTATTGTAGGTTGTAAGCTCCTATCTCCCTGCTAATCGGAAGTTCATAAAACTCATCACCACTCTTTTATTAAGATGTTTACCTTTTTTGGAAACTTTTCATTCTCTTCTGATTAATTTGTATTTGTGCTTTTGTTTTTGTTTTACAGTATGAAATGCAGCAGCCAACAAATTTTGAGGTACGAAGGTTGAATTCGAGACCGATTATGTTCTTTTTTCTGAGAAAGTTATATTATTTCGTTCGTTTTATCTATCACGTATCACTCTAAATCTGGGTCTTTAAATATTTATTTTTGTTTAGCTTCTATATTTTTATTGAATGGGCAAGAAGCCAAAGACAACAAAATATAATCCTGAGGATGATTTGAAAGGCTACTACAAAAATCATATCAAGGTGAATCTCTTACTAATCTGATTAGTATCAGCTGATAGGTTCCATATGTGCGGTATTTGGGAATCTTATGTTGGATCAGTAATGCCAAATGAAAATTGGTGACAAGATCAGCTATGTTCAAGCATATTGATACAAGTTTTCTAATGTTGATTAAGGTTTAGAAGTATTTTGACATTCATATTTAGACACATTCAGATGAAAATAGATGTTAGAAGCTATTACATAAGCTATTAGCTAAAACAATACTCACAAACCTTTTGTAATGCTTGCAGAACTCACAAATAGACCTGTAAATGGATAAGATATTATCTAGACCCACTCCAGATTCGTGGTTTTTAAACGGGTTTGGAACAAAAATTTGACCTTTTGATCTGTTAACCCGTTTACTAAACAGATCAGATCCTGATCTTGGTTGATCCGATCTGTAAGGACCCAGATCCGTTTAAAAATAATCAAATAATATTTTTATAAATATAATATTATTAATAAATATTAAATAATATGATAATTATCTAGATAATTTAAAAATTATATCTAAATTGTCTCTAAAGTATGTTTTGATGAAGTTGAAGGTTAATGTATATATATCTACGTTAAAAAAATGTTAGATGTCAAATATTTTAATTATATTAGTGTACCATTAAGAAGTATTTTAGGCATGTAATTCAACTTTTGATGTAAACTTTTATTTTCTTATAAAATTTCATCAATGTTTTATGAAAAAAAACTATCACTACCAGGATAAGCATTTTAGCCGACGAAATTTTTTCGTCGGCCTGTTAACATTTTTCGTCGGCTATAAGTCGTCGGCTATACTTATAGCCGACGAAATAAAGTCCGTCGTCGGCTATACTCCACCACTTAGCCGACGAATTTTTAATATTATTTCGTCGGCTAAGTGTTAGAGTATAGCCGACGAATTACAATATATTATTTCGTCGGCTATAGTCCAACTTTAGCCGACGAAATAATATTAAAAATTCGTCGGCTAAAGTTTTAAAAATTAAAAAATAAATAGACAATAGCCGACGAAATTAGCACAGTTTCGTCGGCTATGATATTTTTAGCCGACGAAATATGGCAAATTTCGTCGGCTATTGTCTATTTATTTTTTAATTTTTAAAACTTTAGCCGACGAAATATGGTAAATTTCGTCGGCTATAGTACTTTTTATACTAGAAACCCAAACAAAATTTATACATTACCATCCAAGCAAGCTGCAAATTACAGAAACAATTTCATAACCAACAACAACACACCATCTAAAGTAACATAAATATTTTGCATTAAATTTTCAATTCATAAATTGTTCATAAAACCTAAAAAGTAAATTAATATTTGTTCATAAACCTAAAAAACTAAATAAATAATTGTTCATAAACTTAAAAAACTAAATAAAATCGATATCGTCTAAATCAATATCTGCTCCAGGATGAGGTTGTTGGGGAAGTTGGGGAGGTTGCGGCGGCTGAGGTAAGACAATAGGCGGGGGCATGGGCGGAAGCGGAAGTCCCTGCTGCTGTGCAGCTACAAAATCTTGCATGTACTGGTACATCTGCTGCTGCTGTGTCTGCTGGGCGGCATGGGATGCTATAGTGTACTCCTGTAGAGCGGCAGTATATGCTGCTTGGGCGGCCTCTCTCGCGGCAGTATATGCTGCTCGGGCGGCCTCTCTCTCGGCATTATATGCTGCTTGGGCGGCTTGTTGTTCCCGTAACATCTGAACTTCCGCCTCAAGCTGAGTCGTTCTGCTGCTGGTCGAGGCTCCTTTTTTCTGAAACCCAGAAGTGGTTTTCAGTACCCCCTCGCCCTTCTTTCCCAGGCCCCGACAGTAGAAGTTATTTCCTCGCGGTGGGAAGGCTGTGCCCATGATCCTGGCCCCAACGCTGAGATCCGAACTGTCGATCCGGGACATGGCTTCGGACATGTCCTCCTCTTGCGTGTCAGGCCATGTCTCCCTGACTATAGCAGCCATCACCTCGTCACTAGCCTGCCTCACCCTCGCCTAATTTGATAGGAAAAAAAAATTAATTAACATTTTAAAATATATATATACATATAATTTACTAAATTTTAAAACGTAAAACGACTTACAATATCCTCCTGGGAGTCAGGATATGCCCTCTCGTACGTATAGACGTACTGGTTGACCTCTGGATGTTCCCTGGCCGCCTCCTCCATCAACGATGCGAACGGTCTAGAACCGGCATGATGGTTCCTCATGTTGCGTTGCCGGTTCTGAGCGTTCACCCGGGAAACGGCCTACAAAGGAATCGAATTAGTAAAATATTTTAAAACGTATTAAATAGAATTCAATATAATAAATAATTATTTTTAATTACCTGTTTATGTGGGTTGTTGAATTCCGATATCAGAAGCCAACGCCACTCGTACTCCCTCTGAAGAGACGCCCGTCGGGCCGTCATTGGGCCCTGAAACGAACCTCGAGGGTTGCTAGACGTTCCCTCTGACGATTCACCCCTGCCCTTCGAACTCTTTGATCTGCTGAATAATCCTTTCATCCTAAAAAAAATAATTAATATTTTGTTAAATTAAAAATGAACAATATACCAAATTAAAAATGAACAATACATCCAAATACACCCAAAATACATCCAAATATACTAAATACACCCAAATATACTAAATACACCCAAATACATCCAAATATACTAAATACACCCAAATACATCCAAATATACTAAATACACCTAAATACACCTAAATACACCCAAATACACCCAAATACACCCAAATGTACTAAATACACCCAAATACATCCAAATATACTAAATACACCCAAATACATCCAAATATACTAAATACACCCAAATACACCCAAATGTACTAAATACACCCAAATACATCCAAATATACTAAATACACCTAAATACACCTAAATACACCCAAATACACCCAAATACACCCAAATACACCCAAATGTACTAAATACACCCAAATACATCCAAATATACTAAATACACCCAAATACATCCAAATATACTAAATACACCTAAATACACCTAAATACACCCAAATACACCCAAATACACCCAAATGTACTAAATACACCCAAATACATCCAAATATACTAAATACACCCAAATACATCCAAATACCCCCAAAATACATCCAAATATACTAAATACACCCAAATACATCCAAATATACTAAATACACCCAAATACACCCAAATACATCCAAATACATCTAAATACACCCAAATACACTCAAATACACCCAAATTCACCCAAATACAACCAAATATACACCCAAATTCAGTAAATACACCCAATATAATTCAACATTATCACAACATAATACAATTCAACATTATCACAATATAATTCAACACAATTCAATATAATGCAATATATTGAAAAAACAACCCAAATTTGTTCTATAATACAATATAAACATGAAATTTCATATCTAATTGGTTTGGGAGATGAGGGAGGCGGAGTGGAGGCCGGAAACCGTCGAAAATGGCGAAAGAAAATCGAGAGGAGAGGAAGAAACCGTCCGGCCGAGAAGGAGAAGTGGAGAAAGTGGGCTTCTGTTCGGCTGCATTCGAATTTATAGGAAGAACTATAGCCGACGAAATAAAAATTTCGTCGGCTATAGTCCAACTTTAGCCGACGAAATAAAAAATTCGTCGGCTATAGTTGGACTTTAGCCGACGACAAAACCTTAATGTCGTCGGCTAAAGTCCAACTATAGCCGACGAAATTGTTTTAGTAATTTCGTTGGCTAAAGTCCACCTATAGCCGACGAAATTACTACGAATGTTAGTAATTTCGTCGGCTAAAGTATATTTTATAATTATTTAGTAAGTTCATGCACAATTTATTTGTTTTATCTTGTGAAACGAAAAACCGACCGTCAGATATCATCATTATGTTGAAACATGTGTGAGGGGAAAATTTCAGCATCATCGGACACACGTAAGGGCTCGATCCGCACGGTCAATCCCGTTGGTCAAACCCCTAAACACAAACAAACGGTGATTTGGCCACCTAAAATACGTATTCTGTCCGGACCGTCAACTACAAATAGTTTCATATCGAGGAGACGCAACTAGCGGTATAAAATTTATACGAAAAATAACCGGCGGAGATAGGGCGTCCTCTATGGCGAACGAATAGAAAAAATGCAATGACCGCAAGTATTGGCACCGAAACTTATCGGAATTACGTGAAATTTCAACCGTAGACATATTTCATCGTTCCGGGCATATCTTATCTCACGACTTTTTTTTGTTTGAAGCATCTACGTATAGTTTGTTTTTAAAACGGAACATTTACTTAACACTTAGTCAATTAGTTATACAACATTAGTAGGCATACTTTGATTGTGACAATCCATCTTGTGAAAAGGAAAACCGACCGTCAGATATCATCATTATGTTGAAACATGTGTGAGGGTAAAATTTCAACATCATCGGACACACGTAAGGGCTCGATCCGCACGGTCAATCCCGTTGGTCAAACCCCTAAACACAAACAAACGGTGATTTGGCCATCTAAAATACGTATTCTGTCCGGACCGTCAACTACAAATAGTTTCATATCGAGGAGACGCAACTAGCGGTATAAATTATTATTTTATTAATTTAACTTTAGCCGACGAAATATTAGGGTATTCGTCGGCTATACTTTAGGGTTTAGGGGTTAGGGTTTAGGGTTTAGCCGACGACATATTAGGGTATTCGTCGGCTAAGATACTTTTAGCCGACGAAATATAATATGTTTCGTCGGCTAAAACTGTCAAATAGATAAAAAAAACAGTTGGTTTAACCGTACCCATAACAATTTCCTGCATATATAACCAACATTCAGATACATTATGAATTGTAGAGCTTGTACCAAATAAAACGCATCAAATTACGTAGTACAAATTCAAATAACTAAGAAGGCTCGTAATCAGAATCATCCGATGAGTCTTCTTCGGTGTCAGAATTAATTTCCGGTAATCTATGCATTTCTACATCACAAGAGTCGTCGTCTGTTTCTTGATTTGGATCCACATCAATAAGGTGAGCGTCTAAATCACGAATTCGAACCGAACGACCCGGTTTAAAATTATTAAGGCGAATTGTAGAGGAGTCAGGAATATCTATTGCACTGTGTTCTTGATACGCAACATTTTCTTCCTCGTCTTCGGCCTCTCCAAGTGTAGCCGCCCGGTAAATGTTTCGAGGGTGCACAAGATTGACTACTTTCCACGCGTCACCCTTAACAAGGTCATCAAGATAAAACACTTGTTTCACCGATGTCGCAAAAACAAAGGGGTCATCTTCGTAACAGCTTGTGCCAGTGTTCACCGATAAAATCCCGTACTGATCAATCTTCATGCTCTGCGAGCTTCTAGTATCAAACCATCTACACTTGAACAGGTGCACGGTCATGCCTTGCCCATAAACGAGTTCCACCACTGAATCAAGAACACCATAATAATCAACTCCATTCCGGCCACCATGCGCCATAACCCCAGAATTCTGTGTTCTTCGTCTGTTGTCTCTCATTTCACATATAAATTGCACGCCATTGACCTTGCACATCGGGTAAACTCTTGACATTATCGGCTTCATAGCTAGAAGTCTTAGTTCGTGAGACCAATTTGGGTGACCATCAAATTGAATATGGTTCATCTGCAACCAAAGATTCAATGTATTATAAATTAATATGAATAATTATGCAATCAAGGAGACTTGCAACATACAAAATTGGAGAATTACATACCCAATCGCCAAAATAGTTCGCGAACTCCTTGTTGTGGTAGTCGAGATCACCTTGAATGTCTGGACAGTGTAGATGGATGTCTTTCCAGTATTCAACTTCTTGACAGTTAATCAATACCCACCAATGGGAGTTCCCATAATATGCTCTTATGTGTCCAAAATTTATACCTGTCGGGTCTGTCAGGTATTGCCGCCACTATATTGGGATGATTGCTGAGCTGCCCAAAATCATACTCATTAAGCACTGCTAAAATTTCTTCCCCTGTCCATCTTCTAGGAGGCACACCAAGTTCTACAGTCCCATCAAATGCCTTGTCATCGAACCGCCATTCGTGATCATACGGAAGGAGAGTACGGTGACCCAATCTACATATCTTGTTGCAATGACTACTGCTCCCCTCATCGCTTAGGCACTCTGGACAAGCCTTGTATCCCCTAACAACGTTGCCCGACAACATCCCACGAGCAGGAAAATCACTAATGGTACCAACAACCATAGCATGCATCTGGAACATCTCGTGCATGAACTTATCATAAGTGGGATGACCAACGTCCCAAAAAAACTTAAGCTCTTCAATCAAGGGTCTCAAATACGCATCGAGACACTTCCCTGGATAACCGGGTCCCGGAATCAACAAACTCAACATATTGTATTCCTTCTTCATGCACATCCATGGAGGAAGATTGTATGGTACCAAAATCACCGGCCATACACTGTATTGAAGACTCATGTTGCCAAAAGGATTGAACCCGTCGGATGAGAGCCCGAGCCTCACATTTCGGACCTCAGACGCAAAATGAGGAAACTCCCTGTCTATATGCTTCCAGGCCTCCCCGTCAGCAGGGTGTATAAGGGTATCTTCGCCTTGCAATTCCCTATCAGCGTGCCATCTCATAGATTTGGCCGTGTGTGATGACATGTACAACCGTTCCAGCCTATCCCTCAACGGAAAATACCGAAGTACCTTCATAGGTTTCCTATTGCCTGCAGGAGTCAACTTATACCTGTCACTCTGACATACTGGACATGTGTCAAGGTCACCAAGGTCATTCCCTTCTGGATCTTTACCCCAGAAGAGAACACAATCATATCTGCATGCATGGATCTTGATGTAGGAAAGCCCAAGATCTTTCAGTATACATCGGACCTTATGATGAGTGGTAGGAAGACGATGACCGTGGGGCAGCATCGAAGCAGTGTACTGTAGATACTCATCAACAGCCTTCACAGTCGATTTTGTCTCAACTTTAATCTTCATAACGTCCATCACACTTTCAAGAACCGTTTTCTGACAACCGGGGTACACAGGGGTCTGTTGGAAAGCAAGTAGTTTGTTGTACCTGTCAATACCAGCAGTGTTGACAACTCTAGGGAAGGGCTGCACCGGGTCAGACATATACGGTCCTTCAGAGCATACACCCCTCTCATAAGGAAACATATCGTTGATGAAGGCCGTTGTTGGATCGTTGGATGTACTGCCCGTCTCAGAAAATTGCCCATGATCATGCGGACCCCTTGATGATGTTTCACCGTGATATATCCAACATGTGTACTTCTCCCAAAACCCATTACTTTGAAGGTGCTGCCAAACCTTGTCAATTGGAAATTGATACATATCGCTGCGACACTGACATTTAGTGCACGGACAATAAAAAATTGTATTCCCTTTAGCATTATTGATCACATATTCAATAAAACTAACAACTCCTTTAGCATATCTTTTGTCCCATTTTGGAAGCGAAATCCAACTCTTATCCATATCCTGAGAAAATAACATAATATATATGTATAAACGCTAATTAATTAAATTTACGAATCATTCAATTTATATTATATCTGAGTTAACGTACAATTAATATATATAATAATTACTAATTAATATATATATATATATATATATATATATATATATATATATCAACAACTTCATATATATTATCAAACCCAAATCGATCAACTCAATCACACTCAAAACACAATATAATCAACTCTAATTAAAACACAATATAATCAACTCTAATTAAAACACAATATAATCAACTCTAATTAAAACTCAAAATCAATGTGCATAACGAAAATAAAACTCTTAAATCAACTCAAAAACAAGATATATACATATACGTACCTATATATAGCGCCACAAACTAATTTCGGACAGATTTCGACAACACCCAACAATTTCGCCAACCCCAAAACTTTTTCTCTCGTTTTTTCTTTCAAATCAGCTACTGTCTAGATCTGGAAATATAAAGCATTTTAGCCGACGAAATTATATATATCGTCGGCCAAAGTTTTAAAATTTCGTCGGCTATAGTTCACAGACTATAGCCGACGAAAAAAACTATTTTAGCCGACGACACAACATTTCGTCGGCTAAAGTGGACTTTTAGCCGACGAAACTTTAACTTAGGCGACGAAAGTTTTTTTCGTCGGCTAAAAGTCCACTTTAGCCGACGAAAATTTCACTTAGGCGACGAAATTTTTTTTCGTCGGCTAAAATGGACTTTAGCCGACGAAAAAAAATTTCGTCGGCCTGCTAATTAAATATTCGTCGGCTATGATACTTATTCTGGTAGTGTATGAAATTATTATTAAAATATTTATTATTATAAACGGATCGGATTAACGAGTCGGGTATCTGTTAACCCGCCAGATCTGGATTTGGATCGAGCTATTAAAGATCCGGCGGGTAACGGGTTAGATCCGGATTTAAAGTTTCTATTATGGATCCGGATCTAGGTCGATCCGGTCCAGATCCGATCCATTTACAGGTCTACTCACAAACTTTAACACAATAGATGAACAACAAGAAATAATAGTAAGAATCAGAAAAGAAAACAACATTATGTCATTAATGAATATGCATTAATCTTAGTATATGTGATTAAATGATGACGAAGCTGATTTTGCACAGTTGAATATGATTTTGCACAGTTGAATATGAGGTCAATGTCAGTTGGAATTTTCATTCAATCGAATTATTTTTTTACAGATTTAGATTAAACCTGCAAGAGATAAATTTCTGTCAGTTTATTAGTTTTATGATCCTAATTTGGTGAGTTTTCCTCGATTACTTTACCATTTCACTTTCGATCATTGTTATATGTCTCATGTAAGGAGATTCCTCTATGTTCACTCTTTATTGTATTATTCCTTTAATGCAAGGAGTTGTATGAGCTATAAACAATTTCTCATGCGTTAAAATATTGTAATAGGTTGCAGCCTCAACTATTATGTATTATTGGCGAAAGGTTTACCGGATTATAATGCATATATATATAAATAATATTTTCTACTAATAATATAGAAAAAATGCTTTTGTCATTATAGTGTGAAACATTTTTAGTATGATTAAATGATTATAATGTGCTCAACCCGCAGCTCGACACAGTATCATTTGTTGTTCAGTGAAGTGTTCTTAGATTATAATGGGTAACCCGCACTTGAGTGGGCACTCAGCCTAGTTCTGGGACAATAGTCAAATGCACTTCAATTTCTAAACACCTTTCATGGAGTTCTCGGTATATCTAGACAACTGGGTTGATGAACTAAGATTGCTAATTCTGTGACAAATTTAAGCAAAGAGACAACAAATGTAACCAATTGCAAGACTAACACAGATAAGTTGTTAGGTGGTTGTCAGTGAAGAAGCATGTAACAACTCAAATCCTTCAGGTATCATGGCCTAGAACTTTAGCCTACTTTCTCTATCACCAGGGCCGGTCCTTGCGCAGGGCAGCCAGTGCGCCCGCACTAGGCCCGGAACAAAAAAGGGCACAAAATGATTTCATGTGCATGTGGATTAGACCTGGTGGAGTTGAACTGACCTATGCAATTGGATGTAAATCCAAACAACCAAAACACTGTCTCTGGACTTGGACCCCAAGCATTATGACTAGACTTGGACTATATGACTAGAAAATCTAAAAAACACCTAAGGCCCAATACAACCAAAAAGATAAACTGAAGGTGTTGTTTTGGTTTTTCACTAAAACTCTACACGTGTGGGATGTGTTTTTGTGGATTGGGAGATAGCATCTCGGCTTTTGTGCTTTCTATTGAAAAGCTTAAACAATATTTGTATTCTTTATCGTGTGAAGTTACACTATTGAACTAAACTAGCTTGCTAGATGCATGTAATCTATTTCATAACTGAGAATAAACTAGTATAGTATATATAACAACTATGTTGCACGGACACTCCATCAGGTGGAGTGTCGGAGTGTCCGACACACGGCGTGTCAGAAAATATTGACTTTTTCGACACGTTGACTGACATGCCACATAAGCTTCGGACATGTCACATCACCAAATTTAATAATAATTATTATGAAAAAAATAAAACCTTGTTAAACCCGAAAAACCTCATATTTTTAGCCTATTCTTTTCGTCGATCTTTACGACAATATCCTCTCCTCAGCCTGCAAGAGCTACGAGTCTCTTCCTATTGTGAGTCGCGTCAAAGTTTTCTTTGTCGACAGTCTCTCCACCGATAGGCGCGGTCATCAAAAATTACGGTTTAAAGGACGAGATTGGGGATGGAATAGAGATGAGGTATGATTATGTTTCTGAAACTCAAATTGAAATTTGATTTAAGAGTAAATAAGAAGAGACAACATGATAGATTGTGTTGGTTTAGTCAGAAAGGGAGAGGGATGAGAGATTGAGTTGCACCGTTGAGTGAGTATGACAAGAAAACAAAAGAAACTCATATATAAAGGAACTCATATATATATATATATATATATATATATATATACACAGACCTTCTTGGCTAAGGACGTCCTTACCAAGAGTTTGGTGCGGATTTCCTTAATTTGACCAACTTTTAGATCAAATTTTCTCATCTTAACCATTTATAATCTAGCTATACATGTATAGATCATCTTTATAAAATTTCAGCTTATTTATTATTGGCGTTTAATATGCTTGAGTTCACCATACAGTAAATAGGAAGAGGTTCTATTAAGTAGCTTCTTGTTGAGGACTAATTAAAGACTATTTCATTTTACCCTATTTTTAATCGCATATTCATATCTCGACCGTCTAGTTTGTAGATATATATGATTAGATCATCCATACAAATTGAAAATTGTTAAGGCATTCATAAATGTGATTTACCGATTATAAACTTAAACGGTTCCTCTTTGACATATTTAGGTCATCAATTGATTTGATCTATTTTGATGTCTTAATGATCACAAATTTGGCTGAAATTTGTATAAGTGATCTACTTATAAAGACCTATAAACTGAACGGTTGAAATGGAAAAATGTGATTGAAAAATAGATGTAATAAACCATTAAAAAAAAGTCTTCAACAAGAAAGTTCTCAATAGATTATCTCCCACGATAAATATATACACAAGGCTTGAGTTTGACATTTCAGTTGACGTCTTAACAACGTTGGTATGTCTACATTTCGATTTCTTGGTTTGGTTTCGACAAGACTTTGAAAGTGTAATTTATGTACAATTGAGTTAGCAAATAACCCAAATCATTGTTAAAATGTATAACCCAAATCATTGTTAGAATGTTAATGTTCTTTTGGTAGACAATGAACATTTAGCTTGGTACAAAAATCTTTTTAGTCAATAATAGGTGCGGTTACCGAATCTTGTTTTTCGATACGATTCAGATCCATAACTGCATTTTCAGTGCAAAACACCTATCCTTATTGCTTCTACACTCTTTTACCATTACAAGATAACTAATTACCCAAACAATAATGGGAAAAAGAACTGCCTGGTCCAAATAAAAAATCCAAAAGAAAAAGATAAAAAGAGCCAAGGGCAAGACGGACATTGACTCGAAGAAAAAGGGTATATGCCTCGCAACACGAAAAGAACGCCTCACCATGTAAAGATTAGGGTTAGCCGCAGGGGCTTAAGAAGCTGACAGCCGTCGAGATAAATCGCACGTAGATCCAACGGTGGAGGAAGAAACCCTAGTAGAAGTTGCTCCTCTTTAAATGCGAACCCTCTCGCCCATTTGCCTTTCTCTGTATCTTTCTGTCTCGCTCATTCCTCTCAAGTCGGCGAGAGAGAACCAATCCCCTCAGGTCCAGATCTCTCTCCTTATCTCTCTTTTCTCTTGTTGATTTAGTCTTCTAGTTCTTTAGCTGTTGATGATTTGTATATGCTGTGGTTGATTTGTGATATATATTTATGCATCTGTTATGTGATTTTCAGCTTCGTGATTTGTTGATGAGCTTGTTTTTGGTTTAAGCTTGCTGTGTATGGCTAGATCTGTGGTTTTTGACCAGGTTGTTAGTTTGTTTGAGTTGATTTTACTGCCTTTTGACTTGAAGTCAAGCTTGATTTTACTGTTTTGCTTTCGAGATTTGAGTAAAGAAAAGCTGTTTTCATTGTGAGGAAGATTATGTTGTTGATGCAGGAGGATCTGTACTTTTGTGCTGTGTGTTGTCAGTAGTGTTTTCCTAAACTGTTTTTTTGAAAGTGTTGATGGATGTTTTTGGATACAAAATTTTATATGGATTTTGGATTGTGCTTCATTATCTTGAAGCTATATTAATAGGTGTTGCTTTGTTGATTTGATTATCTCTCGTGGTTTTTGTTGTATTTGAGCAGTGATGAAACAGCTATATTTTTTACCGAGTTTTTGAAAATTGTTTTGGTTAATTGTCTCTGAAAACCGAGGGTTTTATGTTGGCTGTTATGGTTTTGGGTAGCAACGATGATGAGTTCTTAACAGACCTGTAATGATTTGCGGATATGATCGCATATCTTTTAAACATCTAAGGGGCTGAGTTTGCTGTAGTTTTGTTTTTGTTAAGTTGCCTGTTTGGTTGTGTATTTTTTAACACTGTCTTGAAGTATTGTAGCAACAGTGATGAGTTCTCAACAGACCTGTAATGATTTGTGGATATGATCACATATCTTTGAACATCTAAGGGGCTGAGTTCTGCAGTACTTTGTTTGTACTCTGTTTTGTTGCTCGAGTCGGAAAATGTTTTTATTTTTTATTTATGCATCGTTGCTTATCTTTTCAAACATCCAAGGTACCAAGTTTGACAGTATTGTTTATTGTTGTTGTGTGTTTGTGGTTTTTATGAAATAACAATGGTCATGTGTTAAATTTGGATTAATTATCTGATAACCTGATAAGTTTTGTTCTTATTGCAGTTTTTGCTAATTCACCATGGGCAAGGAAAAGTTTCACATCAACATTGTGGTCATTGGCCATGTTGACTCTGGCAAGTCGACCACCACTGGTCACTTGATCTACAAGCTTGGTGGTATTGACAAGCGTGTGATCGAGAGGTTCGAGAAGGAGGCTGCTGAGATGAACAAGAGGTCATTCAAATATGCCTGGGTGTTGGACAAGCTCAAGGCTGAGCGTGAGCGTGGTATTACCATTGATATTGCCTTGTGGAAGTTTGAGACCACCAAGTACTACTGCACTGTCATCGATGCTCCTGGACATAGGGATTTCATCAAGAACATGATCACCGGTACCTCCCAGGCTGATTGTGCTGTCCTCATCATTGACTCCACCACTGGTGGTTTTGAGGCTGGTATCTCTAAGGATGGTCAGACTCGTGAGCATGCTCTTCTTGCTTTCACTCTCGGTGTCAAGCAGATGATCTGTTGTTGTAACAAGGTTTGCCTTTCTAATCCAGGTTTTACTGTATCAGTCATTGTGTTTTTATAAAAGACAGGAGTAGTTAACCACACGTTTTTTTATTGACTAGTGTATTTTAACTATGCATTTTAAATGTATGCAGATGGATGCCACCACCCCCAAGTACTCAAAAGCAAGGTATGATGAAATTGTGAAGGAGGTCTCATCCTACCTGAAGAAGGTTGGATACAACCCAGACAAAATTGCCTTTGTCCCCATCTCTGGATTTGAGGGTGACAACATGATTGAGAGGTCGACCAACCTTGACTGGTACAAGGGTCCTACCCTTCTTGAGGCTCTTGACCAAATCAATGAGCCCAAGAGGCCCTCAGACAAGCCCCTCCGTCTGCCACTTCAGGATGTGTACAAGATTGGTGGTATTGGAACTGTGCCAGTGGGACGTGTGGAGACCGGTATCATCAAGCCTGGCATGGTTGTGACTTTTGGTCCCACTGGACTGACTACTGAGGTTAAGTCTGTGGAGATGCACCATGAGGCTCTCCTTGAGGCTCTTCCTGGTGACAATGTTGGATTTAATGTCAAGAATGTTGCTGTCAAGGATCTCAAGCGTGGTTTTGTTGCATCCAACTCCAAGGATGACCCTGCGAAGGAAGCAGCCAACTTCACCTCACAGGTCATCATCATGAACCACCCTGGCCAGATTGGAAATGGATATGCTCCAGTTCTTGACTGTCACACCTCCCACATTGCTGTTAAGTTTGGTGAGATCTTGACCAAGATTGACAGACGATCAGGAAAGGAAATTGAGAAGGAGCCCAAGTTCTTGAAGAATGGTGATGCTGGTATGGTTAAGATGCTTCCCACCAAGCCCATGGTTGTTGAGACCTTCTCTGAGTACCCTCCTCTTGGTCGTTTTGCTGTGAGGGACATGCGTCAGACTGTTGCTGTTGGAGTCATCAAGAGTGTTGAGAAGAAGGATCCATCTGGTGCCAAGGTGACCAAGTCCGCTGCCAAGAAGAAGTGAGATGTGCCTGTGCAATCAGCCGTATCTTTAGCTAGAGTCTAGTTTTGCTGAACTTTCCATTTCAATATTTGTGTTATTCTGAAGTTTTGTGGACACCATATGAAAACCTTTGCATTGCAGTCCCTCTAGCCTTGGTTGGAGGAGTTGACACCCCAGAGATGTATATCTGGGTGCTTGGCAAGCTGTGATGTTGTCAGCCTTTTTAAATTTCTGTGTTTTCGGTTATACATTGAGTTGTGCAGTTGCTCTATGAACAGCTTTCTTAATGTTGTAACTTTTTATATCTATGACTGATTTAAAATCATGTGTTTTCTTACCTGCTCTTTTAATCTAGCTTTAAATCGTTTTATCCTTTAATCTCGTTAGGAAAATGGTTTTTTTTTGTCTTATTTCTGTTGCTCCACCAACATAGGTTTCACATGATGATTCTAACTTCAGCTCGAGTAAGTCCTGGGTGTATAATTAATTAACCCCTAAACCTTTAACTTCTTAGATCACAATAGTCAAAAACAAAAGTAAACCCTAAACCTTAACTTCTTAGATCACAATAGTCAATTTAAGGGCGTATAATTAATTGAACCCTAAACCTTAACTTCTTAGATCACAATAGTCAATTTAAGGGTGTATAATTAATTGAACCCTAAACCCTTAAGTTGACTATTGTGATTTAAGGGTGTATAATTAAAGAAGTTAATTTATTTCTTGAGAATAAATAAATATGCATGGGTTCTTTTATTTAAATGATTTATTTTTATCATATTACCAAGAATTAAGACTTATAATACAAAACAGAAGTGGTGTTAAGTAAAAAACCCTAAGAGGCGCTGACGTGTGAGTTGTATGCTCAGTCTGACGGCACGCCCTCGCGACGGCGTCGTCGGACGGGCCAAATGGGGCTGTGTCTGGCGATGTTGGTACGAGTCGAAAGGTATGAGGCATGGTGATGGCGTGTCTTTCCTAGGCACCTGCAGATCTGAAGGTCATGGGGCAGCAACAAAGGATGGCTCGGCACGGTTGCTCTACGTCGACGAGGATTGGGAACGAACTAGAAGGCGGTACGAGATGGTGGTGCGGGATCAGAGTTCGCTGGAAGGTGTTTATGGGGTTGCGACATCACTGAGTCAATGACTCGTATCTAATCGGATGTGTTTGATCAGGCTTCGAGGGTTTCGTTCTGATCTGAGGTGGAGAAGAATGGCTGGTTGGCTGGATTTGTGGGTCGATGGTGCTGCCTGCAGCGGTGGAAGGACACCAGAGGCGTTGTCAGGGAAGGCGTGACGTCAGCGCTGCAGCCTGCATGGTAGGCTTGGGCCGGTTGGTTATTGGGTCTAGGTCTTGGTTCTAGGCCCATGCTTTTACAATTTTATTGTTTTTGTTATATTTGAAGTAGTTGTTGGATCTGGTTTTTAGATTTCAAATAAGTCCTTACTCGTTCGAGTTTGTTGGAAGTATGCCATAGATTTCGATAGAGCGTTGATTTTGGGTAGCTGGTTCGTTGTTATAAGAACCCAGAATGTTGTCGGCCATTGGTCGAGTATATTATTAGCCTGTGTTAAGATTGCAGGGAGGAGATCCTGGGTATGGAGATCTAGGGGCAGCATACATGTCATAGTAATTGCTTCTTATATTGGCCATGTTAACTCAATCAGTTACCCATTTCGACGCTCATTAGATTTATTGACATGTCAGTCTCATTTTCGGAGAGAGGATATGTAGTTTGAAGCTAGTGGTTTTTAATAGGAGTTGTAATCTCTTGTTGTGTGCTGTGATTACTTTGTAAGTACAGTTTTATTGAATAAAAATTTGTTTAATAAAAAATATTACAAAGAATTAATTAAAGATCAAGTAATTATGAATCTAAATTATAATCCACACGTTATGCCTTTTTCATATTTTTCTTGTTGTCAAATGCTAAGTTTTGTAGTCATATATTTTTATATTAAAATAGAGCCACGAAATTAAAGAACATTTATGTTTAGTAATAAAATATCAAAAAAATTAAAATATAGCGTTCCTTGTTGGAGATGACTCACTTGACAATGAATATAAAACATTATTTTCAAGAGCTAAAATTATAACCCGGCCCAATATAGCTGTTGTTTATTGGAGATGGCTACACGAAAAGAGTGTACTACAATTGAAGTGTAGGTCTCGCATGTATATTTTCCAGTGGTGTTTATGATCGACCATGATAATTAGGTAGAAATGTGAGTCGAAGGGAAAATGCACAAAGTACAACAATTCTCACTTTCTCAGAGAGTAGGTAAAAAAAGGATCAATTCACTTGATTATGATATTTCAGAGTGAAAGCATTTCGATGAAGATAATTTTGTTTTTTCCTCGAAAAATAAGATGTGCGTAGCACTTTTACATATTAATATGATCTTGATGAGATATTTTTGATGATGTGCTAAATATTAATGTTGATGGCGTTTGGTGCTCCACGAGTCGCAAAAGCGGGATTGGGATTATTGTGAGAGGTCACCATTGATTCTCTATTGCAGGGGCTGCCATCCCTGGGCTGGACCAGTCACAAAAGCGGGAATGTGATATGAATATTTAGATTATTTAGATATTTATTATATTATTTAATCTTTATTAATAATATTATATTTATAAAAATATTATTTAATTATTTTTAAACGGATCCGGGTCTTTAACGGACCATATCAATCAAGATTCGGATCCGATCCATTTAGTAAACGGGTTAACGGATCAGGGTCCTTAATGAATCAACATGTCAAATTTTCGATCTAAACCTGTTTCAAAACCACGGATCCGGAGCGGGTTTAGATAAGATCCGGTCCATTTACAGGTGTGTTAATTTCTCTTTAGTTGCATTAGTTGCCTTTGCTTTGTTTTGGTAACTAGCTAGCTGTTTGTTTCAGCTTTCGGTCCTGTGGTTTAGAATTAGTTATGTTGTGTGGTTCCTCGGTTGGTTCTCTCATTTGCCTTCTTGGCTTAATGAAATTTTCATTGATTAAAAAAGACTGGAATTCATCAAGAATGATAAATCCTATATAGAGATTTCACATCCATTGAGTTGTTTACCTACAAAATGAAATTAGAATATGAATGTAACTAATTATGATTTTAATTACTAAAAGATCTCTGAAAAAAAAGCAGCTACACATATCAACCATTCTTAACATAATTTTTTTTTCCTATATGTTGATCCAATTTTTTTGTCGTTGTGATTGTCTTTGTTTAAAAATTATGTGTAAGCAACAAACAAAGGGGAGTATTTCGATTCAGTTACATGTTAATAATATAATATAGAGGCTACATGTTTGCTTATGTATATTGCAATCTTGTCCTTGCATACACTCTTCTACCATGATTTATCAATATCATTCCGACCTAATACTAGCAATTTAAGTGTATCTCAAACCGTAAGTTGTGAGGGTTGAACATCAAAATTAAGACATCATATTTTATATATTTTAGTATGACAAAAAATCATAAATGGTCACTGAGTTTTAATATATTCGACATTTAATTTACTAACATTTCAAAAATATCACTTAACTCACTCACTTTTGACTCTATCTCCCCCATAACTCACCGCTATTAAATCTTCTATTTAAAACCAGTATAATTGAGTGTGTATTCATCTAACCACTTAAAATGTATTTCCAACTTTCTTTCTTTATTTGCTAAAATATTTATTGACATAAAAATATAATAAAGTTTGAAATTATTTTTTGAAAAGACTTATTTGTAGTTCTTTTCTTTGTAATAAAAAAAGTTAACTTGAAAATGCATATTTTCTTCTTCTATAACTATTAAATCATTGTGAACTTTTTCTTAAAGTTTATGGAATTTCTAATACAAAATAAATGTTTTGAAATCAACGTCATTTAAATGATGAGGAAAGAATGTGTTGTAATTTTTTTCCTCAAAAATAAATAAAAAAAACTAATCATTTTTAGTGTTTAGACAAATATACGTACCCTCGATGTTAACAACTTCTAACGGTAGAATTAACAATAGTGAGTTAAATGAACGATAAAGTCAAAAGTGATATTTTTGAAGTTTCACTGAGTTAAGTGTCAAACATGTTAAAACTCAGTGACTATTTGTAATATTTTGTCTTTTAGTATTATCAAGCAAGCAATTTTATAAACAAAAAATAATAAATATCTTCTACAAATAATATATATTATTAGCATATAAAAAAACCTTGTAAGAAAAATTTGAAATCAATAGCATCTTTAAACAAATTCTTCAATATTATTAGCATAATAAAATTAAAGAGGGTATTTTTGGTATAAAAGTTCATCCTTGATAGTGTCATTGCTAATCCCACATGTATTACAATTTCAGGTTATTAAGGAATCAATTTCCTATTAAGAGGTGAGACCCACACCTATTTCAATTCCATTATGTGTAAGTAAACGGTGGAATTCTCGTATGTCGGAATCATTCCTTTCAGTGGCGGAACTTTAAACAAAATTCTGAAGGGGTAAAATTTTCGGAGGGGCTAGTATAAACCAAATTATTCACTGAATACTAATAAATACATAATTATTAGAGCAGCATTAAAAGACAATTATAAATTATATCACAATTAAAAGGTAATTATAACATAATTATATGTAATTATTATACCACAATTAATAGGTAGCACCATGTGACATTGCCTAGTGGTGCTACATTCCAATCAAAACAAAACATGTGGATTTATTACAATTAAAATAAAAACTATTGATTTTTATATTTTTTGAAATGACATTCAAGGGTATTTAGTGAGTTCATACTAGGGTCTAGGATTTAAGTTTAGGGTATAGAATATATGGTTTAGGGTATTGGGTATAGGATATAGGGTATAGAGTATATGGTTTAAAGCTTAGGGTTTAGTATTTAAAAAACAATAAGAAACCTAAAATGGTCTTTAACAATATAGCCAAAATCTATATATTTAAGTTTAATTGTAATAAAACCACATGTCTTATTTTGATTGAAATGTAACACCATTAGACATTGTCACGTAATGCTATGGTAGCATTGAAAAATTTCTCAATTGCCCTGCCGCGAAAGGTGGAACCCCTATCCGCCCCTTAATAGTTCCGCCACTAATTCTGTCACTTTTTAATTCTATTCCATTATTTCCGCCACTGATTCTGTTACTTTTTAATTCTATTCCATATGCAAGTAAATGTGTCCTTAATTGGCCATCTCAATTATTGCATTTTAGTTTGACAAGAATCTCAAATACAATGGTGTATTGACGTTTGGATATGGGGGGAACTTCTCAAATCTTAATAAATAGTTAATAATTGTCTTCAACACAAAAATTTGCCCAACATCAACATTTCAAACAAAATCTGTATGTTTATGGATACACTGCTGCTCCAATCATCAGTTGTAGTTGATTTTCACAACGCCAGGAGTACACAATTGTGCCACCAGCTAGTGAGAATTGGCAGACGTGCATAGATGCATGTACCAGGATCCAGTGAAATGTGTTTTAACAAAGCCCCAAATCTGCAGCAGATAAACTCACCCAGTTATGTATAGCTGCCATAAAACATGAACGCCATTAGTGAAGAGGGGAATTTTCCGTCTTCACAACTGATTAGACAAAAGCTCAAAAGCATGTTTTCCCACTGTCAGATAAGCTGTTTTAAATTAGAAAACTCTGGATAATAGAGTATAAAGTGAGTTTTGGAAATTTTCTTGAAAGTAAATTACATAAGTCCCCTTTGCAAGGAACTCTTGTGTGGTACAACTGAAAACAAAGAGATATATGGAATCTACCTAAGTTTATCACAACTCTTTATCACCATCAAGATGTGCCTTTCTTGCTGCTTCTTCAGCTTGCTCTAAGACAAAAGTCTTGAGTGATTCAACATCCCTTGGCCCTGATCATGTACACAAGAAACAACAAGCTGAGATAATAGACTAGATAAGGATATTCACAAAATTAGACTGAAGTGCTTGCAAATCTGCAATTGATTCATGTTAATTGATACAGAGCATACACCACTGTCAGTTCCATACTTTATTTAGATGTCAAGGAGATGGTTTGATTAACTAAATGATAACACAAGACCAAATGATGAGAAGAATCATGAATCCTAACACATACATGACTGATTTATATTTTTTGTAGTACCCAAAAATCCTCCAAACCCACATAGCGGACAGGGACAATCGAAACGTGAGCCTCTACAGCCTAAGAACTTTAGTAGGCAATATATTCTAGAACTTAGGCAGGTAGCCACTGAGGGATAAAAATGATGATTTTTCTCAACTAGATTTGGATACTACCTAGACTAGCTAACTATAATCTGAGGTATAAAAATGGACTATCATGAGACACCTACAGAAATTATTTCTCCTTCATACATAATTTAAAGATGACATTGTGTTTTGTTTATTACGGCCACCAAACAAATAGATTCTCAGAATGATTTCCCCAGAAACATACTAAACAAAGGGTAGCAATGTACCAAGTCTTTTGAATGTACTGCACTTAAATACTAAACAATGTTCACTCTACTCTCCTCTCCAACTGGAAAAAAGAGAGACCCAAAACTAGGTAGATGGATAGACTTTCTACATAGAAACTAATTAGACATAATGTATTGCCTCTTTCAGTGCCTATAGCTAACCATACGTGTATAGTTATTCTTCTAAATAATAACGTGCTTCCGAACTTAGTGATGTACAATATTTTTTTCTAAATAACAACGTGCTTCAATTTTAGTGATGTACAATATTTCAGGATCACAATCATCCAGCAACTTAGTATTATAGAAAAGTAAAGAATCACTAATGTTGTGATCATTTAAGATGTCCTGAAGACTATTATTATTGGATGTGTAATAATCCAGCGAGTACCTGTGTTAACAAATAAATGTTTTGGATAATAAACAAATGTACATTGAGATCTAGTACTATGTTTCTCGGACTAAGTAAGTAAACACGCCTTTCAGATCATGCAAGAGGAGTAAGTTGTACGAATTGAGAAGAAATGCATACACAATGGCAGCGGATAAACTTATAATGAAGTAGTATTGACTCGTAGCACCACAAGGCTAAGTTAAATAAACTAAATCAAGTAGCAGAATGTGAATACTAACCTTGATACTTTGCAACTTCTTCTCCATCAAAGAAGAGCTTAAACGTAGGATAAGAATGAATATCAACTTTCGAACACACCGGTTTATTCGTGCTGCAATCAACTTCCCCAACCTCTATCTCATCTTCGCCCTCCACCGCCTTCCCAAAATCCTCCCACAATGACCCCAACTTCTTACTGAAAATCAAATTTCACTCATCACTACAAGCAAATAGTAAGAAACAAGTCCAAACCCGACTCGATTTCATCCGAAAAACTTACCAATGTTTGCACCACGGCACACAGAACTTCACAAACCACGCAGTGTCTTTCTCCTTCACCTGAAAACAAAACAAAGCACACAATCTAATGATTTTTTGTCCATAAAAATTTGGGCAGAAAATCTAACATGAATTAGGATCTGGGTTAGGGTTAAAAATCCATAAAAATATAATCTTGGGGATGCATAAGTAGAATGGATCTGCGATTTGGAATTGAAAGATGTTTTACCTTATCGGAGAAGGTGTCAGCGGTTAGAGTTATAACCTCAGCTTTGGTGGTGTGGATTGTTTGAAGAAGAAGAAGAAGAAGGGACATGACAACTAGACAAGCTGCTAACTGGGTTTTCATGGCTGCTACCGAACAAAAATCTCCCGATTCAGTTCGTTGAAACCCAACCTAATATTATGTTTTTGCTTAGATTGTACCCACGTGCCTTGCACGTGACATTAGGTGGTCCCTTTTTATTAGCTTGGGTCGGGTCAGGGAGGTTCATGGGCCTGATGCTAAGTTTTACTCCTGAAGTGATCAGGAAAACATTGTATGCCGGTTTTGATGAAACTAGAGGACACTATGGGAGTCACTATACTGAAAATCGAAGCTGGAAGTAAGGAATCCACAGTTCTGAAAACTGAAACCGGCCAACGAATTCGGCTCTGGAGTGATTAAAAGAAAGGTATTAAAATTCGACGATTACGAAATATCGATTTTATAAAAACGGATATTTTGATGGAAATTTTGATAGTAGTAAAAAAAATTGAGGAAATTAACGGAAATTTGAAGAAAAATACTGAAATTTTAAATGAAATTTTAAGAGATGTTTGTTTACTATATTATGTACTATATTTGAAAAGAAAATCTTGAATAAATATTGATCTATAGGGAGTTGTAGTAATTTAAAGTGAAAAAGTAAGTGCTGAACAGTTAAATAAGTACTTTAAAATCATGTAGAAGATCTATGAGGTACAAATTTTTCCTATATTCACCATCTCTCTATGTGGAGCATTCAGTGTATTGTGAAGAATAATCATTAAATTATACCTCACTTTTGTAGTTTTCATACTAGGAGTTGTAGTAGGCATTAGACATCGCTTAACCTTGGCCATAATCATTGGAAGATTGTGCTTCCGACTGTGATCAAGAGTTATCATTTGATTGCACTCCATAAGACATGAAATATATTGGATAAAACATTAATTGCCAGATTTTCGTCGTAAGGGTATATGGTGGATTATAAACTTTTGGATAAAAAATAAGGGATCAAAGTAAGGGTATGAATTAAAGTAATTGTTTGAATTTTAACTTGAGGATTAGAAAATTTTGGGCAAAAAAAAAATTGGAAATTTTCAGAAACTATCGGAAAATTTAAAAAATTTCGGACGAGAAATGCTTGAAATGTGAAAGATATTTTAAAGGTAAAAAAACCGAAATTCTTGACTAAATTTCGCTGAAACTTCGATTTTTAAGACCTTGATTAAAAGAGAGAGAGAGTGGGGCTGCAAGGCGACGATCGAGAAGGGGGAGGGAGAGAAACCCACAAATTTTCTTATCCTTTTTCTTAGCTATAGATTTCATCTGTACACAAATTATTTTACATTTAATGAATCATTTTGGCTGCAAATCATGCATAATACAAAGAAGATGGCTTCAGCCATAAGAGATCTAATAACAATCAAAAGGGAGTAAACAATTCAAGAAAAAAAGGGATCATAATGATAGTCCTCAATTAGAAATTTAGAGTGAAAAATTACATGAGTCCTGGTAACTACAAGGATCACTGACTTTGTCTCCTTAGCTAGCTCAACACAATGTCATAGCGTGAGCGACAAGCGTGGCCCGTGAATCATTCTTGTACCGATACTGTCCTAACTTAACCACCTTTAAGGTGTTGGGTTTTAAACACAAAAGATCTCGGTACAATTCAGAATGATTCACACACATATATGTTATATTTTATTTATCACTTTTCTGATGTGGGATCTCTCATCTCCAACAGAAGATAACCAAGGTCACCGTGGTTTTGCATTTGTAGGGTTTCTGTTAATTTTTTGGTTTATTTAACAGTGGAGAAGAAACAAAGATGATGGAAGGTAAGGGGAAGAAGATGAGGCAGACATTTGTAATTTCATTGAGGGTATTTTAGTTATTTCAGCAACTTAATAGAATATTTTAACGGTCAATTGACGGTAAGGGTAAACCGATCGAGATCTTAGAGTACAGGGGCATACCAGTTTAAATTGAAAGCTGAGAGACATAACTGATTTTAGAAGTAAAGTACAAGGTGTCACAACTATTTTCTCCATAATATAATAACCCTTCTAAAATAATAATTTTTCATAGTCCTGACCTTATTCATTTATAAGTTTTGCTGTATGTGATACCACATTTACTAATATGACAACAATTTTTTTAGAAGAAGATCTCAGAAATTTTATTAGAAGAAATATGACAACAATTTGATGTCAATGAAGTAGGTTATAATTTGAAGTAATTTAGTTATGTTAGCGATAATTACTAAATCTATTACTTTTTACAAGTTTGCGAACAAATTGTTTTTGATATAGTAACATGGTTCAATTATTTTTATGTTTTCTTATAGAGGGCAAATGACCCATTTTTGTTTAGAATGATCATTAGTTTCATGCATAGTACAACGGAGGAGGGGGACAAAAAGCCTTACCTCCTAAACCAAGCAATTCACAAACTTAATTAAGAAATACAACAGTAGATTTCCTTGTCGTTATGAAATACATGTAGGTATCATAGCCGACCTCCTGTTTTAAATTGGAGGATAGTTATTAGATAAATGACAAAATATTGTATCAACTGCAGGTTACATCAACCTGCAACAGAGCTTAGTGATTTCTTGTCAAGACAACAAGATGGCCCGATTGTATATGTGACCGATTCACCTCATCCACGAAGCCTATGGTCAAGATTCTTAGAGCTGAAAGAGCCGGACAGACTCCAAAAAATGAAGAGAATGGTGGGCTACACAGAAGAACCAGATCACCATGAAGAAGAACAAATGCAAGCATGGTCATGAAGGAAGCTCCTCAACTCTGTGTTTAAGAGGAGAGACGAGGATCCCGATGCTTTCAAGGGAAAAGGAAAATCTCATGATGCTTACAATCTCTTCAAGATATCTGCAGATTTCAAAAACGACTATGGTTGGAGCAAGGCATTAGATGAATCTGATTACTCCCCGCTAAAAGACTCTGGCATTGGTGTCTTCCTTGTCAACCTCTCTGCAGGGTCAATGATGACACCGCATATGAACCCAATTGCAACAGAATATGGGGTTGTTCTGAGAGGCTTAGGCACAATACAGATTGTGTTTCCAAATGGAACCTTAGTAATGAACACTAAAGTTCAAAAAGGGGATGTGTTTTGGGTCCCAAGGTACTTCGCATTCTGTCAAATTGCATCAAGAACTGGGCCATTCGAGTTCTTTGGATTCACCACCTCTGCACACAAGAACAGGCCACAGTTCTTAGTCGGTGCTAGCTCTGATCTTAGAGAGCTCAGAGGACCTGAGCTTGCAGCTGCTTTTGGTGTTAATGAGGATCGTTTGAGTTGCATTGTCCACGCTCAATGCTTATTCGGAAACTACCACACTGACAAAGTAGTGGAGTGCAATGACATCCATTATGAGAGCATATCTCATCGTAGTAGATCTTAGTGCGTGTTGGTGAGAGACCTTACGCCATAAAGTGAGTCTAAGATCTTGTTCTCACTATGCTACCTAACAAAGATATATTTCATAGGGTTTAGCTTGCGGTGTTGGCATCACATGCCCTAGGACGTATCTCTTTGTTAATGTTGGATCGCATCTTTTCATTAGCCAATCTACTACGTCGATTTATCAACGGAGTGAGGTTCGATAGTAAACTCATTATTCCACGTCTTCATGTACACTAGTGTGATACTTGTAGAGATATCTATATAGATTGGATTTGACATTGAGGCGTCCCTCAACAATAATCACAATTCAGACTCGATGAGACAGATTTAAGTATCACTGATCAATGAATCAAATTGTGGCAAGCTCGCTTTCTTCCTTGAGCTAGTGAGTAAGTATCGAACTTAAGGGCATCCCTCAAAACTTTAAGGAGCTACAGGACCTGTGACACCATGTTGCCACATCATATCACCATCCAAGATTATTGATAAACCCACGAAGTGCTACATTTTTAACGTATTTCCGACACTATTTAGCTACGATATTTCCTTAATAATGTCATTTCTAACATGTTTTATAATTGTAGATGCACAAAGAGCATAAAAAGAGAAAACATGACTAAAAAGGCAAAATAATGAAGAATCTTTATGAAAGTAGGATTCTCAGTCTAATTAGGAATAAGAGTCCTACTCATACAAAGAATCCAAGTCAAATCAGAAGTCTCACCAAGACTCAGAAACATCACCGAAAGAATAATCATGCTCGAACTAGAAATCCTACTCACAATAGGAATCTCACCGGAACTCTAAAATGAGTAAAATCAAATGATAAGTTGTTTAGGAAACTTTCCTGTTTTGAATTGAAAAACTTTCCTTTTTCATTATAAGAAACTTTCTTATTTTAGATTCGGGAAACTTACTATATTTGAATCTTTTTTATTTCGACTTTCCTTAACATTTGTGAAAACTTTCTATTTGTGAAATAGGAAATTAAGACAAAGCAGAACATTTTGGGACAAAGCCATTTTAAGATAAGATATATGGAGTACATGGCATTTTAAGACAAAAGAAATTTAAAACAAGAAGAGATAGAACTCTATCTCTTGCATGAGAAAAGAATGGAGGATGCCAAATCTTTGGCTTTCTATGGAGAATTTTACGTGGACTTTTTGGTTGATTCTTATCTCCTCAATCTTAGGAATTTGGATAGGATTACAACTCATAAAATATGAGAATTAATTTACTTTAATTCTTCTGTATTTATTTATTTAAATTCCTATTGGATAAGACAACTCACAAATCTAATCCTCCTTGCATTTAGAAATTCCCTATGAACATCAGACTTGGAGAAGAAGGAGAGGCCAACGCAGCCTCTAGGGGATAATATGGACACCAAAATACAAGTAGATGTACTCTTCATGTGTGCTAGTTGTTTAGGAGATAAGGAAATGCATTCGGTCAATGTTTGGTCCACATTCGAAAGTTTAATTGCACAAGAAATTCTAGAGATTTCTACAGGATAATTATCATAAATTTGTGCAACAAATGAGGACCATAGGATCAGATTCGATCCAAGGGATGAGAGGACACAAGGTTGGCAACATAACCACTATAAATAGGTTGCCTATGCTTCACAAAAGTCATCATTCATTCATGCAGAAAATTAGAGTGTCAGAGCAGTCGAGCAGCCTTCCTCCCTCCCTTGCTGAGCCATCTCCTCATTTGCTGAAGACTTGAAGGTATGTGCCAAGAGGCAGCAATGTGAGAAGCCTTGAGGGACCAAAGCCGAGCATACTTTTGTAGCCTACAAGCTTTCTTGGGATAGATAAAGTGTAGACGTACCCTGTACTCAGGGATCAAGCCACACGTAGCTCTTAGGCTAAATTAACGCCTTAACCGGCGAATCCTGCTATTCTATTTAGCAGTTGATTTAAAAGTATGGATAGCAAACATCTAATGCGTAACTGGAGTCTAACCTCTCCGCTGAGGTAACCACCGACCGTATGATTGTCGGGACTATCCCTAACAATCCACCAAACATAAA
The DNA here is from genome assembly GCA_951800085.1 of Comarum palustre. NCBI lineage: Eukaryota > Viridiplantae > Streptophyta > Magnoliopsida > Rosales > Rosaceae > Comarum > Comarum palustre. The sequence continues at coordinate 7,071,424 of OX637582.1, read as the reverse complement.
TACAACAGGATATAACGGCAATCGCACAACTATATACAACATACACACATAAATATATAGAAAGTGGCAACCACGTAAATAAAAGATTCTCCAGAGATATAAGGTAAATCTAATCCCAAAAGGCATTCTTGTAATTAACCAAAACTACCAGGGGCAGCATGGTCATTTTAGCTTTAATGACAGTTTGTAATTAATCTGAGTTCCAGGGGCATTTTAGGAATTTAAACCTTAATGGCAGCCATTGTAAATATACAAATCTATCGAGGGTATTTTAGTAATTTCCAACTCAGTAGCAGTCTTGTAATTAACTAAAACTACCAGGGGTATTTTTGGAATTTCACACCCCAATGGAAGCCTTGTAATTTCCCCAAACTGCCAGGGGCAGTACTTACATTTCCCATTCATGGTAATTCAGTAAAAACCCGGATCTACCGTGGTAAAAATCTGGGAATTTACCCCTTCCTCCTGCCGATCATCTCTCAGTCCAAAATCTCGGCGTACCTGGCCAGATTTCGCCCTCCCTGCGAGGCTATCCTCTAGAATAACCCCAACATTCCTAAACACCTAAACAAAGTGCCAAGAGCAGAGAGAGGAGGTTGTTACCTCTCGGATTCTGACCGGGGACCCCTGCCTCCTCCTCAACAAAGCTTTCCACAACCTCCCTAAGCTCATCATAGCTCGAGGGCCTTCCCCAAAACCCTGAGAACTCGACTCGCCGGAGTTAGGGCTCCAACCCAGAAAACGGGAAAAATACATAGGAAGAGGGAACTCAAATCAGTGGTAAATTTGAAGAATCAAGAACAAAGAAATGAAGGGGAAGATGAGAGGAGAAGAAATCTACCTCCAGTGGACTGAGACATGGCCTGAAACGGCGGGGATCGCCGAAGCCGATCAAGCAAAGTGGTGCTTGATCTTCTTCCACAGTGGCATAAAACAACAATAACAGGGGGTTTTTGAAAGGAGGCGGTGGCGAGTATTTTGATGGTGGTGCGCCGGCCTATAATGGTGGAAATCGTCGGCGCCGGGCAGAGGACGCTGGAGCAGAGAGAGAGAGAAGTGAGTTCGAGGGAGGAGAGAGAGAGAAACTGATCCGATCAACCCCCTATTTAAAATCAAAAATCAACGCCAATCTCTGATTGATCTGACGACCCAGATTGAATAACAAAAGTTACCATAAGGGGTAAATAGGTATTTAATCATTTACTTTTACCGTGTAGTAACAACACTTTATCCTGCATAACTTTCGCATACGAACTCCGATTAAAGCGTAGGACATACCCACGAGTTCGTATTAACGTCCTCTACAACTTTCCCGAAGAAAACTTTCTCAAATTCTCGACTTATCACAAAGTCATATATTTACGGTAAAGTAATTAACATTTATTTCTTCCGTATATTGGATAAATTCATAAAGAACAGCTCGTAGCTTTGAAAAATATTTCGGACATACCAGAGGACTCGTATTAACATAATCTACCCCTCGGGACATTAATTCTATTCCCCCCAGAACCGAGAATATCTCGATATTAAATTCAAATATTAATTCGTGGAAAATTAACGGCACAGTTACAATCCACTGTAACCTGCCTAATCCCGATAAAAAGGTAAATTTCGGGACGGGATGTTATAATGCTTGAATTATGTAAAGGTTTCTTGCAGTGGTAGATGTAGGAATTTGATTTCTTATAGGCTATTTTACACACTTATATGCGATTTTTAGACAATATTGTTTCGATGTCAAAGAAAAATGGGAGAAGAAAAATAAGGAGGCAATTAATACATAGAAATAGAAAATAGGAAATTATTATATAAAAAAAATGAGATGAAAGAAACAAAGAAGGAATTATAGAAAAAGGAGGAAAGGGAAAACTACAGATGAACCCAGAACAAAAGTAAACAAAGAAGAAAATGTAGAAAAAGTAGGAAGGAGAAAGCAGGAATCGAACTCAGCACAAGACAGGATATGAAGAACTTAAGAGCATATGCACCCGTTTTTTGGCTTGCTCCTCCTATTTTGAGGAGGAGCAAGCACTATTTGAGCAAGTGCTATTACTATTTGAGTAATAGGAGGTGCAAGGTAGTGTTTTCGTGCAGCGATAGGAAAAAATAGCACCTCCTATTACTATTTATTGAATTTTTTTTAAAAAAAATTCATGACTTGAAAAGAAGGTGTGATTTTATTACTTAAAAATGTAACGTACATAATGAAAATACATAATTTAAAGTACATGATTAGAAATGAAATTACATAATGGAAATAAATAATTTAAAGTACATAACTAGAAATGAAAGTACATAATAGAAATACATAACTATGAAAAAAGTGGGCGATAGCAATTTGAAAAATTTTCCTCGCTAGCATCTCCTTCATCTCCTTCATCGACATCAAGTTGCTTAAGAATTGCCGCTTTCCTCTTTGAAAAATACCTCTTTGATTTTGGGATCATAGCCTCCGTATCCATTGCCATAATCCTTGATTCTTCCGCTAAGGCCCTCAATTTGAAGTCTTTCTCTTTAAGGCTAAGTTGTTTTTCATATAAAGCAAGCTCCATAGCATCACTTGTTTGTTGCGCGGCTAGCCAAGATTTTTGATTTTCCACAATGTTTTTCAAAGCCTCATCTCTTACCTCATTTGAAGAAGTCGAGGCGACCTTTTTTCCCTTTCTTTTACCTTCCTTGGCCGCCTTCACTCCCATTGGTCAAACCGGACTTGAGAAAGCTTCAAGGTTGCTTTGTGGTGTTGCAATTTGTGGTGTTGCAATCACTTCATCCTCAGCCACATCGATTGTGGGAGGCATTGAGCTAACGAGCGGAGTAGAGGCGGATGAGTTGGCATATGAAGAAGGTGGAGTACTAGTTTGGACTTCTCTAAAATAAGGATGGTTCTTCACCACTTCCCAACAATCAAGCCGCGTAAACTCTTTCTTCTTTTGTACCACATAACATGATTGAGCTTTTCTTATCTAATAACAATAACAAATTTATATGTCACAATAATATCTAATAAATAGAGATGACAACATTTATTTAAGTAAACATACATAAATTTAGGGAAATGTTAACATTATAAACTCTTACCTCATCTTGCAAATTTGAGCCGGATTGTGAATTCCTTCGTGCATAAGCAAGAGCGGCACCCCAAGCTTTCAAAGTCGGCTTCAACTTAGTAAAACGAGAAGAAACCGCGGTTTGGCTCCTATGCTCCGGCCTTGACTCATAAGGCGCAATCTCCCAATTTTCATGAAAATCGGTATGCACTTTTCCCATAATTTATCGGACTTTTGCATGTTGCCGGGGATAGAACAAACGCTAATACGACAATAAGAAATGCACAATTGCAAATCTTCGGAAGCAAGCCAATTGGACATTTTTCTAGCAAAAAATAGAAAGGAATGAGAGAGGAGATGGAAGGAGTGGAGAAATTTGTAGTGCACAAATTGGTGTGAGATGTGAATGAAGTTGATGTAGTATTTATAGAAAAATTGTGGGGTGTTATTTGTAATTTTTTGAGATTTTTTAGTAATTTTTTAGGGTTTATTTTCTCAAAAATGAAATCTGCCCGTTTTATAGCCGTTTCCTTTGAATCTGGGCCGTTTGATCAAATTTTGGATTCGAAATGGACTGTCTAGATCAATTTGACCGTTAGGGTCGAAATCTGAAAAGAGTTGCACAGGTGGCGCGCTCCTATTGGTCCTTTTTTTTTGATCTTTTAATGGCGCGTGCATTACACACACCGAAAACAAACAAAAAAATATAAACCCTGGCGTCACCCATGTGCGTGGGCTCCACCAGGTCGGACGAGCAACGAAACGAGCAAAGATTGCTCGAGCAGCTGCTCGACCTCCCCGTCAACGAGCAGTCGCCGGAACCGTGCCTCACCGCTGCACGGAAGCTTCAGCTCTGCTCCTGCTATTTTCCGGGTGGCCCACCGCTTGGCTCCTCTGCTCGTGCCCAAAGCAGCACCGCTGCAGATGCTCTAACAGAGCCAGTTGCCAACTGAACTACTAAAGATTTTGGTACAACATGCACAAGTAGTGGTATATATTCAAATTTTATGTCTAGGCTTAAGCCTATATATCCAATTTTTCCATATGTGTGTTCTGATATTCTGTTACCATAGTTTATGTTGCCATCCCTAGACTTGTGTCACTAGTATGTTCTGATATTCTTGTAACTATAGTATATCCCTGGACTTGTGTTACTAGTATTGATTTCAGATTACACATATAGGTCATGTACATGTTCTTGTGGCTATCTTTTGGGGGTTCTGATTGGACCAGGGTGTCTGAAGTTCAGGTCCATAGTGAGAGGGTACTACTATCATATGTGATTCTAGTTTTACTCATAATTATTGCATTGGCTTGTCTAGTTACTATGGATCTATTGAATATAGCTCGAGTTTTTATGGATCTATTGAATATAGCTCTAGTTTGTTTTGTCACTGATCTTAGAATTATTTTACGGTTGGTTACTTTGGCCTTTAACCATTCAAAGTAACTATTTGACCGTATAATGACCGCAGAGTTGACTTTTTGTAAACTCGAGAATTTGGGAAAACTTTCTTCATAAAAGTTGTAGAGGACGTCGATACGAGTTCGTGGACATGTAGCTCGCTCAAATCGGAGTTCGTATGAAGAAGTTATAAGGGTTCGAAGTCAGGGGCATATGAGTAATTTCACAAAAATGGCTATAAATAGCCCAAAAACCAAGAAATCGGGCAGAAAATCTGTCGGACCTTAGCGGCGCCGCTGCACCGGTTCAAAAAGGAGCGCCTCTAAGTGTACTTCAATTCTAGGTAAGTTTTTCGACCTATCTCTTCATGGTTTATGAGAAATTTCAATTTGATTACCGAGTGTACAATAGGTGATCTAGATCGGATTTCTCCCTTCTCAAACCACCAATTTGTGAGATCTATATATGGTTAGAATGAGTTTTAGAAGTACTACTCACCCCTAAAGTTTGGTGAATTGATTTAGAGTGTGGAGGGAGAATCGAATTTTTGAAGTTTTGAGGTTTTTAAAAATATTTCCGGTTTTTACTTTTTCGTTTGATTGCCCTAGTTAGAGACCGGATTGGCATTCGAGTTGAACTAGAAAGTTGTTCAAATGATGAGGCGAAGCTACTGTTAAAATTTGGTGGCGATTAGAGGTCGTCGGAATTTTGGCCGGAATTTCTGCCGGCGGCGGAACTGTCACTTTTTGGGCAGTTTTTCATGCCCATAAAATAGTATAAAATGAGAGGAGTCTATGGTTTAAATTTGGTATTTTTTGAAGGAGTTTTGGTTAGGTTTTGGAATTTTTCAAGTTTAATATTATTGACGGATAATAAATTATTATTTCGGCCATCGATTATTGCGGTTAAGGTTTGAGAAATATTTTAAGGACTCCTAAGCTATTGTTGAAGGTCGGGGATTTTTGTTGATTAAATTTGAGAGTTTTGGCCTAGGGTAACGTTATTGCTAATTTTAAATAATTATTCCTTTGACAATTGAGATTTATTATTGTTCGTTGAACAGGAGATGAAGAGTTCTCGCTTGAGAAGCGATCCGGATTTCGTTAGGCTAAGGCCTAAGTCTGTGAGTAGACTTTTTATTTTAAACCGTGCATGCTCACATATTTTTTGCTCCCCTCCAGGACGCTCCTTGTATTGTCGGCTGAAATTTTTTTTATGTCGATTATATTTGGAAATGCATTGTTTTATGGCTATTGTTTTTAGGGCGGTCGGGGAATCGTGCCTCATGCATGAGTTGCATGTTTTAACTTACAGGGGATGAGTCATATATTATTGACTTTCGTATTTGTTTTCTTCGCCATGAAGGGTCGTTATATATATATATATATATATATATATATATATATATATACACGGGCCCCCACTATAGAAGTGAAGCGGGGCAATAGTAGCCTTATTTGGCTCCGATCCTAGCTTGAGAGACTCATTGTTATGGTGGAATCTCTCCGCCATGAAGGGTCGTTCATTACTTAGTAGCCTCTGAAAGGCTCCGACCCTAGTCTGGGAGACTCTCCGTCATGGTGAAACCTCTTTTCCCTATTTTTTACATTGATTTTTAAGCCAATGAGATTGGTAAGTGATGTTTGATTTTTCTCGAAATGATTATTTGAGATTCTTTCCAAACATGGCGTGCACATAGATTTTCTAGAAAATCAAACGGAGAGCATAAATCGATTATTTTATCGCGCTTGGATATTCTTTTGTCCACTCACTCTAACATCCTGATTTTAAATGTTTTCTCCTATGCCTTTCGTTTTCAAATGCTCCGTGTTACATAGATGCTGAGAGGAGGTCGTGCGTACAGAAGACGAGACATAGCCAACTAATCCGCTGACGCTAGAAATTTTACTTAGGTATCTTATCTATGTAGATCTGCTCTGATTACCCCAACTTAGTTTAGTTTACTTTTTTTGTGATGCATAGTTGTGGTTTGGGGAGCAGGATAACTTTAGGAGTTGGGGGTTGATTTAAATTATTATGGAAGCGCTGAGTTTGTTTATAGGAAGGGTTGTCTATTTTAAGGGGTTTTCAGTAAGAAGTTCTCTTGAGATGGTCCCCGCAGGATTTACTTCGGGTTAAACGGGTTTAACTTGGAGTAGGTCCTGACAGTTGGTATCAAAGCATTAGGTTTCGTCCAAGAGATGATGACGAAAACGTTTAAGAGGCTAAATGTCCAATCCGTGTACAATATGTGCATCATTGTACCCAACTAAATATACAAGACTCGACATCTCATCCATATTGTGAACTTGTTATCTAGATTTAGCCATGTGCCCACACATTGTCATTGAATTAATATGAGATTTATCTTTGAAAAGTTATAATACTTTTGAGCTTATTCTATCCCTACAAAGAGAAGAAATTATATGACATGTTGTATTGCATCACATAGTCATTATCACAAGTCATGCTTGAAGAAAAATGCAGCAAAGGCAAAATCAGAAAATCTGTTTTTTTCTAATCAGTCAACTTCGACAGAGCTTTGTGATCAGCTCAGAACGAATCTGATTATGTATAATATATGGTTGGAAAGGTACAGATGTCTACTTTTTCAGAACATCTTATGGTTCGTTCATACCTATTTTGATCAGGAAGTTATGACTGAATTAGTACACGAAGGTCATGTCATACGTGAATCTGATTTTCAACGCAAACTCTTGTTTTGAGTTCTTGGGCAGCCTTCTACTCGTTACACCAAATATTTGTGATGTTTTGGTTGAATTTTCTGATATTGGGAAACACATAGAAAGGTTGTTTCCAAATGATTTATGTATTGAGAAACGCCTAGTATAAACCTTCTATGTAATCAGCTATAACGAGTTCTCCTCATCATCAATTTAGATATGAGGATAATATGGCATATCTATTTACTAGATCACTACTTGAGGACACTTTGAAAAACATGTTTAAAGCAATGATATGCTTCATTTGTTTAAAGTTTCCATGATTATAAAAATCAGGGGGAGGTGTAGACATCAGGGGGAGTCTAGTACATACATGTTACTTTCAAATGTGATTGATGTGTTGTACTCTTTGTTCCTTCGACTAAGGTTATTTTTGCCCATGAGGTTTTATTGTTACTTGGCAAGGTTTTTAATAAGGCAACATGGAATGCATCTTAATGTATCATATTACTATAACACGGCACAAGGGGGAGTGTTGAAGGAAAATAGGTTTCCTTGTGTGTGCCTTAGTCAAAGTATATTCATAATAGGATTCGATATCAATATACGAATACATATACTTTCTTTATGTATTGTATCCTCTATATATAGAGGGTTATTCTATGAATGAAATAACATCGATATTCTCCCCAATTCTCTCCTTCAGTTTATTTATCCTGTTACAATTTTTAATTTGGCTCCAACAACTCGTATAAACCATCTTTTATAATAAAAAAGTGTGAAAAGAGAGAAAAACCAACGTTAACATATCCAAATTATGGAGACCTATGTCCAAATCAGAGTTTTTTTTGCACAATATTCTCCTAAAATATATAACTGGCTCGTTTAGAACATCAGGAATGAATTCTATAACCTAAACATCAAATAAGAAAACCTCACACATTGCCAACAATGAAGTGGCAATACTTCCGATTGAATACTTGAAAAGAGCACATCCTTTCGAATTGAAATGTTCAAGTGGTTAAGCAATCGTTTTATGACGTTGAAGCATTTGTTACCAATTTGCAATCCACTATAGGTCATTGTGATGTCTGAACATAACCTCTTTGTAACAATTGAGAACTCCATTTAACCATAACTGTAGGAGATTAGTAATTAGTTTCCCTGGAATCTTCAACACGACGTCCGTAGGTTGAAGGTCTCAGTTTCCTCGACCAAGTTAAAGGTCTCAGTTGAAGAAAAAAATAGAGTTGTGCAACACATCATTGTCAATCTCATCAATGAAGTTCGCTCTGTATTGAAACAGTAACGTCTTTCTGTATAAAAGAATTCATGATAGTTAAGAGCTTGTTCGTATAAGCTTGCCTATCAACATTGTACCTTTGTCAATCTCACCAATCTAGTGCTCCATATATATATATACTTTTTCCAATCTCACTTGCAAGACAAAAATCTATCCAGAGTTACGAATATCTTAGCCTCGCCAAAGTTTAGGAGCTCTACTAGGGCAGCAAAAGGTGCTAAGTGAAATAACAGATTCTATATCAGTTTCACCAATTTGAAATCTAAAACATAGTTTACAGATAAAATCAATCGGGTAACAATATTTGAACTGGGGAAGCTTGTACATATAACAAATCCCATGATGAGGCTACCTGGTACTGATCCGAAAATACTAGTACTACTAATAATGACAATAACACTAACAAAACCAACCTATAAGAGGGCTGAAAAAGGCAAGTTGTTAAAAGATTTCACCTGCTGGTACCTCCCCTGAATGCTATCTTGATCATACAAATGTTTCATTCAAGATTTACAAATCTATCATGAGTATAAATGATTGAGCTCGAGTGTTTTGTCTCATGGCAAATCGTATCTCACCTGTCCAAGATATAGACCACAAGCAGGCGCCATAGGGCTAGCAGCAGTCACTGTCTTTGCGTTCAATATCCTCTCCACTGAATATTCCATTTTTATCAACAAAGAGATAAAAGTAAAAATGTTAGCAAATAGCGAGAGAAGTACCAAAATACAAAGAATTGGCTAAAAGAAAAGGAAGCCACACCGTCTGGTATTTTTAGATCTCCAGTTCCAACACATTTAAGGACACCAACAAGCAGTCTGACCTGTATAAATTTTACAATCTCAGTGAATAGGTCCTAAAGTGCTTGAACTCCAGTAAATAGATTATAGATAGGAACGGCTCCGTTATTCTAATCAATTGAGAGTACCCATCAGAATTTGTGTTTTAGTTGGGGAAAAAAAACTGTTCCGGCAATTGAAGTGAGTGGTTATATCTGTAGAACTCATGACATGGTACAAATGGGGCACAAATTAATTACACCATTAGACTATATTTCTATAGGACTCAAAACACAGTACAAATGGGGTACAAATGGGGCACAAATTAATTACACCATTAGACTATATTTCTGTAGGACTCAAAACACAGTACAAATGAGGCACAAACTAATTACACCATTAGACTAGAAGTCAAAAACATGCTGAATGTTGCTAGTCAATAGGATAGGGAAAGCAATGAATGGAGCGGAAAACAAAATTTAATAATAAAAATATAAATATTCAGATTGTATATTCCCATTCACATAAATATTCAGATTGTATATTCCCATTCACCCTGTTAAATAATCTATTCATGGCACCAATGAATGGAGTTTTATGTTAATTCTTGGGTATGTCGGTACAATCTTATGGATGCAGAGTGGAATAGTTTAAGTTATTATGGTGGACCCAAAAGTAACAAAAAACAGTACAAACTCAAACAGACCTCGCCACCCCTAAAGGTGGATACTGATAACAAGGCATGTATGGACTCACCACCAACAAAAATACTTAAAACAGGAAACCCAAAGAACATAAACAGTACACCATAACAAACAAGACACCTAGAAGACAGGATTAAGACCTGGTGGTATAGAAAGGCACGTGCTCGCGCAGTTACTACAAAGCATCTGTGTTTTTTCCTCAAGCCAAATCCTTGATCAGTTCCTCCATTGAAACTAGGGTGGCAGTCAGTCTCCGGTTTGTCGGTGCAATGAATATCTTTATGCACTAAATTGCTTTTCCTCTCGGTTCTTGTTGGAAAGTTTGGTGATGAGATCACCTCAGACACATTCAACTCATCTAGTGTTCTGATTGGTGACTTTGCCTGAAAATAATGTACTTTTAGAACGAACCCTACATAGTCTTTTCCATAATATATATTTAGAGAACATCCAACAACACGTGAAGAAGAGCAAACAAACAGAACTTGCAGGACGGGTAAGCTAAGCATGCTATTGTATGATTGCCAAAATAAAGTAGCCAACCTAAACCAATCTGTTAGTCTAGACTCTAGATACACCAACAAACATCTTTTATTTTCTTTTCCAATTGGAGCCCTACAAATTACTTGATTTTTTTTCTAGACAACAAGAAACATATTACTAAAACTGTAGCTTTAAATCATGGACAAAGGTTTCCCAAACCAGGGCCAAACTTTCAAAATGGTATATATTTTAAAAACACTAAGGTAAGCTCAGAGAGGCCTCCAAAATTCAAATGATTAAAGGAATATCTTTAAAAACAGTAGTTACCAAGGCTGTCTCATTATATAGTATAGACTCCATCTCATGTTACGATAATAAGATATCAGTAACAAAAAAAGAACAGCTAGAGTTCAAATTATTGAAGGAATATCTCTAAGAACAGAGTTACCAAACCTGTCTTCATTATAGCATAGAGATTCCATCTCACTATACAATATCAGTAACAAACAAAAAGACCAAAAAAAACAGAGAGAACTACCTGACACCCTGCTGCTCTAAAGGAACTAAAGTCATGGTATCCAACCAGAATTTTGCAGGCCTCCTGCAAGATTTAAACTAATGAAATCTCATGGACTTACTAAGATACGTCCCCAAGCAAACATATGTGTTGTGAAAACTGTTAACGCTACCTGCATAGCCAAAACATCCAGCTCCTCAGGTATATGCCATGCGCGGTCTTTTTCAAAAGTTGACAACGGCTCCGGCCCAGATAGCAAGCGATAGAAGTACCTGAATCAATTTCAATGGAAACAAATCAAACATCTTTTGTAGAGTATAATTGATTTAAATATAATAAACATATATGCAAAGCCTAACTGCAACATTCTTTCGGAGATATATGGAAAGATGCCATTAAACTGTTTATTCAAACTGCAATCAACGCCATAACTCAACCATTGTCAGGTTATGATCACTCTACAAAAGTTTCTCTGAAAGGCAGCTGCTCCCATCAAGTTTTTCAAAACTGCACTTTCAGCAAACCTCTGTTTTACAAGTCATCAGAAGCTCGTCAACAAGTAGCAGAGCATGAAATACAAGACTAAACAATGTACTTTTACCTAGGAGTTTCTCAAACTTACAAATGACACCATTTGGCTTACTTATTTAAATTTCCATTAGTGCCTCACTAAACCAATATGGATACTTTTCCCCTATAAGAGCCTTCAGAATCCCTATATATATAAAGCAAAGTACTTCCTTCAGGTTTCATGACCTTCCTACTAAAGTATTATTCTGTTCTCTATTCTTTATGATGGTTAAATGGTAATTAATAATTAATTATACTATTTTTTGGGTACAATAAGTCAAGTCTTAAGTTTCTCACAAACCTACAAGGTGTAAGGGGCGATAAATGCCTAGTATATACGTCTTTGTCAATGAGAACCTTTGATGTGACCTACATGCAGATGTTACCAGACTAACTTGGAATTTTTTTTAAGAAACAGCTTTTTATTGAAGAAATAGCAGAGAACAAGGAGGCGGACAAGAAGTCTGCTTAAAAAGAAAAGAGAGCAACTATAACAACAGGCATAGTAGCTCAGCTTAAAGGATGAACACCAAACAAAAATTAAACTACAGCTGCTTCCTAATTAAGGATAATGGAAGAAAGACCATAATCCCTAAATTCCTTAGAAGTATAAGCCCATAAAGATGTCCAAAACTTAACTCTCTCCCACAATTCTTCTTTCTCCACCTCACTATAGTTTTCAAACAATCTTCTATTTCTCTCCATCCAGACCACCCAAACTACCGCTAGCAAACCATAGCCCCAAAGAGCTTTGGCTTTTTCTCTTCACCAAAAGTTGATTGATTTTCTTTGAACAAATCATTCCTATGATGGAGTTGTCCAGACCACTTTTGCCTCCCTAAATAATTTCTTCCAGCAGAAACTAACTTCACAATGCACAAAAACATGATCAACACTTTCCCCTTGAGCTTTGCACACGATGCACCAATGAGGGGAAAGACAAGAACCTGGTCTTCTCCTTTGAAGAACATCACAAGTATTTGCTTTCCCATGAGCCACCAGCCAACCCAATATTTTCACCTTAGTAGGGGCTTTGGAATTCCAAATAAACTTTGCAAGCACAAAGATTGGATCTGCTCCCCTACTAATTAAAAATCTATGAAGGGATTTGCAAGAGAAGCTCCCAGTGGCCTCAAACTTCCATCTCCTTTCATCCGGTTTAGATTCCACTATTCAAACATTTTCTAACTTAGCCATCATCAAGACAAACTCCAAATCACAGGACAACTAGAGATAACAGCTAATTTTTCAACAAAGAATTGGAGTATCTCGAAAGCTTGAACAACCTCGGAAAGTAGAAACTCAAGGGTTGTTCATCTAACCAAGGATCCTCCCAGGACCTCACCCTTTTACCATTTCCTACCACCAGTTTATGACACAGGTAAAAATCGCTTAAACCAGCTGAAATGTGTTTACAGGGACTTGGGACTGTTGAGTCCCAGCCATTGTCATCAAACCCATATTTACTCCTTATTACAGCATGCCACAAGGATTCTCACTCCAAAAGGAATCTCCATAGCCACTTCCCAAGAAAAGACTTATTTCTTGTGGTTAAATTCCCAATCCCCAGCCCTCCTCTTTCTTCACTATTCGACACAATCTCCCAACGGAGCAGATGGTCTTTCTTACGCTCTCCAACTCCATCCCAAAAGAAATTTTTCAAAAGAGATTCTATCCTCTTTGCCACTCCCTTTGGAATTTGGAACAGTGATAAATAGTAAGTTGGAAGACTGCTTAGAACTGCTTGGATTAGAGTCAATCTACCCCCTCTTGATAGAAAAGCTTTTTTCCAACCTTCCAATCTCTTTTCAACTTTCTATACCACTGGGTTCTAAAACAGGGCTTGGTTTGGGTTGCCACTTAACGGAAGACCAAGGTATTTCATTGGGCAAGCTCCAACCTCACAGCCTTGTTCACTAGCCAACCTTTCTAACCTATCAACCTCGGTGTTTATCCCCACCAGAGAGAATTTTGCTTTATTGATTTTCAACCCTGAAATCAAACATAAGCTTTCTATGACTATGTTTAGATTATTCCAAGTCTGGTCATCATCCTTCAAAAAGAAAATTATCATCAGCAAATTGCAAATGAGTAATTTCAACCTCTTCCCTCCAAACCACCATACCTTTAATGATATTGGACTCTCTTGCTCTCTCCATAAGTCCTTTCAACTTGGAAATTATAATGAACTGTGCATAAATAAGTGTTTAGGACTACTATTAACAAAGATCAATGTCCTGTATGGATTTACATTCTTTTGACCTATTATGGATCCATGAGTACCTACGTGCGTTCTTGGGCTTTAAATCTAGCATGAAAATCAGCTGGAACACTTCGAACATCGACCACCATTACATCACCTTCATTCTTCTGGTGAGATAAAAAATCTATCAGAATTGCCTCTTGTTTTCATATCCATATAGCTCAATTCTTTAATCCAAGAAAAACAATACCTGTAAGAAATGGTTTACAGCTCTTTGGACCACTATAGGTTCATGAGGTGGTAACTACATGTCAACATAAATAAAAATCCACTTAGCAACAAGAAATATTAAGGTATCATTCCTTTCTTTTTGTCCCAAGAAGAAGAAGAAGAGCAGTATGATAATTTGTTGCCTTCATATACACAAAACATCTCTAAAAAATTTAACTTTTAGAACACATACCACTTCACCTGGCTTTCTTTTGCTTATACGCTCAATATCTACATGACAAACATTGGATAAGGCATGGACTCCTGCATCCTACAACATAAAAGGATGCATCCACCTCATGTCTTGAGTAATAATACACATGCCAGAAAGTAAACAAGACAAGGTAACACTGACAGAAATAAACTTTCTGCTGCATGCTAATATATAATTATTTCAATAGAAGATTAATGAAGAGAAGCTAACAAGCCTTCCACATGTCTTCAATAGAATAACCCACTACACATGCCAAGGATGTAGAATTACAGAACATAGCATCCACTTAATCCTTTTCTTTCTCTATTTAATCGATGTCTGACCATAAGTTTCTACATCGTTATCACACCCTTTCACAACCTGAACTATAGCTTAACTAGACACAGCATTGAAGGCCAGATCAATGAAAATAGAAGTCCAACTATGGAGTTACCGCAACATTCATAATACGGTTCCAAAAATCTAAAAATCCATTCTTCTAGATTAAAAAAACAAGACTTAAAGCATTTGCAAAGTGACATTGTACTACCTAATTGTATATTTGAACAGGAAAATTTATTTTCCCTTAATTTTATTCAAAATTATATAGGCACCTCCAGCAGATAAGTAAAATACCAAAAAAATGAAAAGTTGTAATCTTCTGCTAATTATAAAACAAATAGAAATGTAGATTAAATTTACAGCCATTAAGATCAATGGTAAAGAAACATAAACTTACAGTTCGACTGGAACAGAAGATTGACACCGGCTGCCCACTAAATTTTCGAAAAGCCTCCTGAACAAATGCAAACAAAACTAATCATTTCTTCAGCAAAATTACAATGCGAGTAACTCGAAAACCGCAAAGTACGGTAATTCATAAACTTTTAGTTCATTTTGAGGTGGCAAGTTCGAATCCCAGCTATAATGATCAATAAAAAAGAGTGAAAAGGAATTGGACCCCAAGAACGCCAACAACAGTGCGGCAATTGGACTGTTGCTGAGAGCCGGAGAAGGCAGTGCCAATGTACTCTACTGCGATCAGATAGCGTTGGATTCCGGGGGGTTTGCTCATGGATTCTGCTGCTGCTTCATCTGTGGTTTTGGAAATCTTTGAAGGTATTGTGGGAGATTGGGAGCAGCTATCTAGTGAGTGCTTAAGATTTTCTGACATGGGTTTTGGGAAAGTTGAAGTCCAAGGGGTCGGAGAGGAAGGAAAAGATGGAAAGAGAAAGTGGGCTGCGTTCAAACTTCAAATACCCCAACCGGCAACCCTACCTTTGATTAGCCGGTAAGTCTAATTAACGGGTGGGCCGGTTAAGAACCCGTTAACTTTAAATTAAACGGAAAATTAAAGTAATACTACAACAATTTTACGTCACACGTGATTAAGATATCTAAATTTTGTTAAATAATACATTAGTATATGAACTAACAAGTTATGTCTAATTTTTATATATGCCGTTATAACACCGTTAAAAGTTAATATTTTTTTCTAAAATCTTTTTTTTGCTGAGATCTTTTTTTTCTTTTTTCTTTCTTTTAACGAGATTTGTTTTTCTTTTAGATGTCAAATCCTTCCATTTATTTTCTTTCTTTTAAAGAGGATCGTTTTTTCTAATTAATGTGTTAATTATCAAATAGGTTAACCGATTTGACACATAGAAGAAAAATTATTTTTGTTACAATTTAACTTTCGTTCTGTAGATTACTACTTTCTAGTATATGAGGAAAAAAAAATTCTGGATAGTACGGTGCTTGCTGGTAAGAGAGCAAGAGAGGTTAGTTAGAGAATTGGTAAGAGAGATCTCAAGCGTATCAACTACCTATTGACGAAGTCATGGGTTCGAGTCACCATGAGGATATGAGTGAAATCTTTTGATCTTCTTTAAAAGAAAGAAAAAAGAGATATCAGAAAAAAAAGATCTAAAAAACAGTAACTTTTAACGGTGTTATAACGACATGTATGAAAATTAGACTTAACTTATTAGTTCATGTACTAAAGTGTTATTTAACAAAATAAAGACACATTAATTATCAGTGGTGTAAAGTTGATGTATTGTTTCTGTAATTTTTCCTAACTTAAAATATCTATATCGATATTAATCGGTATTTTGAAAAAATGAGATATTAGTGGGGATATTAGAGAAAAAAATATCAAAATTTAGGAAGAATTCTTTTCTAAAATGTATAATTTATTTGATTTACATATAACTTGTACAGACATCAACTTCATATACTTTTAGAAAGAGACTCTAAGTGGTTGAAAAGTCGGACAGTGGTCCACAAAAGTATAGTATTCTAACTAAAACATATAGTCTTACCAAATTTCTAGGCCTAAAGCCAGGCATAACATTTTAGAATGAGAGGTTCTTATGAGGACAAGCTTTTTCAAATAAAAATTGTTGATCTTTAATTGATATTTCATATTTCAATTTGTATGTGAACGGACAATTTGATTGAAACTTGAAAGTCCTCATTCAGTCTTTATTTTAAATTTTGATGGGGAGCTTTCCATGATTTTTTTTAACAAAGGCTAAAGAACATCTTAAAATACTACTAAAAGTATATGCACAACATATGCATTCTAACAAACATCATTTAACAATAAGTGCATTATTGGCTACTCTATTCGCTTTATAACCTCTTGAAGACACACTGGCAAGACAATGCTTATACAAAGATATAAATTGATGTTTCTATCAGTTTTCTCACTATGTTACCACTGGAAAATATCTTTAGCCACCAAGTCTCATTATAATACCCCAGAATTTCAGATATTAATTTATAATATTGTTTAGAAATTATTTAGCAGATTTGGTGTGTATTCCTTTTTCGAGAAGAGTGTCGAAGTGTTCGGAGTCAAATGATGCTCGGAAACGTTTTATTTAAAGGGTCAAGGGTTGACTTTATGCTACGTCGAGTTTCTCAAAAAACTTCCTTCATAAAAGTTGTAGTGCTCGACGATATGAGTAGGACATGCAATAGGTGTAAATCAGATATCGTGTGAAGAAATTATGGTCAAACGAAGTTGGGTTTCTAATTTGGGAAATATATAAATAGAAGGGGTGGGTTTCATTTTTGGAAACCCCATTTTCTTCCTTCTCTCTCCACGCGAGCGCTCTCCCTTCACTGTCTAAGTTTTCAAACTGACCCGACCTGAATCCGGCCGAGCTGACCCGGCTGCCACGGAGAGCTCCGACCACCTCCGATTATGAAACCAGTCTAGATCTCTTCATCTCGACGGCAGAAGTGTCTCTATGGTGGCGCTTTGGACCGATTCGATCTGGAACTACGCAACTAAGGGCAAACAGTACGGTGGTGAAACCCGATACCTGACTTGACACGACTCATTCTCTAATGTGTGGCAGCGACGATGTAACATCCCGGACCAAGAAAGTTACTCGTTTGCCGAGTTACCATGATTTTAATGGATTTTAACAGAACCTAGTAACTTAGTAAATGATCGTTCAATGAAAATATCGAGTTTTGTAAGAACGTCAAAATTTTTATTTTGATGCCTTGATGTCGTAGTGCACGTCGATACGAACTCACCGGTATGTCTAGAATATTTTTTGGAGCTTCCGTCTAATTTCTACGAATTTCTGAAGTTTCTGGTAATTATCAATTACCATTTTAGTAAATAATTTCTATCATTTAACTATTTACATTTTACCTTCTTTAAATCTGGACCATTAGATCGATTGGAGATCTGATCTGGGCCGTCCATTTCTCTATAAATAGAGAAGAGAGGTCTGACTTGGGTCAAACCTCTCCTCCTCTAACTTGACTCCCTCGTCTTCAACGAGCTCTTTAACGGCGCTCCGCTGTGTCCGACCACCCCACGCCGGCGCACCACCATCAAATTTCTTCTCTCTTTCTCTACCTAACCATATCCTCAGATCACACCGGCATCCACCGTGGAAGGATATCGAGCACCACTGTGCACGGCGGTTAATGATAAAAATTCAATGATCCAGGCGGCGTGAAGGCGCGTGACCAGTATACTCCTTCTTCTCTCGTCTTCCTCTTCCTTTCTGGGTGCTTGTTTGTCAATTTTGTAGTTCTAATCGAGTACCCCTTTTCTGCAATTTTCTGGGTTCCTCTGCCTTCTTCCGGTGAAAGCGTTTTAGAGCTTCTCGGCGACTCCCAGTGACTTCCGACGTCGACAGTAGAGTTTAGAGGGGTACATGTGGTGTTTGTGATCGATTTGGGGATGAGGGGAACTTGCAGGTTGAGGAGGAGTGTCTGGGTTCGTGTCCTGGATGAGCAGAGGTGAGGAGAAGTGTTGGCTTGTGGTGTTGGAGGAGCTCAAGGGAAGGCTGCAGCTAGTGTTCTAAAAATCCCCGGCTAGAGCCGATTAATCCATGTTTAGGCTAGAAGGTGCTTCACCGTTTCCGCCTAAAGTGCTAGAAAACCGATTAATCTCCAATTAATCACCCGATTAGCCCGCCTAGGCGCTAATCACCGGTTGTCCGTCCGATTAGCGCTTAGCGTTTTTTAGAACATTGGATGCAGCCATGGTGAGGTGCCTGAGTTTGTGTGGAGCCGACCAGGGGTAAGTCTCGGTCATCTTGGATAATTGTTGTCTAGGTGTAGGTTGTGTGTTGTGTTATTTTAGATGGAATGCTTAATTTTGATGTTTTGGTGCATGTTTGTCGAGAACTTGGAAATCGAAGAAACGGGGAAGCTATGGCCATTTTCCGACAAGATTGCCAAAATCCGACAGAATATTCCGGCGACTTACCGAAATCCGGTGAGGCAGCAGAATTTCTGGCAGAAGTCGTAGAGGTAGGATTCTATTTCTCTGATAAGTTTAAAGTCGTAAAGTTGCCGTAAATAATTGAGTCGGTTTGATTTCGGGAAAAGTCGTAAAGTAGAACGTTTCTAGTTTAGGAAAGTTTTCATTTTTTGGAAAGTTAACCGGAAAAAAAGAAAAGTCAATCTTAGTTAACCGGTTAAAATAAGTCAAATTAGATCTTTAAATGAGAATCTGGTCAGCTTAGGAATCTTGGTCAAAAAATCGAGTTGATCGTTGTAGATAAATTGGATAATTTCATAATCGAGTTGTTGACTCACAATGAATAAAATTGGTTAAGCGATTGATTATGTGTCCACGGTAATTCAACAAATTACTATGTATTACCTAACTTCAAATGAATTAGTAAGGCAAGTTGATATGTTAAGGTTGTGTAGTCGGAAACTAAATATCGAGTCGATAATAGGAAATAATTCTAATGGTTGAAAAGTTGTTGAAAATGAATGAGTTGGTGAACTCTTGTTCCATTTAGTATTTCCTAGTCAAACTAGAAAAAGATCAAATCAACGGTAATAAGGACTGATATGTCGGATTTATTTTACAGTCTAGGGTTGAATGTGGGATTGGGCTCGACTATTTGGTTATTTCGAGGTGGCACTCGAGGAGTATTCCGAGCAACGAGATCACATTATGTATAGTGAGTGGACCTTTGATTTTAACTACATGCATGCACTAATGTTTTTATTTATTTATAAGCAACATGAATTTATTATTTATATTGAGCCGTTGGGGCCAAGAAGGGGGGTTGCTCCCCTCTCGTATGCTCTTTATTTAAATCGACTAGAAATCGAGTTGCTTTTACTTTATTAAGAAATTCTTTAAATATGGCCATCATTATTAAGGCGGTCGAAGAACTGTGCTTGATGCATAATTTAATTAACGGGGAAATAGTTTTTTATTTTTAAATGCTTTTCAATGGGTCTTTTGTTTTTAAATGCTCAGTTTTGCAGGGTAGCTGAGAGGATGTCATGCATACGGGAGACAAGACATAGTCAATTAATCCTCTGACGCTAGTAGTTGTTACGTATTATCTGTTAGATTGTTCTGATTACCCCGTTTTAGTTAAACTTGAATTTGTTGGGTGAAGCGTAGATGAGGTTTGGGAAGCAAAATGACTCCAGGTGTCTTGGTTGAACTATACTATTTATAGAAGTACTTAGTTGGTATGCAAGAATGGTTGTCCATTTCAAGAGGGTTTCGGTAAGAAGTTTCCTTGAGGTGGACCCCACATGATTTACTTCGGGTTGAAAGAAATTAACCTGAGGTGGGTCATGACAGACGAGGTCTGAAACCAGTCCAAATGGAATGCCTTGGTGTTCTAGTTCGACTCTGGTGGCCTTAAAGCTTGACTCGACGTGAGAAGTGGCTGAGCTTCGATTCTTCCTCTTTGGGCAGTTCTAAGGGGCTGCCTCGTCAAATTGATCGAAACTCCAAGTATTAAAGTTGTATCTCTTGCATTGATCTTCAAGTTTTATGTTGGGGTTTGTTAAAATTCGGAGTTTTTGATGGAGACGCGTGACACCCAAGGTTGCGTTTGGAAAAGCGTCTGGAGGTTTTGGTTGCTTGTCGGTGGGTTTTGTTGGAATGTTGCAGGTTTAGGAGTGGTGGCACGTTAGGGTCCACGTGTAGCCCCATGTGGTGGCTTGTGGCGGCGCGCCTGAAATTCCCTAGGGCATTGGGTTATCTCAGCATCATGTACTCGTTGATACGAGTGCGTGGATATATAATTTGTTGTTTTAGGTTTTCGGTTGCGTGTGTAGCGTTTTGTCGAAGTTTATTTACCTTTGGTTTCTACCGATGGTAAATACATATTGTGTTTCGGTGTAGATGAGGGGTGAAAGAGTTCGTTTACATTTGTGGTTGATTTGTTTTGGAGGATTGGAGTGTGAGGTTTGGATGAATTGAGTCATTATTGCTTTCGTGTGGCACTAAGGTTGATTATATATTTTTAGGTGCCTTATTGCTCGACCAAGTGGTTAGAGGCTTTCCGTGTGGCTGTAGAAGACACAGCGAGATTTTTGAGGTGTGTAAATCTCACTGAAGTTCATATTGGTTTTTATATAATTATTGGTCGAGATTATATTACTGGATGATGCTCTCATTTATTTAATTGGTTGAGGTGGATAGACTGTTAGATGAGAATATACCTGTGTATATATATATATATGTTCACCGCTTGTAAATCAACAATTCATCTCGCTCCATAATATATTAACAATATATTATACTCATGTATATATATAAATTCATATACATATATATACCTGGATCACAGGGAACCATTATCTTTCCTTTAAAGTTCATTGTCGTAAAATTATAAAATTGTTTTTCTTAGAAACCAAGTTATTGATTTAAAAATAAATGGACTTGATCGACTACGGTCCATACGAGCTGTAATTGTCTTGTCTTGGATTTACTCATACGAGCTGTAAAGCTTACCGGGTTTGGGTTGCTTATAACTCGGTGCATCAATCTATGGTGTAGGGTTTGATCTTATAGGTTGCAAATATCAAAGATTGCGGTGTAGAGGCTTAGGAGCTTACCGGTTGGAGGTTGGAACTTTTTTGTAGTGTTTGTTGTCTTGTAGTAAGCTCTTTGGAGCTTGACCTTATTTGACTTCTTGTTAATGTACTTCTTCCGGTTTGTAATGTTTGACTCAAAGGTTGAGTCTGTAGCGGCCCGGGAGGGGGAGCTACAGTGGCCACGAATTTGAGTCAATACGAAGCCAACATGTCTGAAGGACGTGCCGACAACTTATTAACCTAAAGTAATTAATTTTTAAACTTGAGTGACACCAAATAATTTCTTAAAACATTCATTAGAGTTTTTTTCCTATTTCGCGGAAGGTGGACAAATTAAAGGGTTAATTAAAAACTTTAGCGATAACAATAAAAATATGCAACAGGGTCAATAAATCAGGAAGACACCTTTACTATTTATGTTAAATACTTTGGTAAATGACTCGAATGATAAAGTGTCAAGTGTCTATGACTCGGATGACACACTGAGTAGGAAATGAGGCTCCACACACACAGCTCTCTCTATCTATCCTGTCACAATACACAGTACCTACAAACAACATGTTGTAGGGGGAGCGTCGTCCTCGCGTGCTCACATATGTGTCCACCAATGATAGGTTTGAAAATCATAAAACCATATATATATATATATATATATATATATATATATACGTATAGATTTGAGCTCTAAATAAAACCATTTAGAAAATCTTTGGTACACAAAATCATCAATCTATATCTTTCGGGAAAACTGTTCAATATGCTAAAACAGGGGCCAGAGCGCCCAAAGTACGAATATAGCCTACAGGGCTTCACAGATCAAGGCGACCGAATCCCGGGTTTGTCTATACAGCAAACCGGGGCCAACTACCTACGCGCCCGAAGACAAATAGTAGCGAGAGTGTCCGTTTACAGCTAATGCCCAACACATCTCTAGCAGTACACACCGCACGTACGGCTCGCTTAACTCTGAACGAGAAAAGCTTAAGTGGGAAAATAAAATAAACAGGGCATTTCAATTTATAAACACAAAACCGACTCAGTTTACTCTGTTTTGCGGCACGTCTAACATCCTCTAGGGCAGTGAGTTGTCATAGGATCATGTACTCGTTGATGCAAGCGCGTGGATAAATAATTTGCCGGTTTCGGTTGTCGTTTAGTACGACGTTCAGCCGATTCGAGTCAACATGTTTAATTACAGGACTACACCTGATGTTAAAAAAACTTTATTGTCGATGTTAGTGTTAGTTAATTACAGGGCCGCCCCTAGAGGAGACACTATCAAAAGGACTACTCTTTCAGTAAGCAGGCACTACGTTTTTCCAGTAAAAAAAGAGAAAAAAAAGCGCTGCGTAGGGACAAACATTCAAAACAAGAAGACTGTTCTACAGTTGAAGTTACCAACAACTTCATGGGATTTATCAAGATTAACTATTTGAAGATTAAGCTTTATATATTCTCTCAGTTTCATAAAACGCATTACAAGAGTATGCATCCAAAACTCAACTCTTCAGAAGCTTCCTGATTGCAGGCTTTTGATTCTGGACAGCATAAGGAACCCGAAGAGGTGTGCCCTTACAACAACTGGCCTATGACACTGCGAGCGCTGCACACACAGTAGTCTGTAGTACATGGCTCTGTTAGTTGCACAATGTTGAGCTGCATTATTATATCCCTCAGTTTGACATCTCATTCTCTCGTAAGGTAAGGTATGGGAACATAACCTCGTTGAGAGATCAAATAGACTTGATAAAAGAACCCAGTAACATCACTATAATGAATTCCTTTAGTCCTTCAAGCTTCCTGGAATTCCTCTTGCCAAACAGAACTCCTGAGTATGTCTAGAGAACTAAGAACGTCATTCCCCTTTTACCCTGAAATTGCAGTATCTGAGTATCTTTTGTGATTCATAATTAGAAGGAACTGCTAATCTGCACTGAAATAATGTCGGTACAGACTTGTTGTTCACTGGTTTGAGCATTGATGTTCTTCATGCGCATGTCACTCGTCTTCACTATTGATATATCGATAGATGTTTGCAACATTGACAATAAAATGTCCTCAAACACCAAACTTCACTTTGGAAGCATTGCTTAACATGTACCAAACTATGTCTTTGATCGATACGAGTTGTGCATCTGATATATAGTCATCTGGAGCAGCCTAGAGTTCTAGACTCGAGTCAGCAACTTGCGGTGAAGTGTTTACCGTGAAGATCATTTATGAAGAAACATTAGGTACGTACTTCTGATATTAGAGCTTAGTACTCATCCTCTTCTATCTTGCTAAATTATGAGCGAGTTCCAGTACTGAAAGCAAACATCTTCACCAGTTACTTTAAAAAATCCAATCGCTTGTGTAGATAATAGATCCGACACTCAGAAAGCTAACTGTTGGATGTTACCTATAAGCATATTATTCCTCATCATCTTCTAGGCTACCAAATTTCAACCGTATTTGGTAGGGTGCGCCAAACCTAGCAATAGTGCAACGCTAGGATGACACTTGAGCGCCCCAGTAGCAAGCTACCGTGATGGACGCTCCCCTTTAAAAAATTAATTTAATATCGTGTGAACCATTGGTCCACATATCAGATATTAAACTGATAAGAACAGATACTACACTTGATCTTAGCCAAAAGGCCGAGAAAGGTATGCTTCTTTCACTCGCGTGCTTCTCATTTTATAGTCTCATGGGCTTCTCTACTTTACAACATAATCGATGTGGGAGCGTCAACCTTCACAACAAGCCCGCAAAAATATACTGAGAAGCAAGCACGTTGCTCATGTTATGATCAGAAGACCTTTTCCTTTACTTCAGAAGATAATCTCTCTTCATTCAATCTCTTAATCTCGCTTCATATAACCATATCCTCATCAATACTTGAACTTGGAAAATCATTAATAGATAGAAGCAGTGTGATACTTCAACTTGGAAAACAGCACGAACGCCATAGCGCCAACTGGTGTCACTAGAGAAGATCACTACTAAACTGCACAAACTACAAACCCAGCTCTTGTTTGGCGTCACACACACTTGCGCATTCTCAACAGTCTCTAAAACCCAAGTGATGTATTCATAGTTGGACTATCAGGATCAGGTAATCAACCCATTTCATTTTACTTACCCACATTTCTGTTCTGCTGGGGAATACTCGAGCTACTATGTTTTACTATAATTCGGATCTTGACATTGTTGATGGGAAAGCATTATCTCATGCTACCGCTATGTTCTACACCTTCATATGAATCTTATCTGCATCTTGTTAGTGGCTTTAAACATTTTGCTGACTATAGATTGGTCCATGCCTCATTGAAATTGAAACCCCGTTAGATTGCCCTCCAGGTGTTTGATATAATGCCTCTGACAACTTACTTACGATGTGTTCTACTTCACCGTAGGAATTAATGTGCAAACGAAAGTGCCTGTGATTCATTTATATGACTATTGGTCTTGATGACTGTTTAACTGTTAGCTAGCTAAGTTTGGTTGCAATGTACATTTTCCGGGTCTATGTCAGTCTTGGCTGTCTGCAGTTGGATGGGTTTACAACCTTACATAAGTGTACAGGGGTTGTATGACTGGGTATTTGTTTGGTAAATTTCCTTGTACTTTGACATACACGCTCACTATGCGTTGGCTTGATTTGTCAGCATCTATGTTGACAGATCATATTGTTGTAATGTGTTGACGCAGCTTGTTTGATGCTCAATACCCTCGGAGGAATAGAATTGTGTGTGCTTGAACTCTGGATCATTATCACTTCTAACAATTTTCACTCTTTTGCAAAATTGATTTTCAACTAGGTTGATAAAATGGACAAGTAGGGTTCGAGCCTCTGACTTATGTTGCATGAGATAAGCCCAAGTACTTCGTGAATAATCATCAACAATGGTTCAGAAATATTGTGTTCCAGAAATAGATGGGACATGATAACCTCTCCATATGTCCACATGAATCAACTCAAAACACGAATTACTTGAAGAAGTGCTTAAAGGAAATGGTGTCCTAGTGAGTTTGGCTAGAGGACAAATTGAACAATTTCTTGCACTGCAAGCTTTATTTTGCAGAAAAGGAAACATAGCTGAAACTTTACTAGATGGATGTCCGAGTCTTTGATGCCATATGTTTGGTGTTTTGGTGCTGACCATATTGCATGTTCCTTTCCCGACAAATCGAGGCAGTAGAGTCCCTCACGTTCAGTTCTCGTCCCAATCGTATTCCCCAATCGAAAGTCATGTATAAAGCAAACTCGTTTGAGAAAGATAGTTATATGGAATGAATCAAATACCAGTTTGCTATTGGAGATCAAATTCAGGTAAAACAATGGAACACAGAGAACATTGTGAAGAACTAGGCTTTGAGAAAATGCTACTGTCCCGATGTGAGTGACATTGCTAAAATTTCCATCTGGCAACTTCACTAGACGATGATGTGTAGGTTTAAGTGAAGTGAGAAATTTCGGATTACAGACAATATGGTCGATAGTGCCACTATCCAAAATCCATATAGCATTTGTGTTACCGTTTGAAATAGCAAGTGCTTTACCTGAGAATTCTTGATAATTTGGAGTTTTACCAACTAGATTGGCAAAGGGTTGATTTGAGTGCAGCATCTCAAGCATTTGAGGTCCATCAGTTTGCTTATTCGCAACAGATTTGATCTTGCTCATCATTTCCATCATTTGCTTACATTCATTCTTTGTCAAAGGAAAGCAACTCATTTGCTGATTGGTGTAATGATGAAATTGATAACAGAAGCACCACGAGATGCATGCAGGATTTTGGGCCGAAACTTTGTCCTTCAGGCCGGACTAGTATTCTCAAAACTGGAGATATATTAAAACGAGCTAGAATTTTCACAATTGAAGATGTCTTGGATTATTCTAAAGCGAGTCATGACTCTAATCCTCTTCATTTATATTCCAAGTATGCTCAAAATGCTGGATTCGAAGACCGAGTGGTCCATGGGATGCTTGTTGCTGCCCTGTTTCCCAAGATCATATCTTCACATTTTGTAAGTCATGTTTTACGTTTTATCATGGCTCTTCTATCGAAACATTTCTGATATGCACCTTTGTCTAACTTCTTGGTATATATGGTATTTTTTTAGCATGGGGCTATATATGTATCCCAAAGTCTGCATTTCAGGTCACCTGTCTATATTGGAGAAGAGATAGTTGGAGAAGTACAAGTCGTTAATTAAGAGAGCAAAAGAGCAGATACTTGTAAGCTACATTAAATTTTCCAGAAAGTTTTATGCAGTGTGTCTTTTAATATATTTTGCAACTGGAACTTAGGTTTGGTTTTTCCTTGTGTGGTACAAAGCAAAGTTCAAAACAGCTTGCTATAACAACGGTTCTATTGTTATTGATGGTGAGGCAATGGCTATCTTACCTACACTTGCCGTGGAAGAAGAGAATACTTCATGATGACAGAAACTTGTCCTAGACTTGAACATTACCCTGCAAGGCAATGTCTAGCTCATGAAACCTTATTTGCTTCAGAGACTTTAAAAGTTTTTAGATTGTTGCGCAGACTAGACATATGGTGCTAATTGCATTTGTCCATCTTTGCCCCAAAATTTCTCTAGTTTATTTATTATTATTGTTTCCTTTGATGTAATTCTATCAAGAAGATGAATTTCTAACAATCTCTATAACCAAATCCATGTATTAGGGGTTCAGTAAATCTGCCTTGTATTGTCGATTTCAGTATTTACCTTTCAGCACATAACATACTTACTCATCGATATGCATGTAGGGTGCAATTTCTGCTCACATTTGGACCTTCATAACTAATACTCTAGTAGTAGCTAATTAGCAACCTCTAGTTTACGTATCCGTAAACAATTCATGAACACTCTCAATTTGAAATTTGGAGTCCAACAAAATGAAGGGTCTACTCATAATTCAGGTGCCTCTGCGTTTGTTTTCAGGAATGCTCAGGCGCAACCAATTTTGGCCTCCTCTAAAAATGTGGGTTGTACTGATGTCCTCATAACTGAAGCTCTTGCTTTGAAAGCAGGTCTACGCCTGCATGGTACCATGGTTATTCCCTTTTTTCTAATGGAAGGTGATTCTCAAATTCTCATTGAGGCAATCAATAACAGAATTCCATGCCCCTGGCATATATCCATGTTGGTCAATGACATTAGAAAATTTGCTCAAATGCTGCATATTTCTTCTTTCAAGCATGTTAAGAGAGAGCAGAACTTCTTTGCTGATGCCTTAGCTAAGCTTGGATTGTAACACCCCGTCCCGAAATTTACTTTTTTACCGGGATTAGACGGGTTACGGAGGTTGTAACAGCGCTGTAAATTTCTCCGAAATATTAACGAGTGTAAAATTTAGAAATTTTAGTGGTATTGGAACGTATTCGTACCTTGGGGAAGACTGCCGAAGTGTTAAGAGTTAGGGGACGCGTGGAAACGACTTATCTGAAGGGGTCAAAGGTTGACTTTTTATTATGTCGAGTTTCTCGAAAAACTTCCTTCACAAGAGTTGGAGTGCACGACGATACGAGTCCGTGGACACGCGGCATGTGTGAATCGAATACCGTGGGAAGAAGTTATGGTCAACGGAAGTTGGGTTTCCGTTTTTAGGAAGTATATAAATAGAAAGGGTGGTTTACCAAAAATGGAAAGATTTCCATTTTCTTCTCCCCTTCCATGCGCGCGCGTGTTCCTTCACCATCTGAAAATTGGAACTGACCCGACCCGACTTTTGCGGCGAGCTCCGGCCACCGGAGACGTCGAGGCCGGTCGGGATCTCTTCCTCTCCTCCATGCGAGCCTCCCTGTGGTGGTAGCGTGGTCTGGTTCGGCCTGGATCAACGCTTCCGAGCTTGCACAGTACGGAGTCGAGACCCGGTTCTCGACCCGACTGGTTCTCCGGCGTGGGGCGGCGGCGAGGCACGAAACCAGTCCAGAAAGGACGCCCAAGGCGTTCTAGGCGGACCTCCGGTGGCGTCGAAGTTCAACACGACGGCAGGAGCAGCTGAGGAGGAGGCAGCCCTTTCGGGGCGGTTTTGGGCCACTTCTCGGCCGAGTTGATCAAAACTCCAGGTATTAAAGATGCTCCCCTTACTGTGATCTACTACTTTCATGTTTTGAGCTTCTTGAAATTCTGTGTTTTTGAGGGAGACGCGTGACGCCCATGCGCCGCCGGCTGTAGCTGCGCGTGTAGGCGCGTCCGGCAGTTCTAGGAGTTTTGGTTGCTCCTATAGGGTTGTTGGGGTTGCTTGTATGTGGTTTTTAGGTGAAGTTAACCGGTTTGAGGGTGGTGGCGCGTGGCGGCGCGTCTGACATCCTCTGGGGCAGTGAGTTGTCATATGATCATGTACTCGTCGATACGAGCGCGTGGATAAATAATTTGCCAGTTTCGGTTGTCTTTTAGGGCGACGTTCAGCCGAATCGAGTCAACATGTTTAATTACAAGACTACACCTGATGTTAAAAAACTTTATTGCCGATGTTAGTGTTAGTTAATTACAGGGCTGCCGCTAGAGGGTGAAATTCTAGAAATGTCCCTGGTGGCTGAGCATAAATACCAAACTGCCCTTTACGCTGAATTGACAATACTACCCATAGAGGATTGGTTATTTTCGTGGATGCTTGTATGTTAAATTTTATATGTGTGTTTGTGGTTTACGAGTTTGGTTAAATGTTAGAGTTAATCCTGATAGGTAGTTGGACGGTGGATGTCTTAGCAGAGAGTTCAACCTCCGGATTAGGATGAGCTTAAGCTATCCGTATTAATAGATCGACCGATAATTAGAAAAGTCGGATTCGCCCGGTTAGGGCGTTACTTAAACAAGAGCTACGTGTGGCTTGATCCTTGAGGACAGGGTACGTAGGCAGCCTGACCGGGATTCGGGTGCAGTCACAATTATTTTTAGAAACCCTAGGTCCTTCAAATGAATGGTTTGGGATCCAAATGCGGGAATCGGGATAACATCTGGCGGTGAGGTCTGTTCCGACACCGTTTGTACTGTTTGAATTTGATTTGGAAAGAGGGTTATCTTTTCTCAAGGGGGATTTCGAGTAAATATCTTTTAGGATGGGTCGGGGCTTGACAACTGGTATCAGAGCTTAGGTTCAAATCTCGGACCTAAGGTTTAGATGATTATAATCCTTGGAAATGCTTAAATGTATTATTTACTTTCCTAGTGGAACAAGTCAATATACTTGTCAGTGTGTGTGGTGGCCAAGGGTTGCCACCTGTGGTTGAAGTTAGTGAAGTTAAAGGTAACATTAGAGTTTGCGACATCAATTGTAATTAGATGTTATAGACTTTTCGTTGGATTGAAAAGTTGAGAGGTTCGTAAGGTTAGTAACGAGCCAGATTTAGAAAAAAATAAATTCGAATTTCAGTATTTGGCGTGAATAGGCTTAAAAGTGCGCCTAATATTATTCGAATTTATAAATCGATAATTTTCGAGTATTTGAGGGTTTGAATTTTGTCGATTAGTTGGAAAGTGGTAGTCAATATCCTGGGCAACCCAGAAAAGACTTGGTCAACCCTAAAGTCCATCATTGACTTTTCCTGGTCAAACCAGGAAGATGGGGCGGTTAGACTATTTGATAGTCGTCTCGCGTCCCGAATTTGATTGATGGGCGAAAAGAGTAGGTATGACCAATTATGTCAACACATTGGTGTTGCGTGATTATATTCGAAGAGGATCAGGGATGATCCGGTGATTGAGATACTAGATGTGGTCAAGAGAACCAGATTACGTAAAGTGCCAAGTGGAGCAGCGGACGCGTGCGGGTCCATAAAGCTCGAGAAGGAATATTTTACGACGGTCAGAGAACCGTTTTCGGGCTAGAGAGAAGTCACTGAAATGAGGACGGTTAGAGTACCGTACCTGGAGCAAGAGATGCGTGGCCAGTATGATGAGTGGACCTTGTTTTGTTTTAAAGAAATATATGCCCGTTTAATAATTAAATGGTTTATAAATGTTCCCAGAACGATTGATATTTCGGGTTTCTGTAAATTTTTGATTTTCTTTGGTTTTGCGAGCACCCCAGTAGTGGGTTTTTATTCGTTTATTTTCATTTGAGTAATGGATTTCAGCTCGTTTGTTTTCACTGGTATTTTGAATGGTTTTTGACGGGAGAGTCCCGTCGTACATATGGGAATCGGACAGGGATTTGATTGTTTGGCATATTGTAGAGATTTAAAGTATTTTTGGCATTTGCCTAGATTTTAAATAGGATTCGGGCCTGGATTTTAAATGGGTTTCGGGCCTGGATTTGTGAAAATGTCGGGAATTTGTTTTAAAATTTCATCATTAACGGTCATTATATAATTATAGCTAGCAGGCGGCGCTCATCGTTTGTTGGAGTAGAAGCGTGCCTACCTGGCGCTCCTCGTTCGGCGGAGTGGAAGCGCGGTATATGTGTGTTGTTATGGGTGTGGATGTTATGCGAGGTTTGCGTTTTCACTAGACAGTGGACGAGACGCCAGAGCTCTTAGCTCTGACCCTCGCTCGCGGAGCTCACTGGTCATGATGGGTCGTCAGATGTATTGTTTTTTTATCTAGCAGGCAGCGCTCATCGTTCGACGGAGTGAAAGCACGCCACTCGTTGCGCTCCTCTTCCATTGGGGGAGATGGTGGTGTTAGCGTGAGATTGCGTCCTCACAAAGAGGTACGCTAGAGTTCTTAGCTCTGACCCTGTTATGTGTGATCGATGATTTGTTTTAATACGGCTGCAGGCCATGATTTGTTTTATATGGCTGCCAGGCCATGATTTGTTTTATACGGCTGTAGGCCACGATTTGTTTTATACGGCTGCAGGCCACGAGTTAATTTACATTTGGCTATAGGCCACGGTTTGTTTTGTTTTGGCTGCATGTCGGGATTAGTTTTATGTTTGAAATTTATGATTTTGAATCATGATGAATGACATTGATTTTTGGTCCACTCACTAGAATGCTTTCCGCGTCAGAGAAGTTCCAACCCTATCTTGGGAGGCGGACATGACCACGCTGGTTGTGGATGGTATACACGATTTAGGAGTGAGGTACTCCGGGTGTCCACTGGTATAGTTGGAGCCGATTCGAGTTGCTCGTGATCGTTTGCATGAGTGATGGTTGAATTTTGGTAAAAGAGATCGGGGTATCTCTTCGAGGGAAACTCACTCATGAGGAATGAAGGACGTTGAGCTGATTGGTGTAATCATGAAATTGATAACAGAAGCACCACGAGATGCATGCAGGATTTTGGGCCGAAACTTTGTCCTTCAGGCCGGACTAGTATTCTTAAACTGGAGATATATTAAAACGAGCTAGAATTTTCACAATTGAAGATGTCTTGGATTATTCTAAAGTGAGTCATGACCCTAATCCTCTTCATTTATATTCCAAGTATGCTCAAAATGCTGGATTCGAAGACCGAGTGGTCCATGGGATGCTTGTTGCTGCCTTGTTTCCCAAGATCATATCATCACATTTAGTAAGTCATGTTTTACGTTTTATCATGGCTCTTCTATCGAAACATTTCTGATATGCACCTTTGTCAACTTCTTGGTATATATGGTATTTTTTTAGCCTGGGGCTATATATGTATCCCAAAGTCTGCATTTCAGGTCAACTGTCTATATTGGAGAAGAGATAGTTGGAGAAGTACAAGTCGTTAATTAAGAGAGCAAAAGAGTGTAAGCTACATTAAATTTTCCAGAAAGTTGTATGCAGTGTGTCTTTTAATATATTTTGCTACTTGAACTTAGGTTTGGTTTTTCCTTGAGTGGTTCAGAGCAAGGTTCAAAACAGATTGCTATAAGAACGGTTCTATTGTTATTGATGGTGAGGCAATGGCTATCTTACCTACACTTGCCGTGGAAGAAGAGAATACTTCGTGATGACAGAAACTTGTCCTAGACTTCAACATTACCCTGCAAGGCAATGTGTAGCTCATAAAACCTTATTTGCTTCAGAGACTTTAAAAGTTTTTAGATTTTTGCGCAGACTAGACATATGGTGCTAATTGCATTTGTCCATCTTTGCCCCAAAATTTCTCTAGTTTATTTATTATTATTGTTTCCTTTGATGTAATTCTATCAAGAAGATGAATTTCTAACAATCTCTATAACCAAATCCATGTATTAGGGGTTCAGTAAATCTGCCTTGTATTGTCGATTTAAGTATTTACCTTTCAGCACATAACATACTTACTCATCGATATGCATGTAGGGTGCAATTTCTGCTCACATTTGGACCTTCATAACTAATACTCTAGTAGTAGCTAATTAACAACCTCTAGTTTACGTATTCGTAAACAATTCATGAGCACTCTCAATTTGAAATTTGGAGTCCAACAAAACGAAGGGTCTACTCATAATTCAGGTGCCTCTGCATTTGTTTTCAGGAACTCAAGCATGGTATAACTCTTTACCACTCTCAGCAAGCTGGACGTTTTATTTTGACTGTTTTGAAACTTGTTGTATGATAGGCTTTTGTGTGTAGTTGCTTTTTAATCTTGTCAAAAAAAACAAAATGAAGGGTCAAAGCTTACTCTTTGAAACTGGCATTACAGTTTGAAGGTGCAATTTTTCCAACGAAAAGGTGCATGTTTTCATTATCCAACGCCCAAAAATCAAACGTCTGTTATCAAATAATTAAACCACGTACAGTAGGTCATCTCTCTTAGGAGAAGGCACATATTAATCGGGATAATCTTGTGAAGTTACGAAGAGGATGCAAGGATCTTGTTATGTTGGATATATGAGATTGTGTATGTTTTGATGAAGCTGATGCTGAAATATTGAAGCAAGCCTCTCATATTACTAAATTCAGCTATGAGGGTTCTATATGTGCTGACAATTACTAAAAGAACACCTTTGATACGTACTATGATTTCTGTGAAGGCGGGTATGATTGTGAAGAATTCTATGACACGTAAACAATATTTTAAGGACACGTAAACAATATTTAAAATCAGAGCTAAAGGGATAACATGGTTGTTAACTCCGTCAAATTGTTATTTCTAAAACTTAAGTAACACTGCGTCTTCTTCACTCTCCATGGCCCCTTTTTCAAAACCTAGATTTTCGTTTTGTCATCCATTTTGTTTGGTTGAATCTTCTTTGTCGATCATTGATTTAGCATATAATGAAACCATTTTTTTAATTCTCTCAATAATCATGGGTCTTATTCAATTCATGTTTACCTATTTTTTAAACAATTATTCTGGATTTTGGGCAAAGTTAATGGCTGTTGTGTTTGAGAAAATCTAGAAGGGCGAAATATGATTACCAAATTTTCATTATTTTTTCTTGATTGCTTGCTTGCGGTCGTAGTCATGGCTGAGGGGAAGAATGCTTGGTGCCCAGAGAAAATTTTGAGTAACTGCATCTCCGCGTGTGAGTTGAATTCTAATATCATCGAACGGCGTGAAGGAAGCCGGTAGTCTAGTAGTGCATGGAAGTTGGTGGATGAGACTTATTCTCTCTAGAAGTTTTCGATTGCAATGATTGTGAGGCAATGTAGGTTGGTTGGGAAATTTGTTTTATTGGGGATAAAGACTGCAGAGCTATCCCTCTCCTTCATGACGATAGATGATGAATCTACTTGTTTATATTTTCCACTAACATCGTTTATATCAAAAGTTTGCATTTGGGTGATGTGTTAAAAAATGACCACATGTCTTGTGTTTATTGGTCAGGAACACCACTCATAAATGTCCTGAGGAATAATTTCTCCAAAGGGTGACCATGAAATAGTTTTCAAATCGTATCATTTTAGTTATTGTAGTTTATTCAGTAAATTGAAGTTTTTTTTTGAAGACTTTGAATGAATTTTATGGCTATTTTATGTGAAACTATTTCTGATCTTGAAAATCACTGTTTCAATTGCCGGACACACGGGGTGTGCGTTTGAAATAATATTCGGTAATCCATCATTTACAAGAATCATGGCAAAGATAGATGAAGGTGATAAGTCAAGCAAATATCATAGGTCAAGAAATGCCAATATCGAACAAATTTAATAGTATAATTTAAATTTATAATAAAAAACGAAAATATAATAAAAATTCATGAACAATTTAGCGACACTAACTATATGAAAAATTTAAACTAGAAAAGGTGGGTGTTACCCCTAAAGGAACACTTGCATAAATTCTCGAAGGCCCAAGGCTTAACCCATACCCAAGAGGAGGTTTGGAAATAGTTTTCAACCAGCAATAGAAGCGCCTCGGTTAGAACCTCACTAGCTGCGTCATTACCCCAAGCGCAAAGATAGTTCTCAAATTGGGTTGCTTCTCAATTTATAAACGCAAAACCGACTCAGTTTACTCTGTTTTGCGATGTGGGATGTTTCCGAACCGTAGGAGACACTATCAAAAGGACTACATAGACACTACTCTTTTAGTAAGCAGGCACTACGTCTTGCCAGTACAAAAAAGAAAAAAAAGCGCTGCGTAGGGACACATTCAAAACAAGAAGACTGTTCTACAGTTGAAGTTACCAACAACTTCATGGGATTTATCAAGATTAACTATTTGAAGATTAAGCTTTATATATTGTCTCAGTTTCATAAAACGCATTACAAGAGTATGCATCCAAAACTCAACTCTTCAGAAGCTTCCTGATTGCAGGCTTTTGATTCTGGACAGCATAAGGAACCCGAAGAGGTGTGCCCTTACAACAACAGGCCTATGACACTGCGAGCGCTGCACACACAGTAGTCTGTAGTACGTGGCTCTGTTAGTTGCACAATGTTGAGCTGCATTATTATATCCCTCAGTTTGACATCTCATTCTCTCATAAGGTAAGGTATGGGAACATAACCTCGTTGAGAGATCAAATAGACTTGATAAAGGAACCCACTAACATCACTATAATGAATTCCTTTAGTCCTTCAAGCTTCCTGGAATTCCTCTTGCCAAACAGAACTCCTGATTATGTCTAGAGAACTAAGAACGTCATTCCCCTTTTACCCTGAAATTGCAGTATCTGAGTATCTTTTGTGATTCATAATTAGAAGGAACTGCTAATCTGCACTGAAATAATGTCGGTACAGACTTGTTGTTCACTGGTTTGAGCATTGATGTTCTTCATGCGCATGTCACTCGTCTTCACTATTGATATATCGATAGATGTTTGCAACATTGACAATAAAATGTCCTCAAACACCAAACTTCACTTTGGAAGCATTGCTTAACATGTACCAAACTATGTCTTTGATCGATACGAGTTGTGCATCTGATATATAGTCATCTGGAGCAGCCTAGAGTTCTAGACTCGAGTCAGCAACTTGCGGTGAAGTGTTTACCGTGAAGATCATTTATGAAGAAACATTAGGTACGTACTTCTGATATTAGAGCTTAGTACTCATCCTCTTCTATCTTGCTAAATTATGAGCGAGTTCCAGTACTGAAAGCAAACATCTTCACCAGTTACTTTAAAAAATCCAATCGCTTGTGTAGATAATAGATCCGACACTCAGAAAGCTAACTGTTGGATGTTACCTATAAGCATATTATTCCTCATCATCTTCTAGGCTACCAAATTTCAACCGTATTTGGTAGGGTGCGCCAAACCTAGCAATAGTGCAACGCTAGGATGACACTTGAGCGCCCCAGTAGCAAGCTACCGTGATGGACGCTCCCCTTTAAAAAATTAATTTAATATCGTGTGAACCATTGGTCCACATATCAGATATTAAACTGATAAGAACAGATACTACACTTGATCTTAGCCAAAAGGCCGAGAAAGGTATGCTTCTTTCACTCGCGTGCTTCTCATTTTATAGTCTCATGGGCTTCTCTACTTTACAACATAATCGATGTGGGAGCGTCAACCTTCACAACAAGCCCGCAAAAATATACTGAGAAGCAAGCACGTTGCTCATGTTATGATCAGAAGACCTTTTCCTTTACTTCAGAAGATAATCTCTCTTCATTCAATCTCTTAATCTCGCTTCATATAACCATATCCTCATCAATACTTGAACTTGGAAAATCATTAATAGATAGAAGCAGTGTGATACTTCAACTTGGAAAACAGCACGAACGCCATAGCGCCAACTGGTGTCACTAGAGAAGATCACTACTAAACTGCACAAACTACAAACCCAGCTCTTGTTTGGCGTCACACACACTTGCGCATTCTCAACAGTCTCTAAAACCCAAGTGATGTATTCATAGTTGGACTATCAGGATCAGGTAATCAACCCATTTCATTTTACTTACCCACATTTCTGTTCTGCTGGGGAATACTCGAGCTACTATGTTTTACTATAATTCGGATCTTGACATTGTTGATGGGAAAGCATTATCTCATGCTACCGCTATGTTCTACACCTTCATATGAATCTTATCTGCATCTTGTTAGTGGCTTTAAACATTTTGCTGACTATAGATTGGTCCATGCCTCATTGAAATTGAAACCCCGTTAGATTGCCCTCCAGGTGTTTGATATAATGCCTCTGACAACTTACTTACGATGTGTTCTACTTCACCGTAGGAATTAATGTGCAAACGAAAGTGCCTGTGATTCATTTATATGACTATTGGTCTTGATGACTGTTTAACTGTTAGCTAGCTAAGTTTGGTTGCAATGTACATTTTCCGGGTCTATGTCAGTCTTGGCTGTCTGCAGTTGGATGGGTTTACAACCTTACATAAGTGTACAGGGGTTGTATGACTGGGTATTTGTTTGGTAAATTTCCTTGTACTTTGACATACACGCTCACTATGCGTTGGCTTGATTTGTCAGCATCTATGTTGACAGATCATATTGTTGTAATGTGTTGACGCAGCTTGTTTGATGCTCAATACCCTCGGAGGAATAGAATTGTGTGTGCTTGAACTCTGGATCATTATCACTTCTAACAATTTTCACTCTTTTGCAAAATTGATTTTCAACTAGGTTGATAAAATGGACAAGTAGGGTTCGAGCCTCTGACTTATGTTGCATGAGATAAGCCCAAGTACTTCGTGAATAATCATCAACAATGGTTCAGAAATATTGTGTTCCAGAAATAGATGGGACATGATAACCTCTCCATATGTCCACATGAATCAACTCAAAACACGAATTACTTGAAGAAGTGCTTAAAGGAAATGGTGTCCTAGTGAGTTTGGCTAGAGGACAAATTGAACAATTTCTTGCACTGCAAGCTTTATTTTGCAGAAAAGGAAACATAGCTGAAACTTTACTAGATGGATGTCCGAGTCTTTGATGCCATATGTTTGGTGTTTTGGTGCTGACCATATTGCATGTTCCTTTCCCGACAAATCGAGGCAGTAGAGTCCCTCACGTTCAGTTCTCGTCCCAATCGTATTCCCCAATCGAAAGTCATGTATAAAGCAAACTCGTTTGAGAAAGATAGTTATATGGAATGAATCAAATACCAGTTTGCTATTGGAGATCAAGTTCAGGTAAAACAATGGAACACAGAGAACATTGTGAAGAACTAGGCTTTGAGAAAATGCTACTGTCCCGATGTGAGTGACATTGCTAAAATTTCCATCTGGCAACTTCACTAGACGATGATGTGTAGGTTTAAGTGAAGTGAGAAATTTCGGATTACAGACAATATGGTCGATAGTGCCACTATCCAAAATCCATATAGCATTTGTGTTACCGTTTGAAATAGCAAGTGCTTTACCTGAGAATTCTTGATAATTTGGAGTTTTACCAACTAGATTGGCAAAGGGTTGATTTGAGTGCAGCATCTCAAGCATTTGAGGTCCATCAGTTTGCTTATTCGCAACAGATTTGATCTTGCTCGTCATTTCCATCATTTGCTTACATTCCTTCTTTGTCAAAGGAAAGCAACTCATGTCCTCATCATCCTCCATAGACAGGGCTGCATGGTTTATCTTGACTGCCTCTTGTGCTCTCTCCAGATCACCCTTCCTCCTTCGACAATAATTGTCGGTATGTCCCTTGCCTTCACAATAAATGCACTTGAGATGTGCCCTGCAATTACTTGTGCTATGATTGGTCATATTGCATTTTTCACATTTTGAGTTCCTTTTCTGTAGATGACCTGCCAAACTTCTTGACTGCAAATGCAGATGCCTCTATCGTCATAACAACCTTTTCATTAGAGGCCGCTGCTTGCTTCTCATGACGTAGGGCAACTGCATAGACCTTGTTCAAGCTTGGAAGAGGATCCATGCTTATGATATTGCTCCGGAGTGTTGTGTACACATCATTCAGTCCCATTAGAAACTTCATTGTCTTCTGGGTTTCCATGTTGGTCTTGAATACGTTGGCCGCTTTACAGGTGCAAGGAGGCAGTCCACAAGCCATATCCCTTACGTCCCACAAACCTGTGAGTTTGGTGAAGTACGTGGTAATCGTACATGTTCCCTACTCACATTTGTGGACATCATTTTCTATGTTGAACAATTGAACTGTGCTGGTGTGAGAGAACCTCTCCTTTAACTATTCCCATATGTCAAATGCAGTCTTGCAATGAGCAAGACTCTTTTGGATTTCTTTCGACATGCTTCCAAACAGCCAGGTTTTGACGAGGATGTTGCAACGATCCCATTGCTCTTGCCCGTCAGTCATGTGGAGAGGTCTTGTTAGAGTTCTATTAACAAAGCCATGCTTGTTCTTGATGACGAGTGCCATGGACATTGAATCATCCCAGTCAATGTAATTGTCTTCCATCAGTGCCTGTGGCACATGGATTGTGCCAGGTTAATCGGAGTGGTGCATGAAAAGTGGGTGGTTAGGGTTCTCCCATGGTAGTGAAGTCGCAAATGTGTCTGAGCCTTTCTTGTGATCAGAAACAATCTTCTGATCTTCATCTCCAGCCATGAGGTATGTTGGTTCTGTAGGAAGTTTATGCTCTCAAGATCGTACGCTCTGGTATCATAAAGAGAATTGTAGTGTGAAGAAATTGTTTTCTTATTTATTCAGCAAAGTTACATCTTATATACAGAACATATGCTAATCTGATCCACTATTCTTGGAATAGCTATGGTAAACAAATCAATCTAATAGTCTAAGATAATAATACAAAATATTTGACAGTGGAACAACCCCTAATTACTTGGGATTACTTTCCTTAACAAAGGATGGTGTTGTTTAAACGTTGCTCAGGATATCCGTTTAATGAAACAGTTACATTAAGATCTTGTTCAATGTTCTTCATGACCTATTTGTTTAGGTGCGCTTATCGATCTTGCAATGTAGTGATTTATAAACTATGTAAATTCTAAAATGTCAAACTAGTTTAGTACTCCTGCCCGTTAGAAGGAGAAAGAAAATGACACTCACCAACAAGCTAGAAACCCCAACACAAAGAAAGATTCAATAACAGGGGAGGCGAAGAGCGTTGAAGCTGGAAACTTCTCCAGAAATCCAATAGAGAGGAAAATGGGACCTTTCGACATTCAGGAGATGGTGCACTCCAAAACAAAGAAAAACAAAGTTGTAGGGCTTAGTGACTGGTGCGGGATGCAGGGTTAGATCTATGGGCATCCATTTTTCACAATTTTTTTATGTAAGAACCGGATGTTACCTATTTGAATTGAGGTGCACCACCACCAAGAACCGAGCCGCGATGGCTACACCAAATCTGGGAGTGGAAGATACATGAGAGACCCACAAAGTGCTGGAAACATGGGTCGAAAACCTCCACCGTTTCCCTGTCAGCTGTCGGAACATGATTGGAGAAGGCTGGGAGTGGCGGCACACAAGGCGGAACCAAAAGGAAAGAGCATAGCTTTAACCCTACCAAGTAAATTTCACAAGAAATGATTGATGACTGATTGCTTCACCGTAAATCTTCATATCTGGCTTACTGGCAATATTAATCGAACTTCTTATAAAATTGATCCAGACATCCAAAGCAACCAAGCAATTTAGTTATCAAGCATCACAATTCACAACTAGTGTCAGTGAAATGTACTAAAACCAATGTTCTAAAAATCAGTCTAGGCGGCGGCCTCCCATTCTGATTTCACATAAAAAGACGTTTTTAGACGGCCGGCCGATTTCTGACCGATTAATCGACTGGGCGGGCGACTAATTGGCTGGGCGAGGTTAGATCAAAACTTTAAAGCTCGATCTCAGAGTTGACTCCGACAATTGGTGATACATACGATCAGGGTCTAGGCTTAATTCATTCTAGAATCTGAGTCAAATTGTAATTAATGTAAGAGACTTAGAGAGATGAGCAAAGAGGAAGCAGATGACAATGAGGATGAGATTGACGCAGATGATTTGTCCTGACTCCTGAGTGGTGGGAGGGCGTGAAGTTTCAATTTTGTGAATTCCGTCGTCTATGTCTGCATAAGAGTTCTTGGAGACGTAGAGAAAGAGAATGATTGTGCTTGTTAGGTAGGTTAAATGTACACCATTGTAATCAATGTAAAAGAAGAGAATAGAGACTTAGAGAGATGAGCAAAGAAGAAGCAGATGACAATGAGGATGAGATTGACGCCGATGATTTGTCCTGACTCCTAAGTGGTGGGAGGGGGTGAAGTTTCAGTTTTGTGAATTTCATCGTCTATGTCTGCACAAGAGTTCTTGGAGACGTAAAAAAAAAGAATGATTGTGCTTGTTAGGTAGGTTAAATGTACAGCTAAAACTTAAACTAGTTTAACAATAGCATATTGGTTAAAGACTACATATTAGACTTGGGCTCTAAATCTAGTTATGGGCTTATCACTACGTCATTTAACAATTTTTTACTTTTCAGAAATTTTGATCAATAACTTTATCCTTTAACTCAATATATTTTTATTAATTTCAGATATTATAATAAATACTTTATATTACTTTAATTGTATTTATATGATTATATGCTATTAAAAATTAAAATAAATACAAAAATACAAATCCGATTAATCTCTGATTAATTCCCGATTAATCTTTTGAGGGCTATCTGCCCGACTAGCGTCTAACGATTTTTAGAACCTCGACTGAAACGAGCCTATACAAATTCAGTATAGTTTGCAGTTTTGAATTTATACACCGGGCAAAACTGAGATCTTTTACATGCACCAATCTCTTCTTCACTGCCCCCTAAATAGGAAAGGAAAGACAAAACCATAGACTTGATTCCTAATGAACTGGACAAACTCCACCACCACTAGCTTTCTCACAAAGAGACAGAGTGAAGTTACAAGTGGAATAAAGAAGATAAACCTACTTTGATATGATTAACCATGTCACTCTCAGTCTCATCATACATGTGAAGATTGTATAAAAGAATGTATTTCCCTGATGAAAAAGAGAACCCATCTGGTAGTTTTTGGTATGGTTAGCTGCTCTCTTGAGGGGGCGAGGAAGTGGCTTTGTCAGTCTCACAGGCTAAAGTATTTGACTTAATGTAAGAGCGGGCAATTTCCAGCATATTCTCAGCCTCTTTCTTGTACTACATTCAGTGAAGAATTTATCATAAACCATTCAAATAGGCATATCATAGAGGGAATAAAATTTGAGCCCATAAAACAGACCTCATTAACCGTGCTCGATTTTATTTTAGACTGCATCACACACCATTTCTTAAAATGTGCCCCTGCAGCAAGTAGCAAATAGTGACCAGTTTGTCAAAGAATTCCAAATAGAAAAGAATGCTTCATTTTGGTAAACAGGTAAACAAAAATGCAACATATCCCTTCCTAGCTTTCATATGTCACATGAATTACACAACATTTCATGCGCACCACCTCCACCAAGTAAAAGGTAACAAATAAAAATGTATCAAGTAATTGTTAGCAACAGCATCCATCAGAACTGCAGACCATAAGGTCAGAATCAAATGGGGGAATTAATACTTACCCACTTTTATGTCTATAATGCATGAGTAATTGTTAGCAACAGCATCCATCAGAACTGCAGACCATAAGGTCAGAATCAAATGGGGGAATTAATACTTACCCACTTTTATGTCTATAATGCATGAGTTATCAGCAGTAGTCTCCAACTTCCACCTACAATGGATCTGGTACAATAATGGAATGTCAGCAGAGTATTCACCAAACAATACCAACTAATCTCTTACTGCAAATATCAATTAGTCTCCAACTCCATACTGTAATAAGCTGACAGATAATATATTATATAGTTTATCTATTTGACGACATAAATATAATCTCCCGAGAGTTCCGGAACACTAAAGCCAGCCCTTCATGTACTAGTCCAGTTTTCTTAATAAAATAATAAATTGAAGATGACTGATTCTCATTTAAAAAAAATCAATGAACACTCAATACTGATAACATTGTTGACATTGACAACATGTATACTGAAGACTTGTCTAGCCTTATTACTGAACTAAAAAAATTCAGTAATAAGGATTCTACAGTTAGAATAGTTGTGTTTTAGTTAGATTAATTTAGTTTTCCTAGTTCAATTTGTCTTAACCAAAAGCAGCAATTGCAGAATTTTCTAGCCTTTTGTGAAAATAAGACAACATGTTATCATGAACAAGAAGGAAAGCATTCGGGAGAGTATTGACAGTCCAAAATTACATATAACATTCATATGGCATGCAGACATACCTCAAAGTAAGAACCAAATGGAACATCATGTGCCTGTTGTACTGTCTCAAACACCTGAAACAAGAAACAAACTATAGTTAGGATATAATATATGCAAAGAAAATCCAAAGCACTAGTGTGTAGGCAAAATAATGAAAAAGACGTAGGGAGTAAGAAAATAAAAGATATCCTAAAATACAATCAACATACAACAAATTATGTAAATAACTAAATAATGGCAATACACTATAAAATATTAACAGTTGACAGAGCAGACATATATAAGTTTTCGCACCAGTGAATCCTTGTCAGGTGACAAAACAGCATGCTGCCACTCCGTCATGGCAGTGTCCGGAGGACACATGGGACTGTTACAAAGACCCCTGAATGCTATTTCTCTTACTTGGCCATCATATTCATCTGCTGGATGCCACTGTCCAATCTGCAAATAGAAATCAAATGAAACTTCAGATTGGCGCATGCGTAGTTTCTGCAGGGGACGTATGTTTTTGAGAATGTGTAGTTTCTCATGAGCACTCTGGAAGCAGCATTCTGGAACTCATGAGCATGAGCCAACTTCACTTTGCCATTCCGTTTCATTGGCATGCATCTTTTTAGCTACGGCAAATAAAAAGGGTTGTCCCGTAAAAAATGCTTGCACTTGATGGTTGATGGAACACAAAAAAAACTTACGACAAGATTAGTATCCTTTCGTGCTGAACGATACTCATTTGTAAAATTTGAATTATCATTCAACAATATATTGAAGAAATTCTCAGCTGTGCAGGGGAAAGCATCCTGGAAAAAAGACTAATTAGTGTCTGCTAAGAATAATCCAACTCTCGGTTGAGTGAAAAAAAGAATGATATGCATTACATTAAATATACTGTTCAAAGCTTCATCCTTAATAAAAGGTTGGAGCTTCCCGGTATTGGGAATGATATCTTCAGGAATCATTGTCTGACTTCCTCTTGTAGAACTGCTATGCGCACGCAATGCTGACTCTGCCTTCTCCTAGATACGAGAAAGAACACATCAGAAGAGAAATATACTTTTTGTTTAACCATTTCTAATAAGTAGATACGAAGATCAGAACGTAAAAAGATGATCAGTAATAAAAAGGAGATTGAAAATACACTAAGATGTAAAACTGATCAGAGCCATAAAAAGAGTTTGTTTTTCCAAACGTTCTGCACACATATGCTGAAGAATACATGTACAAAACTAAGCTTAAAAAGCCTAGTTTCTAGTTCTTCCTTGCTTTCATCTATATAGATAATCTATAAAGTATAAACCAGAGAACTTGTCACCGACAATAGACTTTAACTTTATAAGATAGTATCAACCTTCTTTTCAGCTTCTAGCATTGCATGGTAGTTCTTTCTTACACGCTGAAGAGCTCTGAATGCATGATTCCTGTTCCAAAATGATGCAAATTTATATCTGACTCTACCTGGAAATGGGAAACCAAAATAAAAACACAGAACACCAGATCACCAGGTATTTCATGTTAATGGGGTTTTCTAGAGCAGAGTCCATAAAATCATTTATTATAAAAAGAAAAATATTCATATGCATATCTTGTCAACATTATGCTAGTATGTAACAGTGAACCAAAACAGATAACTACGAGTTAGAACAAACATCTATATGTCCTGTTGGTGATTTAAGTACCCAAAACAAGAACAACAAAAGAATGCTGAGATAAATTTACAGTGTGGTGTTATATGTCCACAAGTTAGGTTCTAATTTCTACCGTTTCCTAATCTGAATGTAAAGCAACAAAGTAACACAGACTTTCCTTTGGCGAAAACATAGACTCACCTTTGGCAAAAACCACAAGGCACTAATTTTGTATAAAAGTCGTTGGGGAGATGACATAGTAAAGTCGAGCACTCAGACAGCTATAATCTCCTTGAAGACAAACAGAAAACACTACCCCA
This sequence comes from Comarum palustre, assembly GCA_951800085.1. Classification (NCBI taxonomy): domain Eukaryota; kingdom Viridiplantae; phylum Streptophyta; class Magnoliopsida; order Rosales; family Rosaceae; genus Comarum; species Comarum palustre. The sequence continues at coordinate 7,026,532 of OX637582.1, read as the reverse complement.
AAATTAGTTTCAGCTTCTCAAACTTTAAACCCAACTATCATCATGCCATAAGGCTCCTCCTAACGTAGAGCCACGGAATATCCACACAAAGCCCCATCAAATATTAATGGGGCCTTAATTTAAGGGTAGATGCCAATGGCAACACAAGTTCAACTCATCTTCATCTTCTCTTATCTTTTAACAATTTAAACTTTCCAACCATCCCACCAGACTTCCCAACCACCAGCAGTTTGTATCAAAAAGCCTAATTTTCAACATGCTAGACAATTATTATCTTACTCTACTTCCCTATTCTTGAAAATTGTTGACACTATTCAGGGTCCAACTCCCACAATCAGGATTGTTCTAAATAACCATACCCCCAAAAGAAAAACGTTAATTTTTCCCTCCCATACCATGAAATACTATTGCAATCAAATGGATACGAGAAAGAAGCAAAACAAAAATAGATGCGATGAGATAATCAATCAAGTGTAATTCTTATTCACAAGTAAAAGAACCAAATTACTGACCATCAGGACTCCCCAAAGGAGGTACACCATGCCCACCAGCACCCATACGGAGTATAATTGTTACAGCAGGATTAATGAATGCATGCTGAGTCCTCCGAATCTTTATAAACCAAAAGATCACACAGGATTAAGCATTGAAAATCATTCAAAAATGGGATCTTAATATGAGAGAGAGAGAGCACACACAGAGAGAGAGAGAGTACCTCATCAATATCACCAACTGGTATGAGCACCTGTCAAAAGTAAATAAATGCTCAGATATTATTTTACTTAACACATAAAGTCAGCATATCAAAAACTAGAATTAGCATCATCTTAGAGGTTTTCCATATATCACAAAGAACCCAATATCAATCCAATGACATGCATTTATATATTATTTGATTCCCAAGTCCAGATAACAAAGAAACATAGTCCACAAAAATAGGTTTCGTGTAGAATCAGTTCGCTGAAATATGCTATTCTACTTTCATGCTATCCTATCTTTTTACCTTCAAAAGTTGTCCAAGAAGCAAAGCATGAACCATACTATATAATCCGTTAAGAATTCAAAAATGCATGAGTATGTTCCTTCAAACAACTTTAAATTGGCATACCTGCGGTTCTATACGAGTCATGTGTCTTTTCAAAAAGTTAACAGTTTCGAAAATATCAAATGTGGAGAACAATACCAATGATGAATATAGATATGTCGTTCAAATTAGAAGAAGAAATGAAATTACATTTTTATGTAACACGGTTTCAGTGCTCATATTTTTTTTTGTAACTAGGGTATCCGGATCTTTGATCCGACTAATCCCTAGGCTTCCCGCCTGACCCCACAACATTTGGGAAACTGGAAACACTAGCAATTGCTAGGTGGGTACCATGGGAGAGGGTCGAACCCCAGACCCCTTGGGAGCAAACCAATTGGCTGACCGCTAGACCAACATAATGTTGATGAAATTCATAAGATGTATACAGCATAAATCATATATCAGTTTCCAGTACCATGGATACATTATCCTCACTTTATAATTATGTATTCACTGTGTGCAAAGGCAAAACGATGAATGTGTAAATATGACTGCTAAGTGGGCATAGTGGGACTAAACTCATGTGAAATAGTAGAATGAGGATCAGTTATTAGCTTGATGGGTCAGGCTACATTCAAATCATGTAGTATTTTATTCTTTGAAAAAGCTACCTGGGCCTTCCGATCTATGCCAGGGATCAGGCCTGGTCATTAGATCTCGGGAAGAACCTTCCATTAACAGATTATATACTGAGCATAAACCCTAAACCCTAAACCTCTATGATGGGATTATATCAGCTGTGAGCTACTTTAAAATATAAACCTTAAACCCTAAACCCTGAACCCTAAATCATGGGAGTATAAATATAATATCTAAATTGTTCTATTCCATGGAAGTATAAATATAATATCTAAATTTTTTACAGATGCTTATTAAGGTCAAGCGTTCTTTATTTGGGCATTATAGTTAGAAGTAAACGTTAACAGCATGATCAAGCATTACAAGTTTATTTCAAGCTTCATAGAAAAAGCATAATTGTCTGACCTTCATTTGCTTAGAGAACACATTAGAGTGGAAGCAAATGTGCCATGCAGATACATACATACGTCCATGATATAAGAACGACCTCTCAAGTGCACATGAGTAACTATTTTCCGCAAGCTGAAACAGTCAAACACAATACAATTATCCGAAATATAGAATGTAGTTTAATGGGTAAACGAGCTATGCAAATGTACAAACATTAGACATTCTCATTTAGAGCTCCACATATTAACATACACAAAAATTCAACCAAGTCACCTCATCTGGAAGTAGATCAAATATGGTTTGAAGGGGCCCTGGCTTTTGATGAACTACTGTGGGCCCTTCTTTATCTGAAGGTATCCGTCTTCGACCATTAGCTCCAGGATAACCATTCACAACCCTACCACTGATTTCAAGGTAATAAGACATAATAATATCAATAAAAAGGTCCCTTAATAAAAACAGTAATACTAACAATATTGTACCAAGAAAGGAAAGATGTGGAGTGTAAAATTGTGTGTGGTTTCACTCCGCTTAAAAAATCATCATTATCGACAGTAAAGTTCTACTTCTGAATTAAACGAATAAAATAAATGGCTGTTGAGATAAGCTGAAAGAATGTTAAAAATAAAAATGAGAGAGGCTACCTTGGAGAAGTTATGGGAAGTTTGATTGATTTTATATGGAGACAAACCTGAAAACATAAGGAACACCAATATAATTGGGGAAAAAGAAGGATATGAATCAAAAAAGGTCTAGACGTTTAGTTGAAAGTTACCTGACCGGATGGGCTATTTAATGTATACCACAATGCACCTGTTTGACCCTCACTTTCGACTGGAACAGTGACTGAACCAAGAACTGCGCTTTTCCAGATAATATCCCAGTCATATATTGTCACATTAATCTGCTAGGCCAATAGGTTACATCACTTATTTTTGGCAATTGGTAGATACATCAGTTTAATAGCTACAGGTCAAGAATCAGTTAAAATAAGACTTTCTTCCTTGATATCATACTTGTAAAAAGTAAACATTTATATAATACCAAGAACAAGTATTAACTGTGTATCCTAACAATATCATAACACTGTAGATGTACTTATTCCAGTCTTAATTCTAACTAGGGAGATGAATACCCATTCTATATTACCCTGCATCTTGGAAATGCAAGACAAAGGAATTGACAAAAACATCAACAATCAGAACTTACCAAATATAAAACAGGATAGGAAAACATTGTGAACGTGATATGTAGAAATAAACTATAATAGGGTAAGACAAAAGACATCGGTGTATCTCCAGAAAATTAGTCAATTCCTCGCAATTAATTAAATCCAAACAAAGACAATATGTGGACAGCAAATTGAATATTGTTATCACAATATCAGTTTTTAAAAAAATATTTGTTAAGGTATACAACAAATATATTGACAAGGGCCCCCCTCATGAGCATGAGAAGACTACCTTTAATTAACAGAAAAATAGTTTACATTTCAGAAGAACCTAATCAATAAAACTATAATGCCATTAAAAGTACTGGTATAAACATTCAGTTTTTTTATTGAACTCATAATGACAGTGCAAACATGAAAGTGCAAACATGAAAGTGCTACAAAGCATGATGGCTACCTGGACAGGAATCTCATCAACAGAAAAATTAAACTCCTCTCCCCACATGGGATTTCTTGAACTGGGGACCATTGAACTGCACCAGAAACAATAGTGCTTTAGCCTTCTAATGAAATCGAAGATACACATAAACAGGCTTACATATACCTTCTAAGTTCATTACTGCAGTGATCTTTGCACTCCCCTTTGATAAAAGCCTTGGTATATGTCATAATGTTATCTATAAGTGCTCGAAAGGGAAGTGCAAGAGCATAAAGGGAATAAGACAATCAATTCCCTAACCAAAATTAGGTAACCTGAATCGCTTTTCTGTTCCACAAGTGATGATAGCATATGGATCTGACGTGCCATTTAAGTTTGCACCAATAAGATTCTTAGCAGCTAACAACTCAACCTGCAAAGCATTACAAGCAGGCACCATCACATTAGTAAAACAGCATTTCATAATCTTCTTTCTGATACAAACATGCCTTTTCACCATCTCATTAACTCATTAGTAATAATAAAGGCAGGAGCAACCAAAACACTAAGCCAAAATCAACTGAGTTATAATAAAAGCAAAACCGAAAAACAGCTCTTTATTCCTGTCTTCACGGATTCGAATATAAATACAATAGTCCATCATCTTATACCTTGATTAAATATGCAGAACTGTTTTGTGCATCCCCTTTCAACATCTACAAAATAAATGCAAATAACATGTCAGAGAAGTTAAAAAATAATTCAATGAATGGAGGCTTATTACAAAATACATCATGTAACATCAATGATATCCATGATATCCAAAAAGAGTGAGAAAGACCACATTTATACACTCAACAAAATTAAAGTCAGAAGTTCCCACATCAATGATATCCAAAATAATAATTTTTTTATTCCCAATCAAAAGTAAACTCATAAGTTCAACTTAAAAATTAAACACTCAACAAAATTTCATTTGAAATATAAAAAAACTCATGAAAGTCAGTTCAAACGACTGAATTGGCTCTATCTTTGTAATAAAAAAACAACTTCCAATATGAAGTGACAATCATATCAAAGCTACAGACTTCACAAACACTCTGACACCAAACAAGATATTCATAGAGAACATTCAAATTAAAACAAAACCAAAAATTCAAAGTAGTAAATTGACCTTCTCCTCTATGGCATCCCCAGATTCACCAGAATTGTCAGCAAGTGAGTGATCACCGTAGCCATCTCCTCGTCCACTGTACGTGAATAACCAGTAAGCAAAGATCACATAGATGGAGGCAGCAACAGTAACCTTGATCTCCCACAAGGATGGCACGAGAAAAACCAACGACATAGTTTCCATGATGCCTTTCAACCTTTGAATGTAATCTGGATAAGTGAAAGTGTATTAGCTTGTGCAGAAGAATTAGGGTTTCAAGGACTGTCCCAGAATTCCATCTTGGAGTCCATGAAGATCATGTCAGGTCCATGTTAGGAGATTTTACTGAATGTTCGACATAAAAACCCCTAATATAGACAGGCCAAGAACTTGCACAATTCCAATAAACCATCCAACTCCACTTATAAAAGTTCAAACTTAGAATTAAATCAAAAGCCATGGCATCAATAAACCAGCAATCATAAACACATTAACAACAAACCTTTAACACGCGCTATTCCAATTATCTTTCCAAACTAACATATCGTAACTAAGCCTTGTAAAAGCATCGAAAAAGATCACTTAACTCTTGTCAAACTCGTGAACTATGTAAAAGATTTTCATTAAAATTTACACATAAGACAACCATAAACATTTGAGAAGGCAAAAGTATGAACTCAATGTGAAAATTGCAGCTAGGAACTACACACGATCCTTCCCAGGACCGCCACCGGATGAGGGCTCCACTGTCTCACCTAAAAAAAGATCAGTCTCTTGATTAATCTCAACTCGATAACTTTCGATTAACTTAATGTGAATGCATCCTGACGGCGATCAGTCCTCAACGATACACACAACGTCACGAAAACCTTCCCCATACCTAATAATCTTTAAGCTCACTAAACTTCCAGTCTCTATATCTTCATACTTGAATCATCAGCCACAACACTAGAACAAACACTAACCGTTACATTTCTCAACAAATTCCGTTTGTTATTCATGTTAGGTTAACTTCTATATATCCTAAGGCGTCTAATAAGGTTCGTAAAGGCCTAAAAACGGCAACACAAACCGCCGATCGCGGCGGCCGGCGGTGGCGCGATTCACTGAAAATCAAAACTCAACAAGTACATGCAAATTTAAGCCCGGAAGAAAGGCCGTGAAGTGTAGAGAAAACTTATACCTTGAGATTGGCCGGAAACCGCCGGAAAAGCTCAGAGCTTGGCTTGTTTGTCTTGTCGAGGAGAGGAAGAGAGTGGTGTGATCTTCTTCGGCGGAAGTGGCCGGAAGAGTCGTCGGTGGGGGCGGAAGATTCGCGAGTGGTGGTGCGTGTGTAGAATGATTCTGGGTTTTTGGGTGGGTTGTTCTGACCAGGCGACCTTTTATGATCGTCGAGTCTATATTTTATTTTTTTATTTCTTGGTCTTTGGAATGCCCGTTATTAAATTTGAAAAGTCTGAATCACTGTTTGGGGCACACATCAACGATCAACATGATTTCAGTATAAAAAAACGACATCGTTTTTTTCTTTAAATAGATAAATAATATAAATAAGAAATGTTGACCATGATTTTAATTGCGTGGGTATGCGGTTTTCAGGTAATGACAGTTGGAAAAGAAAAAGTATTGAGAATATATGTATGTTAGTTATAAATTAATAGTATTTCTATCAAAGAAAAAAAATTTAATCTGTCACACTTTTAGACTGATTTTATCAATATGATATGAATTAAGGGATTTGATTTGATGGATATATGACATGTATCTTTGAAATAGCTGAAAATTGTTAAGCTGTGAGGATGTATATTCAAGGAGAAGACTAAAATTTTGTCTGTTAGCTATTATATCAGCCAACAATTACACTGTGATTTAAAACTCAATAGGCACGTCAGCCCATACTTGCCACTAGTTGGGTTCGCCAATGTTGTTGAGTGCTCGTATAATGCATACGAGAGGTTGTTATCCTTTTTTAAGGAAATCCTAAGTGTTTTCTAGTCTATTCATTTTTTTATTACATCCATATATAATTGAGAATTCTAAACACAAGTTTTTCACTTTTTCGTGAATGGAATTCACGACATTCTACTTTCTAGAGGGTGAAAGAAATATGAATTTGCCATAATGATCATTGATACAAAGATGTTACAAAGATATACACGGTAGATACCTCACCTACAAGGCAACCTATCTCCTATAATCAAAACTAGAATCAAGAATACAATAGGAAATAGATAACTACAGAATATACATTCTTAATACAATTGATACTCAAGATTATTTCCTAACACTCCCCCTCAAATTGGAGAGTGGATGTCTCTAACTCCTAACTTGGGTATCATATGAATGAAAATGTCTTTTCCTAAGGCTTTGGTAAAGACATCTGTTAATTGATGCGTAGATTTTACAAATTTCGTAACAGAACCATCTTGTATTTTATCCCTAATACAGTGACAGTCCATCTCAATATGTCGTGTCCTTTCATGGAACACAGGATTTGCTGCAATGTGTAGCGCTGTTTTATTATCACAATACAAGAATGCAGGTTCTTTATGCAACATTCCCAAATCTTTGAGAAGATAACGAAGCCACGTGAATTCACAACAAGAACCTGTCATGGCTCGATATTTAGCTTCAGCTGAAGAGAGAGAGAGACCCGCTTTGACTTCCACGAGACTAGAGAAGGACCAAGAAACACACAATAACATGTGGTAGATCTTCTAGTAACTGGACATCCTGCCCAATCCGAATCACAAAAGGCACGCAACCTAAAATCACTCTTAGAGGAAAAGAACAAACCTTGTCCAGGTGCATTCTTAATATATCATACAACACGCAGAGCTGCATCCATATGTGACTTCCAAGGTTAATGCATAAATCTGTTCAGTATATGGACTGAATATATAATGTCTGGTCTCGAGACTGTGAGATATATCAACCTCCTAACAAGTCTTCTGTAACGAGCTGGATCTTTCAACAAATCACTAGCTTCAGACATGTTCAAACCCTTGTCCATGGGACTGTCAACAGGAGCTGCGCCAATTAACCCTACATCTTTGACAATTTCCAATGCATATTTATGTTGACAGATGAAAATCCCATTGTTAGATGACGAAACCTCAATACCAAGGAAATACTTCAAGTCTCCTAAATCTTTAATGCGAAAATATGTATGGAGGAACATTTTGAGTGCAACAATACTCACTGGATCATTTCGGGTAATAATAATATTATCAACATAAATTAGGAGAGCAGTAAAGGACTTGTCATTTATCTTGGTGAACAAAGAGTATTCTGCCCTGGATTGTGTGTACCCTGCAGATCGAATAGCCTCTGAGAATTTTTCAAACCACTGCCGAGATGCCTGTTTCAAGCCATAGAGTGATTTATGCAAACAACATACTAAGTGCTCCTCCCCCTGTCTCTGAAGCCCTAGTGGAGGAGACATAGATTTCTTCCTCAAGGTCGCAATGTAAGAAGGTATTGTTGACGTCCAATGGATGAGTTGACCAACCACGAGCTGCTGCCAAGGCTAGAATACACCGAACAGAGATGATTTTGGCAGTGGGAGAAAAAGTGTCCTGATAATCAACACCCTCCATTTGTGTGAACCCCTTGGCGACTAATCAAGCTTTATATCGCTCTATGGAACCATCAGACCGATGTTTGATCTTGTAAACCCAATGATAGTCGATCGGTGTTTTACCAGTAGGTAGAGAGGTAAGGGTCCAGGTTCCATTGTTACATTGCGACCTTGAGGAAGAAATCTATGTCTCCTTTACTAGGGCTTCAGAGACAGGGGGAGGAGCACTTAGTATGTTGTTTGCATAAATCACTCTATGGCATAAATCACTCTTGGAGGGCCTGTAATTCGGACTGCATTGCCTTCTGCCATTCAGGGTGAGCGACCGCTTCTGAATAAGACCACGGCTCTGTTGCTGGACTAATATGTGAAATGAAAGATTTGTACCCAGGCTTATATCGGTGATATGATACATAGTTAGACAGCGGGTAACGCGTACCTTTGGTCGAACCAGGCAACAAACAAGGCGATTGATCAGGATTAGACAACGTGACTTGTGAACAAATGTAATCATGTAGCTTGATTGGTGGCATGGTGGTGCAAGTAGAGCGACGGAGAGGAGGCTGATCAAGACTGGTCGAAGATTGGATGCGACTGGTCGAAGATTGGGATGCGACTGGAGGTTGGGCCGCGGCCACGGGAGGAGGCACGGCCAGTGACGGAGTTATGGCCGGTGATGAAAGGACTGATGGTTGAAGAGAGACGACGTCAGCGGACTCGACGGCGTCAGACGGAGAGTTGTCGACAATGGAAGGAATTGAAGGATGATTTGATTTTCCGGTGTCGGGATGAATTGAATCGACGACGCTAGAAAGAAGAGAAGTGACGACGCCGGACGGAGATGAGGAGATGATGGTAGATGAACATATTTTGTGTTGGGTATCGATAGAATCAGATGACACGGTTGAATAGGAAGGGTCTAGGTCATGTACTGGATAAGGAATTGGGTTTAAGTGTTGGGCCAGAGGTTGAATTGGACCAGGATTGGGCTCTAGAGTTGAATCAGGATTGGTCTCGAGAGTTGCAGAACTGTAAGGAAAAATTGTCCCATGAAAAATGACTTCACGACTTGTAAAAACTTTGTGGCTGGAGAGATCGTAGAGCTTGTAAGCCTTTTGACCAACAGGATAACCAATGAAAACACACTTGACTGCTCTAGGTGAAACTTTATTTTTGACATTGACAGTTGTAGCATATGCTAAACAACCAAACACACGAAGATGATGAAAAGAAGGAGACTGGGAATAAAGAGAGAAGTGGAGTGGGAAAACGATTAATAACATGAACAACAGTGATGACACATTCTCCTCAAAATTTTATAGGAAGATTAGCTTGAAACCTGAAAGCACGAGAGCAACCAGAAGAATATGGCGATGCTTGCGCTCTACTACCCCATTTTGTTGGGGGCGTATAAACGCACGAATGTTGAAAAATAACACCATTTTCTTTAAAAAACCTTGAAGAGAAAGAAACTCAGCCCCATTATCAGTGTGGAAACTTTTAATTTGAGATGAAAATTGGGTACACGCATAAGTAAAAAATTGTTTAATCAAAGGCTGCACTTTCCATTTATGTTGCATCAAAAACACCCAAGTAAAACGAGAATAATCATCCACGATTGTAAGAAAATAACGTGCACGAGAAAGAGTAAGATGTTTGTATGGACCCTAAATGTCACAATGAATGAGATCAAAAGGCTTAACAGATGAGATAGAACTAGTACCAAAAGAGAGACGACTTTGTTTAGCCAATGGACAACTATCGCAAGCATGATTTGAGCCAAAAGAAATAGAAATATCTAAAAAATTCTTAGCGACATAATCTAAAGAAGCAGATGAAACATGACCCAACCTTTGGTGCCAAAGGTTGGAAGAAGATATTATGGAGTGACAAGCAGGTTGAATGGATGATGACTCATGTGGTTTGAGGTTAATTTTCTCTATCGCTAATGTCACCAAATAATATAGACCATCACGTTCCTTCCCTAAACCAATCGTCCTCTTTGAAACCAGATCCTGCAAAATACATCAATAAGGGAAAAATGTCACAGAACATTTCATGCTTCTCGTTAATTGACTGACAGACATTAGATCAACTTTGAATGTAGGCACACACAATACATCATGCAAAAAGTACTCAGAATTCAGAGGTAAAGAACCCTTAGCGACAATTTTGACCCTTTCTCCACTAGGTAGCAATACAGAAGGCAATGAACAACTTTTGTCCTTTTGTAATAGCGAGCCTTGAAATGAAGAGATATGGTCTGTCGCACCGCTATCGATAATCCAGTCGCGGGAAGTGACCTTAGATAAACTTTGTTTTGTTGCTGCAACATTGACTCTTGATTATCAGATTCTTTCTGATTTAAAATAGCTAAAGCATGTTGACGTAGATGCTTGGGGAAAGGAATGCGAACGGAGAAACCATTTTTCGGAATAAATTGATTTGATCGATTGTGTTGAAACTGTTGATTGAATACTATCAACAAGGACGGATGATTACTGAAGAAATAATTGAGACCTTGATTGGCCATGGAGACAACCGAATTGTTGTACGAGATATAAAATACGACAGATTGAGAATAAACCGTTGCTCGGAAGATAAGACGCAATGCCTATAGAGCCAGGGAATTTGTTACACAAGAGAGCAAAAGTGTAACAACAGAGCAGGATCTTAGCACTGATACTGAAAATGATCATTGATACAAAGATGTTACAAAGATATACACGGCAGATACCACACCTACAAGGCAACCTATCTCCTATAATCAAAACTAGAAATTGGAAATAGATAACTACATAATATACATTCCTAATACAATTGATACTCAAGATTATTTCGTAACAGAGGGTGACTTATGATTGTATTAGTAGATAGTAAAGGGCTGTAGACAATTATATTTGTGTGTTGGTTGCTTAATTTTCATACATGTAATTTTAGGATAAAAAGTAGAATTTATGAAGTTATGAGAATGCTGGATGACACATTAATCCGGATTCAACACACAGTTTGGACCAAACGAGCAATTGAAACAGGTCCAAATCATATGAATATATACATCATGATGAAGACAATGATGATGGTAGAGATACAAAAGACATACTCGGTGTTGGAAACTGATATTCTATAAGCATAAAGATCTAATCAGTGTTGAAGCTTAAGAGTTCGACTCAGTTTCATATATGGATTCCATGTTTTTATAGTTGGGATACGAGAAGGATCACAGTGTTTAACCTGAAACACAAGAGTTAGTATTGTGATGGGTTTAAGCCTCGTTGTTAGCATTAAGTTCATTTAGGACGGGGAGGCTAAATTCTTGTGTTTTTACCGCTTTTAGATTTTTGAGTCTTGCATCGCCATAGTGCAGCATTGGTGCAGAAACACAGAAGGCATAGCTCTTCCATTCTAGCAGTATAATCTCTCTCCTAGTAACTGTGGCATATTTTTCTTTTAGTACTGACAAGAATTAAAAATGTGGTACATTAAGCCTGAATTCAGTATAGAATTTCTGTGATAAAGGTCATATACATGTTAGCTATACTACACTCCATGCCAGATGAGTCATTCTCACCCCTAGCATGTTAACAACAAATATCTGACATGCCTGGCAAATGGCGCAGCCTAGTATAAATAGGTGCACTCCATTGTTGTATGTTGGACGCGATCTGGCTTGACACAAGTGTGTAGATAACTTGCTCTCATTTGAGTGAAATAACCACTGAGGTGTGGGATTTAGACTTTAGAGATAAACTGTTACATATAGATCTTTTAAAAGCTTTAACATGAAACATAACTCCTGAGCTCAAGGTTGTGGCAGTACCTGAAATTTTTAGAGCTTTCTACATCAAACATAACTGTACATGATGGCATGCAACTGGAAACATTTGGAGTCATTTTCTTTTAAATGCAGATTCAAACTAGTCACAAATAGGTGCAAACTGCAAGCTTTCCCAGTTTAGAGGTGAATAATGCTTACATTTTCTTAACATAGGGAAATGACAATTCTCTGCTTCCTTCGTACCCTCAAATTATAGGTTTTCAGGATAGTCTTATCACGTTACTAAAATGCAAAGAGCTTGAGCTTCTGGATGTCAACAATAGTTGGTTTTGAAAGATGCACACCAAACGGCTGTGCCTCCCAAAACTTTTGTCATTAAAGGTTCTGTTCATTACAGGTTAGTTGATGCCTATGTTTATGAGGACAAAGCATTAGCAATTGCTGTCTTCCTGCCTAAGATCAAGAAGCACTTGATTTTAAGATCTTGTGCTTCTAGATGTCCGTGACTGTGTTGGTTTTGATCCGTCTGATGATGCACTTAAGTTTGCTTCTAATATCAGTAAATTCAGGTGCGAGGGTTCTCTATCTCGTTCTTCTTTTGCAGCTTTTGTTAAAAATTTGCAAAAAATGAGTACTGTATGGCTATAAGCTATAAGCTATCTCAGAAATCAGAATAAGCACACATGTGAAGTTGTGAACACTAATATTTTTGTTGCTGCTTCTTATTGGTGTTATAATAGCTTTAATTACCCTTTTGCATCTTCAATCAGGAATAGAAAATAACGTAATTCATCAGGAAAAAACATTGACCATTAGGTTCTTGGGATGTTTCAAGTTTTGGCTTGCACAAATTGTCCTTTACAATGAACAAAGTTAGATACGACAACCCGAAGACTGTGTAGATGAACGATTTACGAAGGGGACATAAACATGGATATACCACAGGTTTTGATTAGTGATTACTACTCAGATGCAAAGAGATTGAGCTCTGGGGGTGATAAAAAAGTATTGAAGCTCGCTTCAAATGTAAAAAGGGCCAAAGGAAAGAGTAAGGATCTAAGGATGCAATCGCGGATGAGCATCCAGTCCATACACACCAAAAGGCTGTGCCTCTCAAAATCCTAGGCACAGGCAAATTGCTACTACTACAACGATTGATGGTGCATACTGTTGACTGCAGAATGTCCACTCACTTGTCAATATATCTTTGTCCCCAGTTTGTTTCTCATTAAGGATTACATGAATGTAAACTACACCATTCTTATAGCTATAGCTCAAGTTTGCAATTGCCTATATACAAAACTATACGACTTGCACATCAAAAATTTCCTCAATTCCATGTTATATGCAAAAGCTTCTCCTCCACTTGGCAGTTGAGCTCTCTCTTCATTTCAACTCCAACATCAAAGGAAACTGTATTCTACTGTTATGTCAAGGTCAATCTAGTCCTGACTTCAGTAAAATTCTAGCGGCCCGTGAATGGTAGCAGGTGGGTCAATACCAATACGAGTAGCCTTCCCTTCTAAATTCAAACTGTGTAGCAAGTTGGCCTCCTTAGCTGATATTAAGGAGCAGTGCAGTTATATCCACAGGAACTTGTTTGTGTAGGAAGATGCCATAATTAGCCACCGCAGTAACACCATGGCTTCTCTTGTGTGCAAGAGTAACAGGGGCATTGTTAATCTTGGTCTCCAAATTCTTGTTTTTGAGGAAAGCTGCAGCTTTACCATCTTTAATTGACAAGAATCATGGGGATAAAAACAGATGTACTATCATGGTCTCCCAGAAATGCCTTTCCAATTTAATTTCTAAACACACTACCTTAGATTGAGCAATAGAAGTTGTTTCAAAACAAAAGAGAGGCCGCAATTATGAATCAAATCAAATATTATGAATTATTTTGATCAAGCAAAAGTTATTGCAGATCAGCGTAGTTCATAATTTCATGATTACTTTGAAGTCTAAATATAAGACTAACCTTTTTGTATACTATATATATACAAGAAAAACTAAGTTCAACTTAGACATAGCAGTCCACGCAACAAGCATGGCTCAAAGCGGGCGATCAATATTTATCAAGCCGAAGGCAAAATGATGGGTTACTCTTGGACTGGCCAAGTACGAAGTAAACATATATACTATGATTTGCAATGGAGCAGCAAAAAAGTGCCTAGCCAGATAAATAATTGGCTATGTGGGATATTAGATGATAGAATATTAGTTATTTGTCCAAACAATACGGCAAAAAAGACAGAAATTGAAAGTCAGATAAATGAAATAAGCAATTCAGAACCTAGTTTGGATTGTACTACAGATATAAGAGAGGCAAAAGTTGCACTTTTTCAGTAGAGTTGGATCAAGTTCCACAAACTAATGACAAGTAAAGGAACTTTGGAAGAATAGATGAGAAAGAAAACATGTGCTTACCTTATCAAGCAAACCTTTGATTTCAGTAACAGGAAGGCTAATGGCAGCAAAAACAATGGCCCCCATCTTCCTCTTCACAGAATCTGGAGTTTTATACTCTGGAGTCTTGTACTCACCTTTTGCAATCTTAGTGAGCTCTTCTGATACTTCCTTAACAGCAGACTCAAAAGAAACCTGGAGATAAGATGGTATAGAAAGGTCATACAGTGATCTGTAAAAAAAAATTTAAAAAAAACTAATTCCAGAACGATCAATATAAATCTTGGATGACATGTGGGAATAGTCACCGGAAGCCAAATAATTACACAAAAATATTTAAAGATATACCAACCTGAACAGAATTCAGATATTCTGAGTTTCCAAATAAAACATCCCGCAACTGTTTCTCCCATTTAGCCCACTCATTTGCATAGGTTCCCTTGGTAGACTCCAATCTGAGTAAAGGTTCAGAATCAGAACCAAGAAAATAAGATTCATAATCCTCAAAGCAGCAGAATAATGGATCATAATGAAGCCAAATTAATAGTTATGCTACTATTAGAAAAGGGTTGAAACAATACAGTGTAAGAACACAGTTGAAAGCTTGTCTAATGGAAAAGACAAGTAGGAAAGGAAAATGAAAAGAAAAGAAACCTCTGTTTTCAGAAAGATCTAGTCTACCAGAAAATTTTATATTCTTTTCTTCACAATTGAAATATAAGGAGAGTTCCATTGAACTATCTTTATGAACATGCAATTTAATCCACAAGAAAAACAAGGTGGTCTTGGCAGTACATCTTTTACTGATATTTTAACTTCAAGATTATTTTTAAATGGGTTAAAAAAAGCAAATACTGAAATTAGACAAAGGTCCGCACTCAACAAATAACATCAACACTATATCAGAGTCTAAAACATGCATAATGTTGCAATACCAACCTTCCATGTTTCTTGGTGTGAAGCTTGTATAAATTTATTCCCTCCTCAAGAGTTGACTTCACATGATTGGGTAATGGATTCCTGGGAATGCAAAGTGACATATGAAAATAACTGCATGGCAAGAACAACAGGATACATCATCTATGGTTGTATTTTATTGAGTAACTATCACAGTACAAACAATTTGTTACATTTTCCATATATACAGTACAATTTTCAAACATAGAAGTATTATTACCACAACTTGGGATGGAAAAACTTTATGTTATCATACTGTAAATAAGTTTATTCCATTGTCGCACTAACATTTATAATAAAACCATTATATATGCACGCATATTATACAAGCAAATAATTTGTACATTATTTGACCTATTATGAACAATATTTGAGTTTTAACTTTTATGCTCATCAGAACTTGATTCACTCAGAACAAATTTAAAAAGTGCGGTATTTAACAATGATCAGAAAACATAAATTGTGGTTCAAAAGCAGAAAAGAACCAATATGAGAGATGTAGAAACCCTTTAATTATTTTGTGTTTCATAAATACAATTAAAATTAAAATAATTACCTATCAGATTTCAGCAGTGGTATCTTGACAAGTGAGCCAAAACGCTCAACTAATTCAGCATCAAACTCGGCACAACTCTGAGGAATTTAGACTACATTAATTCAGAAAACAGCAATATTGGGTATATATCAATATAACATGATCAAGAAATTTTCAATAGATAAATCATACTTTGCCCTCATAAAGGTGATAGAACAGTAGTAGCACATATCCAGCATTAGGAGAATTCTTGTCCAGGTTTCCCTTCAGAAATTTAGAACATGCATGGATTAGGATGATGTTAATGATAAGGTGTCTGATGATATCCTTGAACAAGAAAAAGAGAAGAAAATTTAATTAAGTGCCTACCAGATGATTAGCACGTTGAAGCACACGATACATGAAAACCGCTAATGCGTCAAGAGAAAATGGATTTGAATCAGTACCTACACAATTAAAGAACAACTCCAAAACCAATTAGCCATAGAGAGTAGCCCAAATCCTTATAAACCAACAGGCAAGGTCTCATATTCCCGATGTGGGATAGATATCTCAACACGCCCCCGCACGTGTGGCGAATCTTTAAGCCTAACACGTGGACAACTACTTGGGTGGTCGTGGAGTTCGTGTGGCCTTTGGGCTTCACACGTGTACGTGGGTAACCCGCTCTGATACCATGATAAAGTAGTCTGTGGTTCAACTCCAAAACCAATTGGCCAATCCTTATAAACCAACATGCAAGGTCCCATATTCCCAATGTGGGATAGATATCTCAACAGTTCCCATAAGCCCACCCATAAGAGATCCCATATTCATCAATAGGATATTAGTGGTACTTTCTTTTCAGTATGAATTTAATAAATCCAAAAACTGAACCAACAAAAACCAGCATAAAAACAACAGAACCTTTAGAATCAGGAACAACTGCAACTGCAGAGGCCCCGGTTCTGTGGCATGTCTTCAATCTGCAACAACAAACAAGACGAATATATATAGTTCTGATAAGCAAAAGCAGATATTCATTTAATAAGAATACAAAAGAATTTTTTTAAGCTTCCTCATCATATTTTACCAAAGACTTCACATCCAAAACTCAAGTCTTTTCCAAACAAGAAAAATTGACTTCCGCAGAGTAGTCCATCTTCTTAATAATTTGACATTTACAAATGTATTTTTGGTCTCCGTTTTAAGCCAAAAAAATCTCCACGTCTACTAGATGGAACACATTTTCTGGATATTCCATTGATGGATTGCATAATCACCTGTTGAGAATTGTCACAAAAGAAGAGGAAGAAAGTATAACACATGTCTCCACACTTCTTCATTTGGCGCATTCTTGTCTGCAAGCATTATAGAATACGGTTTTTTCTTTCGTTCATCAGCAACCTTCTGCCAATATCTTCCTATTCACATTAATGAACAAATAATCGTTAACATACTAACTCCTATTGATCAATCATCCAAACAGAAATTGCCAGAACAATGATATGAATTGTCAACTGAGAAACCCTTAAATTCTAGATATTTTGAGCTTGCCCCATTTAATGGGTCAATAACTAGTGTTAATTTGAGCTTGCAATTACAATGGAAGTATCTTGATACAGCATTCACCAAATTCAAAAATGCTGAGCTGTGCTTAACAAAAATTAATAATCTGCAACAGTTTACGGACAAATAATTACCTATCATCCCCAAATCCTCCAGGGTCTTTGAGTAGTTCCTTGCATAGCAGAACCAGGTAGTGCTGGAAATGCCAACCAAAGAAAAGGAAATCATGACACAGAGTTTATGTTATGTTGCATAAATTATAGCTAAAAGTGTGAGTAAATAAACATAAGGTCCCCTATAACAAAATAATTGCAAATATCCATATGTTAGAGCACATGACTGTCAAGAACTTCAAACAGAAACATAATTGAAAGGGGCACTAATGTAAAACAACGGAAAAATTGAATTTCCAAGAAGCAAAAAATTGCTTAGAAGAGTTCTACGACTTGTAAGAATCTACAGTAAATATTGCACTAAACCAGTCTGTCCAAAAAATTTTCCATGGCATTATCAAATATAGTATCATTAGACATTCAACGAAGCAATCTAAACACCATCAAAAGGGAAAAGTTGTAACCAGGAAAGAATACAATCAGACCCTCAGCTTTTGGAATGATGTCCCCGGTTGAGGTAGTGGGGCTTGATGGTACAAACTCCTGAAGATCACCCTCTTCATCTCTTCCTCCTTCAATTATGGCCATGAAGTCTTCAGCCATTACCAAGTTTCCAGCAGATCGTATAAGAGCCTGATTATGTGGGCTCTGTTTTGCATATTGCTCAAGGAAAGGCTCAGCCACACTGAGGCACACTGATGATGATAGCTGTTTGTTTCCACATTTCCGCCGTATGTACAGAGCCCTGAAATGTACAATTTTTTTTACTGACTCAGAGAACAAAATCACAAGTCTTTAGGTGGAGAGAAAAGTTAAACACAGTTAGGCTATATAAAATCACCATTCATCAAGCATTTTGCTGATTTCCCTCTGCTTTCCAGCTGAAGTGCCCCATATTTTCATTTGCCTATGACGACAGAAGAAAAGAACAATTAGTCTTATGCAAGACTCCGTCAGACTACATAGGAAGTTTAGTTCCACAAAACTACTACTAGCACAGCTCATGGATTCTGTCAAATTGTAATACGTAACAACCAGTATACCCCTTAAGTTATCATACAGTAACTAATTAATGTAACATTTCTAAATATTTCAAATGAGGCTCATAAATCATGACAGTGGCTAAAATTTGGGTAGTAATGCTTTATCGAAAAGACTTCTGAGAAGGAAAGTGAATTGGAATTTGAATGGAATAGATGAAGATTTATCTTTAAGTATTGAGGGTAGTGAAGTGATAACATAGTTGGTCAAGGTCTGCATCAAATTCCTGATAATGAGATGAAACGAGGATCAAATTCTGTCATCCTGAAGATGTTTGAAATTAACAAGTCTTAGTATTAAGTTCCAGAGATTAAACAGGAATTCTGGGATCGATAAGAATTCAAACATTATATAAGAAAATTACCAATCAGGTCATTAAAAATGCTGCCTATTTAGGCAAAACTATTCTCTTTTTCCCAAGTTTTTATAGGACAATAACCATATGTTATAATTGAAATCTACCCTAAACCTGCAGTACATCTAAAAATAGTAAATACATCACGTGGGACAAGCTGAGAGCCAGTGGCGTAGCCAGAAAGTATACGAAGAGGGGTCAATTTAGACAAGCTAATTATGTAGGGAGAAAATTTTACTTTGTCAAGGGGCAAAATAAGCCAAATAGCTTACATACATGGAAAGATGGTGAGAAGGGTCATTTGAACCCTCTAGTCACCATGTAGCAACACCCCTGCTCAGAGCCTCACCTCAAGTAATAGGCTTTATAAGCAGCTGGACCTTCTTTAGAAAGGATTGACAAACCATTGCGGATCAAAAAGGTACACAACTGTGACAAAGGATAAACACCATCAAACCATTGTGGATCAAGTAATAGGCTATATAAGTGCCTATTGTATACATTGCACTGTATGTACCAAGTAATATTAAGAAATAGCAAAACTTAAAATTGAAAATTAAATAGTTAATATTGTTGGGTTTACACAGTTCCCAAAAGCTTAATTTCTCAAATGGAGTTGTAGCCCCATGTTGTTCAGAATTTTCAAAAACCAACAGAACAAAGACGTAAGTGGAAAAATAAAGTAAAGAACATTAGACTATGGCAGGTAACTGTTAAACATTCTGTCTCACTTCCAATTACTGCAAAGTCTTACTTTTATACTTTACAACCACCATTGTTACATATTGAGCCAGCCTTACTCATTTTTTAAACGACCATTTCTTAGTAACCCAACATAAAAGATACTTTTACATAGCTGGCTGGTTTCATGGTTTCATCTCTTAGTGAAGTCCTTCCACATACAGTACTCAATATTTGCCTTTTTTTGACCAAAACTTTGCAGCACGTTCATAAAAAAAGGTAAAAAACGTTGAAAAGCAACTACAACAGCAACAATCATAGATACAAAGTCAAAATTCTTTGTCAGTACTCAATTAACAATCTCTAGAGATTGACCTTGCTAACCAGAAATATATAAACCCTGGTAACCGATTTCAGACAAGAGAAAGGTACATATCTGGTATATATATTGCAACTTCATAGAGATTTAAAAAGAAAAAATTGAATTATTTCATAAAATGAATTGTACCTTACAAGTAAGAAATTTCAAATTGATCATTAAGTTTGCATCTTCATCAGCCAACCCATGTTTTCCTGACATACCAGAGTTACCATCTTCCTCCACGACAGTGCTTTTGTTTTTTGCAATCTCAGCAGCTTTCTCATTGCTTGCCTTAAACAAATTAATGTCAACAAAAAAACCTACAGAAATATGAAGAGTATCACTACCGAATAAACACCTCAAGTTATAATATAGGACAAGTATTTATGCCACATCACTCATTCCCTCTCTGTCAGGCCTTGAGCCTCATTTATACCAAAATAAAGGTTCTGTGAATATATACTTATAAGTTAATACATGGAAACAGCATTAGAGAATCATTGTCCATATATACCAACATAGATACTTCTCTTGACCATTATTTAATAATCGAAAAAATATTACCTTGTCGATAACAAAACATGTTCAAACAATAAAGGCTTAAAAGATGTTGTCCCTGCATATCTGAATATATACGTTTGAAACATGGAATCATCAATGGAGAGGCCAACCAAAATAACAATCATTGTAGCCATGTACAAGCAGGGATGTTTTTATTTGCCATTCAAAAAACAATCCAAAATATAGTACCCACTATGGTAGAAATCACAATTGATCGATTACAATCCAAAGCATAAATTTTATTTGAGAATATTATGTAGAGCAAGATCTTTTACCTCGATATAAAGGCCATAGTCCTGGCTTCGACCTGAAATGCCCCAATTATAAAGAAAGACAATTACATAAACCTTTAATTGAAAAATATAAATATAAAAAATAGATATACTATTGACTAAAGAAATGTGAACAATACCTCATCTCATTTTGATAACGCCGAAATGCAGAGTCACTATGGACATGAATGACCATTTTGTAGAAAAGGTTGTCACTGGACATGGCATCATGTTTGTGGTAGTTATGGTAGCATTTAAAGGCAGCAGGAAAACGCTTTTCTCTCATCAAACGTATCACTTCCTGATTTGCAATGTATATTATTACCAATGGAAGAGCACAACTCAAAATTAAGAACAAATAAACAGTGGATGGCTTGAACAAAAATTCTCAAAAACATCAAGAAGTGATAAAATATTGAACTTTCCATAAGCAATTTGATATGTTACTCTATGGGGATAAAATAAAAGAAACTCTTCAAAGGAGGACCAGATACAAAGAGAATAAGATATCTGCTACATCATTAAAATTGAGAGTTTGTTGTACTCTCTTCAATAAGTTGTCTGTAATAAACAGAATAATTTCTGTTTTAATCTACTTTACTATGTGAATCAACAATTTTATCCTTATTGGCTTAAATATAACAGACGATAAAGTCAACACAGTAGATCAATACATACAAAGGGTGTGCGGATGGACTTTTAGAGCATGTTAATATGTGAACATAACTCAATAGATTAAAACATTTAAATGGTATGTGGATGGACTTTTAGAAAATATTAATATGTGAACGAACATATAAAACACGTCTTAAGACTTCCAGAAGTATAATTTGATACAATATCTCAAAATTAGCTTGAAATGGAACAGAGTCTGACCTGCAATTTGGTGGTAGAATAATCAGCAGGATGAGACTGTAAAAATTTTGATAGCACTGCTTTATCTGCATTTCTAGAATGGGCATCACCAGCTCCTCCAAACCAGTCTGAATGGTCAGGACAAAAAGAGGAGCCAACTCCTGAGAGAAGTGCTTTTATTTGCTGCAAAAGGATTATCAGAAAGTCAAGTACTTTTACTAGCTCCATAACCGTGCGATGCACATGTGATTGGAAAAACACACACACACACACACACATATATATATATATATTAGTTTTTTAATTGTTTTACTGTAGTTACTATTTTAGAGAAATTTATTATGAATATATATTTTCCAGGCTAAAGAGTATATTTTTCGATTCATATATTGGTGAATTCTGTGACACCATAAGCGCTTGGGTTTATAATATAGTAATCCTCATATTAGAAAAATTAATCATTACCTGTGTTTCATCCGACCTATTTGCAGCACAAATCTCCCTTAGGCTTGGTCCCAAATCAAGACCATCTGAAATATACATCAAAACCAAATGATTAATAATTGTGCCACACTGTTGGGTTATCAATTAGTTAAAATTTCACATCAAACAGTGACTTGTGCTTATATCATCACTCTAAAATTCCAAATTGGAACGTAGTACCCTCTTATCCAGGTTAATTTGACTTATGATCAAAACATCAAAAATGACAGAATGAACCATCATACTTCCTTCCATTGGTGGAGGGAAATCTTTTAAGACTTTCACCATGTGCTTTGAGCTCTCGTGGCTTACAATACGAGCAACAATACCCTCTAAGATTTCACCTTGCTCCTTCACATGATCATTTGAACCTGCATATTAAAGGGTAATTTAGTTCTCTACCTAACGAGATTTCAGCTGATGCTAACACAGAAACAGAAACACCAAACGAATGAGAGTCTATGGTGCATGTGGAGCCAATGATAAACCAGAATATGACAACAATAATTTAATTGTGCATTTGAGAGGTTACCTGGTATTGATATATCTGCAACGTCATCAAGAGCTCTGCATACTGTTGTTGCAGTTCCTTCTTCACACAGGGCATCAAAGGCAGCAAACAAAGATGTCACCGCTTTCCTTTAGTTAGAAAAAAGGAATGGATTACCACAAAGTTTCCGGGGGGGTTATAGAAATATGAGAATCAAACCTCCTCGTCGTATACCCTTCTCCAGAAGTTAAATACATAAATTAGACATAATTTAACAAGCTCTAAGGTGTTTTAACAGTGGTTATCTTCATTTGGATGCACGCTCCATTGACATGCACATATGGTTCTTCTGCAGGAGTAAAACAAAAACTGATGGATTTAGGAAGGCAGAAAAGGGACATGGCAGCACGAAATATATATTAATAATAATTGTTGCCAAGTCATTTCTTATTATAGATATGATGACTGAATACTTTAACAGAAATTAGTGTAATGTCATTTTTCTTTAGTATCGGGTCATGTGAAACACACCTCTTGGAAATCATTGAACTCTGCTTGCTTTTTTGCGGCTTCAGATCCCCATGCCTCATGAAACATCCGTCCAAGAACAAATACACCAACAGCTGTATATCTTTAAAAGTACAATAGTCAGCTAGAATTACATAGACATAATGGTGACATCAAGCATAATTTCTCTTTCGGAAAAGTTTATCTTGATCAGGTTTTCCTCCAATGGTTTCCAAACTTGTTTGTTGCTGGATAGTTAAACTAAGTAAGCCTCCCAATTTTTCACAAGATAAGCATGCGACGAATGATTAAGAGATTCTGCTTCATACTCATAATAGTTTAACAAATAATTTTCCACTCCTGTTTTACTGGTGCACTTTAATACCCCTTTCTTCAATAAGTGTAATTAGAAACAGAAGTACAGAACATGGACTAACCCTAGTGCACAGTGTACACACATTTGCATGGCTATACATCCATCTTTAATCACCTTTTTTAGAATTTTTCATCTTTTATTCATTAACCAATTTGAACAGCAGAAAATAATAATAATAAATATAATAAAGAAAACAAAGTATTAGAAATGTGGGGAAGAAACAGTTTTCACCTACATATTACCAAAGCTGTTTTTGGCATAACCACCTCCCTCATTACCAGCGTACATAAAAAGTGACCCGGAGTGTTTAAGTGAAACCTTCAAGAAAGGTCATAATCAATAAACCACCATGATCATTTTGGTCAATAAAGATCTATGAAAAACTCTAAATTTTTTAATAGCATAACACTCGAGGAACCAAATGTAGGATATGCAACACTGGAATAATTAGTTAAAAGTCAACAGTGGTAAATGAGCTCACAAAGTAATTTACATTTTACAAAGTAATAAAGGGCCCTTACCTCCAAGGTAGCCAAGCCTTTAGATACCATCTCAATCATCCTTGTCCTAATCTGAACAGAAGAAGAGACCCGACTAATATTAGCAAGAAGAAAGCCATCATAGTAATAAGGTCACATTAATAAAGTACAAAAAAATTAAAGAAGCACATTCTCATGTGCATTTCTTGACTAGATAACATGATCCAACAATGCAAAAACATAGTTGTAGTTGAAATGATTTTTTTTTCAGCACAATACTAGGTAAGGAGATTCCCATTTATGAAGTCCAAAGGAAACCAAGAAGTTTGACAGGTGGAATGAATGAAGATGAAAAAGAGCCGCACCTCCTGATCTGACTTTTCATTTTCATTTTCTATTAAAGCCTCGAAAATTCAAGCCTCAATCAAAATAAGCACATTCATAATCTTCACCACAGTGCAGTGAGGCCCTGGGGAGCAATTTCTTAATCCTAACCAACTCTAGCAAAACTAACATTACCTACAATTTCAAATTGGAATCATAGATGTAAATTTAGGACAATGACGGTAAATAATCATGTACCGGATGAAATTACAAAGGTAAATTCAACTCATTCATCCACAAATGGATTTCCAAAGCAATAGAATCCGGAAATCAGGACCGTTAAGAAACACGAAAATGAGTACCTGGCTGTACGGTGATGATGACCTAAGGAAGAAGAAGGTTCCGGAAACGAAGGCTGAAGAAGAAGAAGAGAATTCTGTGCTGGGTTCCAGTGTTCCGCGGTGCACAGTAATTAAAACATCCGGGTTTAATTACGAATTTACAGTCTGTAATAATAGAGAATAGAGACCAAAAAGAATAGTAACAGTCGGAAAATTACTGCTGTAAGTTTCTTAGGTAAATCATCGACCCTAATGAAGAGATTGAAACAGATGAGGCTTGGCTGAAAAGAATCCCCAAACTTGATTTGAATTTCAAAAAAGAATCCCCAAACTTGATTTGAATTTCAAATTGAGGTCGGCAACAACAAACGGCTCTTTTCGCCAAAAAACGGCTCTTTTCTTTTCGGCTTCAAATCATTTGCTTATATATATGGTGCCGTTGTTCTACCGATCTTGATTGATTGAGATTGAAATCAAGTTTTGAGGAAGAGAGAGAGAGATAAGAGACAATATTGTTGTGAAACCCATTTCCATTTCAGGTAAAGTTCTCCCGATTCTTGAATCGTATTTTGCCTTGATTCTCTGATGTTGCCTCTATGTTTTCTTGGATTTATGAGTTGCCTTCCGATAATAAAGGGCAAGATGCCTTTGATTTGTGGGTTGCCTTTGTTTTTACAAAAAATGAGTTGCCTTTGAATATGTGGTGGTGCCTGTTGCCTGAGATATAGATGCCTTGAAAATTCATGCTATTACTGTTAGAAGCTAACAATTGATCCCTTAAAGAAGGGTGTGCCTAGTTGATTTATGAGTTGTCTTCGAATAATTGGTTGTGCCTAGTTCATAATGATTATGGTTGCCTTGAAAGTTCATGTTTTTTCCCTTGAGAAGGGTGTTAAGACAGGTTGTTGGAAAGAGCGTAAGAGATATTATTGTTGCCTCAAAGATTGTTGCTATGTTTCCTTCGATTTATGAGTTGCCTTGATCAATATGTTGCCTTCGATTTATGAGTTGCCTTCGATAGTTGGTGGTGCCTAGTTCATGACTGTTGCCTAAGTGATCATGGTTGCCTTGAAAGTTCATGTTGTTACTGTTTGAAAGTAACAATATGATCCCTTAAAGAAGGATGTTAAGAGAGGTTTGTTGGAAAGAGATATAATTGCTGCCTCTAAGATTGTTGCTATGTTGCCTTGGATTTATGGGTTGCCTTCAATCAATATGTTGCCTTTGATTTATGGTTGCCTTCAAACAATTGGTGGTGTGGTGTCAAATTCATGATTTTGTTGCCTGTGAGATTATGGTTGCCTTGAGAATTCATGCTGGTACTATTAGAAAATTAACAGTTGATCCCTAAAAGAAGGGTGTTAAAAGAGACTGTTGGAAAAAAAGATTATTGTTTCCTTTGAGATTTTTCCTTTCAAAGTTCATGATTAGCCACTCTGACTTTAGTATTGGTTTATTTGAGCTTGCTAATGCAGTCAGCTCGCAAAGAGGGATTTTGTTGCCGTTCAAAGTTCATGATTTTGCACTTTGAAACTTGAATTGGTCTTGAACCATTCAAGTAAGCTAGTCAAAGCTGGAATTCCAACTGAGAACTCATTGAGGCTTTAGCCCCTGTGATTGTTGCCTTGCATCAATATGTTGCTTTTGATTAATTTGTGGTGCCCTGTTCAAGATTTTGTTGCGTTGGAAAGATAATATTGTTCCCCAAGTCATGTAATTAGTTATGTCCGAGGTGAAATTGTCATTGTTTTGCTTAAAATGGCTCATGGGAATTATATGATCTTTATGTTTGTGTAAAAGTATAAATGTTGGTTTGGAAACAAAAATCAAGGGATAAATGGTTACAAGGAGGGGGACAGAAAATATAAAAATTGGGTATGTTGGCTTGGGTTAATTGGGTATGTTGCCACAGAAACACAATATTGTTGAGAGAGAGAGAGGGGAAAACGATTTCCATTTCAGGTAAGATTCAAAGTTCTCCAAATTCTTGAATCATAATTTGATGGGTTTATAAATCTTTTACCTTGATTTTCTAGTGTTACCCTGATATGTTGCCTTGGATTTATGAGTTGCCTTCAATTAATATGTTGTGTTTGATTTATAAGTTGCCTTTGAATAATTTATGAGAGAGAAGGGAGAATGATGAGAAACCCATTTCCATTTCAGGTAAATTTCAAAAGTTCTCCCGATCCTTGAATAGTAATTTGATGGATTTATAAATCTTTTGCCTTGATTCTCTAGTGTTACCTTGATATGTTGCCTTGGATTTATAAGTTGCCTTGGATTAATATGTTGTCTTTGATTAATGAGTTGCCTTCGAATAATTGGTGTACCTAGTTCATGATTTTGTTACCTGAGAAATTATGGTTCCCTTGAAAGTTCATGTTGTTACTGTTAGAAACTAACAATTGATCCCTTAAAGAAGGGTGTTAAGAGAGGTTGTTGGAAAGATATTTTATTGTTGCTTCTAAGATTGTTATGTTGCCTTGGATTTATGGGTTGCCTTCGATCAATATGTTGCCTTTAATTTGTGGTTGCCTTCGAACAATTGGTGGTGTTCAGTTCATGATTTTGTTGTTGCCTGTGAGATTATGGTTGTCTTGAGAGTTCATGCTGGTACTGTTAGAAGCAACAGTACCGGCATGCTGGTATGTTGGCTTGGGTTAATTGGGTATGTTGCCACAGAAACACAATATTGTTGAGAGAGAGAGAAGGGAAAACGATTTCCATTTCAGGTAAGTTTCAAGGTTCTCCTTCTTGAATCGTAATTTGATGGGTTTATAAATCTTCTACCTTGATTTTCTGATGTTACCCTGATATGTTGCCTTAGATTTATGAGTTGCCTTAATTTGATGGATCTATAAATCTTTTGTCTTGATTCTCTAGTGTTACTCTGATATGTTGCCTTGGATTTATGAGTTGCCTTCGATTAATATGTTGTCTTTGATTAATGAGTTGCCTTCGAATAATTGGTGGTGCCTAGTTCATGATTTTGTTACCTGAGAAATTATGGTTCCCTTGAAAGTTCATGTTGTTACTGTTAGAAACTAACAATTCATCCATAAAAGAAGGGTGTTAAGAGAGGTTGTTGGAAAGATATTTTATTGTTGCTTCTAAGATTGTTATGTTGCCTTGGATTTATAGGTTGCCTTCGATCAATATGTTGCCTTTAATTTGTGGTTGCCTTCGAACAATTGGTGGTGTCAAGTTCATGATTTTGTTGCCTGTGAGATTATGGTTGCCAAAAGAAGGATGCTAAAAGAGATTGTTGGAAAGAGAGATTGTTGTTTGCCACTAAGATTGTTGCATTTCAAAGTTCAAGATTAGTGAATCTGACTTGACTACTGGTCATTTGAGCTCTCAAAGAGAGATTTTTGTTGCCTTTGAAATTGTTGCATTTGAAAGTTCATGCTTTGGACTTCGGCTAATGTTCACCTTAGTATTATTGACAGTGACTCTGAGTACATCTTTGCCAGAGCCTACTCTCCCACCTCCCATCGTTGGGCTTTATCTGTCATTTGTGCAGGGGTTTATAACACCCTTCAATGTTTATTGACTTTCTTATAACTCTTTTGCAGAAAGTAAAAGCATTTATCTGGAGTTGGATCCTCTATTTGCCCTGACCATTCAAACTGGTTCAGAGGAGCTGATTTCTAGAAATGCAGACAAAGCAGTGCTATCAAAAAATTTACAATCTCCTACTGGTTATTCAACCACCAAATTGCAGGTCAGATTCTCTTCCATTTCAAGCCAATTTTTGAGACATTGTTGTATCCAATTATACTTCTGGAAGTCTCAAGACGTGTTTGTGAATGCTTGTTCACATATTAATATTCCAAAAAGTCCATCCACACACCATTTATACGTTTTGATCCATGGAGTTATGTTGTTCACATATTAATATGCTCTAAAAGTCGATCAACACATCATTTGTATTTATCTATTGTGTTGATTTATCTAAGCTAATTAGCTATAATTAAGTAAATTAAAAAAGAGAAATTATTATGTTAATAACTGACAACTTATTGAAGAGTAATGATTTTGCAGATACCTTATTCTCTCTGGTCCTTTGAAGAGTAAATTTTATTTTTTCCTCATAGAGTAACTTATGGAATTGCTTATGGAAAGTTCAATATTCTACGACTTCTTTATGTTTTTGAGAATGTTTGCTCAAGCCATCCACTGTTTAAGTGCTCTCAATATATATTACTGAATCAGGAAGTAATACTTTTGACGAGAGAAGAGTGTTTTCCTGTTGCCTTAAATGCTACCATAACTAACACAAACATGATGCTATGTCCAGTGACAACCTTTCGTACAAAATGGTCATTCATGTCCATAGTGACCCTGCGTTTCGGAGTTATCAGAATGAGATGAGGTATTGTTCAAATTTCTTTACTTGATAGTCTATCTATTATATATATATATATATTTAATTATTAATTAAATCCCATGTCCAGTGACAACCTTTCGTACAAAATGGTCATTCATGTCCATAGTGACCCTGCGTTTCGGTGTTATCAGAATGAGATGAGGTATTGTTCAAATTTCTTTACTTGATAGTCATCTATTTTTTATATATATATTTTTAATTATTAATTAAATGTTTATGTAACTGTTTTTTCTGTATAATTGGGTACTTTTCAGGTTGAAACAGGAATGCGGCCTTTATATGTCTAAACATAATAATCTCAAATTAAATTATGTTTGATTTTAATCCATCAACTGTGATTTCTATCCATGGGTACTATATTTCGTATTAATATTTGAATGGCAAGTAAAAGCATGTTTGTTGGTATATGACAATATGGACAATGATTCTAGCTCATCTTGGTTGGCCTCTCCAGTGATATTTCCATGTTTCAAATGTATATATTCAGAGATTTAAAAATAACATCTAAAACCCTAAAACCTTTACTTTTTGAAAATGTTTTGTTATGGTCAAGGCATTTTTTTCCGATTTTTAAACAATTGTCATGAGAAGTATACATGTTGGTATATGGACAATGATTCTCTAACGCTGTTATTCAGAGATGTTTTTGTACCTTTATTTTGTATAAATGATACCCAAGGTGGGAGCCAAGGGATGAGCAACATGTCATATAATTTTAAGTCGAGGTGTTATTTAGTAATGATACTCTTCATATTTCTGTAGGTTATTTTGTTGACAGTAATTTGTTCAAGGAAAGCAATGAGAAAGCTGCTGAGATCATAGAAAACAAAAGGCACTGTCGTGGAAGATGGTGGCACCGGTATGTCTGGAAAACATGGATTGGGCGATGAAGATCCAAACTTAATGATCAAATTGAAATTTCTTAAGGTACAATTCTTAACATAAAACAATTTAACATTTCTTTATTTAAAATTGGTTGCCCAAATCAAGTTTGGGGATTTTTTTTGTGAAGTTATGTATTGCAGAGTACGAGAGAGAGAAAGAGAGACCCAATTTCAAACCCATTCCATTTCTGGTAAGTTGGATGGATTTGAGATCATGGCCGGGATAGTTTCTCGTCCTCAATTCCATGTAAGAAGTGGCTCTGTCAGGTTCTTTTAAATTTGTTTGCTTCAAGTTTTATATGAATCTGAGCATGAAATTATTGGTGCTCACTTTTCTTGTGGGTTGATTTGTATTTGTTTAGCATTGCATTGGAGTAGGTGGGGCTGTTGCTGTGGCCTCGGAAAGTCGATATTGTTTAGAGAGAGAGAGAGGAAGAAGGGAAAAAGATGAGACTCATTTCAATTTCAGGTAAATTCTCAATTTCTCTCTTTTTGAATCCTAACTTGATGGCTTTTGTGTTTCTTTTGCTTTGATTCTTAGCTGCCCTTATATTTTGACCCAATAATATTGGTGGTGGGATCCGTGATTCTCTTGTTGCCTTCGATCAATATGTTATTTTCTATTTATTAGTTGCCTTGGATTGATATGTTGCCTTCGATTAATATGCAGCCTTCGATTTATGAGTTGCCTTCGATTAATATGAAGTCTTCAATTTATGAGTTGCCTTCGATTAATATGAAGTCTTCGATTTATGAGTTGCCTTCGATTAATATGTTGCTTGGATTTATGAGTTGCCCTCGATTGATATGTTGTTGAGTTGCCTTGGATTGATATGCAGCATTCGATTTATGAGTTGCCTTCGATTAATATGAAGTCTTCGATTTATGAGTTGCCTTAGATTAATATGTTGCTTGGATTTATGAGTTGCCCTCGATTGATAAGTTGTTGAGTTGCCTTGGATTGATATGTTGCCCTCGATTGATATGTTGTTGAGTTGCCTTGGATTGATATGTTGCCTTCGATTAATATGCAGCCTTCGATTTATGAGTTGCCTTCGATTAATATGAAGTCTTCGATTTATGAGTTTCCTTGGATTAATATGTTGCTTGGATTTATGAGTTTCCCTCGATTGATATGTTGTTGAGCTGCCTTAAAATCATTGGTGGTGCCCTCGATTGATATGTTGAGTTGCCTTCGATTAATATGCAGCCTTCGATTTATGAGTTGCCTTCGATTAATATGAAGTCTTCGATTTATGAGTTGCCTTGGATTAATATGTTGCTTGCAGCCTTCGATTTATGAGTTGCCTTCGATTAATATGAAGTCTTTGATTTATGAGTTGCCTTGGATTAATATGTTGCTTGGATATGAGTTGCCCTCGATTGATATGTTGTTGAGTTGCCTTGGATTGATATGTTGCCTTCGATTAATATGCAGCTTTCGATTTATGAGTTGCCTTCGATTAATATGAAATTTTCGATTTATGAGTTGCCTTGGATTAATATGTTACTTGGATTTATGAGTTGCCCTCGATTGATATGTTGTTGAGTTGTCTTGGATTGATATGTTGGCTTCGATTAATATGCAGCTTTAGATTTATGAGTTGCCTTCGATTAATATGAAGTCTTCGATTTATGAGTTACCTTGGATTAATATGTTGCTTGGATTTATGAGTTGCCCTCGATTGATATGTTCTTGAGTTGCCTTCAAATCATTGGTGGTGCCCTCGATTGATATGTTGTTGAGTTGCCTTGGATTGATATGTTGCCTTCGATTAATATGCAGCCTTCAATTTATGAGTTGCCTTTGATTAATACGAAGTCTTCGACTTATGAGTTGCCTTGGATTAATATGTTGCTTGGATTTATGAGTTGCCCTCTATTGATATGTTGTTGAGTTGCCTTGGATTGATATGTTGCCTTCGATTAATATGCAGCCTTCGATTAATATGAAGTCTTCGATTTATGAGTTGCCTTGGATTAATGTGTTGCTTGGATTTCTGAGTTGCCCTCCATTGATCTGTTGTTGAGTTGCCTTCAAATCATTGGTGGTGCCCTCGATTGATATGTTGTTGAGTTGCCTTAGAAGTCTTCGATTTATGAGTTGCCTTGGATTAATATGTTGCTTGGATTTATGAGTTGCCCTCGATTGATATGTTGTTGAGTTGACTTGGATTGATATGTTGCCTTCGTAATATGCAGCCTTCGAATTATGAGTTGCCTTTAATTAATATGAAGTCTTCGATTTATGAGTTGCCTTGGATTAATATGTTGCTTGGATTTATGAGTTGCCCTCGACTGATATGTTGTTGAGTTGCCTTGGATTGATATGTTGCCTTCGATTAATATGCAGCCTTCGATTTATGAGTTGTCTTCGATTAATATGTTGCTTGGATTTATGAGTTGCCCTCGATTGATATGTTGTTGAGTTGCCTTCAAATCATTGGTGGTGCCCTCGATTGATATGTTGTTGAGTTGCCTTGGATTGATATGTTGCCTTCGATTAATATGCAGCCTTCAATTTATGAGTTGCCTTCGATTAATACGAAGTCTTCGACTTATGAGTTGCCTTGGATTAATATGTTGCTTGGATTTATGAGTTGCCCTCCATTGATATGTTTCGATTAATATGCAGCCTTCGATTAATATGAAGTCTTCGATTTATGAGTTGCCTTGGATTAATATGTTGCTTGGATTTCTGAGTTGCCCTCCATTGATATGTTGTTGAGTTGCCTTCAAATCATTGGTGGTGCCCTCGATTGATATGTTGTTGAGTTGCGTTGGATTGATATGTTGCCTTCGATTAATATGTAGCCTTCGATTTTTGAGTTGCCCTAGATTTATGCCTTCGATTAATATGAAGTCTTCGATTTATGAGTTGCTTTGGATTAATATGTTGCTTGGATTTATGAGTTACCCTCGATTGATATGTTGTTGAGTTGCCTTCAAATCATTGGTGGTGCCCAGTTCATCATTATGTTGCTGGTTGCCTTGAAAGTTCATTCTCTTAGTTTTACCTTGATTTATGAGTTGCTTTCGATTATATTGAAGTCTTCGATTTATGAGTTGCTGAGTTGCCTTCGAATAATTGGTGGTGCCCAGTTCATAATGATTGTGGTTGCTTTGAAAGTTCATTCTCTCACTGTTGCCTTGGATTAATATGTTGCCTTCGATTAATATGTTGTCTTTGATTTATTCCTTTGATTAATATGAGTTGCCTTCGATCCATATGTTCCTTTTGATCTATGAGTTGCCTTCAAATAATTGGTGGTGCTCAGTTCATCATACTGTTATGGTTGCCTTGGATTTATGAGTTGAGTTCGATTAATATGTAGCCTTCGATTTATGAGCTGCCTTCGATTAATATGTTTTCTTAGATTAATAGTCTTTGATTGATATGTTGCTGAGTTGCCTTCGATTTATAAGTTGCCTTCGATCAATATGTTGCCTTTAAGTTCATGCTCTTACTGTTAGAAGGTTATAATTGATCCCTAAAAGAGGGGTGTTAAGAGAGATTGTTGGAAAGAAAGATTATTGTTGCTTTTAAGATTGTTGCCTTTCAAAGTAGGATTATATCGGATTATGGTTGAGAGATTATTGTTGCTCTGAAAGTTCATGATTCTGTTGCCTAGTTGCCTTGAAAGTTCAAGCTCTTACTGATAGAAGGATTGATCCCTAAAAGAAGGGTGTTAAGAGAGTATTGGAAAGAGATATCATTATTTCCTCTAAGATTGATGTCATTTGTTATAGAATCATATTGAGAGAATGAATTCTCTTTATCTTATTGATAGAATGAAGCCCCTTTATATAGGAAAATGCATGAGACTCTTAGGCTATTACATGGATATGTGTAAAACCATATTACAACATGGTTTACTACATACAGCCCGTATACAAGGCATGGACCAAGACACATATATATCAAATATCCTAGAATACTCCCCCTTGTGTCGCGTGTCTTCATGCCGGTATGGTGCTTACGGTGTTGCCTCATCAAAACCTTGTCAAGTAACAAAAACCCAGTGGGAAAACTAAACCTTGGTCGAAGAAAAAAGAGTACAACGCACCAACTACTTTATTGAGAACTCGTCATGTGATGCTCCCCCTGATGTGTACTTCAATCGGATTTTCTTGATGAATTGTGCATTCCAACATGCTTTTCAAGAGTAGATGTGAGCCAAGACTTAAACAAGTCTGCCATGATCAACCACAAATGGGGATCAATGGTCTTAGCGGTGCATGCAATGTTACCTCATTAAAAACCTTGTCAAGCAAAAACCCAGTGGGACAAAAAGCATAGACTAAGGAAAAAAGAGTGCAACATGGTTGACACAAACAACCACACCCTTCACATTTAATCGTCACAATCATAGGGCGCTTCCGGATCCTTAGTGACCACGGAGCTGTTTTGACAATCTGGCATATGTATGCTCTTTTAACATGTCTCAAATGTGGCATTACTTAGTGCCAGCAGCTATGTGCACGGTGCCTAGCAGCTGTATGCACAGCGCTCGGCAGCCGACGTGTACAGCGCTCGACAGCTAGGTGCACAGTGCTCGACAGCTGGTGCATAGGTGCACGTATAATGTCTGGCAGCAGTGCACAGACAGTGCACAGGCAGCGCTCAGGTAGTGCACAGGCAGCGCTCAGGCAGTGTACAGGCAGCGCACACAGGTAACGCGCCATATGTCCGGCAACTCGGCCACTAAACCAACCGGTGCCTAGATCATGATTTCGCTTCCGATGCATATGGATTCATGCATGGCTAGCGATGACATAGGCAACAACCTTTCTCTCATGCCATAGGGATTGAATATGCCAAATACTCTTAGAGTATTCAAGTGATGTCTTTTGCCATATCATTGGCATTGCGTGGGCGTAAAACTACTTAGCTTTATAACAAATGGAGGTGAGGTCAAGTCTTTCTTTTGATTAAACGGATCACTCTCTCTTGGAGTAAAGACCTTGACTAATCATGGGAGCATATGAAGGTTCCACTCTTCTTTAAAGAACCTAAGCCGATTGATGGAAATACATCATCAATACACAATCGATCGACTTCAATACGAGATTGTGTCTTTCCCAAGATACTTTTCATTCCAACATCGGATATCCAGCATATACTGTGATCATCCGGAATCAATACGCATTGGCATTATTCATCATATCCCATCCGAAATCAAGGAGTCACGTACTATGCGTCCAAAACACTTGGCCAACGCAAGCTCCACTTGATTTGGCTTATGAAGTCTATTTAAGATCTTCATGCATATCTCTGATCCCATAGAGACGTCACTATGATCATATTCATAGGGCTGCATGTACAGTTATTGGGGAACTACCAAACTGACAAGGTAGTGGAGTGCAATAACATCCATTACGAGAGTACTTCTCATCGTAGTCGATCCCAGTGCGTGTTTGTGAGAAACCTTGCGCCATAAGGGAGTCTGAGACTCTTGTTCTTACTACGCTAACTCACAAAGGTTTACTTGATAGGGTTTACGCTTGCGGTGTCGGCAACACCTGCTCAAGGACCTATCCCTTTGTCTGGGTCGCATGTTCCCATTTTAGGTCAATACACTTTGTCGACATATCAACAAACGTGTGGTTCGATAAACTCATCATCCCACGTCCTCATGTACACTAGTATAGTCATTATAGAGATCTCTTTCTATGAATTGGAATTTGACTTTGAGGCGTCCTCCAACGATAATCACAATTCAGACTAACATGAGACGAAGTGAGTATCACTGATCAAAGGACCAGTAGTGCCAAACTCGCTTTCTCTCTCAGTGCGAGTGTATATCGAACCCAAGGACCTCAACCTAACCTTTAGGGAGCCATAAGGCCTAGGACACCATGTTGCCACATTATGGCGCCCTAACATCACCACACAAGGTGACGGCATCAAGACCATCTCAATATGGTCGAGCCATGGCATCAAGACCACCTCAATTTGGTCGAGCCATGTCCTCTTGGAAGGACATCATTCCTTACAGACATATAGTTCTATGGGGATCATGTTGAGACTTAGTGGTGACCAACCACGACATTCACGTCGTTCCCACTTGAACACTGGTGTTCGTATCTCCCCCTAACGATGGGAATACAGTCTTAAAGTGACAATCCGCAGTGAAGCGGTTAAGGAGATCGTCTGTCAAGGAGCTTAAGGTGGAGAGCAATAAAATGACTCCTATCCAACCTTAGAACATACTCATCTCATGCGACACATCATCATTGGGCACTATGGCAGTCCAATTTGGCACATTATGGAAATCATGGCTTGGAGATCCGTTACTATCCCGCCAAGTTCAAGGATTACAACTACGTGTCAATCCTAGCACACAGTTACGAGCTGTCGTGCATCAATGCAATGATGGTAAGTCGTCGACGAATTAATACATGTCTGCATGTCCCTCTTCAGGGATGGGTAGTGAGCCCATAGATACATAAGCAGCATGTGGTAGACGATGGTGCAACACATAACCAGTGTGTTATACGGTATCCATATGTTGGTTGCATCGGTCTATAAAATCCCTCTTTGGATTTTCAATAAGAATGACATCTTTTGTGACATAGCATAAGAGGATCTTTCACCTTACTTAGCTAAAGAACAAGCCTTACACAACGAAAACATGAGTACCATACGGCTGCTGAGGACATCATGTCGACGCACAAACACAACATACAATCATGGCGTAGTTCATTGTTATCGGGGAATGGACGCCCAAGAATATCAAACAATTCTGGCTCGCATCTCTCTCCCGTTATGACCAAAATGTCATAGCTCGTCTTAGTCAATTGTCCCAAATATACTTATTGGCGACACCTTAGGACTCATGCTCTTCTCTATGATGCTTTCAATTGGCACTCATGAGAAGTATACACAAAAGTCTCAATCATTCTCATCACGGTAATCGTTGGTGTGTATGTTCATAACACACTTCAATGTTCGATTGCCTCTCTCATAATAAGGAGGGCATTTGTGACTTGGATCATCAAGCCAAAGGCATCAAGAATTGATTCATCCATTTTATAAAAGATAGTGAAGATACAATCAAACTTAGTCACAAAAAGGATTCACAATCTGCAAAAAGAGTATGCAGTTTTCGTGCAGTATGATCTATACTCACTAAAATGGCCATAACTCTCTCGTCTGGATGGATATGAACGAACCGCTTGAACCATTAGAAACTAGATTCACATAGCTTTCCAATGATATAAATTGCGCATTCTAGTTCATCCAGAGCTCTGACGAAGTTAAGGGACAATAGGATACAGTCTGCTATAACCTGTACGCACTTAAACTGCCATAACACTTTCGTCGGGACAGCTATGAACGAGCCGCTTAAACCACTAGAAACTAGGCTCACATAGCTTTCCAATGATATAAAATTCGGCTTCTAGTTCATCTGAAGCCATTCAGAAAACTCTAACGAAGTTACCATACAATAGCTTCAACTTACTGTAGTCGCAGATTTTGACATGATGAAGCTTTCAACTTTAAAGTGACATCGCAGGATTTCTCCTCGACCCAAAAGTAAAGCGTACATATGGCATTACAAGTCTTCAACTTTCATGAAGGACGACATTTGGTAACAGCAACATGGGGGATCCAAAATCAAGGAAGTAGATAACCTTTGCGAGGTTAACCACGTCATCCGATGATGGAAAATCTGCTGTTAGGTGAAGACTAAGCCACAAACATTGGCACACCTTCATAAGGCTGTGCATGATCATGTCATAGTGTGAATACATTTATCCAACCAACTATTTCATCAAGGTCTCATTTAGCTTGGAGAAAATCAAAGAGCTCTTCATGACATCAAATGTCAGAGGCATCTATTTGATGTTTCGTACACCCTTTTGTACGTTTCTTGTATGCATTCATTTTGTTGCTCAGGATTGTGTGGGTAGTCCCACCGTCTGCAAGGCACTCAATTTCTTCACGTAAACTACCTATCGAACAAGGTAGATACGTAAGAAAAAGACATAAATACCGAAGGCAACCGTGTGCATTGTAGAATTCCTGACAGCCTGAACTTTGCTCACTAAACAAGTCATAACGTCTTCGTTAAAATGGATATAAATGAACCGCGAAAACCGTTGGAAACTAGACAGACGTAGCTTTCCAGTGATATATGGTTTGCATTTTAGTTCATCCGGAGCTGTTCACAAAGCTCTTCGGAAGTTGCTGTTCAGAAAGTCGCAGATTCACTGTTTTTGTTTTTGGTTGCCCGCCTTTACAGCTTGCACGTATGCCAATGCACCAGGCACTCGACAACATTCGGTAGCGTATTGCATCTACATATATGCCATTGCACTAAGCACTTGGTAACATTTGGTAGTGCATGAGGAGCCACACATATGCCGGTGCACTGAGCACTCGACAACATTCGGTGGCTGCACAACCTCTGGCGCCCATGGCGCACGGTATGGGGCAGTGGGGGGAGCTCGGCCGCTTGTCTCAAGTGCACATCATGAGGTGCACAAAGCTTCGGCAGCTGCACAGAGCTTGGCCCTGGTGCTCAGTGCTCGACAGTCGGTGTCCTGTGCACGTCCTCGAGTGTTCTGTGCTATGTAGCTCACTTAGTGCTTGTCCGTGATGTAAGTGCACAACCATTGGTGATCAGTGCACGGTTCCTTGTGTTCAATGCTAACATATGTTGCTTAGTGCTCAACACCTAATGCACAGTGCACGATAGTTCATGTGTAGAGCACAAAGCAACAAACACATAACTAATCGACATCTGACATATAGGTGGTGGCATTCCTCACACAACATGAAGCAACTGACACATAGGGGTGGCAAATGACACACAATATTGGCAAAA
Organism: Comarum palustre; assembly: GCA_951800085.1. Lineage (NCBI taxonomy): Eukaryota > Viridiplantae > Streptophyta > Magnoliopsida > Rosales > Rosaceae > Comarum > Comarum palustre. The sequence continues at coordinate 6,987,580 of OX637582.1, read as the reverse complement.
ATAATCAAGGGGCAGCAGCTTGCATACAGGGTTAGCAACAGACACGTTGGGTGGCAACAGGCGCGTGACTATCGACAACTGGCAGCCAGGTGCACATGGGCTCGGCAGCGTGAACGACAGCTCAGCAACTATGTCGGCAGCTTGTGTAGCGCTCAGTAGCTCCTAGGCAGCGCTCAGTAGCTGCATGCCTTTAGCATAAAACAGTGTTGCTCAGCTTTTAATCTCCATTCGAGACTTAGAGCGGCATTCAAGGGTCAATATGTAAGTGAGCGGTAAATTTCCTCGCTCATGCATACAATACCAAACTATGGAGAGTCGAGAGCAGTCATCTCGCTTTATGGGTTGGAGGTTCAACGTAAGAAGCAGTGGCTAAATCTTCGAGCAAAATCTAGTTCATGCTCGGCAGCTGGGTGCTCAGTGGTTGGAAACTAGCACTCGGCAGCTATACAACACTGGTCCTCTGTAGCTGGGCACTAGGCACTCAACAGCTGACAGCTGGGCAGCCGGTGCTCTACAGCTTGGCGGTGGTGCTCTACAGCTAGACGCTGGGCATCCTACACCGGTAGCTGATTCTCCTACCATATTCTCAACGGGACTTCTACCCGGAGAAATGTGCTAACGTTGATCAAACACAATGCGGGTTCAATGAATGAGATGATACTCTAATTCTAAAATCTCTTTAATAGCATAACACAAACCAACGTTGGATACCTCATAACGTGGACCTAAAAACATCTTCAGTGCATGGTGCACGGTAACTAGTGCTTGTTACTCGGCAGCTAGTGCTCGACAGTGCTCAGCAGCTGCCCTAAGCAGCGCTCGGTAGCAATCGGTAGTCAGAGCTCGACAGTGCATAGCAATTAAGGCTTCGACAGCTGGTAGCCATGTGCACATATAGTGCCTGGCAGCAGCGCACATGTGCACATGCGGTACCCGGCAGTAGCGCGTGGTAGCGCCTAGGTAGGTGCACATACAGTTTCTGGCAGCAGTGCACACGTGCATAGGGGTAAGCCCTGGCAGCAGCGTGCACGCGCACAGGGACAGGTGCACATATTGTGCCTAGCAGCAGCGCTCGCGTGCACAGGGGGAAGCCCCGGTTGAACTAGAATGCCAACTTTATATCATTAGAAAGCTATGTGAATCTAGTTTCTAGTGGTTCAAGAGATTTATGAGAGAGATATTGCAATTTTAGTGTGTATAGGTCATACTGCACGGAAATTGTATACTCTTCGCAGACTGTGAATCATTTTTGTGACAAAGTTGATCTGATCGTCACTGTCATTTATGACATGGTTGAATCGATTCTTGATGTCTTTGGACACTATGATCCAAGTCACAAATTCACTCCTTATGTTGAGAGGCAATCGAACATTGAAGTGTGTTATGAACATACACACCAACGATTACCATGATGAGAATGGTAGACTTTTGTGTATACTTCTCATGAGGGCCAATTAAAAGTATCATGGAGAAGAGCATGAGTCTTGTGTTGTCACCAATAAGTGTATTTGAAACAATTGACTCAGACAAGCTATGACATTTTAGTCATACCTCAAGGGATATGCACTGAAATGATGTCTTCGGCAGCCCAAGCTGTACTCAACCGTTGCATGCATGCTGCTCAGAAGTAGCACGCAAGCCGCTCGGTAGCAGCACCCGTTATGCACACAGCTGAGTGTGGTCTACTCGGTCGTTGACATTGTTTGACACTCAGTGTTTCATTTTATATGGCTTATTCTTTAGCTAAGGAAGATGAAAGATCCTCTTATGCTATGTCACAAAAGATATTATTCCATTCTTATTACAAATCCAAAGAAGGATTATGTAGATAGATGTAACCAACGTACGGACACCCTATACGCTTTTATGGTGTTGGTTGTAGGGCTAACAACTGATCATGTGTTGCATTATCGTCTACCACATGCTGCTTATGTCTCTATGGGCTCACTACCCATCCGAAAGGTTGATGTGCCCCACCCTAGAGGCGGTACTCCCAAGCTAATTTATAAAGAGACATGTAGATATGTATTAATTCGTCTACGACTTACCATCATTGTATTAATACACGACAGCTCGTAACTGTGTGCTAGGATTGACACGAAGTTGTAATCTTTGAACTCGGCAGGATAGTAACGGATCTCCAAGCCTTGAGTTCCATAATGTCCCAAATTGCACTGCCACAGTACCCAATGATGATGTGTCACGTGAGATGAACATGTTCTAAGGTTGGATATGAGACATTTTGGTACTCTCCACCTAAAGCTCCTTGACAAACAATCTCCTTAACCACTACATTGCAGATTGTCACTTTGAGACTGTATTCCCGCCATTAGAGGGAGATACGATCACTAGTGTTCAAGTGAAAACGACTCGAATATCGTGGTTGGTCACCACTAAGTTTCAACATGATCTCAAAAGAAATATAATGACGAAATCAATGTTGCTTATGTGTCTGTAAGGCATAATGTCCTACCAAGTTGACATGGCTCGACTAGATTGAGATGGTCTTGACGCCATCACCTTTAGATATGATATGAGGACGCCATAATATTACAACATAGTGTCCTAGGCCTTGTGTCTCCCCAAAGGTTAGGGTGAAGCCCTTGGATTCGATACATACTCGCACTGAGAGAAAAAGCGAGTTTAGGATGCCTCAACGTCAAATCTAGTTCATAAAGAGAGATCTCAACAATGACTACACTAGTGTACATGAGGACGTGAGATGATGAGTTTATCAAACCACACTTTGTTGATAAATTGACAAAGTTGATTGGCCTATATGGGAAAATGTGACCCAGACAAATGGATAGGTCTTTGGGCAGGTGTTGCCGATACCGCAAATATAAACTCTATCAAATAAACCTTTGTTATTTAGCTTAATGAGAACAAGAGTCTTAGACTTTCTTATGGAGCAAGGTTTCTCATAAATATGCACTAGGATCAACTACGATTAGACATACTCTCGTAATGGATGTTATTGCACTCCACTACCTTGTCAGTTTGGTAGTTTCTCAAGATCTGAACATGCAGCCTGGTTAATATGATCATAGTAACATGTCGATGAGATCCGAGATACGAATAAAGGTCTTGAACAGACTTCATTTGCCCAAATCAAGTGGAGCATACACATACTACGTGACTCCTTGATATTAGATGGGATATGATGAATAATGTCATTGCGTATTGATTCCAGATGATCACAGTATATGTTGAGCGTCCGATGATGGAATGAAAAAGATCTTGGAAAAGACACAATCTCATATTGAAATCGATGGATTGTGTATTAATGATGTATTTCCATCAATCGGCTTAGGTTCTCTGAAGAAGAGTGAAACCTTCATATAGTCTCATGATTAGTCAAGGTCTTTACTCCAAGAGTGAGAGATCCGTTTAATCAAAAGAAAGACTTGACCTCTCATTCATTAAAAAGCTAAATAGCTTTGCGCCCACGCCATGCCAATGAAATGGAAAAGGACATCACTTGAATATTCATACTCAATCCCTATGTACACAATGGCATGAGAGAACAGTTGTTTCCTATGCTATTACTAGCCATGCATGAATCAAGATGCATCGGAAGCGGAATCAGAATTTAGGCACAGATCAGTTTAGAGGCCGAGCTACCAGACATATAGCATATTGCTGCAATGCGCTGCACACAGCTGTCGAGAGTTGTGGGTGATCTGCAGAGGCTGTGCATTCAGCTGCCGAGCATTGTGCACACAGCTGCCGAGGGCTGCACGCCAACTGCTAAACGTCGTGCACATAGCTGTTGAGCACTGAGCATCTAGCCTAATGCCACATTTGAGACATGTTAAAAGAACATACATATGCTAGATTGTCAAAACAGCTCCGTGGTCACTAAGAATCCGAAAGCGCCCTATGATTAATTTTAAAATCAGGGGAGATACAGATTTGAAAGAAAGTCTAGCATATGCATGTCATCATCAACCATGTTGCACTCTTTTTCCCTTAGCCCAAGCTTTTTCCCACTGGGTTTTGCTTAACAAGGTTTTTAACGAGGTAACATTACATGCACCACTAATCTCATGCAAAGACCATTGATCTAGATTGTCAAAACAGCTCCGTGGTCACTAAAAATCCAAAAAGCCCTATGATTAATTTTAAAATCAGGGAGAGATACAGATTTGAAAGAAAGTCTAGCATATACGTGTCATCATCAACCATGTTGCACTCTTTTTCCCTTAGCCCAAGCGTTTTCCCACTGGGTTTTGCTTAGTAAGGATTTTAACGAGGTAACATTGCATGCACCACTAATTTCATGCAAAGACCATTGATCTATATTGGCGATTGATCATGGCAGACTTGTTCAAGTCTTCGCTCATATCTACTCTTGAGAAACAAGTTGGAATGCCCCATTCATCAAGAAAATCTGATTGCAGTACACATCAGGGAGAGCATCACATAATGAGTTCTCAATGGAGTAGTTGGTGCGTTGTACTCTTTTATCCTTCGACCAAGATTTATTTTCCCATAGGGTTTTTTGTTACTTGGCAAGGTTTTGATGTCTCAACACCATAAGTACTATTCTGACATAAAGACAAGCGACATAGGGAGAAGTGTTATAGAATATTTGTGTTTCTTGGTCCATGTCTTGTATATGGACTTAGCCCATGGGCCTTAGTTGTAATAGGAAACTTGTACTACCTGCCATATATGTCTCAGTGTACTACACAGAGTACATGTAGTACAGTTCCATGATAGGCTTTATGTAAACCCCTATATAAGGGGCCCCTTCATTTGATGAATACATACATAACTTGATTCATTCTCTTATATTTCCTACAACATAGTTTTTATTATTATTGTTATTATTATTATTATTATTTATGATTTGCAGTGCTTCTACATCCAACAGGAGCAACCAAATTGGCAAAACTTCTAAATCTCAGAAAAAGCCACTCAAAGATACAACTAATGGAAAGTCTGCTTCAAAGCCGCTTGTACCTACTTTCAATGTCGGCAAAGTTCTGCTCATTATTCCAAAGACTGAAAGACACAATGTCTACTCTTTTGTGCATCATCTCAACTTTACTCCATTGAGAAAAATCAGTCTCCAGTTCCCATTTCAGTTCAAAATTCACATTCTCCACCCAACTTCTCCGAAAGTTCTTCCATTCACGTGGTGAAAACTCACCTATATGACGTGGCTTACTAACAACCCTAAGTTGAGTCAAGTCTCTTGATTTGACTAACTTTGTTTATTGTTTGTTAACGTTATGGTTTGAATAGGGAAGGTGAGGTAAAAAAACAAATATACTTTAAGAGGTTTACATCATGATAGATTGATTCGTGGTAAATTTCGTGATGTTTTTGTGATGCGGAAGTTATTCATTACAAATTACACAAGTTTGAAAGTAAATAACATTTTATCTCCCAAAATCAACATCATGTTATAGGAAAAATGGAATCGGAATAGTCTACTCATTTCATTGATGTCTCTTCATATAGAGGAGAGATTACAAAGGTAATAACATCGTACATAATAATAATAACGACTAATTGATAATTGATTAAGTAATTACATCCGTTAACCGCTAATTGTATAGTTCATTTTTCGTCAGTTACTTTGATGAAGACACATCTAGGAAATTATTCATTCAACATATCTCGGTATTTTTAAGTTGATAGATAGAGCGCATAATCATGAAGTACTGGAACCACAACTTGCATATGTTAATGTTGTACATATAACTTGTTTAGTGAGTTATATGCAAGTGTATATCTTCATGAACCAACTATTTCTAGAAAATACAATTTTGAAATGTCGGTCATAGGATGTGATCGATATAATGAAATAAATAAAAAAAGTTAAATAAATAAATAACTATAGCGGAATAAATTTATTAAAATTTCGTCGGCTAAGATCCAAAAATTTCGCGCCTAAAGTCCAGAATTTAAGCGACAAAAATTTTTTTCGTCAGCTAAATAAATGACTTTAGCCGATGATGAACAGTAATTTCGTCAGCTAAAGTCTTGACCGACGGCTTTTTCCCGATGACTTCTTAGCCGACAACAATTCGTTGGCTAAGACTTTAGCTGACAATTTTTACTTAGCCGACGAAAAAATTTCAAACTTTCCCGCACTTTTCTTCCTTCTACTTATTCACCACCACCACCCAACCACTTCTTCTTCTTCTTCTTCTTCTTCTTCTTCTTCTTCTTCACCACCACCCCACCCACCTCTTATTCTTCACTCCACTTCTTCTTCTTCTTCCTCTTCTTCTTCACCACATCTCTTTGATCCTCTTCTTCTTCCTCCAACACCACCATCTCCTCCGGTGAGATCGATCCGGCAAAACAAAAAAATAAAAATTTAAATCCTAATTTTTATTTATTTAAATTACTACGAAAATTAAATTAAATTAATTTTTTTGGGGACTGACCTAAACTTTGCTTGGGTTAAGACTCTGTTTCTTTTTTACTTTTATTCATACATATGTTTGCGATTGGCTTTTGTCAATTTATGATGCATGCATTACCATATATATGTTTTGATACAGATAGAGATTAACTCCACTGTGGCAATTGGCATATATAGATGGTACGTTTGATTTTTCCAGAAAATAAACGCCGTGGCGCGCTGACACTGATGAAACACCAAAACATGGTCAATTCAACATGAGCAGTGAGCACAGAGCATATGTATTGGTAATCTATTGGCTGAGTTCATAGACAAAGGTATGAGTTAGCTGAATTAATCAACCAAGGTTTTACTGTGCTTGAAATTGATCATAAGATCTGGAGCATTGATAGTATATGGAGCTGTGTAGGTCAATGAGGCATATATATGTATATGAGGTTTTTTTGGCTCTTGGCTACTAAGCAAGTCGAAATATTTTTAGGATTTTATTGTTATGTGATTGACTTAAAAGGTTCTAGACTTTCTGTACATGATTCACATATATTGAGAGTATTATCAGATAGTGTGTGCTAATGTTGTTGCTTCTAGTTTACTGGCTTTCTATGTTCTGTAATTAAGTACTTCTCTTGCACCATTGTTGTGTTTATCATGTTTGTGGTGCTTACTTTTGTTGGCCGATCTACTACTTCACCTGATGCTCTCATTGCAAGGAGAGAATGTGCATATGTCTATAGTTGTAGAATAGAAGTACTTTGTAAATTCTGTATACACATGCTCAACATATATTGCTCTTCAGTTAAAGATATGCATCTAATCCAAGATATTAATTTCCTAACCTGATTTGTAATACGTTTATGCTGCTGTACATTAAACAGATCCCAAATATGCCGAAGAGGTCACAAAATATATCTGAATGACCCAGTCATGCAATATAGAGTATATTGCGCATTTTATCATGTTTTCTACGACCATATTGCAGGATGAGATCGAAGGACGGAAGGAGTGGACCGGCGGAATGCGTTACCACGAATACCCAGTTGTGTCCAGATCAGAAATTCAATGATTAATTCTTGGTCATGTCCTGCATATGTATGATGTATATTAATCATGTTATTATTATCTTGTGTGTGTTGTAACGGACGGAAGAAAGAACACACAGATTTACGTGGTTCACTAACGATATGTTAGCAACGTCCACGACCAGATGAGAACAGTTTTATTATCTTGAGGAAACACAACCACCGAGTGCTTAATACAATTAGGTTTAGGTCGTTTATATACTAAACCCTAAACCCTATATACTAAACCCAATAGGAAACCATATCCCAGTATAACAGGGACTCTAAACCCTATATACTAAACCCAATAGGAAACCATAACCCAGCATAACAGGGATTCTAAACCCTATATACTAGATCCAATAGGAAACCATAACCCAGCATAACAGGGACTCGTGGGCCTTGGGGGCGTTGCCCTTCGATGACACTGGTTGAACAATCTTGCTCGCGCGACTGTTGCTCGCGAGACTCTCGCTCGCGGGGCAGTTTCGGTCGCGGGAGAAAAATCCTTCGCGCGACTTTCGCTCGCGGGAATAATTCCGCTCGCGCCCCCGAACCCCCCAATCCAGGGCGCGTTGCCCCTGGACCCCAAATCGCTAACCGGACAGCGAGATCCCAGAATAGCTGGTACCTCCAGATGGCTGATTCAAGGCATACATTAACAAATCTCCACCTTGACTTGAATCCTCCCCGAATGGCTGGTTCCTCCAGATGGCTGATTCAAGGCATATATTAACAAATCTCCACCTTGACTTGAATCCTATCACAGATAACAGATGTACCAGATGCATCACCCCGAATAGCTGGTACCCCCAGATGGATGGTTCAAGGCATATATTAACAAATCTCCACCTTGACTTGAATCCTCTCACAGATAACAGATGTACCAGCTAACAGATGTACAAATAACTTCTCTACCAGATAACAGATATACCAGATGTACTCCTCTGCCTCAGATGTTACACGGATGTACCAGATGCACTCCAATAGTGCCAGATGTATCAGATGACTCCTCTGCCTCAGATGTTACACGGATGTACCAGATGCACTCCAATAGTGCCAGATGTACCAGATGACTCCTCTGCCTCAGATGTAACACGGATGTACCAGATGCACTCCAATAGTGCCAGATGTACCAGATGACTCCTCTGCCTCAGATGTAACACGGATGTACCAGATGCACTCCAATAGTGCCAGATGTACCAGATGACTCCTCTGCCTCAGATGTTACACGGATGTACCAGATGCACTCCAATAGTGCCAGATGTACCAGATGACTCCTCTACCTCAGATGTAACATGGATGTACCAGATGCACTCCAATAGTGCCAGATGTACCAGATGACTCCTCTGCCTCAGATGTTACATGGATGTACCAGATGCACTCCAATAGTGCCAGATGTACCAGATGGATCCTCTGCCTCAGATGTAACACGGATGTACCAGATGCACTCCAATAGTGCCAGATGTACCAGATGCACCATAATAGTGCCAGATGTACCAGATGTACTAGACGACTCTACTGCCTCAGATATAGCACGGATGTACCAGATGCACCACAAGAGTGCCAGATGTACCAGATGGCTCCTCAGCCCCAGCTGTAACACGGATGTACCAGATGCACCACAAGAGTGTCAGATGTACCAGATGGCTCCTCAGCCCCAGCTGTACTAACAGATGTACCAGATGCACCACAATAGTGCCAGATGTACCAGATGCACCATAGTAGTGCCAGATGTACCAGATGCACCGCAATAGTGCCAGATGTACCAGATGCACCGCAATAGTGCCAGATGTAACAGATGCCTCACCTAACAGATGTTGCCCCCAAAGGACAACTAACAGCTTGTAACATTTAGCAAGTCCAAACAATGTTGGAACTTGCTGTGCGGAACCGACTTGGTGAGCCTTCTTCCATTCGCAGACTGAACAGACGTCGCTTTAGAAGCAACTTGTTGGTTAAAGACTTCGTCATGTATAGACTCTCAAGCTTCAACCACAGACCAGCCGCAGTTTCCTCCTCTGCGACCTCGGTGATTATATCATCTGCAAGACACAACAAGATTGTCGAGTGTGCCTTCTCCTCCAGACTGGCCATCTCAGCGATTTCTGGATCTCCCGGCTTCTTCACAAGCGGTGCCCACATCCCTTGTTGTTTTAACAAGGCTCGCATCTTGATCTGCCATAAACTGAAACTGTTTCTCCCCGTGAATTTATCGATCTTCACGGTTAACCCAGACATCTTTCTTCCCAGAATTTGAACCTCTCCTGGGCTCTGATACCAGTTTGTTGTAACGGACGGAAGAAAGAAGACAGATTTACGTGGTTCACTAACGATATGTTAGCTACGTCCACGACCAGAAGAGAACAGTTTTATTATCTTGAGGAAACACAACCACCGAATGCTTAATACAATTAGGTTTAGGTCGTTTATATACTAAACCCTAAACCCTATATACTAAACCCAATAGGAAACCATATCCCAGTATAACAGGGACTCTAAACCCTATATACTAAACCCAATAGGAAACCATAACCCAGCATAACAGGGATTCTAAACCCTATATACTAGATCCAATAGGAAACCATAACCCAGCATAACAGGGACTCGTGGGCCTTGGGGGCGTTGCCCTTCGATGACACTGGTTGAACAATCTTGCTCGCGCGACTGTTGCTCGCGAGACTCTCGCTCGCGCGACTGTCTCTCGCGGGGCAGTTTCGGTCGCGGGAGAAAAATCCTTCGCGCGACTTTCGCTCGCGGGAATAATTCCGCTCGCGCCCCCGAACCCCCCAATCCAGGGCGCGTTGCCCCTGGACCCCAAATCGCTGACCGGACAGCGAGATCCCAGAATAGCTGGTACCTCCAGATGGCTGATTCAAGGCATACATTAACAAATCTCCACCTTGACTTGAATCCTCCCCGAATGGCTGGTTCCTCCAGATGGCTGATTCAAGGCATATATTAACAGTGTGGATAACACTCAATTTGGAAGAGGAGATGCGCAGCAAAGTATATTGATCCACTGAAAGATTAAAGACCAAAGCTGTGATGACGAGACCTGGGAGCATGAGCAGGCTATGGAACCTAAAGCGCATAAGTAGTAATTGGTAAACCCTAACCCACACATTTTCATTTGAATTGAAAACTGATGAATGATCCAAGGTACGTACGGGTCATTTAACATAAGCTCTTAAATGATTATTGGCATTATATATGAATTCATGATCTAATGGCAGCTATTGTTATGCACTATACATATGAACGTCACTATGATGTACCCGTTCTTATATTACATATATCAGAATTGACAGCATTAAACCATGGTATAATCTTCTCATGTTCAAGGAACCGTGTCCAGCTACTATGTTCTAATGTGTATATACGTTTAGGTCCTATATTCATCTAGCTATTACTCATGTTGGGTGTTTGTCATTTGAAATGTATGTCTGAAGGTTTTGAATACATTGGTTGTCTTGTTTCAAATTCTGTATATATATTAGATCGTGATATGCTCGATTGATGGAAGTTAGATTTATACTATGTCGAAAAAAATTCATTTCGTTGCAAACATCATGTACGTAAACGTATTTGTGATCGTTGCTTGGAGGTGATCGTTGCTTATTGCATGATATAGTTCTCATGACTAACCTTAACCGAGTTGTTGTATTTGTGCTCGTGTTCTTAATCTGGTAGTACTTGGGTGTAGCTTGATAAACTTAGCTTTGTATTCTCTTTTTTACTGATGTTAAGTAACGATTATTGAATATGTCATGCTATGCTAAAGGATATATATATATATATATATATACACAACTGACATTGGGTTTTTGATGAAATCTATGAGTGCAGTACGATGACTTTGTTTTTCAGCTAGCTTCTACTGCATGGTTGTTAATATTACTTCAAGGCCGGGGGCAAACATCTTATAGCCGAACTCAAGCGAAAACTCGAAACAATACCTTCAAAGGAAAGGTGAAAGCTTGTTTATATAAAGCTTGCTGTGATTATTTTGCTATGGCATGTGACATAATTTTTTAAGACCTTTATAGAGGCATTAAACATTAAAAATTCACAGTCTAAGAGACAGTAAAAGGCAGTTTAAGAGATATTAAATGATAGTCTATGAGACCGTAAAAGACGAAAGACAGTAAATGATAGTCCAAAAGACGGTAAAAGATTTGAAATTTGAAATACATCATTTCCCGGACGTTAAATGATTCAAAATTCACAAATTCATATGTCCACGGACGTTAAATTATACATATTATCTTACTTTGGTCATTTATCAAATCTTACGGTTGAATTCCAATTTGTTTACTCTCATATACTAATGCTTGATTTTTATTTGTTTTTATTTTCCGTACGGCTCTCATATATTAATGCTTGAATTTTATTTGTTTTTCATTCCCTCGTACGGAATAAAAAAAGAGGGTATTGTGAGGGTATAAAATTTCAGCTTGAAAGAGACTAGTTGTTTCGTTCCACGGCCCAAACCATCTAAGGGCATTGTGGATGGCTACTTGAGCAAGAGACTAGTTATTTCGTTCAGAGCACCATTTACGGAGATGACCTAACTTCATGTAGTAGTCTAGTTGATCTATTTATGTCTCTACCAAAAGAACAGATTTTTCAAGCATTGTCCAATAGAAGATATGGCAAATAGGCTATAATATGACAGACGTTTCACTCACAAGAGTCCAACATGCTGCAATGCTGCATTAGTACACCTTCATGAAATAGTCCTTCCTCATGGCAAGTGCCTCCTGATTCAAACTTAAATACATCCACGAAGGCACTCAAAACACAATGTGCCAGATGACTTTGCTCTAACAATAATCATTTTGAAGAAACCAAAGAAAAGAAGACGCATAAGAACATCAGCCTGAATCTCTGTTAGCCTGATACACTAATCATAGTAGTCGTAATCGTCTTGTCGCTGTACCTGTCGTGGCTGTTCATAGTAGTTGTAATCATGTTGTTGCTGTATGTTTCGTGGTGGCTCTCCACATCATGGCTGTTCATGTATAACAGGTTGTACAAGTTTGCTTGGTGTATATTGGGCTGCAGTTGCACACTTCTAGGCGGTCCTTGCCGTGCCTGTTCATGTATGACATACTGTACTTGTTGTGGCATAACGGGCTGTTGCACTTGAAATCTTTGTGGTTGTTCATATCTGATGGGCTGCTGCACTTGTTGGGGCACTTGCCGTGGTTGCTCACGTATAATGGCTGGATTGTTGTGGCTATTCGTGTATGATGTGCAAATCCCAAATTGGGCAGGAACATGTGGTTTCTTGTTCTTCCATTCAGCCCCGCAAGTACAGCAGAACTCATATCCACATCTACAAAAGCAATGCAATTACGAGACAAACCACAAGAATCAGTAATTTGGGAGAGTACAGGCGGCAGCGGCAAAAAGATAAGCACATAAAACCATTTTCTTATCTTCTAGGGCAAATAATAAGTCAATAACACTGATATAAGAAAAAAAAGTCAAGTCAAATAGGAGTGAAGGGGGAGATTAGTAAATCACCTGCAAGTAATGTGGTAACAGCCTCCTGCAAGTTCAACCATATTCTTGCACTTAACACACTGGCGCCAGTGTTTCTTTGTAGCCAAGGAGTTCAGCAACTGATCTTCTCGACGGTGATATGGATATGATCTTTTGTAATCATAGCAATTCATATTGATATGCCAAGGAACCTTGCAGTTGATACAAAAATAGGAATGGCATTTCATGCATCTCCTCACTCCAGATTGTTCAGTCCCAGCATAAAAGCAGCTTGTATGTTGTAAGACCTCCGCTTTGGACATCAATGCAGAACAACTGTGATTTGGGGAATAAACTTTCTCTGTGACAGGACTAGAAGATTCCTTGATTCTTTGGCTCATAACCTCAACTAGTTTAGGTGCCAAGAATTTTGCGCAGCTGTCAATATTGACCTCAGTCTTACAGCCTTCATGAGGGCACTGTGCCACCTGCCCGTTAAGAAACTTAACTTCTACATGCTGTTTCATACAAGAAAAGCAATACCTGTGCAGACAACCATCAATCGAAAACATTTGACCAACATCAGTGTCCTCAAAACAAATTACATCGACTGGAAAATTTCAAGTTGTATGGCGAGGAACTTTAAGAGTTTGCTCAAAGCTAAGCTAAATGGTGCCACCAGTAAAATGGCAAACAAAAACCAAGAAAGAAGACCAAACTGATATTATTCGTTTTGTCACACACTTCTCATAGCTGTCCATTATTCCTCTGGATTTGCTCAAAATGTTTTAGCTAAATAACTTATCAAACTTCTAAACCAACCAAAAACACATTTACTTCCCTGGCCAGGCCACCAGAGAGTGTAGCAAGGAGTAGAGACCAGTAATCAGACAGAAACTAAACCTGAAATTCCCAAAAAGAAAGAAGAATTGCGATACATTTGAATTCTAGAACATCAAATTAACCAGCAAAATGAGATTACACACTGAAAGAAAAATATGACATTTTCAAGAGTGTTTGCACCTAAATTTTTCAGCCAACAAAGACATAAAATGCTAGAACTCTCAAATTTGTAAAGATGCAGTTGCCACGGAAATAAAAAGATGGCATCTGTGGGTCATAATGAGAGCTCTGTTCAACTACGAAAGCCACTTTCCAAATCCACATCCAAGCCTAGCAATAACGCAAGCTTACCACATCTTAACCAAACCAAAATCAACAAAGATTAAAGAACCAAGGAAACTACATTCAATCACATGTGAATCAGTCGACACCGAAAAATAAACAAACAAACAATTATCTAGCAAAAACAGAATACAGAACGAAATGGTTATAGTGCAGTGGTAAACGTATTTATTACCTATTGACGAAATTATTAGTTCGAGTCATCATGAGATAACAGTGAAATCATTTGATCCTCTTTTATTAAAAGAAAAAAAAGAACACAGAATGGAAATGTATCCATCACAGAAAAATGTCACATTTTTCAACTCGAGAGTGAGAGCAGTCTCGAGCCCTTCAATAAGAGCCTGAAGCTCCACAGCCTCATTGCTCCTCACCACACCAGTGACACTAACATCAAACGCCTCCAGATTCTTCCAACACCTCTTCCCCCACCAAATCCTTACAATACAACCTCAAACACTCACTCTCCACCGCCGACGAAGCGCCGTCGGCGTAGTAAGGCTTCTCGTAGTTGTTGCCGTACTTGCTCCAGTAGTCCTCTGGGACCTCGGCGGCGAAATTCTGGTCGTGTTTGTTGTGGATGGGAGGAGGGAGGCGGTCATGGCTTCCTGCATTTGGAAAGAGAAGGCGATAACAAGGTAAGAGTCTAGGGTTTTGTCGAGCAGGAACATGTTGGGTAGCAGAAATCCCAGATTGGTATGAAATTCCGCTGTAGAAGAGCACCTTGAGTGAGTAATATAAAAGTCTTCAGGACGGACTGTTTATGCATGCTCAAATATTCCTTTTGTTGGCTGATAGACTTGTCTGTTGTTCTGCTGTTTTTCTAGTGTTCTTTCACTGGTTGCTTTGGCTGCTTGCTAGGTTGTTAACTTGTTGTATAATGGAAAAGATGACAATTAATTCAAAAAGATGGAAAAGATTAGCCATTCTCGATCAACCTAATCTTACACCAGTTGGTACTTCTGATCTTTGTTTTCAAAGGCGTTCTGGGGCAGTGGTGGGGCATGCTTTAGGGCAGAGCGAGGGAGAAAAGCCCTGTCGGTTCTTTCGTCGGGACGTCGCTGGAAAGGCGAGCGTCAGAGCGAAGAGACGCTGCAGAAACAAGGCGGGGCGCTACAGGTTTTTCCCTTTCAATTTTCTCCAGGTGTTCCTGCAAAGCACGAATTTCTTCTGATGCATGAAGACCAGAAGGAATTCAGTATTTCCTTTCTTTGGAATCTTGGCATATCATATTACTCATCAGATAGAGCACAAAAATGTTTTGCGTGCCTTGTTATATGAAGAGGGATTCAATATTGATTTCTTTGAGAAACCAGAAGATATGGCACTTGAAGTTTTGATAGAATCTTTGCAGACTCATGATGATTGTGTGGCTGTTTTGGAGGGTCTTGTGGATAACGGCAGTGATAGTGAGCTTGATGGTGTTACAAGGGATTCATGGATTTTGAAGCCAAAACTTGCTTCTGTCACCTGGGATTGGAGTAAGGTTGTTAAATTCATAGTTGTGTTGTGCAAAGATGCTGAAGGTTTGAGTTTGACAACAAGTGCAATAGAGTCATTGTATTTGTATGGGCAGACACCAACATTTATGATCAGTTGTAAGTATAGGCTAGCTTGCAGGTGCTTGTTTCAGGTAGCACAATCTGTTCCGTCTACAACAGCTTTCAAGGGTCTTGAAGAGGCTACAACAGCAGCAGCAAAGACTGCTAAAGTGAGTGATATTGCTACTGTGCGTGCTGGGACAATACCTGGCAAAGTTACGGACTCATTTTTCTAGCAAAGTGACTTATACTTGACTGTTAATTCTATATGCTTACAAAAGAAGAGGAACTATCCTTGAACACGAACAAACTGAAGTCATAAATTGAACCCTCTCCCACTAGTGCTCCACCTCCTCTGTTCTAATAGCCCACATTTACATAAATTCCTTGGTTTTTTTTTCATCCAATTATGCACTAGTGATCCCTTTGGAATCTGTTATTTACCTTCATGTTGTCCATATCAACTTACATTTTTAGTTGCTAAATGATTGATTAGGATACAAAACTACAAAATCACAACTTTGGTGAAATCTATATTTCCCACATCATATCCTGGAGTTGAAGTTTCTTTCCTTTAATAAATCAGGTCAGCGTCTCAACATTCAAAAGCTGCCGCTAATGCCTTTGGAAGAGGTGACCATTATTCTGCTCAGCAATACTCGATCAAGGCAAGAGAGGAATGGTTAGTTGCTGAAGGTCTTAATAAAAATGCAGCTAAGGAAATCCTAAGTATCAGGAATAGCAAAAATGATGTTCGGAAATTAGATTTACATTGTCTTCATGCATCAGAAGCAATTCGTGCTTTACAGGAACACCTAGAGAAAATTGAAAGGAAAATGCTTCTCCTCCTCCGAAGGAAATTAAAGTAATTCAGTATATAAGGAAATACATTATATATAATGTATTTATTTAATATTTGTTAGAAAGGCGGTCGCCCTATCGCCTTAAGGCTTTCGCCTCGCGGGGCTTTCACAATTCGCCTTCGCTTTCGTTTTCGCCTTTGAAAACATTGCTTCTGATCACCGGTTTATAATGTTATGCTCATCCCAGATTGGGCATTTACACGGTCGTTTCTTGAGCTTCCATTCAGCTCCACAAGTATAGCAGAACTCATATTTACATCTACATGAGACGGTGCATGGGACAAACCAGAATAATCAGTAATTTGGTATAACGGTGAAACTGGAAGCAGGCAGCATTGAAGAATGAAGAAATAAACTTATAAACACATACCATTTTCTTTTCTTGCATTAAAGTTGAAAGAAGAAAAAATGTGGTGCGTCAATCAATAGGCAATATACATCATTACTAAAATCAAGAAGCAACATTTATTTATTTCTATGCAAAAAAGCACAGAAGTTCTACAAAGGGTACATGCAAGATTATTTATCATCAGGTCTGACAAAAGCAAAATTCAGTATTTTATTATGAAGTCATGCAGTGATGGATGCTTTGTTGGTTAGATAGTGATGCTGTATTCTTACTTAAGAACTCAATAACTTTTATGCTATAATCATAACTTTTATCCACTCTTACACTCAAGTTGCTACCATGCCATCTAGCTAGCTAGATCATCTTCCTTTCACTCAGTATATATCTCATTTATGCTTCCACATACGATTTATTCCGCACTAACATGTACCAGTTTTAAGGTTTCACTTAAGATGACAAAAAAGTTAATAACATAAAGGTAACCAAATAGGAGAGAAGGGGAGGTTATAGTAAAGCACCTGCAAGTCATGTGGTAACAACCTGCTGCAAGTTCAACCATACTGTTGCACTTTACACACTGGCGCCAGCATTTATTTTTAGCCAAATTCTTCAGCAATTGCTCTTCTTTAGGTGGATGGGGATGTGACATTTTGTACTCACCACAGCTCAATTTGAAATGCCAAGGAACCATGCAATTGATACAAAAATAGAAGTGACATTTCATGCATTTCCTGGCTCCAGATTGTTCAGCAACAGAATAAGATGTTTTGGTATATTTCAAGACCTCTCCTTTAGACATCACTTCAGAACACTTGGGATATGGGCAATAGACCCTCTCAGTAACAGGAATGGAAGACTCTTTGATTTGTTGGTCCCTTATCTTAACCAGCTTAGGTGCCAGGAAGTGATCATAACTGTCGATATTCACTTCAGCCGTACAACCTTCATGTGGACAATGTGCCACTGTTCCACTGAGCAACTTTACTTCCACATGTTGTTTCATACAAGAAATACAATACCTGTGGAAACAACCATCAAGTGAAAACATTCGCGCAGCGTCAGTTTCTTCAAAACAAATCCCACAAGTCTCTTTCAAACTCTTGCCATTGCTCGTATCTGCATGCCAGGTGATCTGAGAAACTACTGCATCTCTTGCAAATCTAAAAGCAAACTTAATGTCACTACGTGCCACAATTGAAGGGCGGCAAGATTCAAAATTCCTCTGTAGAGCAGAAACTTGGTTGACTAATGTTGCAATCTTGCTGTTTCCAGGAATCACACTTTTTGTAACCTGTAATTATTAAATGTTGCTCTATATCAGTGGCATCAAAAGAAATTTGTTAAGCTGAGCTTGTTCTATGCTTGCATTGTTTTTGAACATGAAGATGAATACAAATTCACAATATATTAGTCAAGGGCAAAACTATACCATTAATACCAAAGAATAAAACCAGAGTATATAGCAAAACTTGAGTTTGGCTCGGAATGGGGAATGAAAATGTGAATATATACCAATTATCAGCTCTGTGACACAATTGATCAATGCAAACTCAGCAAGCGTGTAAATAGAAACTTGAAAGGTGGGGATGGGTTTGTTAAGAAAAATCATATACTTCTATATTTCAAGTGGCTTCTACAGATAAGTTGCTTGAAACGGTTACCATCAAATGTACGTATAATCATAAAATATCTACTTATCAAAGCTCGGGATGGGTATATGAAACTACTTCTGCTATGTCCAGTTTAATTCATTTGTCACACTAGTCATAACTTCTTAATCATGTCATCCTGGATCAAACTTTCAAACTTAGTGTTTATCCTATCAAATCCACATGTACTGTTGTGATCAACTTCCAGATCCTACCCAGAACCAATGAATATCCACCCATATCATGAAAGAAATTAAACTAATTTAGCTAGAAAATGACAATAAAATTGAAAAATAACAATTAATTCAATAAGAATAGAATTAAAATAAAAAACTAGAATGATAAAAGCAAGGGTAAATAGCAAAACTAACATAGCTGTAGAGCACAGTGTCATCACAAAAAAACTCAACAGCTTTCAAGTCCAAAGTGATAGCTCTGTTAAGCCCTTCAACAAGAGCCTCAAGCTCCGCAACCTCATTGCTCACAGTCTCACCGTCAACCACCGCCACCAGTTTCTTCTTGGCCTCGAAGATCAGATTGTCTCTAGGGTCACAGATGGCAACCCCAATCCCACCCACCACCACCTTCACATCCTTGACCATCTCCTCACTCACCACCCCCTTGCAATACAATCTCACGCACTCCCTCACCACCACCGGAGCTTTCGACGACGACGAGCCATCACGGTACGGCCTCTCGTAGTAAGCTCCCTCCTTTCTCCAAGACTGCTCCGGCAAGTTGAGCACGTCGCTGGCGAACTTCTGGTCGTGGATACGGCAGTCGAGATCCATCTTGACTTTCCTCATCTCCAAAACGCTGCGTTCGTGGTCGGAGTACTCCTGAGGAAATCTCTCCACGTCCTCCAGCATGAGGCTGGTGGCGAGGTCGAGGAGGTCGTCCTTTGGCTCGTAGGGAGGCGAAGGAGGAGGAGACTGCCAAGTACTGGAGGAGGGCTTGAGAGCCAGAGAGGCAGTTAGGGCTTCTTGCATTTGAAGGTTGTAGGCCATGTCTAGGTCGCAGTCTAGGGTTTTGGCCAGCAGGAGCTCTCTACGCTGCTCGGAGAGAATGGCTTGGAGGTCGTGTTCGTCTGTATACTCATCCATGATTTGTGTTTCCCAGAGAGAGAGAGAAGAGTGTATATGAGTTATTCTTCCAGTTTCTCGGGAAGATGGAGAGGGAACATAGCTTATCAGAAAAAAAAAAAAAAAAAAAAAAAAAAAAGGCAAAGGTGAGAGATGGTCTTGGGAAAAAGAGACTCCACCGGATTTCGGCACGTTTCTGGTTAACTAGCACGATCTCCAACACTGCAACCATACTGGTTACATTCCAGTTCTACTCAGAACTAGAAACTGACTAGTTAGTTACTTTACCAACGAGGGTAAATTCTAAATGTTGATGAGTTTTTACCCTTTAGATATAACTTAACACAGTTTTATTGATGAGTTTTTACCTTTTAGATATAACTTAACACAGTATATTTTCACAAATATTTATTTGTAGGTGATTCCTAACACTATATAAAGGTCACCAATCTTTCATTCTGAACACACCAACAACAAATACTTATCTTCTTTTCTAAAAAGCTTCTCTCCTCCTATTCAGTTTTTTCAAAATTCGATTATAGTTTGAAGACTCTTCCTAATTCGTTGAAGCTCTTGTTCGTAGTGCAACAATTTGAGCTTGATTGTCGTTTTATCCTGGGAGACCAAGCGGCATTGAGGTCCTTGCACCGATTGGGACGCCGTAATTCGTCTTAAGGACACCGTGTGACACACGGGACTTGAAAATTTTTCATTGGTTGAATTCTTATTCTCAAATCCTCAATTTGTTATTTTATGGTTCTGTTCATGTTCATGCAATTTGATTAATTAGAATTAATTTTCGTTATTTCATTTTGTTAGTATATAAACAAAATATTTACCACCTTATTCTAATAATCTTAAGGCGAATTAGCGTTTATATTGTTTATATATTTCTGGAAAATTATACTAATTTGTGTGTGTATTTTTCAGAAAAAGATAACACAAAATGACTAATGGAAAAGGAAATGGCTCGGGTGGTGAAAATGGTGGTGAGAACACCATGCAAAACGGTGATACCTCCAACTGCAATTGTTCCCGTACTACCCATCTCTCATGCTGAGAAACCAGAGAAGTTCACTGGATTGAATTTCAAGAAGTGGCAAGTAAAGATGAAATTCTACTTAACCACCCTGCACCTTGCAAGATTCCTTACTGAGACAGCCCCCGTGCTCACTGATGAGGAAAATGGTGACTTGCAAAAGGTTGCTGCTGTGAATGCATGGAATAGCTCTGACTATTTGTGCATGAACTACATCTTCAATGGTTTGTCTGATAATTTGTAAAATGTGTACATTCATTTAGAGACCGCTAAAGGCTTGTGGGAGTCTTTAGAGAAAAAATATAAGACTGAGGATGCTAGGGCCAAGAAGTTCATTGTAGGCCGATTCCTTGATTGGAAAATGGTGGACTCTAAGATTGTGATGAGTCAATTCTCTGAGTTTCAATTGATCTTGTCTGAGATACAAAGTGAAGGAATAGGGCTTTCTGGACCCATTCAAGTAGCATGCTACATTGAGAAGTTACCCCTTGATGGAAGGACTTCAAAACTACCTTAAGCACAAGCGAAAGGAAATGAGCATGCAGGACCTGGAGGTCCGTCTTCGGATTGAGGAAGACAACCGTGGAAATGAAAAAGGAACTGGATGAACATGGCCAAAATTCAAGGACCAAAAAGTTCAAGGTCCAGGGGTCTAAACTTGGCCCAAATGAAGGCGTTTTCAAGAAGTCAAGGTTTGAAGGCAAGTGCTTCAATTGTGACAAAGTTGGCCACAAGTCTGTGGATTGCAACAAGAAAAGAAACAAGAAGCGTGAGGCTAATCTGCTGGAAGCTGTCACCAAAGATGTTGGCGACATTAATTTGTGTGTTATGGTGACTGAGGTGAACATGGTGGACTCCAACCCAAGACCTGGTGGCTGGGCACTGGGGCCACTAAGCATATACGTGCTGACAATAATATGTTCTCCACCTTTGAGCCTACTGAGTAAGTGGAGATTTTGTATATGAGGAATTACGCAAGAACCTGGTGTCTGGTGCACTGTTTAACACCAATGAGTTTTGCATTGTCATACAGTTTGGCAAGGTTGTTTTGTCCAAGAGTGACATGTTTGTTGGTAAGGGATATCTCTCTAATGGGATGTTCAAAATGAATGTAATGACTATTGTCAACAAGAATAATGGAGCTGGAGCTCCATCTTCTGCTTACATGATTGTGTCTTTTAATTTGTGGCATGGTAGGCTAGGACATGTTAACTATGATACCTTGAGAAGGTTAGTTAACATGGAACACTTACCAACATTTAAAATCTACTCTAATGATAAGTGTAAAACGTGTGTTGAAGCTAAACTCACTAGAACCTCGTTTCAAACAGTGGTGAGAAACACTGAACCCCTAGATTTAATTCACACAGATGTGTGTGACTTGAAATCAACAGAATCAAGAGGTGGTAACAAGTATTTTGTCACGTTCATAGATGATAGCACAAAATACTGCTATGTGTACTTGATAAAAAATAAAAGCGAGACTATAGAAAAATTTGTTCTCTATAAGAATGAGGTTGAAAATCAGCTCAATAAGAAAATCAAAGTACTATGAAGTGACCGTGGAGGTGAGTATGAATCACCATTTGCTGACTTATATGATCAGAATGAGATTATACATCAAAGAACTGTGTCTTATTCACCATAATCAAATGGTGTGGCTGAAAGGAAAAATCGTACCTTAAAAGAAATGATGAATGCAATGCGCTTAAGTTCTGGGCTGCTACCTAACATGTGGGAGAGATGTCATTCTCACAGCTAATTACCTTTTAAATAGGTTCCCAAAAAGAAGGCAGACAAAGACTCCTTATGAATTGTGAAAATGAGTAAAATCATCATACGATTACTTACGAGTGTGGGGATGTTTGGCTAAGGTAGCTATTCCTCCACCTAAAGCAGTAAAAAATGGGCCAAAGACGGTTGACTGTGTGTTCATTAGATGTGTAGAAAAATAGCAACACGTATAGGTTCATTATGCAAAAATCTGAAATTAAGGATATACACAAGAACACGATCATAGAATCGAGAAATGCTTCATTCTTTGAAAATATATTTCCATGAAAATCTGAGGAAGAATCAAATTCTTCTAAACTTGAGTCAAATACTCAAGAAAATCAGTCACAAATAAATCCTGAAGAGGTAGAACCTAGACGGAGCAAAAGAGCAAGGATAGAAAAATCATTTGGCTCCGATTTTTTGACATACATACTTAAGGATGAACCTCAGACATATACAGAGGCAATAATGTCCACTGATGCGTCATTATGGAAAGAGACGATCAAGAGTGAAATAGACTCAATTCTGCAAAATCATACTTGGGAACTGGTGGATCTTCCACCGGGGTGTAAGCCTTTAGGTTCCAAATGGATCTTTAAAAGAAAGATAAAAGCATATGGGACCATGGACAAATACAAAGCAAGACTTGTCATAAAAGGATACAAGCAAAATGAAGGTCTGGACTATTTTGACATATATTATCCTGTGAAGAGAATAACATTCATTAGGATGGTGCTTGCCATCGCGGCTTTGCGTAAGCTAGAAGTACATCAAATGGATGTAAAGACTGTTTTCTTGTATGGGGATGTAGATGAGGAAATCCACATGGAACAACCTGAGGGTTTTTCGGCCCCAGGTCAAAGAAAGAAAGTGTGTAAATTGGTAAAGTCTCTATATGGCTTCAAACAAGCTCCAAAACAATGGCATGAGAAATTTGACAATGTCATGATCACCAATGGTTATAAAATCAACGAATGTGACAAATGTGTGTATGTGAAAGATATAGAAGATGGATATGTCATCTTATGCCTATATGTAGATGATATGCTCATTGTGGGGAGCAATGAGAAGGTGATCAAATCTACTAAAGATATGTTACAATCTCGGTTTGAGATAAAAGATATGAGACTTGCTGATGTGATTTTAGGGATAAAAATCACAAGAACGTCAGATAGTCTTGTGTTGAACCAAACACATTATGTGGATAATATCCTTGGGAAATTTGACAAGGAAGGCTCTGGAATTGTCAGGACATCCGTAGATGTGAATTTACACTTGTCCAAGAACAAAGGGGAAAATCTCTCTCAGTTAGAATACTCGAGAGTGATTGGGAGTCTGATGTACTTAATAAGTTATACAACACCAGACTTGGCTTATGCGGTAAGTAAGCTAAGTAGGTGCACGAGTAATCTAGGAGCTATGCACTGGCAAGCGATTGGAAGGGTATTAAAATACTTAAGATATACTCGTACCTATGGGCTGCACTATACATCGTACCCAGCTGTCATAGAGAGGTTTACAGATGCAAACTGGATATCCGACATGAAAGACTCAAAGTCTACTAGTGGATATGTGTTCACACTAGGTGGTGCAGCAGTGTCATGAAAATCCTCAAAACAAACAATGAAATCTGAGTTTGTCGCCCTAGACAAAAGTGGGGAGGAGGCCAAATGGCTACGCCAATTCGTTGAGGATATTCCAAGGTGGACGAAACGTGTGCCTGCAATATGCATATATTGTGATAGTCAATTAGCTATTGGCAGGGCACAGAACAAGATGTATAATGGTAAGTGTCGTCACATCCGACGACGACATAACACCATTAGATAACTAATCTCAACTGGAATTATTTCTATAGACTACGTGAAGTCTAAGGAAAAGATTACGGATCCGCTGACCAAAAGGTTGAACAGAGAGCTAGTTGATAAATCATCGATAGGAATGAGACTAAAGCCCATGAAAGAAAAAAAAATTTACAGTAGATACCTAACCTAGCTGACTGGAGATCCAAAGAACTAGGTTTAAAAGGGACAACTAAATTGTAGAGATTGTGATAGATTACTGTGGGGATTCTCCCCATGTCCATTCCTATGATAAAAACAGTGATGCCCGTAAGGAATGAGATTAAGCAAAAAGCTTTTAATGATTCTTATGCGTCGGTAAAACCGAGCGGAGTAATGCGGGTTACTCTTAATTATGAAATCACCTATGTGAGAGAGACGTAGGGTCACTTCTAAGAGAGTTGTTGAGGGCACAACTCTTGATAAACGCTTGCAGAACCAGACGCATGTCTAAAGCCAAAATGGACACAATAATGAGAACTGGAATGTGCCAGGGAGATTCCTGTGTGGGGCATGTCATCATTTACACAAATGACGGATAGTTCAAAGACATCGCGTCTATTATTTAGTTAGTAAAGTAAGCATGTTTCCATAAGGGAGGGTTCAAAGGCTCATAACCTACCTATCCCGTGCAAGCCTCAACCGTAGAAAACTATCACCAAGTCTATCGAGTCTTTTAGTGACCAATTTTCATTCATGTGGAGAATTATTGGAAATATGGTCTAAAGGACCATTGATTAAACCAAATAATTAAAGTGAGTTGCATTTTTAATTAGATGATTGCATGTATGAATTTGTAATCCTTGTAATGAGGGCTATAAAATCATGTATTCATATGCATAATTTGGTTGTGGGGTGAATGAGAAATTGTCACCCAAAGATGGCTAGTTCAAATGTGAAAATGAACTTTGTCCCATATTAGAAAAGTGGGAGAGGAATAAGGCTTTAAATAGAATCTCACATCTTGAAGGTGTAACCATGACAAACACTCATGCTCTCTCTCGCACGCGCATGGGGGGTGCAAATCCTAGGTCGGAAGCCTAATTCTTCACTTGGGCCCGTGCGACCTGCGGCTTGGTTGTTTTTGAACTGATGGATTTTATTTTTTGACATTTTCCATGTCTGAAAGCTGTAACAGACCCTTTAAGTCTGGTTATGACCTTATAACAAACCTATTATGTCTGATTATGATTTTGTAACAGACTTATTAAGGGTTGCTTATGATTGTATGTAACAGCCAGAAAGCCATCAATTTGTAGGTGATTCCCAACACTATATAAAGGTCATTAATCCTTCATTCTGAACACACCAACAGCAAACACTTCTCTTCCTCTCCAAAAAACTTCTCTGCTCCTATTCAATTCTTTCAGAAATTCGGTGATAGTTTGAAGGCTTTTTCTAGTTCGTTGAAGCTCTTGTTCGTAGTGCAACAATTTGAGCTTGGTTGTCGTTTTATCTTGAGAGACCAAGCGACATTGAGGTCCTTGCACCGATTAGGACGCCGTAATTCATCTTAAGGACATCGTGTGATACACGGGACTCAACAAACTTCCATTGGTTGAATTCTTATTCTCAATTCGTCAAATTGTCATTTTATGGTTCTGTTCATGTTCATGCAATTTGATTAATTAGAATTAATTTTAGTTATTGTTAATATATGCCTTGAACCAGCCATCCGAAGGTACCAGCTATTCGGAGCCCACGAAGTCTGTTATCTGTTATGCTGGGTTTCAGTTGGTTGAACAGTCTCACTCGCGCATCAGTCGCTCACGCGAGCATCAGTCAACTCGCACGCGCATCAGTCGCTCGCGCGACTGTCGCTCGCGGGGTCAGTTTCAGTCACGGACGTTTAGTATATAAACGTCCTAAACCTAATTGTATTTAAAGAACACTCTGTAGGGCTTAGCGCCGTATTCCGCATTCTGTATTCTGTATTCTGGGTTCTTCCTCAATCTAATAAAACTGTTCTCCTTCTGCCGTGGACGTAGCTAACATATTGTTAGTGAACCACGTAAATATGTGTGTTCTTTCTTTCATCCGTTATAACAAACTGGTATCAGAGCTCAGGAGGGGTTCGAATTCTAGGAAGAAAGATGTCTGGGTTAAACGTGAAGATTGATAAATTCACGGGGAGAAACAGTTTCAGTTTATGGCAGATCAAGATGCGAGCCTTGTTAAAACAACAAGGGATGTGGGCACCGCTGGTGAAGAAGCCGGGGGATCCAGAAATCGCTGAGATGGCCAGTCTGGAGGAGAAGGCACACTCGTCAATTTTGTTGTGTCTTGCAGATGATATTATCACCGAGGTCGCAGAGAAGGAAACTGCGGCCGGTCTGTGGTTGAAGCTTGAGAGTCTATACATGACGAAGTCTTTAACCAACAAGTTGCTTCTAAAGCGACGTCTGTTCAGTCTGCGAATGGAAGAGGGCACGACTCTAAGAGATCACTTAGATCAGTTAAACACAATTCTATTAGAGTTGCGTAACATTGATGTTAAAGTTGATGATGAGGATGCTGCCTTAATTCTGCTGGTATCTCTACCTTTGTCGTATGAGAATTTTGTGGATTCTTTTATTGGTGGGAGAGATACTGTGACTCTGGAGGAGGTCAGATCATCTCTTCATACTAGAGAGATGCGTCATAAGGCGACCGGTACAAGTTCAGACAGTCAGCCTGCTGGGTTGGTAGCCAGCGGAATGATGGGACAGGGAAGCTCGGGGAAGAAGAAATTCAAGAAACCAGTTTCAAAGAGTTCTAAATCCAATGATGTCTGTAACTACTGTAAAGAAAAGGGACATTGGAAAAACGAATGTCCAAAGAAGAAGAAGCAGCAGCATGAGAAAGCATCAGGTACTGCTGTTGTAGCAGAAGTTGACACCAATTCTGAAGAGGATTTGGCCTTGGTTGCAGATGCACACACACATCACAGGGATGTGTGGATTTTGGATACCGGGGCGTCTTATCATATATGTCCACGTAGAGAGTGGTTTTCAACCTATGAGCAGATGGATGGAGGCAATATTTCTATGGCTGACAGTCATTCATGCAAGGTGGTTGGAATAGGCTTGATAAAAATACGGACACATGATGGTAAATTCTGTACATTTAATGATGTTAGGCATGCTCCACGCATGACGAAGAATCTGATTTCTTTGGGTCTACTAGACAGCAAAGGGTTCAGTTACAAAGGCTCATGTGGAGTTCTAAATGTCTACAAGGGTTCCAATGTGGTTCTGAAAGGTGTCAAGCGGGGTACTTTGTATTTTCTGCAAGGTTCTACGCTGTCAGGTTCTGCTGCTGTTGCATCATCGGAGTTTCACAAGGATGATATGACCAAGCTATGGCACATGAGGCTCGGTCATATGAGTGAAAGAGGGATGCAAATTCTGTCAAAGGATGATCTTCTTGGTGGCCACAAGGTCAAGGATCTTGATTTCTGTGAACATTGTATCTTTGGGAAGTTACATCGCAGAAAATTTCCTAAAGCAATTCATAGAACTAAAGGCACGCTTGATTATATCCATTCTGATTGTTGGGGTCCTTCACGTGTTGATTCTTTGGGAGGTCACAGATATTTTGTGTCTATGATTGATGACTACTCAAGAATGACTTGGGTGTTCGTGATGAAGCATAAAAGTGACGCTTTCAAGACCTTCAAGCAGTGGAAGGCATTAGTGGAAAATCAAACAGGGAAGAAGATCAAGAGGCTGCGAACTGATAATGGTCTGGAATTTTGTTCTGCTGAATTTGATGAGTTATGCAAGTCTGAAGGTATTGCAAGGCATCATACAGTCCGGAATACACCACAGCAAAATGATGTAGCAGAACGTATGAATCAGACACTTCTGGAGAGAGCTAGGTGCATGCTCTCTAATGCTGGATTAGAAAGGAGGTTCTGGGCAGAAGCGATGAGTACTGCATGTTATCTGATAAATCGTGGACCTCACACAGGTATACATCTCAAAAACACCTTATGAGATGTGGTCTGGTAAGCCCGCTGATTACTCAAATCTGAGAGTTTTTGGGTGTACTGCTTATTATCATGTAAGTGAGGGTAAGTTAGAACCAAGAGCTAAAAAGGGAGTGTTTGTAGGCTATGGGGATGGGGTTAAAGGTTTTAGAATCTGGTCTCCATCTGAAAAGAGGGTTATACTTAGTAGAAACGTAGTATTTGATGAAAATTCTATGTTTAACTCTACTGTGAAGTCTACTGTAGTATCAGAAAATTGTAGTGTTGAGAGACAGGTGGAGCAACAAGTCACTGAAGATGAGTTTGAACCACAACAGGAAGATCAACATTTACATTCAGAAACAGAACCAACGGTAGTTAATCAGCATATTCTGACTCATGAGCGACCTAGGAGAGCAAATTTTGGGAAAGCTCCCACGAGGTATGGGTTTGAGGACATGGTGGCTTATGCACTACAGGTTGCTGAAGAGGTGGACCCTCATGAGCCATCCACCTACAAGGAAGCAATTACATGTACAAAGTCAACTCAATGGCTTGCTGCAATGGGAGATGAGATGGAATCACTTCAGAGGAATCAGACTTGGGAATTGACCAAACGACCTGATCAGGGGAGAAAAATCATTACTTGTAAATGGGTTTTCAAGAAGAAAGAAGGGTTGTCATCTGCTGAGGGCATTAAGTATAAAGCTAGAATAGTTGCAAGAGGGTTCCATCAGAAAGAGGGAGTAGACTACAATGAGATTTTCTCGCCAGTGGTCAGACATACCTCTATCAGGGTGTTACTAGCCATAGTAGCACATCAGAATCTGGAGCTTGAACAACTAGATGTGAAGACAGCTTTTTTACATGGAGAGCTGGAAGAAGAGATATACATGACTCAGCCAGATGGTTTCCAAGTTCCTAGAAAAGAAGACTATGTTTGCAAGTTGAAGAAGTCCTTGTATGGACTAAAGCAGTCTCCTAGACAGTGGTACAAGAGGTTTGATAGCTATATGATAGAGATAGGCTACATCAGGAGTCCGTATGATTGTTGTGTCTACTACAACAAGGTCACAAATGGGTCTCTCATTTATCTGGTCCTGTATGTAGATGATATGTTGATAGCTGCAGAAAACAAGTCAGATATCCAGAAGTTGAAGGGTCTCCTCAGTGCAGAGTTTGAGATGAAGGATTTGGGAGCAGCTCGGAAGATTTTGGGAATGGAGATTTACAGGGATAGAAGTCAGAAGAAGCTTTTCTTATCACAGAAAGGTTACATCCAGAAAATTCTGTCCAGGTTTGGTATGTCTACATCAAAATCTATAGATACTCCAAGTGCTGCAAATATTCATCTGTCTACTGCGTTTGCACCTAAATCTGCTGAGGAGAAGGAATACATGTCTCGAGTTCCCTATGCAAGTGCAGTAGGAAGCTTGATGTATGCTATGGTTTGCACTAGGCCTGATCTTGCACATGCTGTTAGTGTTGTCAGCAGATATATGGGTGATCCCGGAAAGGAGCATTGGCAAGCTGTGAAGAGAATTTTCCGGTACCTCAAAGGTACATCTGATGTTGGTCTCATTTATGGAGGTGATACAAAATGCTTAGTAACAGGCTATTCAGATAGCGATTATGCTGGAGATGTTGACACTAGGAGATCTATGACCGGTTATGTTTTTACTCTTGGTGGCTCTGTTCTTAGTTGGAAAGCTACTTTGCAGCCTACAGTGACTTTGTCTACTACTGAAGCAGAGTATATGGCTTTGACAGCAGCTGCAAAGGAAGGAATATGGTTGAAGGGACTGGTCAACAGTCTTGGTTTGCATCATGATCAGGCTATAGTATATTGTGACAGTTTGAGTGCAATATGTTTAGCAAAGGATCAGGTTCATCATGAGAGGACTAAGCACATTGATGTCAGGTATCATTTTCTGAGAAGTGAGAGCAGAATTAAGGTGAAGAAAGTGGGTACTGCTGATAATCCCGCTGATATGTTCACCAAGCCGGTTCCGCACAGCAAGTTTCAACATTGTTTGGACTTGCTAAATGTTACAAGCTGTTAGTTGCTTTTTGGGGGCAACATCTGTTAGGTGAGTCATCTGGTACATCCGGCACTACTGTGGTGCATCTGGTACATCTGTGTAACATCTGAGGCAGAGGAGTTATTTGTACATCTGGCACTATTGTGGTGCATCTGGTACATCTGTTATTTGTGAGAGGATTCAAGTCAAGGTGGAGATTTGTTAATATATGCCTTGAACCAGTCATCCGAAGGTACCAGCTATTCGGGGCCCACGAAGTCTGTTATCTGTTATGCTGGGTTTCAGTTGGTTGAACAGTCTCACTCGCGCATCAGTCGCTCGCGCGAGCATCAGTCAACTCGCGCGCGCATCAGTCGCTCGCGCGACTGTCGCTCGCGGGGACAGTTTCAGTCGCGGACGTTTAGTATATAAACGTCCTAAACCTAATTGTATTTAAAGAACACTCTGTAGGGCTTAGCGCCGTATTCCGCATTCTGTATTCTGGGTTCTTCCTCAATCTAATAAAACTGTTCTCCTTCTGCCGTAGACGTAGCTAACATATTGTTAGTGAACCACGTAAATCTGTGTGTTCTTTCTTTCATCCGTTATAACAGTTATTTCATTTTGTTAGTATATAAACAATATAATCACCACTTTTTCCTAACATGGCTTCGGTAGACTAGTTCGTTATGAGGAAATATTTCGATCTTTTGTCCTGGGATCACTCAAGGTTACCAGAAACAATTAGCATTTAGTTTTACAGGCCGGAGGCATCCATAATCTACACTTTCTATGAACTCATTCCAGGCAACTTGCAACTTTCCAAAAGATCTATGTACCACATCACCACCAGTGCAATGTCTTTCCTTTGATGGCTCTACCTAATTTTTCCAGTTCTCCAAAAGCTCAGGAAGATGGACATTGGTCCTCTTGCTGATCTCAAGCTTCCACTACTACACAAAACCCATTCTGGGACAAACTCTTTTTATCTCCAAAAACTGAGATTTCATCCCCTAGAAAAAGTAGAGATGGAACGATTTTGTGACTAAAGTTGTCTCCTAAAGCTCGTCCCAAATTATTTTAGGAGACGAATGATAATTTTCGTCTCCTAACATATTTAACCATGAAATAAAATTGTCTCCATGTTTAATGAAATTTCGTCCCTAATCTCGCTCGTGGTGGCCGGAATACTTAAACGTTCTAGCAATGAGGGACAAAACTCTTTCCGTACCTTATATTTTCAAATTCTTAGATAATTCCCAAAATTGTGATGTTTCAAATAATTAATTCAGATACAAATAAGCAAAGGCAATCCCCAATTTTATTATTAAGATGATAGAGTAATAAGATAGTATATGATTTAGGATACGATTGTCCAGAGCACAACACATTAGCAACTGTATACAATGCTAAATGCTTATCTGAAACGCATATAAAGTTAAGTGTACAATATTGCATTTGAAAAACTTAAGTAGCATAACCGGAGTTATTAGCAATGAAAGGCCCACTTCTGCTCTCTAGAGATGGTCATATCCAGCTTAGCCTTCCATCTACCATGCCTACCTAGCCTCCTGAACATAGTTTGATTGCAAGGGTCAGAATTTCATGTATACAAGTATAGAGCTGTAACATATCAATGAATGATCTTAGAAAAGTTAACCTTAGAGAAGTTCTCAATGAATGCATCCTTGTCATTCTAAACAGCATACAAAACCGGTTGCAGTACCTTAATGAATTGCATGTGTCATAAACAGTTGGTAAAGTTCACTACGCTCAAAGTCATGTACATTTGTGTATAACAAAAAGCAAAAGAATTATCAGAAGTATATTACCTCTAGTACTTTTCCATCACTAAATCATTTGAGAAATTCAGAAGATGAGGTGCATACCATTTTCCTAATATATCATTCTGTAATCATTCATCAGTTTCATACAATTATATAAGCACAGTTTCACTAGTGTAGTATATTATAAAAGGTTTCATAAAGTCATTACCACCACAAGACAGAATCATATATAAATATTTTGAAATCACTCATATTAGGGTGATACTAAACTTCAGTTGTAACTCTGAGAAAAGTTCCCACACTTTGATATCTCAGGCTTCTATTATTTATATTGTCTAATCAAACCGAAATGATATTTAGACAATCGCCAATTCAACCACAATAACAGTTCATTCAATTCAACCAGAATTCTTCTTGTTCTTCTTGTCCTTGCCATAAGAAGACCCGACTAGACTCTGGATTATAGCACTCCTCGCAGAGTCTGTAGCAGGCCTCATCCCATTCTTCTCAAGAAACTTCTCAATATCGACCATATTGCTAGGCAGTTCTATTTTCCTGAAGCACATTTTAAGGTCATCATCAACCTTGATGCGGGGCAACTGAGGTTCATTTGGATATGCTATATCCTCTTGTGCATTGAAGCTTGAAAGAAGCCAGATGTCACCAGCAGCTTTTAGAGCCTACATAGTATTACTTATTTAGAACATCATGGCAAAAGTATTCCTGAAATCATCCAAGTTTAGCAGTATTGCTTGGAAAAATATGATGTATTCTTTCCCAAAGCATAAATAATAGAAGATGCATTATTGATAATGATACCTGCAAATCTTCCATTACACTGGGGTATGCATCCTTGAGATCAATCACAGGTATGGGAAACTTCTGTACTATGGACAGTAGTTGGCTTCTGTCATTCACAACATGCTTGGACTATAGATAAAAGTACAAGCGAATTCTGTTATCTTCATATAGAATAAAAAGGTAACAATATTTGCAGGCCCGGATATGAGATTTTCAGACATGAGTCGAATTTTTAAAAATTGGCCCTTAAACTATAGTATTCATTCAAATTTATTTTCTCTTTAAAAAAAATCATGAACTAAAGCTATAAACTCAAAATCTAACGACATAAAAATTAGAATTTTTTTATACATACTTACACTACTCATTTTTCTAAAATAGTAACTAATGATTGTAATATAATGCTTGTTTTTTACTAAACTAATATGATCACACAATGAGAAAAGAAAATTTTGAGCCCTTAAAGGTTCGGGGGCCTGAGTTCATCGACTCTACTCAGATACGGATCTGAGTACTTCAAATACAGTGAATAAACTTACCTTATATAAGAAGCATTTTCCATCATAGTGAATTTTCAGGTTATCTGTCAAACACTTAAAGAAAGTTTGTTTGTGGTTCACATCAACATAACAATTTTCATACATTCACGCGTGAAAGCCTGCCTTGTCTGCAACATAGTGTAAACAAAAATGGTGGTTAGTCATTCTCATGTTCCAAGAAAAACTAGCATATCTCGGTTGAACTAAGAAAGGACAAAGGAAAAGGATCATTTTGCTTGTGGTTCACATCAACATAACAATTTTCATATATTCCATCAGGCATGAAAGCCTGCCTCGTCTGCAACATAGTGTAAACAAAAATGGTGATTAGTCATTCTCATGATCCAAGAAAAACTAGCATATCTCGGTTGAACTAAGTGTTGAGATATATCTCTCATATCGGGAATATGAGACTTTGTTTGTGGGTTTATAAGAGTTTGGACTACTCTCTTCATTGCTAATTAGTTTTGAAGTTGAACCCAGACTTTATCATAGTATCAGAATGGGTTATCCACGTCCACGTATGAAGCTCAAAGACTACACAAACTCCACGTCAACCCAAAATGTTGTCCACGTGTCAGGCTTGAAAATTCGCCACACGTGCGGGGGCGTGTTGAGATATCAATCACACATCAGGAAAAATGGGACCTTGCTCTTGTGATTTATAAAGGTTTGGGCTACTCTCTCGATTATCAATTGGTTTTAGAGTTGAACCTCAGACTATTTTATCATGGTATCAGAGCAGGTTATCTACGTACACGTATGAAGCTCAAAGACCACAAGAACTTCACGACTACCCAAATTGTTATCCACGTGTTAGGCTTAAAGATTCGTCACACGTGCGGGGGCGTGCTGAGATATATATGTCATATCGAGAATATGAGACATTGTCTGTGGGTTTATAGGGGTTGGGGCTACTCTCTCAATTGTTAATTGATTTTGGAGTTAAACCCAAATTACTTTATCACTAAAAAGACAAAGGAAAAGGATCATGAAAAAGAATGCAGAATAATTGGTGTAAAAGGAAAATAACATTTATATACCAGCTAGCTAGCATTCCGAGACCAGAATGTACCAATTATAACAGCTTTAGGGAAATTCTAATTACGCCAACTAAATAAATTATGTTTTATAAGAGTTAATATTTCACCCAAAATTCTTTCATCGAAACAAATGGAAAAACAAAAAGCACTTCTGCCGCCCTCCACGACCAGATTGAGAAATTGTGTTATTGGCATCTAATATCAGAATTAAGCAAGCACTATGATCATCTGGCTGGATTTGAAGAGTATAACAGAGTTCTAAAACTTCACAAACTGGAAGCAGAAAATCGATGTATATTCAACTGAAACTTGGCTGTAAATATAGCCTACAATTGTAACTGAAATCCTAAAGACTAGCTCACGATCAAAACCAAAAGCCGGCTTTGAAGAGACTTATTCAAAATCACAAACTGACTTGCTAAACAAGCTGCATTGTTCTAGGACACTAATAACTGCAGCAACTACTGATTCAAACAGACTTGGTAAACAGTCTGCATAATTCTCTGACATTCATAACCTCTTCATACTCTCCCTTAAACTGAACATGATGCAACTTGTTCAGATTACCTCGCTGACTTCACACATTCCCATCATGCCTTTGAGTTTGATGCTAGGACTTCGGAGTTGATGTTGCCTTATTGTTAGAGGCATTGCTGTTACGGGTTGACTGGCACTGCTCTTGCTGCTTCATGAATCTATCTGATCCTTCTTCTAGTCCCATTTGCAAATTTCCCACTGAGAAATTCAGCATCAATGTCAAAGACCTGACTTGAAACTTCAAAGAAGCACTACAGAGTTCAATCCAAACAAGAAACTTCACAACTAATATAAATCATTAAAAGTGGGTTTTCATCAGTATATCAGATAAGCATGCTTTTACAAATTCAACCCACATTCCCAAATTGACAAATTCCAAACGAGCCTGCATGTAGAAATGTTTATGATTTGCATAAAGTCACTCTGATCATTATCCCAGGGAGTTTTATCATCTTCATAATAAATCCAATAAATAGTACAAGAAGTTACCATGAAGCCCTGTTCATCAAAATTCAAACCCCCGTCGCATCACCTATCCTAGGTCAAGTTCATGGAAGAATCAAGTGAATATTTGAACCGAAAAGAACCAATTGCAATGCCTGTTAATTTCGATCACAACCAATCAAACCCAGTTAACAAATTTAACCCAAAACCCTAAGATTAAAGTTACCAGCACGAAGATAGGCAGTGATTTCAAACCCTAACCTGGCGAGAAACAAGTTGCGATTGGAGAACAAGGTTTTGGAATTCTTGAAGGGATTCGAAGAAGATGAATGTGAATTGTATTTTTGTGCCGTAGAAGGCTTTCCCTCTTCCTAAAGAGCGGTTAATGTGGGCTTTCAAATTACGGCTTTCTAAAATTGAGTCCACTATAATCTTACCGTGCAGTTCCTTTTTAAAAAAGGAAGACGAAAGAAAAATAAGGGCAATTTTAATGTTGTGGGGTCAGTCTTCTTTTTGAATATGTGACTGTTATTATCTTCTAATCAAAATACTTAAATATTTAATTTTTTATGTTTATTTTAGTTTTTTACCATTTTATCCATGCCACGTCATTTTCTTATTAAAACAAAAGGTGTTTAATGTAATTCTCTTATGGTAGTTCCATAAAGCAAATTGCCTGTAAATTATTCAATAACTTAGATTTTGTCTTCTTATTATAACTTTAACCCAACAATAAAAGAGGGAAAGTGGATTACAATTCCAGAATATAGATTTTATTCCTCTTGTTCATTAATAACAGAAAATTTTTAATGTTGTGGGGGCAGTTCCTTTATTAATGTTTTTAATAAAGGGCAATTGTCAAAGAAAGGTGAAAAGCTTGTTTATATAAAGCTTGCTGTGATTATTTTTCTATGGCATGTGACATAATTTTTTCAGACCTCTATAGAGGCATTAAACATTAAAAATTCTCAATACATTAAATAATATTCTATGAGAACGTAAAAGGTCGGCAGTTTAAAAGACAAAAGACAGTAAATGACAGTCTAATAAACAATGAATGACAGTAATAAAAGATTTGAAATTTGAAATACATACGTCCCTAGAATCCCTAGACGGTAAATGACAATTGTTGCCGTACTTGCTCCAGTAGTCCTCCGGGACCTCGGCGGCGAAATTCTGGTCGTGTTTGTTGTGGATGGGAGGAGGGAGGCGGTCATGGCTTCCTGCATTTGGAAAGAGAAGGCGATAACAAGGTAAGAGTCTAGGGTTTTGTCGAGCAGGAACATGTTGGGTAGCAGAAATCCCAGATTGGTATGAAATTCCGCTGTAGAAGAGCACCTTGAGTGAGTAATATAAAAGTCTTCAGGACGGACTGTTTATGCATGCTCAAATATTACTTTTGTTGGCTGATAGACTTGTCTGTTGTTCTGCTGTTTTTCTAGTGTTCTTTCACTGGTTGCTTTGGCTGCTTGCTAGGTTGTTAACTTGTTATATAATGGAAAAGATGACAATTAATTCAAAAAGATGGAAAGGATTAGTCATTCTCGATCAACCTAATCTTACACTAGTTGGTACTTCTGATCTCTGTTTTCAAAGGCGTTTTGGGGCGGTGGTGGGGCGCGTCTTAGGGCAGAGCGAGGGCTTTCGCCGGGACGCTGCTGGAAAGACGAGCGCCAAAGCGACGAAGCGCTGCAGAAACGAGGCGGGGCGCTTTTCCTTTCAATTTTCTCCAGGTGTTCCTGCAAAGCTCGAATTTCTTCTGATTCATGAAGACCATAAGGAATTCAGTATTTCCTTTCTTTGGAATATGTGTCTCTATTTGCAGCTACTTTTTTTGGCTTCAAGTGTAACAGAAGTCTTGGCATATCATATTACTCATCAGATGGAGCACAAAAATGTTTTGCGTGCCTTGTTATATGAAGAGGGATTCAATATTGATTTCTTTGAGAAACCAGAAGATATGGCACTTGAAGTTTTGATAGAATCTTTGCAGACTCATGATGATTGTGTGGCTGTTTTGGAGGGTCTTGTGGATAACGGCAGTGATAGTGAGCTTGATGGTGTTACAAGGGATTCATGGATTTTGAAGCCAAAACTTGCTTCTGTCACTTGGGATTGGAGTAAGGTTGTTAAATTCATAGTTGTGTTGTGCAAAGATGCTGAAGGTTTGAGTTTGACAACAAGTGCAATAGAGTCATTGTATTTGTATGGGCAAACACCAACATTTATGATCAGTTGTGAGTATAGGCTAGCTTGCAGGTGCTTGTTTCAGGTAGCACAATCTGTTCCGTTTACAACAGCTTTCAAGGGTCTTGAAGAGGCTACAACAGCAGCAGCAAAGACTGCTAAAGTGAATGATATTGCTACTGTGCGTGCTGGGACAATACCTTGCAAAGTTACGGACTCATTTTTCTAGCAAAGTGACTTATACTTGACTATTAATTCTATATGCTTACAAAAGAAGAGGAACTGTCCTTGAACAAACTGAAGTCATAAATTGAACCCTCTCCCACTAGTGCTCCACCTCCTTTGTTCTAATAGCCAACATTTACAAAAATTTCTTGGTTTTTTTTCATCCAATTATGCACTAGTTATCCCTTTAGAATCTGTTATTTACCTTCTTGTTGTCCATATCAACTTCTTACATTTTTAGCTGCTAAATGATTGATTAGGATACAAAACTACAAAATCACAACACCTTTGGTGAAATCTATATTTCCCACACCATATCCTGGAGTTGAAGTTTCTTTCCTTTAATAAATCAGGTCAGCGTCTCGGCATTCAAAAGCTGCCGCTAATGCCTTTGGAAGAGGTGACCATTATTCTGCTCGGCAATACTCGATTAAGGCTAGAGAGGAATGGTTAGCTACTGAAGGTCTTAATAAAAATGCAGCTAAGGAAATCTCTTAAGTATCAGGAATAGCAAAAATGATGTTTGGAAATTAGATTTGCATTGTCTTCATGCATCAGAAGCAATTCATGCTTTTACAGGAACACCTGAAGAAAATTGAAAGGAAAATGCTTCTCCTCCTCCGAAGGAAATTGAAGGAATTCATTATATAAGGAAATACATTACATATTATATGTAATGTATTTATTTAATATTTGTTAGAAAGGCGGTCGCCCTATCGCCTTAAGGCTTTCGCCTCGCGGGGCTTTCACAATTCGCCTTCGCTTTCGCCTTTGAAAACATTGCTTCTGATCACCGGTTTATAATGTTATGCTCATCCCAGATTGGGCATTTACACGGTCGTTTCTTGAGCTTCCATTCAGCTCCACAAGTATAGCAGAACTCATATTTACATCTACATGAGACGGTGCATGGGACAAACCAGAATAATCAGTAATTTGGTATAACGGTGAAACTGGAAGCAGGCAGCATTGAAGAACGAAGAAATAAACACATACCATTTTCTTTTCTTGCATTAAAGTTGAAAGAAGAAAAAATGTGGTGCAGCAATCAATAGGCAATATACATCATTACTAAAATCAAGAAGCAAAATTTATTTATTTCTATGCAAAAAAGCACAGAAGTTCTACAAAGGGTAAATGCAAGATTATTTATCATCAGGTCTGACAAAAGCAAAATTCAGTATTTTATTATGAAGTCATGCAGTGATGGATGCTTTGTTGGTTAGATAGTGAGGCTGTATTCATACTTAAGAACTCAATAACTTTTATGCTATGATCATAAGCTATATCCACTCTTACACTCAAGTTGCTATCTAGCTAGCTAGATCATCTTCCTTTCACTCAGTATATATCTCATTTATGCTTCCACATACGATTTATTCCGCACTAACATGTACCAGTTTTAAGGTTTCACTTAAGATGACAAAAAAGTTAATAACATAAAGGTAACCAAATAGGAGAGAAAGGGAGGTTATAGTAAAGCACCTGCAAGTCATGTGGTAACAACCTGCTGCAAGTTCAACCATACTGTTGCACTTGACACACTGGCGCCAGCGTTTATTTTTAGCCAAATTCTTCAGCAATTGCTCTTCTTTAGGTGGATGGGGATGTGACATTTTGTACTCACCACAGCTCAATTTGAAATGCCAAGGAACCATGCAATTGATACAAAAATAGAAGTGACATTTCATGCATTTCCTGGCTCCAGATTGTTCAGCAACAGAATAAGATGTTTTGGTATATTTCAAGACCTCTCCTTTAGACATCACTTCAGAACACTTGGGATATGGGCAATAGACCCTCTCAGTAACAGGAATGGAAGACTCTTTGATTTGTTGGTCCATTATCTTAACCAGCTTAGGTGCCAGGAAGTGATCATAACTGTCGATATTCACTTCAGCCGTACAACCTTCATGTGGACAATGTGCCACTGTTCCACTGAGCAACTTTACTTCCACATGTTGTTTCATACAAGAAATACAATACCTGTGGAAACAGCCATCAAGTGAAAACATTCGCGCAGCATCAGTTTCTTCGAAACAAATCCCACAAGTCTCTTTCAAACTCTTGCCATTGCTCGTATCTGCATGCCAGGTGATCTGAGAAACTACTGCATCTCTTGCAAATCTAAAAGCAAACTTAATGTCACTACGTGCCACAATTGAAGGGCGGCAAGATTCAAAGTTCCTCTGTAGAGCAGAAACTTGGTTGACTAATGTTGCAATCTTGCTGTTTCCAGGAATCACACTTTTTGTAACCTGTAATTATTAAATGTTGCTCTATATCAGTGGCATCAAAAGAAATTTGTTAAGCTGAGCTTGTTCTATGCTTGCATTGTTTTTGAACATGAAGATGAATACAAATTCACAATATATTAGTCAACAAGGGCAAAACTATACCATTAATACCAAAGAATAAAACCAGAGTATATAGCAAAACTTGAGTTTGGCTCGGAATGGGGAATGAAAATGTGAATATATACCAATTATCAGCTCTGTGACACAATTGATCAATGCAAACTCAGCAAGCGTGTAAATAGAAACTTGAAAGGTGGGGATGGGTTTGTTAAGAAAAATCATATACTTCTATATTTCAAGTGGCTTCTACAGATAAGTTGCTTGAAACGGTTACCATCAAATGTACGTATAATCATAAAATATCTACTTATCAAAGCTCGGGATGGGTATATGAAACTACTTCTGCTATGTCCAGTTTAATTCATTTGTCACACTAGTCATAACTTCTTAATCATGTCATCCTGGATCAAACTTTCAAACTTAGTGTTTATCCTATCAAATCCACATGTACTGTTGTGATCAACTTCCAGATCCTACCCAGAACCAATGAATATCCACCCATATCATGAAAGAAATTAAACTAATTTAGCTAGAAAATGACAATAAAATTGAAAAATAACAATTAATTCAATAAGAATAGAATTAAAATAAAAAACTAGAATGATAAAAGCAAGGGTAAATAGCAAAACTAACATAGCTGTAGACCACAGTGTCATCACACAAAAACTCAACAGCTTTCAAGTCCAAAGTGATAGTTCTGTTAAGCCCTTCAACAAGAGCCTCAATCTCCGCAACCTCATTGCTCACAGTCTCACCGTCAACCACCGCCACCAGTTTCTTCCTGGCCTCGAAGATCAAATTGTCTCTAGGGTCACAGATGGCAACCCCAATCCCACCCACCACCACCTTCACATCCTTGACCATCTCCTCACTCACCACCCCCTTGCAATACAATCTCACGCACTCCCTCACCACCACCGGAGCTTTCGACGACGACGAGCCATCACGGTACGGCCTCTCGTAGTAAGCTCCCTCCTTTCTCCAAGACTGCTCCGGCAAGTTGAGCACGTCGCTGGCGAACTTCTGGTCGTGGATACGGCAGTCGAGATCCATCTTGACTTTCCTCATCTCCAAAACGCTGCGTTCGTGGTCGGAGTACTCCTGAGGAAATCTCTCCACGTCCTCCAGCATGAGGCTGGTGGCGAGGTCGAGGAGGTCGTCCTTTGGCTCGTAGGGAGGCGAAGGAGGAGGAGACTGCCAAGTACTGGAGGAGGGCTTGAGAGCCAGAGAGGCAGTTAGGGCTTCTTGCATTTGAAGGTTGTAGGCCATGTCTAGGTCGCAGTCTAGGGTTTTGGCCAGCAGGAGCTCTCTACGCTGCTCGGAGAGAATGGCTTGGAGGTCGTGTTCGTCTGTATACTCATCCATGATTTGTGTTTCCCAGAGAGAGAGAGAAGAGTGTATATGAGTTATTCTTCCAGTTTCTCGGGAAGATGGAGAGGGAACATAGCTTATCAGAAAAAAAAAAAAAAAAAAAAAGGCAAAGGTGAGAGATGGTCTTGGGAAAAAGAGACTCCACCGGATTTCGGCACGTTTCTGGTTAACTAGCACGATCTCCAACACTGCAACCATACTGGTTACATTCCAGTTCTACTCAGAACTAGAAACTGACTAGTTAGTTACTTTACCAACGAGGGTAAACTCTAAATGTTGATGAGTTTTTACCTTCACTACCAGGATAAGCACTTTAGCCGACGAAATTTTTTCATCCGTCTGTTCACAATTTTCGTCGGCTATAACCTTAGCCGACGACACGTCGTCGGCTATAATTCGTCGGCTATGCTTATAGCCGACGAAATAAAGTCTGTCGTCGGCTATACTCCAAACCTTAGCCGACGAAATAATATAAAAAATTCGTCGGCTATAGTCCAAACCTTAGCCGACGAAATAATATAAAAAATTCGTCGGCTATAATCC
The DNA here is from genome assembly GCA_951800085.1 of Comarum palustre. Lineage (NCBI taxonomy): Eukaryota > Viridiplantae > Streptophyta > Magnoliopsida > Rosales > Rosaceae > Comarum > Comarum palustre. Next base: position 6,945,518 of record OX637582.1, on the reverse strand, counting down.
AACACTTAGCCGACGAAATAATATTAAAAATTCGTCGGCTATAATCTAACACTTAGCCGACGAAATAATATTAAAAATTCGTCGGCTATAATCCAACACTTAGCCGACGAAATAATATTAATATTTCGTCGGCTAAAGTTTTAAAAATTAAAAATTAAATATAGAATAGCCGACGAAATATGGTAAATTTTGTCGGCTATAGTACTTTTTATACTAGAAACCCAAACAAAATTTATACATTACCATCCAAGCAAGCTGCAAATTACAGAAACAATTTCATAACCAACAACAACACACCATCTAAAGTAACATAAACATTCTGCATTAAATTTTCAATTCATAAATTGGTCATAAACCTAAAAAGTAAATTAATATTTGTTCATAAACCTAAAAAACTAAATAAATAATTGTTCATAAACTTAAAAAACTAAATGAAATCGATATCGTCTAAATCAATATCTGCTCCAGGATGAGGTTGTTGGGGAGGTTGGGGAGGTTGCGGCGGCTGAGGTAAGACAATAGGCGGGGGCATGGGCGGAAGCGGAAGTCCCTGCTGCTGTGCAGCTATAAAATCTTGCATGTCCTGGTACATGTGCTGCTGCTGTGTCTGCTGGGCGGCATAGACTGCTACATTGTACTCCTGTAGAGCGGCAGTATATGCTGCTTGGGCGGCCTCTCTCGCGGCAGTATATGCTGCTTGGGCGGCCTCTCTCGGCAGTATATGCTGCTTGGGCGGCTTGTTGTTCCCGTAACATCTGAACTTCCGCCTCAAGCTGAGTCGTTCTGCTGCTGGTCGAGGCTCCTTTTTTCTGAAACCCAGGAGTGGTTTTCAGTACCCCCTCGCCCTTCTTTCCCAGGCCCCGACAGTAGAAGTTATTTCCTCGCGGTGGGAAGGCTGTGCCCATGATCCTGGCCCCAACGCTGAGATCTGAACTGTCGATCCGGGACATGACTTCGGACATGTCTTCCTCTTGCGTGTCAGGCCATGTCTCCCTAACTATAGCAGCCATCACCTCGTCATTAGCCTGCCTCACCCTCGCCTAATTTGATAGGAAAAAAAATTAATTAACATTTTAAAATATATATATATACATATAATTTACTAAATTTTAAAACATAAAACGACTTACAATATCCTCCTGGGAGTCAGGATATGCCTTCTCGTACGTATAGACGTACTGGTTGACCTCTGGATGTTCCCTGGCCGCCTCCTCCATCAACGATGCGAACGGTCTAGAACCGGCATGATGGTTCCTCATGTTGCGTTGCCGGTTTTGAGCGTTCACCCGGGAAACGGCCTACAAAGGAATCAAATTAGTAAAATATTTTAAAACTTATTAAATATAATTCAATATAATAAATAATTATTTTTAATTACCTGTTTATGTGGGTTGTTGAATTCCGATATCAGAAGCCAACGCCACTCGTACTCCCTGAACTGGAACTCAAGGGGGGTGCCGGAACGTTCGTTCCCATGTGTAGTCCAGTGGGTCCGTAACTCGTTCTTCCACTCCTTGTACCTGTAATACGCAAAAAAAATATAAATATTATAAATTATACATAGTTTTTTTTTGTCCTTAACTTTGCAACGTACCTTCCCCCGTGCACAACGTCCGCCCAGGTGTTCCTCAGGTACTCGGGAACGTCAAACCACACCTGCATTCAAACATTTATTAGTTTAGACGTTCATAAATCTACAATGTAATAAATAATGTTAAATATGAATTTTGTTATACTTACCGACATGGCGTTGTGGACCATGTCCTTAACCTCCTGTGGGACCTCGCCCCAGTCTGACCACAACATAGGGACTCTATCCCTAATAAGCGCTCCCACGCGGCCAGAGTACATCCTCGTCTTGCCGCCCGATACTACGTTCCCATCCTCGTCAGTATCAATGACGATCCTTCCCGATGTACTCACTGTCTTCTCGAGAGCTTTCCCCGTGACCGGACCTCTCTTCTTCCTTGTCGGCTTGGCTGCGACGATGCCTATCATAAATTGATGATTAGTAAATTAATTTTATTATAACATTATAACATAACAAATTACTTATATAATCATTACCTGAGGGCGTTGGGGCGGATGCGACGGACTCCGACTCTGTCGCCGACGATGATATCCTCGCAGAAATTAACTCTGTAGCAAACGGCACGAACAGATACACCGCTGATGGGGTCACCTGGGGGGGTAGTGGATAAATCGGCGCCCCTGAGTCATCGACTGCAGGTATTGCCGGTATGAAGCGCGGAAGGAATAGAAGAGGCGGCGGCATCTGTACCCCGGAAGACCCACCCTCCGATGCACTAGGGCCCGGTGCCGGTGCCCTACGTATCTCAGGCATACGTGGTGCAGACACCTCTGCCTGAGTCGGAGGCCATAGCTGCCTCGAGGAGTGAGGGCCGCTGGGCTGCCTGGAGGAGCGCGGTACGCTAGGCTGCCTGGAGGAGCGAGGGGCGTCCTGCTGGCCGGAGGAGCGAGGGGCGCTAGGCTGCCTGAAGGAGCGAGGGGCGTCCGGCTGGCCGGAGGAGCGAGGGGCGCTAGGCGGCCTGGAGGCGGGAGGGCCATCTGGCTGCCTGGAGGAATGTGTCGGCTCCAGAAGAGACGCCCGTCGGGCCGTCATTGGCCCCTGAAACGAACCTCGAGGGTTGCTAGACGTTCCCTCTGACGATTCACCCCGGCCCTTCGAACTCTTGGATCTGCTGAATAATCCTTTCATCCTAAATAAAATAATTAATATTTTGTTAAATGTATAAAATTATAAAAAATGAACAATATACCAAAAAAAAATGAACAATATACCAAATAAAATAAAAATGAACAATATACCAAATAATATTGTAATATACCCAAATATACTAAATACACCCAAATACACCCAAATACACTCAAATTCAGTAAATACACCCAAATACACCCAAATACATCCAAATATACTAAATACACTCAAATACATCCAAATACACCCAAATTCAGTAAATACACCCAAATACACCCAAATATATTAAATATACTAAATACACCCAAATACATCCAAATATACTAAATACACCCAAATACATCCAAATACACCCAAATACACCCAAATATATTAAATATACTAAATACACCCAAATACATCCAAATACATTAAATATACTAAATACACCCAAATACATCCAAATACACCCAAATTCAGTAAATACACCAAAATACATCCAAATACACCCAAATACATCCAAATACACCCAAATACACCCAAATACACCCAAATTCACCCAAATACACCCAAATACAACCAAATATACACCCAAATTCAGTAAATACACCCAATATAATTCAACATTATCACAACATAATACAATTAAACATTATCACAATATAATTCAACACAATTCAATATAATGCAATATATTGAAAAAACAACCCAAATTTGTTCTATAATACAATATAAACATGAAATTGCATACCTAATTGGTTTGGGAGATGAGGGAGGCGGAGTGGAGGCCGGAAACCGTCGAAAATGGCGAAAGAAAATCGAGAGGAGAGGGAGAAATTCGCCGGCGGAGTGGAGAAAGTGGAGAAGTGGGGTTCTGTCTCGCTGGGTTCAAATATATAGTAAGAACTATAGCCGACGAAATAAAAAATTCGTCGGCTATAGTCCCACTTTAGCCGACGACAAAACCCTAATTTCGTCGGCTAAAGTCCAACTATAGCCGACGAAATTTTTTTAGTAATTTCGTCGGCTAAAGTATATTTTATTCATATTTAGTAAGTTCATGCACAATTTATTTGTTTTATCTTGTGAAACGAAAAACCGACCGTCAGATATCATCATTATGTTGAAACATGTGTGAGGGTAAAATTTCAGCATCATCGGACACACGGTCGCGCTCGATCCGCACGGTCAATCCCGTTGGTCAAACCCCTAAACACAAACAAACGGTGATTTGGCCACCTAAATTACGTATTCTGTCCGGACCGTCAACTACAAATTGTTTCATATCGAGGAGACGCAACTAGCGGTATAAAATTTATAAGAAAAATAACCGTCGGAGATAGGGCGTCCTCTATGGCGAACGAATAGAAAAAATGCAATGACCGCAAGTATTGGCACCGAAACTTATCGGAATTACGTGAAATTTCAACCGTAGACATATTTCATCGTTCCGGTCATATCTTATCTCACGATTTTTTTTTGTTTGAAGCATGTACGTATAGTTTGTTTTTAAAACGGAACATTTACTTAACACTTAGTCAATTAGTTATACAACATTAGTAGGCATACTTTGATTGTGACAATCCGTCTTGTGAAACGAAAAACCAACCATCAGATATCATCATTATGTTGAAACATGTGTGAGGGTAAAATTTCAGCATCATCGGACACACGGTCGCGCTCGATCCGCACGGTCAATCCCGTTGGTCAAACCCCTAAACACAAACAAACGGTGATTTGGCCACCTAAATTACGTATTCTGTCCGGACCGTCAACTACAAATTGTTTCATATCGAGGAGACGCAACTAGCGGTATAAATTATTATTTTATTCATTTACCTTTAGCCGACGAAATATTAGGGTATTCGTCGTCTAAGATACTTTTAGCCGACGAAATATGATGGATTTCGTCGGCTAAAAGTATCTTAGCCGACGAAACATGTTATATTTCGTCGGCTAAAACTGTCAAATAGATAAAAAAAACAGTTGGTTTAACCGTACCCTTAACAATTTCCTGCATATATAACCAACATTAAGATACATTATGAATTGTAGAGCTTGTACCATATAAAACACATCAAATTGTAGTACAAATTCAAATAACTAAGAAGGCTCGTAATCAGAATCATCCGATGAGTCTTCTTCGGTGTCAGAATTAATTTCCGGTAATCTATGCATTTCTACATCACAAGAGTCGTCGTCTGTGTCTTGATTTGGATCCACATCAATAAGGCGAGCGTCTGAATCACGAATTCGAACCGAACGACCCGGTTTAAAATTATTAAGGCGAATTGTAGAGGAGTCAGGAATATCTATTGCACTGTGTTCTTGAAACGCAACATTTTCTTCCTCGTCTTCTCCAAGTGTAGCCGCCCGGTAAATGTTTCGAGGGTGCACAAGATTGACTACTTTCCACGCGTCACCCTTAATAAAGTCATCAAGATAAAACACTTGTTTCACCGATGTCGCAAAAACAAACGGGTCATCTTCGTAACAGCTTGTGCCAGTGTTCACCGATAAAATCCCGTACTGATCAATCTTCATGCTCTGCGAGCTTCTAGTATCAAACCATCTACACTTGAACAGGTGCACGGTCATGCCTTGCCCATAAACGAGTTCCACCACTGAATCAAGAACACCATAATAATCAACTCCATTCCGGCCACCATGCGCCATAACCCCAGAATTCTGTGTTCTTCGTCTGTTGTCTCTCATTTCACATATAAATTGCACGCCATTTACCTTGCACATCTGGTAAACTCTTGACATTATCGGCTTCATAGCTAGAAGTCTTAGTTCGTGAGACCAATTTGGGTGACCATCAAATTGAATATGGTTCATCTGCAGCCAAAGATTCAATGTATTATAAATATGAATAATTATGCAATCAAGGAGACTTGCAACATACAAAATTAAAGAATTACATACCCAATCGCCAAAATAGTTCGCGAACTCCTTGTTGTGGTAGTCGAGATCACCTTGAATGTCTGGACAGTGTAGATGGATGTCTTTCCAGTATTCAACTTCTTGACAGTTAATCAATACCCACCAATGGGCTATGACGAGCTCATGGGGTTGCAACCTGTAGGACTCTGGTAAAACTCCATAAACTTCAACATCATTTGAGACTATGGAAAGGTTAAACTTCGGTTCATCAACCGGTATGGTTTGTGGAGTTTCCTTCAATGCTCCTAGATACAACTTCATGTAGGTGACGCACTCGTGCGCAATATATGCTTCTGCTATACATCCTTCAGGCGCGGATTTGTTAGCCACATAAGCTTTGTAGTCTCCAAGTTGTCTGTAAATAAATAAATTTGTTGTCATATGTTACGATTATACAATGAACATGTACAATAAAAACATTAGGTGTAAAAAACATACCTTTCCATAGGATACATCCAAGTATAGTGTACTGGACCGGTAAACAACAATTGCTCGGGAAGATGGATCATCAGGTGCAGCATGATGTCAAAAAAATTTGGAGGAAATATTCTATCAAATTTACACATGATATAAATAATGTCCTGTTGCATTTCCCGGAGATCAGATTTTGTCACTTCCCTTGTGCATAACTTCTGGAAGAATCTTGACAACGCTACTACCGGCTCCACCATCTGACGGGGAAGGAAGGGTCGAATGAAAATAGGGAAGAGACGTTGTAGCAGAATATGACAGTCATGACTCTTTAACCCGTACATTTTATTGTCCCGAATGTTTACACACCGGGCTATATTTCCTGCGTAGCCTGAAGGATACTTCACAGAACTCAACCACCTGAAAATTACGTTCTTCTGTTCAGGCTTCACGGTGTACGGAGCTTGAGGCATTTTTTTCTTCCCTTCTTTCAACCACAAATGTCTTCGTATCTCCATTTTTTTAAGATCAATGCGTGCCTTCGGACCGTCTTTCGTCTTTCCCTCCAAGTTCAGCACGGTTCCCACCACACTGTCACACACATTCTTTTCTATGTGCATCACATCTAGGTAGTGCCTGATCAACAACTTACTCCAGTATGGGAGTTCCCAGAATATGCTCTTATGTGTCCAAAATTTATACCTGTCGGGTCTGTCAGGTATTGCCGCCACTATATTGGGATGATTGCTGAGCTGCCCAAAATCATACTCATTAAGCACTGCTAAAATTTCTTCCCCTGTCCATCTTCTAGGAGGCACACCAAGTTCTACAGTCCCATCAAATGCCTTGTCATCGAACCGCCATTCGTGATCATACGGAAGGAGAGTACGGTGACCCAATCTACATATCTTGTTGCAATGACTACTGCTCCCCTCATCGCTTAGGCACTCTGGACAAGCCTTGTATCCCCTAACAACGTTGCCCGACAACATCCCACGAGCAGGAAAATCACTAATGGTACCAACAACCATAGCATGCATCTGGAACATCTCGTGCATGAACTTATCATAAGTGGGATGACCAACGTCCCAAAAAAACTTAAGCTCTTCAATCAAGGGTCTCAAATACACATCGAGACACTTCCCTGGATAACCGGGTCCCGGAATCAACAAACTCAACATATTGTATTCCTTCTTCATGCACATCCATGGAGGAAGATTGTATGGTACCAAAATCACCGGCCATACACTGTATTGAAGACTCATGTTGCCAAAAGGATTGAACCCGTCGGATGAGAGCCCGAGCCTCACATTTCGGACCTCAGACGCAAAATGAGGAAACTCCCTGTCTATATGCTTCCAGGCCTCCCCGTCAGCAGGGTGTATAAGGGTATCTTCGCCTTGCAATTCCCTATCAGCGTGTCATCTCATAGATTTGGCCGTGTGTGATGACATGTACAACCGTTCCAGCCTATCCCTCAACGGGAAATACCGAAGTACCTTCATCGGTTTCCTATTGCCTGCAGGAGTCAACTTATACCTGTCACTCTGACATACTTGACATGTGTCAAGGTCACCAAGGTCATTCCCTTCTGGATCTTTACCCCAGAAGAGAACACAATCATATCTGCATGCATGGATCTTGATGTAGGAAAGCCCAAGATCTTTCAGTATACATCGGACCTTATGATGAGTGGTAGGAAGACGATGACCGTGGGGCAGCATCGAAGCAGTGTACTGTAGATACTCATCAACAGCCTTCACAGTCGATTTTGTCTCAACTTTAATCTTCATAACATCCATCACACTTTCAAGAACCGTTTTCTGACAACCGGGGTACACAGGGGTCTGTTGGAAAGCAAGTAGTTTGTTGTACCTGTCAATACCAGCAGTGTTGACAACTCTAGGGAAGGGCTGCACCGGGTCAGACATATACGGTCCTTCAGAGCATACACCCCTCTCATAAGGAAACATATCGTTGATGAAGGCCGTTGTTGGATCGTTGGATGTACTGCCCGTCTCAGAAAATTGCCCATGATCATGCGGACCCCTTGATGATGTTTCACCGTGATATATCCAACATGTGTACTTCTCCCAAAACTCATTACTTTGAAGGTGCTGCCAAACCTTGTCAATTGGAAATTGATACATATCGCTGCGACACTGACATTTAGTGCACGGACAATAGAAAATTGTATTCCCTTTAGCATTATTGATCACATATTCAATAAAACTAACAACTCCTTTAGCATATCTTTTGTCCCATTTTGGAAGCGAAATCCAACTCTTATCCATATCCTGAGAAAAAAACATAATATATATGTATAGACGCTAATTAATTAAATTTACGAATCATTCAATTTATATTATATCTGAGTTAACGTACAATTAATATATATAATAATTACTAATTAATATAATCAAATTAATATATATATATATATATATCAACAACTTCATATATATTATCAAACCCAAATCGATCAACTCAATCACACTCAAAACACAATATAATCAACTCTAATTAAAACTCAAAATCAATGTGCATAACGAAAATAAAACTCTTAAATCAACTCAAAAACAAGATATATACATATACGTACCTATATATAGCGCCACAAACTAATTTCGGACAGATTTCGACAACACCCAACAATTTCGCCAACCCCAAAATTTTTTCTCCCGTTTTTTCTTTCAAATCAGCTACTGTCTAGATCTGGAAATATAAAGAATTTTAGCCGACGAAATTTTATATATCGTCGGCCAAAGTTTTAAAATTTCGTCGGCTATAGTTCACAGACTATAGCCGACGAAAAAAACTATTTTAGCCGACGACACAACATTTCGTCGGCTAAAGTAGACTTTTAGCCGACGAAAATTTCACTTAGGTCACGAAAGTTTTTTTCGTCGGCTAAAAGTCCACTTTAGCCGACGAAAATTTCACTTAGGCGACGAAAAAAAATTTCGTCGGCCTGCTAATTTTTTTTTCGTCGGCTATGATACTTATTCTGGTAGTGCTTTTAGATATAACTTAACAGTTTTATACTTATATTTTCACAAATATTTATTTATAGGAACACACCAACAACAAACACTTATTTTCCTCTCTAAAACGCTTCTCTGCTCCTATTCAGTTTTCTCAAAATTCGATGATAGTTTGAAGGCTCTTCCTAGTTCGTTGAAGCTCTTGTTCGTAGTGCAACAACTTGAGCTTGATTGTCATTTTATTCTAGGAAACCAAGCGGCATGGAGGTCCTTGCACCGATTGGGACGCCGTAATTCGTTTTAAGGACACCGTGTGTTACACGTGACTCGAAAAAGTTTCATTGGTTGAATTCTTATTCTTAAATCCTCAATTTGTTATTTTATGGTTCTGTTCATATTCATGCAATTTGATTAATTAGAAATAATTTTCGTTATTTCATTTTGTTAGGATATAAACAATATATTTACCACCTTATTCTAATAATCTTAAGGCGAATTAGCGTTTATATTGTTTATATATTTCTGGAAAATTATACTAATTTGTGTGTGTATTTTTCAGAAAAAGATAACACAAAATGACTAATGGAAAAGGAAATGGCTCGGGTGGTGACAATGGTGGTGAGAACACCATGCAAAACGGTGGTACCTCCAACTGCAATTGTTCCCGCACTACCCGTTTCTCATGCTGAGAAACCAGAGAAGTTCACTGGATTGAATTTCAAGAAGTGGCAAGTAAAGATGAAATTCTACTTGACCACCCTGCACCTTGCAAGATTCCTTACTGAGACAGCCCCCGTGCTCACTGATGAGGAAAATGGTGACTTGCAAAAGGTTGCTGATGTGAATGCATGGAATAGCTCTGACTATTTGTGCATGAACTACATCTTCAATGGTTTGTATGATAATTTGTAAAATGTGTACATTCATTTAAAGACCACTAAAGGCTTGTGGGAGTCTTTAGAGAAAAAATATAAGACTGAGGATGCTGGGGCCAAGAAGTTCATTGTATGCCGATTCCTTGATTGAAAAATGGTGGACTCTAAGATTGTGATGAGTCAATTCTCTGAGTTTCAATTGATCTTGTCTGAGATACAAAGTGAAGGAATGTGGCTTTCTGGACCCGTTCAAGTAGTATGCTACATTGAAAGTTACCCCCTTCATGGAAGGACTTCAAAAACTAAGCACAAGCGAAAGGAAATGAGCATGCAGGACCTGGAGGTCCGTCTTCGGATTGAGGAAGACAACCGTGGAAATGAAAAAAGGAACTAGATGAACACTGCCAAGGTCAATGTTGTTGGTGAACATGGCCAAAACTCAAGGACCAAAAAGTTCAAGGTCCAGGGGTCTAAACTTGGCCCAAGAGAAGGTGTTTTCATGAAGTCAAGATTTGAAGGCAAGTGCTTCAATTGTGACAAAGTTGGCCACAAGTCTATGGATTGCAACAAGAAAAGAAACAAGAAGCGTGAGGCTAATCTGCTGGAAGCTGTCACCAAAGATGTTGGCGACATTAATTTGTGTGTTATGGTGACTGAGGTGAACATGGTGGACTCCAACCCCAAGACCTAGTGGTTGGGCACTAGGGCCACTAAACATATATGTGCTGACAAGAATATGTTCTCCACCTTTGAGCCTACTGAGGAAGGGGAGATTTTGTATATGGGGAATTCTGCTACCTCTACAATAAAGGGGAAATGACAGGTAATCCTCAAGCTAACCTTTGGAAAAGACCTGACCCTGAACAATGTCCTGTATGTTCTAGAGATACGCAAGAACCTGGTGTCTGGTGCATTGTTTAACACTAATGAGTTTTGCACTGTTATACAGTCTGACAAGGTTGTTTTGTCCAAGAGTGGCATGTTTGTTGGTAAGGGATATCTCTCTAATGGGATGTTCAAAATGAATGAAATGACTATTGTCAACAAGAATAATGTAATCAAAAATACAAGAAATTAAAAAAGAAAAAAATATGAAAAAATTAAAATAGCTATAGCCGATGAATTTTATTAAAATTCGTCGGCTAAAGTTAAAAAAAAAGAAAAAAAAATAACTATAGCCGACGAAGTACCCTAAAATTCGTCTGCTAAAGTTTAAAAAATAATAATAACATAAAAAAATAATATATTTAGCCGACGAATTACCCTAAAATTTGTCGGCTAAAGTTTAAAAAGAAAAAAATTAAAAAAAAACTTTAGCCGACGAATTTTAGGGTAATTCGTCGGCTAAAGTTAAATAAATAAATAAATAAAAATAATAGCTATAGACGACGAAATTTTATTAAATATCGTCGGCTAAAGTCCAGAAATTAAGCGACGAAAAATTTCTTCGTCGGCTAAATAACAGTAATTTCGTCGGCTAAAGTCTTGGCCGACGGCTTTTTCCCGACGACTTTTTAACCGACGAAATTTAGGGTTTAGCCGACGAAAAAATTTCATCGACTAAAGTGGTTGTTCTGGTAGTGACTCCTCGCAGAGTCTGTAACAGGCCTCATCCCATTCTTCTCAAGAAACTTCTCAATATCGACCATATTGCTAGGCAGTTCTATTTTCCTGAAGCACATTTTAAGGTCATCATCAACCTTGATGCGGGGCAACTGAGGTTCATTTGGATATGCTATATCCTCTTGTGCATTGAAGCTTGAAAGAAGCCAGATGTCACCAGCAGCTTTTAGAGCCTACATAGTATTACTTATTTAGAACATCATGGCAAAAGTACTCCTGAAATCATCCAAGTTTAGCAGTATTGCTTGGAAAAATATGAAGATGTAGTCTTTCCCAAAGCATAAATAATAGAAGATGCATTATTGATAATGATACCTGCAAATCTTCCATTACACTTCCTTGAGATCAATCACAGGTATGGGAAACTTATGTACTATGGACAGTAGTTGGCTTCTGTCATTCACTGCATGCTTGGACTATAGATAAAAGTACAAGCGAATTCTGTTATCTTCATATAGAATAAAAAGGTGTAACATCCTGTCCTGAAATTTACCTTTTTACCCGAATTAGACGAGTTACAGAGAATTGTAAATTTTTCCCGAATTAATATTCGAGGTTAATATCGAGAAATTCTTGATTCTGGGAGAAAATAAAATTAATGTCCTGAGGAGGTAGATTATAGTAATACAAGTCCTCCGGTATGCCCGAAAGGTTTTTCTAGAGCTACGAACTGTTTAATATGGATATATCCAAATTACGGAAGTAATGAATGTTAATTACTTTACCGTAAAGGATGACTTGGCGATAAGTCGAGAATTTGAGGATGTTTCCTTCGGGAAAGTTGTAGAGGACATTAATACGAACCCGTGGGTATGTTCTATAAATTAATCGGAATTCGTATGCAAAAGTTATGCGAGATATTGTATAGTTACCTTGTGGTAGAAGTAAATAGAAAATATCTATTTACTGTTCAGGGTAATTTTACATTATTCAATCTGGGCCGTTGATTTCTTGGTGATCAAATCTGGGCCGTCGGTTTAATTATATAAAGGGGGGGCAGTTGACCGGAAGGGGGATTATCTCTCCTCCTTCGATCTCTCTCTCTCTCTTCTGTTCTCTGCTCTCCTCTCACCAGAGCACCGGCGCGCGTCCCTTCTCACCGTCGCCGCCATCAAGTTCGCCTCGTCTCGGCGACCACGACTGGACCACCAGCTTACGTCCCTCCACTCCGCCTCGTCCAACACACCAACCCAGCGAACCTGCTGGGGCCTGCACTGAGCGTGTCTGGCGCTCACCAGCCGCAGCGGCGCTAGGGAGGTGCAGTAGCGCCTGAGGGAGAAGGATTGTCGAGGAGGTGGAGGAAGGACTAGAGTAACGCTGTGTGTGGCGCCGTCGAGCTTCGGGCTCGCCTGGGTAACCTCTGTTTCCCTTTCTCCTACTGTTTTAGACCAGTAAAGGGTGTTGTGTTGGGGTAGATTCTAGAGTTGCAGGTAGAGGAGCAGGGTTTGGCCGAGAAAATCCACTTCTCCGGCCAAACCAGTTGACCGGAATTGGTTAGGAGTAAATCCTCAGATTTTTACCGCGATAGATCTGGATTTTTACCGATTTACTGTGTTGACAAAATGACAGAAATGCCCTTGGCTGGTTAGGGTAATTACAGGGGTGCCACCCGGGTTGGAATCCCGAAAATACCCCTGACAGTTTTGTTTATTTACAAAACAGCCACTGAGACCAAAATGACATAAATACCCTTGACAGATTGATATATTTACAGGGGCTGCCACTAAGGCTGAATTCCCTAAAATGCCCGGGTAGTTTAGATTATTTACCTAAACTGCCATTGTTTATAGGTGGAACCTAATATTTCCCCTTTACCGGGTTACAATTCAAGAAATAACACCAAGTGTGGTCAACTGTTAAATATGCATCGTTTATTATGCTTGAAGTACTGTTTACAGGGTCAAAGCCCAGTCAGATTTGAGAAGCCACTCTGGGTCCTTTGTCAGGGCCCAGTTCATGGTAAAGTTGAGGTAAAGCAAGGGAGTTCATTCCCACATTGGAAAAAGACAAAGTGCTGCCTTTAATGCTACTATAAATACCGGTGAGGACCTCCCGGTAAGAGGACGAACATTTTCTGAACTACTCTTGAGTTTTCTGCTTATCTGACAGTGTCTGACTTAAGCATCGGAGTGGCTTCCCTCGGTAAACCCGGGGACGCCCTTTGACGTGTTTGTTCTTTACACAGGAAAACTCGGAGTACAAGGAAGTTCGCTATTTCTGGAACCGTGCAACCCGCTAAAGGGGCCACGAGTTTACCCGGAAACAATTGATGCTCTCGTTGAGAGTCGAACTCAAGGCCTCCCAATTAATATTTCGGACGGTGGAAATGGCAGGAGAAGAAGATCCAACTAGGAGGCTTAATTTCTCAGGGGATGATAACCCAGGGACCTCCGGGACCCAGATTTGGCAGCAGCATTCGAGCTCTTGAAAAAGGACTTTCTCGCTCAAAAGGAGCAATCTACTCGAGAACATGCCGAGTTAATGACGGTAAGGGAGCAGTTAGCGACTATCCAGGCCGAGCATGGGCTTCTTCAAGCAACCTTATCTCAAAGGGCGAATGCCATGGGGACGTCAGCCAGACTTGCTGATATCATCACCCCAGAAGGGAATTCTCCGGGTTGTGGAAACCCGTGAACTCTTGACAGTGCATACATACCACCCGCTATTCTCCCAACCACTGCCCACCCTAACCCAAATCCACAAATTATCCATCTCTCCAATCCTTTGTATAATCACAATCTTACAGGACCTCCTCCACCCCCAGAGCCGTTGTTAAATCAACTACTTCCCCCAGCAGATGCCCAAACCCAGCTGCTGTTACAGTTGACACAAACTGTGACCCAACTTGAGCAGCGCCTCAACTCGGGAACGGGACCACAACAATACCAACCCTTTATTACCCGTGCAAGCCCATTCTCCGCACGGGTTCAAGCAGACAAAAAGCCACCGGAAGCAAAGCCATTTAAGATTAAGAGATATGCCGGAATGGGGTGCCCGTATGCACACCTTGAGTTGTTCCAGTCTCAGTTGGATTCAACCCGGTTCACAGACGCCCAAGCATGCCATGCTTTCCAGGAAACACTCAGTGAGGAGGCATTGAGTTGGTTCCTCAAGTTACCGGCTTTGTCAATAGAGACCTATGGTCAGCTGACACAGAGGTTCCTGTCCCGGTTTATCCTGCTGTCTAGTGCCAACCGAAGCACCACTTCGTTATTCAAAGTCCAGCAAAGGGATGATGAAAGCTTGAAAATTTTTGTAACCCGTTGGCTGTCCACAACTTCCAAATGTGGGCACTTGGACGAGTCAGTAGCATCAGAGGCGTTCTTACAGGCGCTCAAACCAACCCGCTTTGTGGTGGAGCTCAGGAAGCAGCGGTTCAGGTGCTACGACGATTTAATTAATGAAGTAACTCGGCAAGCTCAAGCCGAGTACGACACCTTCGGGGAACGCCGGACGAACACCGGGTTCACAAGCCAGCGAGCTGATGGATGGAAAAAGGAAGGGCAGCATAAGAGTGGCCAGGGATACTACGGCAAAAGTTCAAACAGACCAAGGGAAAAACCAAGAGAGGCTCCATACCCAAGACATCCAACCCGGGAGGAAAAGAACACTTACATCCCTCGATATGAAGTGTTGACCAACTTGACTGCCTCCTATGAAGAAATTTGGAACCGCCATAGGAATGAAGTTCCCCCGGCTCCAAAAAGAAAGTTTCCCAAAAGGGCAGGGCCGGACAACGGGCAACATTGTGCCTATCACAACGAGTCTGGCCACACAACCGACAGGTGCTTTTCTCTTCGGAACACCATTGAGTACATGATCCAGAACGGCAAGTTACAGCAGTATAAGTCACCCGCCACAGGTGTCAACCTGATTGAAGTATATGGGGAGATAATGACGATTCACGGGGGTGGCACCCAAGGGGTGTCCGGTCACCGGGCCAAAAGACTCTGCCCAAGAGGCCCGGAGTTTGAGATAATGCAGCTTCGTCAGGAATGCCGCAAGGAGTTGATTCCTTGGGATACCGTGTCATTTTCTCAGTCTGAAGATACGCTGAAAGTGCATCACAATGATCCTTTCATTATCACTCTTCAAATTGACCACTGGAGAACTCGGAGGGTTCTAATAGACACGGGAGCCGCTGTCAGCGTCATGTTCAGCAGTTGCTATAAGGGGTTTAAAAGAGGAAGAGATAAGCTCTATAGGAACCACGAGCCATTGATCAGTTTTTCAGGTGAGACGACTCAACCGTTGGGGTCTGATCAGCTAACGGTTACAGTTGGAACCGGGCACCAGTCCACAAGAATTGTAGTTCCCTTTATAATTGTGGACTGCCCATCCTCCTACAATACCATACTCGGGAGAGATGCACTCTGGGGCCTACAAAGTTTTATAGCGGGTCACATGCTGCTTATGAAGGTACCTACACCCGGGGGTTGGGTTACAATTCGCGGAGACCAAGAAGCCGCTGTCAGATGCAACGCGATAGCAACTCAGTCCCAGCACGAGATGTTTTCGGCCGGTTTTTCCCTGTCCCCATTTGACAAACCCGATGACCCCAGGGATGACCCGGATTCTTTGCCCATCAGCAAGACGGCACAAAAGAAGAGCCAGAAGTATCCTGTCAAGTTCCCCCGGCCAGCCCCAATTGAAGCAACAGAATGGATTCAGATTTCAGAAGTATACCCGGAGAGGAAGATTTGCATTGGCACAGGCCTTGACCCCGAGGTCAGAACCCGAATGGTCGAGCTGCTAACCCGGAAACAGAAGGTGTTCGCGTGGTCATATGCAGACATGCCCGGGATTTCTCCAGACGTTATGACGCATTCCCTCAATATTATCCCGGGTGTTAAACCGGTAAGACAGAAGCGTCGTGCATTTTACGCAGAGAAGTACAAGGCCATTCAAGCAGAAGTTAAACGTCTTAAAGACATCGGGTTCATTGAAGATGCAACATACCCGGATTGGTTGGCCAATGTGGTGATGGTCAAGAAGGCAAACGGATGTGGAGGATGTGCGTCGACTACACAGATCTGAATAAGGCTTGCCCGAAGGATAGTTTTCCCCTTCCAAAGATTGATCAACTGGTGGATTCAACCGCGGGCCACCCCCAGTTGAGCTTTATAGATGCGTACTCGGGATTTAACCAAGTTTCGATGAATCCCGCGGATCAACAGCACACATCTTTTACAACAGACAAGGGGATGTATTATTACAGAGTGATGCCTTTTGGACTCCGGAATGCAGGAGCCACGTTCCAGCGCCTCGTAGTGGGCATGTTTGCAAACCAACTCGGGGATACTATGGAGGTTTATATAGATGATATGCTGGTCAAAAGCCGGGAAACAAGCAAACACCCGGATGACTTGGAGACCGTCATCGACATTGCCTTGAGCAAGGGGATGAGGTTAAACCCGGAGAAGTGTGTGTTCGGTGTTTCGGGAGGAAAGTTTCTCGGGTTTATGGTCAGCGCTCGGGGAATTGAGGCAAACCCCGACAAAATTCAAGCCGTCTTGGCCATGCAACCGCCAAGAACCAGGAATGAAGTTCAGCAACTTACTGGCAGGCTGGTAGCCTTATCCCGGTTTATATCCAGGTTAACAGATAAATGTGCCCCCTTCTTCAAAATTCTCAAGAGTCAACACCGCGAGCGGATTATATGGCAGGAAGAGCACAATCAAGCTTTTGAAAAGTTGAAGGAATACTTGGCGTCAGTTCCTTCTTTATCCAGACCAAACCCTGGGGAAATACTCTATCTGTACCTGGCGGTATCTCAAACGGCTGTCAGTTGTGCCTTGATAAGAAAGCCAGAGTCTGAAGAACTGCCGGTCTACTATACTGGAAAAGGATTCAATGATCCTGAAACTCGTTATCCAGATATTGAAAAACTGGCCCTGGCCTTGGTTGTAGCAGCAAGGAAGTTAAGACCCTATTTTCAAGCACATTCCATCCATGTACTGACAAACCAACCGCTACGGCAGGTTCTGCAAAAGCCGGCGACTTCAGGAAAACTGGTCAAATGGGCAATTGAGTTGGGGGAGCATGATTTGCACTTTAAACCGCGAACGGCAATCAAAGGGCAGGCAGCAGCAGACTTCATTGCCGAGTTAATCCCAGCAGATTCAACAATTGCTGAAACTCTTCCTACACAAGCTGAACCGGAGAGTTGGCAGATATTTGTAGATGGATCAGTCAATCAGAGGCAATGTGGAGCAGGCATTACATTGGTAGACCCGGAGGGTAATATGTTTGACTATGCCTTACGCTTTAACTTCAAAGCATCAAACAACACGGCTGAGTACGAAGCCCTAATCAAAGGGCTCCAACTCGCTAAAGATATGGGCGCCCGGCATCTCCGCATACTAAGTGATTCACAACTGGTAGTCCAGCAGGTTAACGACGGATTTCAGGCGAAGGAAGCACATCTTTCGTCCTATCAAAAGTTAGCGGCTTTCTTGCTGGAGAAATTTGACACCTTTGAGGTTACTCAGATACCGAGGCAGCAGAATGTGAGAGCAGATATCCTGGCTAGGATTGCAACAGGGGACGATTCCAATACCGAGTTCAAAAGCTTACTGGTCGAGACATTGGAGAAACCAAGCATCTCACTCTCCTTTTCTGAGATTTTCGCGGTAGAGGCAAACCCCCCACCGTCTTGGATGGATGAGTTCATCAACTTCATCCAACATGGAACCCTACCTGAGGACCCGGTAGCGGCCAAACGACTACGGGTTCGAGCGGCGCGGTATAGTATCCGTGATGGGAAACTGTATCGACGAGGACATACTTTTCCTGATTTGAAGTGTATTACACCCGAGGAAGGAGACCGGGTTTTGCAGTCGCTTCATAGCGGGGTATGTGGAAATCACTTTGGAGCCCGAAACCTGGCTTGCAAAACCCTAAGAATGGGATATTACTGGCCTTCTTTGGAACACGATGCCAGAGTCGTCGTAGATTCCTGTCTTCAATGTCACCGATTTGCAAGCTTTCCCCGTGCCCCATCAGTCCCACTATCAGTAATAATTTCTCCATATCCATTTTGCATGTGGGAGATTGATTTCATCGGGCCTCTACCCACAGCTCCGGGACAGCTCAAACATGCCATTGTTTCAGTGGACTATAACTCCAAGTGGATAGAAGCTCAACCCCTGGCACGGATCACGACCGCAAATGTTACGAAATTCCTTTGGAACAATGTCTTTTGCCGGTTTGGAATCCCAGAGACGTTTATCACAGATAACGGGACGCAGTTTGACAACGATGAGTTCCGGGAATTCTTACATTCCAATGGGACAAAGGTCCTATATGCCTCCCCTGCACACCCGCAGACTAATGGACAAACTGAAGCCGTTAACAAGCTCATCAAGCAAGTTCTGAAGAAGAAGCTGGAGGACGCAAAGGGTTTATGGTCTGAGAAACTTCCAGAGGTTTTGTGGGCACTGAGGACAACTCCAACAGAAGCCAATGGGGAGAGCCCATTTCTTATGACCTTTGGCTATGAGGCAGTGATCCCGGTAGAGATGGAAGTCCCGAGTGACCGGGTACAACTGTTTGACAGGGAAACCAACAATGAAGGCATCCGCCTTAACCTGGACCTCCTGGAGGAACGCCGGGAGCGTGCACATCTCCGAAATATCAACAAGAAGCAAAAGGTGGCTAAACACTACAATTCCCGGGTTATCAAACGCCCACTCAAACTCGGGGATTGGGTAATGAAGGAGGTTATCCCTAAGCCAACAGGTTTCAAAGCTCCATGGGAGGGTCCATATGAAATTGTTGAAGTCGTGGGCCCGGCAACGTTTTACATCCGGGGTACAGATGGAGTTACGCTTCCACGACCATGGAACGCCCAACATCTGCATCTCTTCCCCAAATAGGTACCGAGTTATCTATGAATGTCCAATTTTATTGTTTATGATGTTGTATATAAAGCCTTTCAGGCCCACAATGCATGAAACCCCCTACCGGGTTATGTTTTATTAAACAGTTTGTTGAAGTGAATGCAGCCTTTAGCGGCCCTACTTGTATGCCTTAATCGGCATTCTCCGATAATCTTCGATAATCTCCATTTGACATGAAATATTGCAAGCCTTTCACGGCCTTATTTCATGGTCAAAACTCGGCAAGCTCCGATAATCTCCGATAATCTCCGATAATCTCCATTTGACATGAAATATTGCAAGCCTTTCACGGCCTTATTTCATGGTCAAAACTCGGCAAGCTCCGATAAACTCCGATAATCTCCGATAATCTCCATTTGACATGAAATATTGCAAGCCTTTCACGGCCTTATTTCATGGTCAAAACTTGGCAAGCTCCGATAATCTCCGATAATCTCCATTTGACATGAAATATTGCAAGCCTTTCACGGCCTTATTTCATGGTCAAAACTCGGCAAGCTCCGATAAATCTCTAATAATCTCTGGTAATCTCCATAACTTGAAATATTGCAAGCCTTTCACGGCCTTATTTCAGTCTTTGAAAGTCTTAACGGACCTATACAGCCCTAGCGGCACTATTTTTACTTACATGCTAAACCGGATTATATGTGTAAATTTTATCACATTTGCATATTTTGCATCAGATTACCGTGTTATTTGGCAAAGAAGCCCTTGGAAGTCCTAACGGACCCGTAAAGCCTTACCGGCCCTATTTTCACTTTATAATGTTAACATGCCAACCCGGCACTATGTGAATTTTGTCAACACTTGCAGGTTATGCATCGGGTTGAAAGTCCTTATGAACCCGTAAAGCCCTAGCGGGACTTTTTATTTACATGCCAAACCGGCATTATGTGTGAATTTTCTCAACACTTGCAGGTTGTGCATCGGGTTGGAAGTCCTAACGGACCCTTAAAGCCCTAGCGGCCTTTCGAAGTCCTTATGGGCCCATAAAGCCTTAGCGGCACTATCTTTATTCACATGGCAAACTGGGGTTATATGTAAATTTTTGAACTGCTCATCAGGTTACCGTGTTTTGGCACAGGAAGGATTGCGAGAAGGAAAAATTTGATTACTTCAAAAATATCAACTACAAAAAGTAGCAAACCACTACAGGTAAACTAATTTGTTACAAAAATGAAAAACATCCTAAGGCTCTGGTTCATGGCGCTGCCGACCCCCTACCCCCGCCAGTGCTAGACCCGCCACGTCCTCCCCGGGGCTGTATAATGAACTGACCCCTACGCAGAGGTGGCCGGTTTCTAGGACCACCCACAATCCCGCCACGGGAAGTACCTCTCCCGGCTGCTGAAGAACGAACCGGGGGACTCCGAACCGGGTTCGCAGGAGCCCTAGGGTTTGCAGCCATGGCAGGAGTCGACCGGGAGGTGCCTGCAGCCTCGTCGGGTCTGACATGACCTTGATGACCGTCATAACCAGCCTTGTCGAGCCAGCCTTGGCGAATCCCAGCGCTCACTATTTCGGCACGAGTCTCGGCCCTTGCCGACCGCAACTTCAGGTCAAACTCGGGGCTCGCCAGAAACTCGGAGACTGCTGAGTCCTTGGCCCGGGAAACTGCCTGGAGCAAATCTCCTTTTTGTTGCTCCAGGGAAGTAACCTGTTGCTGCAGCCCCTGGTTTTGCTCGGTCAGCTGGGCTATCGCGGCGTCTTGAGCACACCGGTCCTCCCGGTGACCTTCGATAACTTTCTCCAGTTCCGAGTTCTTGCCCACCAGGTCTGCTATGTGTTCTTCCGCCTTGGCCAACTTTGCACTCGACGCGATCGCTGATGCGCTTGCGAATTCCCGGACCCGAGCCAGGTTTTCTTCACTCGCCGTCACCTGGTCCCGGGCGGCCCGGAGATCATCCCTGAGGACTCTCTCTCGCTCGGGGATGCCTTCGGTTATGAGCCGGTCAGTCGCTAAGTACGACAACCTGACAGCCTACACAAATAAAACAACGGGTTAGTGCAAGGAACCAAAAACAAAAAGAGAACGAGTTAAAGGAGAAGACTAACTTACCCGCATCAGCTTCTCCTGCGCCCTCCGGGTCCTCATGCTCCAGGACATAGGAGTCAGCGGCGTAATTCTTCAGATCCGCTACCATCCTTTGGATGGCCGCGTCCGCCATTCCTGCGCTCGCCAACTCCTCCATTATTTCAGTAGTGTCCCGCTGCTGCTTTCTCTCCCTCCTCTCCTTCCTCTCCTTCCTTCTTTTCCTCCTCTCGGACCTCCCCGAGCTGGATGCTTCCCGGGTACGCTTGCGAGAAGGCACGGGCTCCACTTCAAGAACCTCGTCACTCCCCTCACTCCCCTCCGGGTTCTCACTACCTATTTCCCTTTCGAACCCTCCAACCTCTTCACCCCCGTCATCATCCTCCTCGCCCGGGAACACAGACGAGGGAACCGCGCTCACCACCGGTTCTTCAGTCTCATCGGCAAACGGTTCTTCAAATACCGGGTTATCGTCCGCCTCCGAGGGATT
The DNA here is from genome assembly GCA_951800085.1 of Comarum palustre. Taxonomy (NCBI): domain Eukaryota; kingdom Viridiplantae; phylum Streptophyta; class Magnoliopsida; order Rosales; family Rosaceae; genus Comarum; species Comarum palustre. The sequence continues at coordinate 6,923,558 of OX637582.1, read as the reverse complement.
CCCTTCAACCTCCTCTCCTTCCGGGTAGACTTCTGGCCCGAGAACCTCAGCCAAGTACTCGGGAACCTCGTTGTAGTGAGAGACGTCAACGTGGAACTGCCGAGGTTCCCCTTGCTCGGCGTCTGGGCGCAGGAAAGCCGCCTTTGATGTCAGGTCGATGTCGTCTGCCAGCCCCTCCGTCCCTTGCGCCCGGATCCCGGCCCATACAGCCTTGTCCTCGAAGCCGTCGTATATTCCCGGGTTCTTTCGCTTCGTGAACTCCATCGGGAGAAGAGCTGCAACAAAAGACATAACCCGTTAGAACGGAGCATGTAAACAACAAAAATTGGGAAGGAAACGAGACAAACCTGGAAGCTCCATCAACCGGCAACGGCTGTACACATACAGCCTACAAAGCCGGTACGAGCTCCGGTCATCTTGACCCCTGAAGGCCCATAGCATCCTCCGGATCCTTTTCTCCATCACCGGCTCTAAAGAATGTCGGGGACGTCTGCAACACAACATATGTAAGTACAACTCGGGACAGAGAAAAGACAAACCTTAAGGCAGAGGACTTACTCATCAGTGGCTGGAAGTCACCCGGTACTTGAAACGCGTGTCCCGGGTCTTGAAAGTTTCTTATCAAGAAACTTTTTTCCCTCCAGGTCCGGCTCACGGAGGTCGGCAGGTCCTCGATGATCTTCTTGAAGACCCCTTTGGACTTCAGTTGGATGGTCCCACTGAAACCCGCCTTCCGGGAGTACTCGGCCCGGTACATGGCGTGTAACTCGTGGTAGGTCGGCATCTGCTGCTTCAACACCTTGTACATCACGCACAACCCTAGCAGCTGCCTCCACATATTCGGGCCAACTTGCCCGATGGCGAAGTTGCTCGCAGCCAGGAGATACTGCACCTCCACCTTTAGCGGGAGTGACAGGCCGCAGCGTAGCTGGTACTCGTGGCATAGCGTCCACCCATCCCCGGGAGCGAAGAACTGATCCTCGGGTTCTAAAGTCCGAATTTCAACAGACTCGGGAATCTTCCAATTACTCCTTAGCTCCACAATCTCCTCCGCGGTCAGCGAGTACCCGGGAGGGTCAAGAGCGGTCCCATCAGTGAAGGTTACTGAGGCAAACTCGGGGACGTGAGCATCCATTGCGGGGTTTGTCATCTGCAAAACAAGAAACACGAGAACGTCGTCAAAAACCCAGATAACCCCGGCGACCACAAAGATAAACGCACACACTAACGCAGAAACCCAGTTTGGATCCCAGAAAACAGTACACAAGATCGATCCAAAACACTCAAAAACATCGGAAGAGAAAACAGTACCTTACTTGTGAGGGTTTGAAAGGATTTTGAGGTCGATTTAAGTTTGGAAATCCAACAAGCACAGCGACAACAGAGGACGAGAGCAAAAGCATGAAAAAGTTATCGATTTCGAAGGTACGACAAAACTGTCACCCTCAACCCCTATTTATACAGTTAGAGACGTACACTGAAGGGACGTTTCGGTTTTTCGAGAAAATCGACACGTGTCTTGCATGCCGCGTCCCAAAACCGAAAAACTTTTCGTTTTCCCCCACTTCAAAACTGAAAACTTTTCAGTTTCCCCCACTACAACCCGGAGACGTCGTTTTCAATTCCCGTAGTCAACGTGTCTGCGGGGCACCCTTGCGTACGGACTTGGGGGACTGGGTACACCGGGTCTGGATGATACCTTTGTAACCCGGTAAAGAAATGATTTCAAGTCCCCACCCAAGCGTACCCCTTGACTGAGGACTTGGGGGACTTGTTTATAGGTGGAACCTAATATTTCCCCTTTACCGGGTTACAATTCAAGAAATAACACCAAGTGTGGTCAACTGTTAAATATGCATCGTTTATTATGCTTGAAGTACTGTTTACAGGGTCAAAGCCCAGTCAGATTTGAGAAGCCACTCTGGGTCCTTTGTCAGGGCCCAGTTCATGGTAAAGTTGAGGTAAAGCAAGGGAGTTCATTCCCACATTGGAAAAAGACAAAGTGCTGCCTTTAATGCTACTATAAATACCGGTGAGGACCTCCCGGTAAGAGGACGAACATTTTCTGAACTACTCTTGAGTTTTCTGCTTATCTGACAGTGTCTGACTTAAGCATCGGAGTGGCTTCCCTCGGTAAACCCGGGGACGCCCTTTGACGTGTTTGTTCTTTACACAGGAAAACTCGGAGTACAAGGAAGTTCGCTATTTCTGGAACCGTGCAACCCGCTAAAGGGGCCACGAGTTTACCCGGAAACAGCCATTGAGGCCAAAAAGACTATACTGCCCTTGGCAGCTTAACATATCTACTAAACTGCCATTGATGTGGAATTGACTTTATTGCCCTTGACAGTTTAGGATAACTACAAGGGTACCATCCAGTTGACATTACAGTTATGCCTTAGAGGGTTGGTTATTTACGTGGATGCCACTATGATTTATAATTATGTGTGATTGTTGTTTATAATCGTGTGATTGTCTTTATTACCCGTCTTGTGGCGTATGGATGTTATTGATACGATTAGTGGAATATTCGGTTTAATCCCGAGGGTTAGTTGTTTCGGGGCATACTTCATTTGAGAGGTTAACTCAGGATATGCGTTAGGTGTATGCTATCATCATTTATAAAGCGACCGATAAATAGAATAGAGGGATTCTCCCGGTTAGGGTGTTAATTAAATACAAGAGCTACGTGTGGCTTGATCCCTGAGGACAGGGTACGTAGGCAGCCTGACCGGGATTCAGGTACAGTCACAATATTATTAGAACCCCTAGGTTCTTTAAATGGTTGATTTGAGATCCAAATGTGGGAATCGGGATAACCTCCGGTTCGAGGTCTATTCCGGTACCGTTTGGACTGTTTGAAATTGGTTTATAGTAAAGGGTTATTCTGGCTCAAGGGGGATTTCGAGTAAATTTCTCTTGTGTTAGGTCCCGCACGTCCTAACCCAGGGTTAGGGAGGTAAGCTTGGGTCCGGGCGTGACAAATGGTATCAGAGCCTAGGTTCAAATCTCGGACTAAAGGATTGTGAGAATCAAATAAATTCTTTCTTCGGATTGTGTCTGTTGTTGTTGGGGGTTTATTATAATATGGATTGTGATGAGAATTGCCACCGGCTTCGGATGTTTAATACGTATATTATATGGGTGTTGATTGCTTGAGTTAGGTTGGTATTATCCTTACATTGAGTGACCGTTGCTTGTAGTTGTAATAACATATAGCTATGTGTTATACGGGTCGCCAGATTCTGTTGGTGATTCTCACCGAGACCGAGCGTACGGACCCTAGCTATGTGTTATACGGGTCGCCAGATTCCGTCGGTGTCGCCAGATTCCGTCGGTGATTCTCACCGAGACCGAGCGTACGGACCCTAGCTATGTGTTATACGGGTCGCTAGATTCCGTCGGTGATTCTCACCGAGACCGAGCGTACGGACCCTAGCTATGTGTTATACGGGTCGCCAGATTCCGTCGGTGATGCTAACCGAGACCGAGCGTACGGACCCTAGCTATGTGTTATTCGGGTCGTTAGATTCCGTCGGTGATTCTCACCGGGACCGAGCGTACGAACCCTAGCTATAGGTTGTTTTGGGTGCTCCTCCTCATGAGTGACAGTAGAGCGGGTGCTCCTTCTCATGAGTGGCAGTTGAGCGGGGCTCCTCCTTATGAGTGGCAGTAGAGCGGGTGCTCCTCCTCATGAGTGGCAGTTGAGCCGGGCTCCTCCTCATGATTGGCAGTTGAGCGGGGCTCCTCCTCATGAGTGGCAGTAAAGCGGGTGCTCCTCCTCATGAGTGGCAGTAGAGCGGGGCTCCTCTTCACGAGTTGCAGTAGAGCGGGGCTCCTCCTCATGGGATTAGCTTGTAGGGTGGAAAACCATTAGAGTATGAGAGGATCCGACCCTAGCCTGAAATGTTGACAGGTTTACGCTGGTTTTGGATTATATATACAATATAGGAGTGTGGTACTCCTTGTTTCTAAGGCTATAGTTGGAGCCGGATCGGGTTGCTCGTGATCGTTTGCATGTGTGATGGTTGAATTTATGGTGAAAGAGATCAGAAGATCCCTTCGAGGAAACCCACTCATGAGGTATGGAAGATGTTAAGCTGATAGGTGTAATATTGAAACTGATTACAGAAGCACCATGAGACGCATACAGGATTTTGGGCCAAAATGTTGTCCTTTAGGCAAGACTTCAGCACACTTGTGTTAGTGTGCGAGCTTGTTAGCTCTGATTGCTGGAAAATGTCCTACTGAAGACTCTCTTTTATAAGAGAGGGGTAGGATGGGGAACTGCACTGTGACTGAGTAGGTGAAGATGACATCCATATAGGCGCGAAATCGTATAGCGGATTTATCTGCTCAAGTGAGCAGTTTGAGATCGCATTGTTGTATGCGAGTTTGTTCGAGCCCTGTGGTTAAAAGTCGGGGTATTAGGAACGTGGGATGAGAATTTTTGATTTATGGACACAGGAGATAATATGTCCATGGCTTCAAGGCCTAGTATAGAAAGTTCACGTCTCTTTAGTCTCAAAAGGTGCAAGAGACGTATGAGTTTTTCCTCCACGGTGATGGACAATAGCATTTCCATCCTTCCATGCAGAAGACATTGGTGTTAAATGTCAAGTATGACAGTTGTAAAAGTAGAGCGTATGTGTCGACTACAATTTAGTCTTTGTAATGTCTCGAAAGCTACCGACTTGTCTTAATGGTCATTTCAGGAATTAACTCGAGAGGAGTTAAGAGGTAACTTTGTGTAGTCGAATTACGATGAAAGAGTTGAGACAAGGGTATCCTGCTCTAGTGTTTTAAGCGAGTGTAGCTATGTATCCCGTATTGCAACTATGAGAAGACTTTGGTTTTTTAAAGAAATTGGTACAAAAGTTGGTGACTTTTGTTTTTCTTGAAGTTCGATCCAGTGGTACCTGACGACATTCCTAGATGACTAGACCAATAAAGTTTTGGAATGTGGATCGTCTTTAACTGTTTGTGTCATGGGGAATGACGGATAGTTTCACGTCCAGCAGTGGAAATTTCGAGGACGAAATTTTTTATAAGGGGGGTAGATTGTAACACCCCGTCCTGAAATTTACCTTTTTACCGGGATTAGGCGAGTTACAGAGAATTATAAATTTTTCCCGAATTAATATTCGAGGTTAATATCGAGAAATTCTTGATTCTGGGGGAAAATAAAATTAATGTCCCGAGGAGGTAGATTATAGTAATACAAGTCCTCTGGTATGCCCGAAAGGTTTTTCTGGAGCTACGAACTGTTTAATATGGATATATCCAAATTACGGAAATAATGAATGTTAATTACTTTACCGTAAAAGATGACTTGGCGATTAATCGAGAATTTGAGGATGTTTCCTTCAGGAAAATTGTAGAGGACATTAATACGAACCCGTGGGTATGTCCTATGAATTAATTGGAGTTCGTATGCGAAAGTTATGCGAGATATTGTATAGTTACCGTGTGGTAGAAGTAAATAGAAAATATCTATTTACTGTTCAGGGTAATTTTGCATTATTCAATCTGGGCCGTTGATTTCTTGGAGATCAAATCTGGGCCGTCGGTTTAATTATATAAAGGGGGGGCAGTTGACCGGATGGGGGATTATCTCTCCTCCTTCGATCTCTCTCTCTCTCTCTCTCTCTCTTCTGTTCTCTGCTCTCCTCTCACCAGAGCACCGGCGCGCGTCCCTTCTCACCGCCACCGCCATCAAGTTCGCCTTGTCTCGGCGACCACGACTGGACCACCAGCTAACGTCCCTCCACTCCACCTCGCCCAACACACCAACCCAGCGAACCTGCTGGGACCTGCACTAAGCGTTTCTAGAGCTCACCAGCTGCAGCGGCGCTAGGGAGGTGCAGTAGCGCCTGAGGGAGAAGGATTGTCGAGGAGGTGGAGGAAGGACTGGAGTAACGCTGTGTGTGCCGCCGTCGAGCTTCGGGCTCGCCTGGGTAACCTCTGTTTCCCTTTCTCCTACTGTTTTAGACCAGTAACAGGTGTTGTGTTGGGGTAGATTCTAGAGTTGCAGGTAGAGGAGCAGAGTTTGGCCGAGAAAATCCACTTCTCCGGCCAAACCAGTTGACCGGAATTGGTTAGGAGTAAATCCTCAGATTTTTACCGCGGTAGATCTGGATTTTTACCGATTTACTGTGTTAACAAAATGACAGAACTGCCGTTGGCCGGTTAGGGTAATTACAGGGGTGCCACCCGGGTTGGAATCCCGGAAATACCCTTGGCAGTTTTGTTTATTTACAAAACTGCCACTGAGACCAAAATGACATAAATACCCTTGACAGATTGGTATATTTACAGGGGCTGTCACAAAGGCTGAATTCCCTAAAATGCCCGGGTAGTTTAGATTATTTACCTAAACTGCCATTGAGGCCAAAAAGACTATACTGCCCTTGGCAGCTTAACATATCTACTAAACTGTCATTGATGTGGAATTGACTTTCTTGTCCTTGACAGTTTAGGATAACTACAAGGGTACCTTCCAGTTGACATTACAGTTATGCCTTAGAGGGTTGGTTATTTACGTGGATGCCACTATTATTTATAATTATGTGTGATTGTTGTTTATAATCGTGTGATTGCCTTTATTACCCGTCTTGTGGCGTATGGATGTTATTGATATGAATAGTGGAATGTTCAGTTTAATTCCGATGGTTAGTTGTTTCGGGGGATACTTCATTTGAGAGTTTAACTCAGGATATGCGTTAGGTGTATGCTATCATCATTTATAAAGCGACCGATAAATAGAATAGCGGGATTCGCCCGGTTAGGGTGTTAATTAAATACAAGTTATTGATGGTTATTGAGGACTAGAAACTCAGTTATTGGGGGTCAATAATTGGAATATCTGAATAACCGGGTGTCAGTAACCGAGTTATTGATGGTTATTATGGGTTTGGAACTGAGTTACTAGGGTCAGTAACCGGATTATTCGAGTTACCGGGTGTTAGTAACAGATTTATCAGTGACTGGAATTAGGCAACCCAGAGAAATCTGATCACCGGAGTCCGGCAACCGGTGACTGGAGTCCAGCGACCGGTGACCGGAGTCCGGCGGTGCTCTAACAAAGTCTTATCTCTTTAGTAAGAGGAAAAGGTAAAAATGTCTTGAAAATTATTATTTTAATATGATTTTAATAAAGATTTGTGTATTTGGTCACAAATAAATGATCTTTCATTCAATTGGGTTTCAAAATCTTATTTTCATTAAAATAGGGTTTAACTTTTATTTTTTGTGTAAATAGTCATTAGCCCTAAAAAAGATAATTACTAAGCCGAAAAGGACTGAAACCCCAAAGGAACCCCCAACAGGCCCACTTACCCACATAAATGAGCCGACCCAAACAGCCCAGCCTACCCAATGGACCATCTGAATCTGGAGACATGGAATTATGCAGGTATGCTTGGTAATGTGACTAATGTCTATTGTATTATTGTTCTTTCCATATCATTCATGTCAAACACATCGTCTTTGTGACCATTATCACACTATATGCAAGACGTAATTACATACATATCATGAAGAAAAAAACTAGCAACACAAACTCTGCAGGGTGATGCCATATCTACTGATCGAGTTAATTTGAAACTCATATCCATGTTGAGGAGAGAAAGCCATTTCATATGGGATATTGGGAGAAATTAATATAGTTCAAGATTATACTGAATCTTAATATGCATTGAAATACTTTCATGTTGGCAGAGTACAAGAAGAAAAAGTCATGGGATGCAACAATCATGCATGTGTCGATATTAGATGTGTATGGATGTTGCTTACTATCATTCAAGTTCGGAGTGTAAATCTCGCTTCATCACGTACATCATCAATATAAAAGATATATATATATACACACATAATGTTCTAAAAATCTTTGTTTATAGCCGATTAATTCTATATATATACACACACATAATGTTCTAAAAATCTTTGTTTATAGCCGATTAATTCTCGTTTAGACACTAAGCGGTGCTTCATCATTTTTGGTTAAAATTGATTAATTTTTGCCATTAAACTGATTAATCTTTACATAAAACCAATTAATCCCCTAATTAATTTTTTAGATGGTTGTTCGCCTGATACTATCATTGAAGTTCCGAGTGTAAATCTCGCTTTAGCACGTACATCATCAATATATATATATATATATATAATCATCAATATATATATATATACACACAATGTTCTAAAAATCTTTGTCTATAGCCAATTAATTCTGGTCTAGACACTAGGCGATGCTTCATCATTTTTGGTTAAAACTGATTAATCTCTGCCATTAAACCGATTAATCCTCACATAAAACCGATTAATCCCCTAATTAATTTTTTAGATGTTTGTTCGCCCGACTAGCGACTAGCGTTTTTTAATTATGTATACATGATTTGTACTTAAGTATCATATACAATCAGACATGGAGCAACCTTTAAATTGTGAAGGGTAATATGCACTAAAGGTGTCTAGACTCTTACGAGACTGTCAAAATGATAACTGAACTTGTAAAGTTAGCAAGGTAATACATAAAACTCTTAATTTGCTATCAATAAGATACATGCAAGGAATATTCCTTTAAAGAATATTCTGTTATTACCATTTTAACCTTTATTTTGTGTGTTCTATTGTTTTCTTTTAAAAATTGACGGAGCATGGTGGGCATAGGTCTATGAATTTGTTTATCTAGCATACTGCAAATATAAACTCATCCTCTCACTCGAAGGTAAACAGTTATTTTTCATCATCAATAGCAAACTTAATAGCTACCCGACTTGATTTATTAGCTTATGCTAAAATTTTCTGTAAAGAATTGCAAGACAAAAAAGAAAACTAAGAAGATTGGTAAAATACAGAGATAATCTTCCTAGAAAAAAAAATTACTGGGATATTATCCTCAGAGTTCAGCAAAGAATCAAACGAACTGAAGAACAAATTGAAGTTCTACAAGAAGTTTTTGATTACGATCAGACTCCGCTGAACGTTTTGAGTCTCGGTTAGATCCGCCTCAGCTGGTATCAGAGCCTATTTGGCTCAAAAGCAGGTTATCAAGGCTTATGCCACAAAGTTGGCTTCTCTTGTCTAACAAAAGAGAATCCAAACTCAAAAATTATCAGTCCTTATGTATTACAAAAATGTACTGATAAGTGCCAAAAATGCTTTCATTCAAGGTATATTTAGGAAGACCAATACTCGATGGAGTACATCTGTAGATTAATAAATACACTCTACGACGATATTGTCTACCTCCAAAGAGAAGTCGGGGTTGAAGAGCTTGATCCTTCTAGACAGGTCTAATTGAATACCTAGATCATCTATCTAGGAGCACGGCCTTAGACAAGGTTGCAATATAACTTGAGAGATTTCATCTCAAGTTCAAGCAATTTGAAGAGATAAGTTCTACACTTGGCAAGATTGAAACCAAGCTTGATTATCTAAAAAAACAATATCTATTAGATATTGAAAAGAAGCTAGTTCGCACTGAGCATCTTGCCGACAACATTCGTCAGCAAGCAATTAAGATAAAATCTTCTTAAGAATCATTGAAAAAGCTTTTAGAAACTCTGATCACCCGATTAGGATGAATCACAGAGTTGAACTAAAAGTAAAACAGGAAGATGATAAAGCTCTAAACTTTGTCCTTCTTACAGAAACGGTGCATGATAATGTCAAGACAATAATCCATCAACATAATTACAAGATCGCTTATCTCCAAAAGATGAATATAGATCTCGAAAATCAATTCCAAGAGTTAAACAACAAGATAGCAAGACTGCAAACAAGCATAGAAAAAATGAAGATACAAGGAGGAGAAGGGATCAATGAAGAACAACTAGCTCAAAACGTAGCTAGCAAAATAATCATACCCCTTTTACCAAAAGAAGAAAGTGAGTTTAAGTTTAGTGAACCTAAAATCCTTACTTGGCCCTCGTCCAAATCTACATCTTCAACCAGAAGAGATGTGAAGATGCTGAGTAGAATACTCAGTAAAAGAAACACTATGCCTGTACAGCTTATCAATGCTCAAGAATTCGAGTACAATGAAATTGAATCTAGTAAGCGAGAAGCATCGGTTCCTAGATTCAAGCTTAATGAGATCTATAGGAGAGGACCTTTCCTTATGGATTCTCACAGGTTCAAGATTCTTGAACTAACAGTTCCAGCCACAGGAGGAGAAACCGACATCAAGTTAATCACTCCAAAAGAAGTAAGTGAAGCATCTTAGAAGAAATATTCCTATATACATATTGGAGCAGTTCAAGTAGGAATAAAGCTTTTAGCCAGAGATGGTATAGACTGTTCTGTTCTATGTGTCTTACAAGATGATAGAATAACAGACTTTAAGAAAAGTTTGTTAGGAACAATAGAAGCTTCACTATTGTATCATTGGAGACCTAGATAATGAAGATCTGATCAAAACCTATTATAAGAAGTTACCAGAACAATGGAACGATGCAGTAGCACAATCTTTGAAAGAAAAATCTTTTGTCATTTTTACGGTAGGAGGAATTGCTGAAAGAATCAGGGATCTCCTGAGAAAGCAATGTGTTGAAAACAGAAAATCAAAAACTGCAAAGAAGCAACTCAGAGGAGTGAAAAACATATGTCCCAAGATATTGGAGACACCAACGCAGTGGGGATGTCACACAAAGAAAAAATACAAGAAAAGGTTCTCCAGCAACAATCAGAGGAAAAATTTTGCTTCTAAAAAGAAGTATAAATTCAGAAAAAAAAAACTCATTCAAAAAGAACTCTGCAGGAGAAAGATCTCCTCCTAGGAAGAGATTTTTTAAAAGAAAAAGAACTAATTCTTCGAATTCTTTTCGAGAAGTGAAAAAGTGCAGATGTTGGCTTTGCAAAGTCGAAGGACATTATGAAAACGAATGTCCTAAAAAGGACAAGAGATCTACGAAGGTTCTAATTGAAGAATATAACGAAACAATAGAATATGCAAACCTGAAAGGTTTTGAGATAGCCTATTCTGATGAAGAGAATGATTCAATATATTCTCTTGAGTTCCCATCAGAAAGTGAAATAGAAAATACTTCAGAAAGTTCTGAAGAAGAAGAGGATGGATCTCGTCCTATGTGTGTTTTAAAAATCTTAAATTTGAAGGAATAGGCTACTGATATTATCAGTACCTTCCACCCCAATCAAGAAAGATTTACATGTGATTACTGTAATTGCGATGATAGTAATTCAGTTCCCATGTATTGTAAAAGTACATGTGAAACTTATCATCAAGAATGTTTCATTACAGAATTACGAAGAAAAACCAAAGATAATAAAGCTCACATCCTGGTCGAACATGAATATAAAGAGTTCTACAAAGCCAAGGAGCAACATTGACATAACTTGGAAGAAGATTTGAAGAGAATGAAGATAATAACTTCATTAGTCAGAACAAGGAATTAAAAGAGTCTTTTGATTCTATCAATGTATCTGCAAGAAGGCAAGAAGAAGACATTATCACAGAACATATTATACAACAGGTTAAGCCTTTTGATCCCATCAACAAGCCCGATGAAAGAGAAATCAATTCTTTCATTGAACTGCCTAGCAAAACTGCAGAAAGCAAAGAACAAGTAAAGTAGGTTCAGACAAGCAGATTCAGCAATTACATCACTATAGAATTAAAATTTCCTAGATATAGAAAATACCATCTACATGCCTTTGTAGATAGTGGATTAGGGTATTCTCTTGCCAAAAGATATGTCATACCTGAAGAATATTGGAAAAATTCTCCAAGATCAGTTACTGGAATAGCCATGGGAGAAAATGAAATAATCATGGATACTATGGCTCGTGACATTAAAGTTTTCTTGGGCGGATGAACTTTTGTCAAAAAAATCATCTGACAATGTGAAAATCATGGAGCATACGTGTTAATTGGAAATGACTTCCTTCTTCAACAGACGATAATTCATAATCCACAAATGATTGGTTTTGAAAAGAATAACAAATTCTTTTAGGAATCTCGTCTTACTAATGTTGTAAGCATTACAAGTCTTGAATTTACAGATCAATATCAGAGATCGTCCGTGAAGAGTGGTGATTATAAGCCAGTTTTAGAACCAGTTCTGCTGCTGAAAGACCATTTGAAATATCACAGTGAAATATTAGTAAATAAAGGGATGAATTCAGAAGATTCTAAAGATGAGTATGAATCCCCTTTAGAAGAGTCTGATTCAGATTCATTATAATAAGAAAGCTCAGACGGAGAAGAAGAATTTATCAGAGAGCATAACCTAAAGGTTTATGCTAACAAAATCGAGCAGAAGAGAGTGTCAACTATTGCAGAAATAGAAAACTTGCTGAAACCAGTAATCAGTGAAGATCCTCAGTTGTACTGAGAAAGAGATCCAGTATACTATCAGCTCAAAATGCATGATGCAAATATTATTTGTCATGTTAAAGCAATCCCACATTACAGGGAAGATGATAGAAAAGAGATGGAAAGCCAAATTCAAGAGTTGCTCGAAAAGAAGTTGATCAGACCTTCCAATAGTCTTCATTATGCCCCAGCCTTTTTGGTAAGAAATCATGCAGAGCAAGTAAGAGGAAAGACTAGAATGGTAATTGACTACAGAGATGTAAACAAAAAGATGGTCAAAGACGGTTCCCAGATAGCCCAGGTAAGAGTGTTTATCAATCAACTCAAAGGAGCCAAGATCTTCTCTAAATTTGATACAAAATCAGGATTCTTGCAAGTCAAGATGCATCTAGACTCCATTGCTTTAACAGCATTTGAAACACCTCAAGGGCACTATGAATGGTTGGTTATGCCATTTGGCCTCAAGCAGGCCCCGTCTGTTTTTCAAAGGAAAATGGATAATATTTTCAAACCTTACTCAAATTTTTGTATAGTTTATATAGATGACATTCTTGTCTTCTCACGAACTATGAACGAACATCTGAAACATCTTGAACAAGTATACAAGTTGATTGTCCAGAAAGGAATCATCCTTGGACAAAAAAAGATTCACCTCATAAGATGAGAAATCGATTTCTTAGGCATTCATGTTAAAGATGGAGAGATTCGTCTCCAAGATCATATTGTCAAAAAAATAAGTCAGTTCCAAGATCATATTCCTGATGCAAAGTCCTTGCAAAGGTTTTTAGAAGTTGTCAACTTTGCGAGAGATTTTATACCTCAAGTTAGTGGTCTTACTGCTCTACTCTCTCCAAAGACAAGCTCCAAAAAGAAATGGTCATTCACAGAAGACAACAATAATACTGTCAGAAAAATCAAAGAGCTAACCAAGAACTTGCCTCGTTTACAGTTAACTTAAGAAGGAGATTCGATCATTTTGCAGGCTGATGCAAATGATTATTATTGGGCAGAAGTTGTCTTGGCTATTGTCCTAGATACAAATCATAAAAAGATTTGTAAATTTCTCTCAGGAAAGTTTAACGCAGCAGAGTTAAACTATTCTACTGGAGACAAAAAAGTTCTTGCTCTTATTAAGAGTATAAAGGGAGCTGAGACCTTTTAGGGAACAAATTTGTAGTTAGAACTGATAACAAAAGAGTAAAAAACTTTAAAAACTACAAATTAACTGTTGCTGTAGACAGGGGAAGAGTGCTGAGATGACAAATGTTCTTATCTCAGTATGAATATGATGTTGAAATAATTGCAGGTAACAAGAATTTCCTACCTGACGTCCTGCCAAGAGAGATGGCAATGCTTCAAAGGAATGACAGGGATGAAAGACGCAACCCAAGAAACAAAAGACCAGAATCAAGAGAGAAAAATCTTTGAAAAAGAAACAAGAGCGGTGATAAAACTGTAGGTCCTCTCCATGACGGACCAGTTTATCAATTCATCGTATCTTATGGAGCAGCTGAAACAAGTCAAGCAACAGGTCATCCAGCTGATTGGGATAAAAGCTCAGATCTCTCCGTGAAATTTGAAAGTCAGTCCGTGAAATCAGGTAAAGAAGAAGAAAAACTCACTCAGGAGTATTTGTTGTATCTAAAAGATACAAGCACAACTAACCGGTTTCAGGGTAAAAGACCGGCTAGCCCGTCTCAAACGGCAGGTGGTAAAGGCATAGTAAGCCCATTAATGGCTGCTGCTTTGCTAAAAAGCAGAATTGACCCTTTTAGGAGAAACATATCGCATGTGGTTATTTGAAAGAAAACCGTTCATGGTCAGTCTTTGAAGATTTTTAAAGAACCAGTTTTCCAGACAAAAAAGTTGTTAACATTCAAGCAAAAGATTATCATAGACAATATTCTTTATGCATTCCATGAAGAAAATGAAGATCATCTGTTTAGAACCCTTGAAGTACTTACAGAAGAATTGCATGGAATCCATGCAAAAGAGAAGGAAAAAAACTAAGGTAGTGTACCTAGAAAATCCAGAAAGTACTAAGATCCCTATGACAACAATGAAACGGTCTGAATGGTTCAAATTTCATGAGCATCTGGGAAAATGACAGTCGCTTCCACCAACTTTGTTTGTTGTTCGTGACCCATATTATGAGAGATATTTGGTTAATGTCCAAGCAGAACACCCTCAGAAACAAAAACTATGGTTAATAAAGAATGGTTTTGTGCATAATCTTTGGACAAAATCTAATGAAGATTTAGAGGGATTTCCTGAATTGATAGTTCAAGCTATCAAGAACATTAGGCCAGACGGATGTATCCTGAGATTAAAGTTTATATCAACTCCACAGGAATGGATAATGCTGAAAGAGCAAATGAACTATATTTCTCCTTATCATTATGTCAGGATAATTCAAGGTCCAATTAAAGGAGCGAGCAAAATGAGCGGAAATGGTAGTCCTAATTAGAGCATTCCATGGATGAAGGCCATGACAATCATGTGTATCAAAAACATGGTGAGAAGAGATTATGAGTCAAGCCTTCTAGCAAGTGGAGAAAAAATAATGGTTGCTTGCTACAATCATCCTCCACCTGTGAATTGTGATTTTTTCTCAGTCATTATGAGAAATGAAGTAAACTGCACCCTAACTACTATAAAATGGCTGGAAAAAGTGGAAAAAGAAAAAGGATATAGGATTCCTTATCCCTTTCCTTATGATTCAGACTTAGATAGTGAAGAAAAAGATGAAAGAGCATCAGAAGAACAAGAGGGTCAATATTTGTTGGCTGATTATGAGTGTACTTATGAAGAATACTACAATACAGTAAACATGACGGAGAAGCGAGCTGTGGCAGACACATCAAGAAAAAAGACTTTTCTTTTGTTAAAATTAGTGCGCTCACATTATAGAGAAAAGAACGGTGGCCGACGCATCACGTCTAAAGACTTTTCTTTTGTTAAAGTTAGTGTGATTTTCTTTTTGCTACCGACGCATGAAAACAAAGAACTTTACTTTTGCTAAAGTAAAGCTTGATTCCTCTTGTTCCCCACTTTCTCTTAGCTGTGTTTAATTCAGGATTAAAGTCCGAGTGCTATATAAGGAGCTTCAAGCTTCCGAGAGAAGGCATCGAAAAACCTTGGAACAAAAGTTGGCAACACTCTCAACCTTCCTCTCGAAGTCAGAAAGCCAGAATAGTATGGTGTGTAAACAGTGTCTCTAGTATAAGAGTATGAGTGTAAGTACTGTGTGAAGATTTCAGTCTATAATCATTAGGTGTGATGTGCTTTTATTACAAGTAAGTATCTTGTGCTTGTAATTATAATTATGAGTAGCTAAACAGCTTACCCAAGAGTGAGGCTCTAAGTTCTGTATTTGTAGTTATGTTATGTTAAATAAATTCTAGCGTGTGCCCATAATTCTGTTACAAAAATATTTTTGTTTTAGAATTATTTTATTTTAAGTTGTTAATTTTAATTTTGTATTTAAGATATTTTTACACACTAAAATCTATAAATCTTTCAATTTAAGACAGCAGTGATTTCGTCAGTATAGTAACCATTTAGACAAGAAGTCTTTAGGTGAAGTTTTGGTATGTTGAAGGCAAGTTCTTAAATTAAAAGGTGAATATATTTTAGGTTGTAAAATATGCTAAATACAAGTACAAAAAAACAAATTTACAAATTTATTCCTAACAGGTATGTCATTAATACTAAAAAAAATCTGGGTCCTACATTATGCACTTTGTAAGTTCATGTACTACATTTACAGTTCTTCAAGAGTTCAGACACTGTTGATGCTAAAAACTCAACTGTAAATACTGAATTTATCGTTCTATACCAGCAAATTAAAAGGACAAACGCATGAAGGTTAAGATTGGGTATAACAAAGAAGCTAGCTAGGTGTAAATCAAATCGCAAGCCATATGACTTTGCACCCTGCACCTTTTATCGATCAATTATTTTCTGATAGAAAGCTGGCCAGTCCTGCACGACATGTACGGTGTCGTTGCCTTGTTGGCTCTTCTTTATCACTTGTAACCCAAGTGAGAAAAGAGAGAAACTCAAGTGACTGCAAATTGACTGGGCATGCATGCAACCTGGTGGCTCCATCTGCATAATGCATGTATGATGTAAATCAGAACAAGAAGCAGAAAACTATTGTCGGACCAGAACAAAACTCGAAAGCTGGAGATCGAATGAGAATTATTCAAAAGGATACTCAATCTCTTAGTTCTCAGTTCCCATTTCTGTAGCTCGATAGTTTTTGGTCTGCATGCCCTTTGTCAACTATTAGTCACCATAGTGAAATATATACTTGCAAATCTGAAGTATTAGCATACACTTGTGGGGGAACACGTTTCTCAAGTAGCTTGTTTAGTCTTACTCAATTCAATACAATTAGGTCAAGAAAAACAGACTTGTTCTCGTTCCAAGCATAGCCGGCCAGAGCCCAGTGGCTGTGCGACCGCACCAGGCCCGGTAGCCAAAGGGAGCACAAATCCATTATATATCATGTTATCAGTGGCGGAGCTAGCATTTTTAGTTAGGGAGGTTCAAATTTGATACATGTTAGTATGCTATTGGATAAGAGGGTTCATATTTAGAAACAAACTCGTACTCAGCAACTTTGCTCTCTGTAACATATAAAAAACGAGATCTGCCGGAAACTTAAGGGGGTCCAGATCCCGTCTGAACGTAACTCCGCCCCTGCATGTTATCACAACATGGTTTCTCTTCTTGTTGTTGCATTCTTTTTTTCTTGTATCATTTTAGATATATGACTTCTATTTTCTTAGAACTTAGAACTTTTGGGAGTTACACAGCTTTTATTTTAAGTTTTTTTTGTTTTCTAATTTCAATCCTCCTTATATTGATTTTGAAAACACACATTAATAAGAGCATAGCAATACTAATAATAGCATAGCAGTAATTCTACAAACTATTAAAATTACTTTTATCATGAGTGATTAAAAATTTCTTAATTTTATGATGTATATTTTTCTTTTATTGTAATTAATTATACAAGGTTTCGTATTTATTTAGTGCTTATGCATGATTGCATAAAGTCCAACTTAATTTGGATTAACACTTTTTTGTTTTATAATTTATAGCTCATATACTCACAGATCATTGAATAAAAAAAATTATCACTATATATTGTATTTTTTTATTTACAAAAGTGTCGTGTAAAAAGAAATTTAATATTATATTAGTGCTTATTTGTTTGGTTTAACACAATCAAAAGGGTTCTTATACAAAAGACCGTTTCAATATTTTATAGTCACTTTCAATAAAAAGAAATTACAAGACACATAAAATAATTTCGCACTGGCCTTACATGGCCTTCCAAGTATAGAAAATTATGGCATGTTGGGTGAGAGACAGATGGTTTGTCCCATACATGGTCGAGATTAAAGGTTGGCTTTTAACAAAGATGCGAAACTAATGGCCAACATGACAATGTTCAGCTAAGGTTGGCATGGGAAAGTGTCACACTTAAGGGCATGCAGTGAAAGCGAATAGCTAGGTGATGGTTACTATTAATCATTAGCTATGATAGACGAATATGGTCAACTCCGATTTGGGGATCATATAATTATTAATGTTAAAGTAACGTTCAAGATTAATTTAATTAAGGACAGCAAGTTAACTCAAGTTTAAGCCTTATCATTTGGCTAAGGTACGTTCGGGATGGAATAATTAGGGATAGCAAGTTAACTCCAGCAGTCGAGTTAATTTGCATTTACTACGTGACTAGTTTGAACTTGTAAATGAAACTAAGTCAATTAAGTTTAGGCATTGTTATCTGCATGCTTGTTGAAACTCCGATCCCCTCGTTTGTGTAATTGGCTTGCATCAGTTGCATGTGTGGATCGAGCTTGTTGAAGCTCAGATCAGAATAACACAACCCAAGTTTAACATTGTCATCGATGTTGAAGTGTGCATATGAATGCTTTGTGAAAACTTCGATTCTCTCGTTTGTGTAATGAAGCTCGAGCATGACTTAGGCTAGGGTTGGCTCGATGTCACAATTATGGACAGTAAAAGATATGTGATTGATCACATAGTACCATTAATAATTTGCTATGATGAACATAGTAATGGTCCATCCAATATGATGTGATAATAAGAAAGGAAAAATCACCTGGCCTAGCCTGGTGAATTAACTTTGTAGAAGCATAACGTAGAAAGTGAACAAAACTATTCCCACACTACTGCTAGCAGCAACTTTGCAAGCGAAATGTCCTTGTCTCTTTATTTTGTCTCAGTTTCCAGGTTGTCTCTATCTTCTTTGCAACGATGAAGTTTTCATTTACCAGATTGATCAGGTCTCTCACTCTTTCTGTAATTTACAAATTATTATCTTCATCAACCTTTGTTATATGTTAGTGACAGTCAGATATTCTTTTTCGCATGGCCTCACTCTTGCATATATAAAAAAAATAAAGAACCTGATCAAAATCTATTGCATTACAGGAAATGTGGTGACGATATTTTTTGTATAGAATTAGTGCAGTTCAGTTGGTGTTGGGAAAAAACTTTAGAAAGTAACAATCGATCTTTGGAATCTATATAATATATAGCTAGCTAGTCACCGAAAGAAGGCTTGTTTGGAATCTACTTGAGATGGAGTATCTGGTACATTGTCCCAAAATGTTTGTTATCGGTGGACGGTGTCTTGTTGCCTCTATTATATCGGGTAACAAGAATATAGCCGATTAGTATTTACCAGGTTAACCGAGATTTTCTTAGGTAAATGATTAAACCAACAACCGATTAGTATTTACCAGGTTAACCGAGATTTTCTTAGGTAAATGATTAAACCAACAAAAATGCAAAAACCTTTTCGCTGGATGTATTGGTTTGATGAGATTTCGATCCTCGCTAAGCTTTTAGAATTCTTAGATAACGTGTCTAATGATTTTTTTTATTCTCATCGTCTCAAAGACTTTTCGTTGTAATTTTTTTTAAAAATCCAGTAGTTATGTTGTTAAAGTTACTGTTGCTTTTCTAGTGTGCAATACATGCACATGATACCACCTGCATGTGTTCCTAACTTCGTATTGGCCGGACGTACCAGGCTAATTGAAATAAGATTGAATCTCTCAATTTAATAACCATAGTTCTCCCAAAATTTAAGTTATTTTGCCATATGATGAACTAGGAATTTAGTGCGCGCGCGGTATGCCTGTACATAAGAATCTCTCACAATAATAACAAAACATGCAGTTCTCCCAAAATTTAGGTCATTTCGCCATGATGAACTTGAAAAAAACAAAAATTTGGAATTTTATTCTACAAGAACTCTATATTCATTCGTTTTAGGAAATATACTTAAATTGGATCAAGCGTGATCCGTGGATCACCATTATACTGATATTGTCTCAATTTAACCACCTTTAAGGAGTTGAGTTTTAACTATAAAAGGTCTCGGTACAATTAGATATGATTCACCCACATATATGTTGTATTTTATTTATCTCTTTTCTGATGTGGGATATTTCATCTCCAACACTCACCCTCACGTGCGACCTAACTTTTTAGGTCTGCACATATAATTTAATTTGGTCCAATTCCCACATCGGAAATCGGTAATTTGATTCGGAATATGATTTGGTCCAATTTCCATTTCAGAAATTGAGATATACGGTCCAAAGCCTACTGCGGGCACTTGGTATGATATGAAGCCAAAAGTTTTTCGATGAACCCAAATTTGGGCTCATTATGTTGGGAGACTTTCTCCCGTTATGCTGGGAGAAGTAATTGAAGAGGGACCCGCTCTGATACCAACTTGAACTGAGACAAATGTGGTTTGTGGATTACCATTGTACTGATACTGTACTAACTTAACTGCCTTTAAGGTGTTGGATTTTAACTACAAAATATCAATTTTGTACCTAGAAATCCGTCGTGAATATCCCTCCTCAGGTACTTTTAAATTCAAACCAATTTTCTAAGGTAGATAATATTGAACCTAGGAAATCACAAATGGTTACCAAATGTATTCCAAAGAAATAATATGAATCAGATATCAAAGCCAAAGTCAAAGATCCTATAGCAAATTACATGCATGTCTAACTATAGGTTGGCTAGGTCATATGCTCTTGTCATTAATCAATTATCTAATGTTTCTATTCCTAGTACCGTACAGGATGCAATGACGGATCAGAAGTGGACTCAAGCAATGAATGAAGAACTAGAGGTCTTGCAAAAGAACTCGACATGAGATGTTGGTCATAAACCTGATGGAAAGAAGTCTGTTAGATGTCGTTGGGTATTTACTGTAAAACTCAAAGCCGATGGGAGCATTAATAGGTATAAAGCCTGATTACTTGTCAAATGATACACTCAACGCTATGAGATTGATTATGAATAGAAGTTTGCACCCGTAGCAAAGATCAACATTGTTCGAATCTTGATTTCACTTGCAGCAAATAAAGATTGGCCTCTACGACAGTTTGATGTGAAGAATGTTTTTCTCAATGAAAACTTGGAGGAAGAGGTGTATATGAACATGCTGTCAGGAGTCAAATGTAGACCTTGCGATGCCAGTAAAGTTTGTAAGTTGAAGAAGTCCTTGTACGGACTAAAACAATCTCCTAGAGCGTGGTTTGGTAGATTATCTAAATCGATGAAGACGTTTGGTTACAGACAAAGCAACTCGGATCACACTTTGTTCATCAAGCATAGTCAGGGTAAGATCACCGCTCTGATTGTGTATGTTGATGATATGATTGTCACAGGAGATGACCTAAAGGAGATGGAGGCTTTATAGAAGTATCTGTCGAAGAAATTTGAGATGAAGAACCTTGGATAGCTGAAGTATTTTCTTGGAATTGAAGTTGCAAGATCAAAGAAGAAGATTTGTTTATCTCAACGAAAATATGTACTTGACTTGTTAGTTGAGACTGGACTGCTTGACTGCAAGCTTGCTGAGACACCGATTGAGATGAATCACAATCTCGTCATCTATCCAGATCAAGTCCCGATTGATAAAAGGAGGTACCAACGTCTAGTAGGGAGA
Organism: Comarum palustre; assembly: GCA_951800085.1. Lineage (NCBI taxonomy): Eukaryota > Viridiplantae > Streptophyta > Magnoliopsida > Rosales > Rosaceae > Comarum > Comarum palustre. The sequence goes on along the minus strand of OX637582.1, from coordinate 6,902,196 downwards.
TTTATTTATTTTTCTCATACTAGACCTGATATTGCTTATGATGTGAGTGTTGTTAGTCAATTTATGCATTGTCCTAGTGAAGAGCATATAGATGCAGTGTGTCGTATTTTGAAGTACTTAAAGATGACACTTGTTAAATGATTATTATTTGAAGAAAAAAAAGAATTGGATGTTGTTGGATACACTGATATAGATTGGGCTGGTGATAAGACTGACAGATGGTCTACATCTGGGTATTTTACACTTGTAGGATGAAATCTTGTGACTTGGCGAGGTAAGTAGAAAATTGTTGTCAGGTCAAGTGCTGAAGTAAAGTTTCGAGGTATGGCACATGGAGTTTGTGAGATGCTATGTATTTGTAATGTATTGAAATAATTGGGTTTCAAACTCAAGAAATCTATGGACTTACATTATGATAGCACATCTGCTATTGAAATTGCTCATAATCCTGTCCAACATGATCAGACAAAACATGTGGAGGTGGATCGACATTTCATTAAGAAAAAATTGGACAAAAAAATCATTCATTTCCCTTTCATGTATACAGAAGACCAATTAACAGATGTTCTTACGAAATGAGTGTCAAGGAAAATATTTGACAATTTGGTTGGCAAGTTGGACATGCTAGATATCTATGCACCAACTTGATGGGGAGTGTAAAATATTCTGTAAATATTTACTTTCCTTGTAGGTGTAGGTTATATTATTACTATTAGCATATATTATGATTGTATCTCTATATATACCTTCTTATTTGGAAGAGAATAATACCAATTTAAAGGTACCTGAGGAGGAGCATTCGTGTCGGATTCTTCGGTTCATTGTATGGAGAAGAGGAATTAATTTGAAGAAGAAGTATTTGAATTACTATCATCTGGAGATGCCAAATCTGTGGGCTTGACTTGCGAGTCATGAAGTACTGTTGTCTGGGGACTCTGGTCTATATGGATAGAATCTGTGGAAGTAGGAACGTTAGCAGAATTGATGGCTCGGCTTGGCGGCTCTTCTCCAGTATGTACCGGCTCGACTCATGTCTCAGCTTTAGCCTCTCCTATTCTGACACACATCGCATTATCAGAATTCCTTCTGCTTGCATCTGTGCTTTTATGTCTATTTGACTATTCTGTTTTAATATGACTGCTATTATAAATTCTAACTCCAAATCTTGTTTACAAAGTTTCTAATTCTTCAAATATATTCTTCGAGTTTAAATAAATTATTTTGAGAATTCCCTTCACAATCTCTTTCCCCATGAAGGGAAGAACTCGATACTCCTCATGAGTAATTAGGCTCAGATTCGTGAAAAGAAACGTCAAGGGATACATGAATGATGTCGGTGAAAGGATCATAACATCTATATCCCTTTTGAAAATCAGCATACTCAATAAAGATACACCGTCTTACATGAGGATCAAGTTTACTTCGTTGTTGCTTTGAAATATGAACGTAAACTACGCATCCGAACACTCGATACTCCAAATTAGGTAATGAAGGAATAGAAAGAAGATGTTGAAGCTGTTGCAAAGGGTTTTGAAATTCAATTACCTGAGAAGGAGTACAATTAATGAGATATGCAACATACCTCACAGCTTCTCCTCAATATTCAAGAAGTACTTTCATACCAAATAAAGAAGAACGAACAACTTCAAGCAATTGTCGATTTTTTTCATTCTGCTAATCCATTTTGCTGAGGAGTGTAAGAATTTAAAGTATGATGTCGAATTCCATGGGACTGCATAAACTCTTGCATACGACTATTAACATACTCTCCACCATTGTTAGACTAGAAGACTCGAATAGCCTATTTATATTGTGTAGACACCATCTTGTGAAATTTTGTGAACTGAGAATAAACATCGCTCTTGTTCATCAGTAGAGACACTCAAGTCATACAAGTACAATCATCAATAAACATTACAAAATATAGATAACCATTGTGAGTAGGAATTTTTACAGACCCCAAACATCGGAATGAATCTTCATGAATGGAACATGACTTCTATGCAGGCGTAGGGACTATGAAATACGATGGCTCTTTGCCAGTTCACATAAGTCAAATCGAACATTTAAATGGTCGACACTTAAAAATAATTGTGGTTACAGTTTCTTCAGATAATTGAAGTTTAGGTGGCCCAACCGATAATGCCAAAGCCACACATTCTTCTTAGCACTCTCAGCTCCATTGACCTAATTAGCTTGACCCAAAAAATGCTTTTGTTTTTCTCCTGTATCTGTCAGATCCATGTATAATTTTTCCTTTTGTACACCGTAACTCAGAATCTGCCAAGTCAGAATATTCTGAAATACGTAGAAAGAAGGGTAGAAAGTAACAGTACATGATAATGCTTGATTTTTTTTAGAGAAAACAATAGAGAGTTTCATTATCGGGAATACAAATTACAACCATGAGAAACAACAGTGGTAAAAATAAATTCCCCACTCTCCTCTACCTACCCGAAAACCCAGCGATTACAGTGGACAAGAACCGAAATTGGTTCAACTGTAACCTAACCTAATCCAGAAGTACCAATACATCCTTATAGTCAACCTCAAGACGAAACAACTTTTTGAAACACTACATGCCAAAAATACCAGCATATATGCACAGGTAACCTCCTCATTACATTGACAACAAGAACTAACCGACATTAAAATAGTCTCTGGACACGACACCAAAACACTGGCTCACCCCATGACACGACCAACACTACCCTACCAGAACCCTAAACCCTCACCTAAAAGAGGAGGGACGACCAACACCAACCCACCGAAACTCTAACCCTCTCCCAAAAGAGGAGGGACAAACAACACACTATAGAAGACAACTAACTAACAAAAGATAAAATAGAGCAAAGGCCTAACTAAAAGATAAACTAAAAAACCTAAGCAACAATATTTAAAGCCACTCCCAAAGTTCAGAGCAGGTAAGACACAATGTAACATCCTCCAATCAGACCGTCGCTGTATCTCTGCACTGTCACCAACCACCGGCGTTGGCCCTAACTCATTCCATCTGCAAATACCGCTACCATGACACCCACCTCTTTCCAGCAACCCACATACTCGATCCAAAAAATGCATTAAGCATAAACCACCCTCTGACCCCTGCAATCCGCCAACGAAGCCAGCAAAGAGTCGAGCACACAGCCACGCCATGGTTACATACCTCCCAAATCCGATCCAGTCGTCCTCCTTACCGAAAGATCCAAAAAAGCCTCTCCCATCTCGTCCTTAGAGCTCAAATTTAAGCTAATCCTCTTGTCCCAACCCGAGTATGAAGTCACACCAACAACCACCGTACCATCAGCAAACCGTCGTGCCACCATCGCCCTTGGAGTCCAAACCATAACCCAGTTACGGTCTCTCCCTTGCTTATGTTCATCTCCTTCAATTGACAAAACAAGAAATCTTGGCAACCTCACCCCCATACCCAGCTAGAAGCTTGCATCTTCATTGTTCTCCCGTCCGGCCACACTCGAGTAACACCGACATGGGCAGAGGCCCACGGCAGCGTCGCTGCGCAGCCGAACGAGAATGGGTTCTATCTGTACTTCTGTTTTTACTGGTTTTAGATTGGCCGAAATACCTTTGTATTTGTTGTTAGGGCAAGAATCGAGGTCTTTGTGTTTCTGAGAGTGATGATAATGTTTGAATGATTTGGCTAACTGAGAGGAAATTGTATGACTATGAAGGGACAACTAATACAGAATTAAGAGTTAACGTGTCTGATAGGACAATAGAACCTTCTCCGGTAACTGGAGTTGGAGTACCATCGGCGGTAGAAACATTATTTTGAGAGGAAGATTATAATTTTTTCAAGAGGGTATAATCATTAGTCATGTGATCACTTGATCCGCTATCAATAATACAGAAACTATTCATAGATTCCTTATCATTCATACCTGATTGTGCGACATTGGAAACATTTGACGATTGTTCTTCCTCTATAGTGGCTATGACAACTTTTGCTTGATTCTTTCGAGGTGTCTTTGTAATATCCTACCAATTTAGGTACCCAATTGTTTTATAATACCGTTGCTTGCTATGACCGAAATATCCACAGAGCGGACATTTTGAGTTTACATATAAATTTGGTTTGTGATATGGTGGAATGATGGTGTGATTGTTGATTTGATATGTCATGAAAAATAAATTCAATTTGTTGAGATTAGAGATTTGAAATTTCGGGATTTGAAATTCAGGATTTGAGATTTTTGTATGATTATGGTAGGCAGCAAAATATGATGAATACGAAATTCAGGTTTGTGACTCTGATGCCAAGTAGAAAAGAATAATTTAATATGGTTTGGAATACTTTGATGTATTATTCTCTTCCAAATAAGAGAATATATATAGAGATACAATCATAATACTAATAGTAATAATATAACCCATACCTACAAAAAAATATTTACAGATAATATCAAGTCTTTGTTGCTTCCTTTACTAGAAAACCTAGGTACACGCTGAAAGATTCCAGAAGCAGTCAAAGCATGTGTAGCAATTCGAAGCTACCTCTTTGATTTATGCATATACTTCCACACAGCCAGCAAGCATTTCCCCAACGATAGTCTAAGTTATCTATTGTCAATCTTCATCAACCTTCGTTTTCGATGGAACGAGTTGTGGAACACCATGATTGGTCAGAATGCCAACAAATAAACAGAGATTCTATCCTAATGCTGAAATGCAATGATTTCTTGCTCGATTTCAATCGCAAATTTCAGTCAAAACTACATGATAATCGTGCTACAACGTAATACGCAAAGCCCCGTACAGCAAATGGTCTACTCATTTCAAGGTGGAGGGTCGATCGGAGTAGACGTTTCGTTAGAATAACAACGTACATATGCATAACAAACTTCACATAGGATTTGAAATGTTTACTCCAAATGCACATACATTTTATGATTGAATGTACATGTTACTCAAACTCATTTAAAGTTCACTTTACAGGTCAGCTGATGTCAAATCATAATTTTTTATTAAATGACGTGGTTACGTTAGATCAGTTGACACGTAAGTTGTGATCTAAGTAGTTCTTAAAAATATGATTTACTTAAACATTATTTTACTCATTCTTTATGTTTTAAGTAGAAATCTTTAAAAATAGTATTTTTTTTAATGTTTTATGATTTTGTTGCCACAAAAAAATAATTTGTTTTATGATTTTTACTTTTCTTTTAGCTAGCAATAAAATATGATCTCAAGGACCCGGCTCCTACTATCAGATGCTGCCTTCATAATGGCATAAATGCAATGTGAGCTTAAAAGGTTGTACTTAGGGAATAGGGGATCAAAGAGGGTCAAAAGCAAGCTATGGTTTGACATTGAGTATATGAATTCATGCATACCATATCAGACATCAATTTCTAAGTAATTATAGTTGGTGACCAAAAAGTTGGTTTCATAATTAGATTGAGTAAGATCAGAACACAAATGGACACAAAGAACAGACATACATATATCTCTTGGTTCTCTCTCCAATATAGAAAAGATTACAGGGACCCGAAAGACTCACCCATCTACTTTGCTTCATGCTTAAACAAAGTGAAATTAGTTCCCTCCCTTTTGTTCAGATACATTAGTACATGATCCGACTTCCTAGTTCCTTCTAGGCATTAGTCGACTACCTAAAACTTATTGATACAATATCCTTCAATTTCTCCTTGGGATAATTGATCGGTGCCCTCTTCATTTCCATGATTCTGATCATCATGTCCAGAGTGGCAATTCCCAGAACGAGCCTAGAGCAGAGTTATGATCATCAAGGAAGCTCAAGTTGGTGTGGCTGTGTATATTTCCATGAGGAAGAGGGCTGGTGATAAAGTTGGGATGATCGAGTGGTTGTTGATCCGGCGAGCCTTGTTGATCGGGTTTTGCCATTTCCATGAGGAGTGCTACAAGGTTTGCATGCTGGCATTGCATGTTGACAACCTCAGCTTGTGCCTTGGCCAGTTGTGCTTGAAGATCACTCACTTGTTTTTGGAGATGGCAGATTGCCCCTGCACAGCCATAAACAGGGTCTCTGATTCTTGCACTGGCCTCATACACCATGCTGCTCACCGCATCAGCCCTTTGAGACTCAGGCAGATCCTGAAAAAAAAATGATTTGATAAACTATTTGTATGGCAAAATTGGACTAGACAGAGGAATCTTTAGAACCCAACTCTTAAATAGTTTTCACCACTTTTGCGTATGTGCACATGATAAAGTACGATGTTTTACTAGTGTTTCCCAGTTTATATTGGCGTTGCGCGCTAACTCATGGATGTAGTTTAAGTTATTATCAAATAAAACCGTAAAGGTAAAAATGTTATTTATCCACGACAATGATATTATAAAGAGAAATCATCTGCTTCCAATTTATTGAGACAAAACATAACCTACCTTTATGATAATATATAAGTATAGGCGAGTCAAACTTCAGGTTTAGCTAGGAAATCATGAGTGGAGATCAAAACAGATGAATGCAAACCGATAAAATGGAAGAAAAAGGCTAAACATGATCAGATTGATCAATCCAAATCTACATGTATGAATTGTTAATTGTTAGAATCTCTCACTTTTTTGTAGTTTTTCCTTCTTGCACATTCGTCAGAGTAATTGATTTCCCCTGATAAAGTATATAAGAGCCATATGCTTAAATAGGAAATCTATACCATTTTTGATATATGTGTCTACATGACAGCATGTGTGTATCTACTGTGTGAACAACCCCATTAGAACATTTCTTATTGCTTAATTTTCAAACCTGAACCAAATACCCAACAAAATACCAATGAAAAAAGCCTCACCCAAAAAAAAAGATCAAACAGAAAACTTTAGACCCAATTGAAACTTTGTCAAAATAACCTACAAGTTATGTGAAGAAATTGAACTGAAGTGATGGGTATACCTGCAACAACTTGATGATGTTGCTAGCACCAAAGACTCGATGAGCTATGGTGAACTTGGCTGGCTCAGAGGGAGGAAAGTAAGGGGCCAACACGCATTTCTCCGCACATCTTCTCCTCAAGATCTTGCAAGCAGCACAAGGGCTAACCACAACATTCTGCGGTTGTGGGATTTGAGTCCGAGCCTGAGCCTGAGCCTGAGTAAGAGTCGTCTGAGTTGGAGTGATTGGAGGAGAAGATGATCGGGAAGAAGAAGGAGAGTGATGATGAGAGAAAGGGGTTGAGGGTGCATAGGTAGTAGTGTTCATGCTAGCGTCAGTACTGCACTCCATCGCAGCTAGCTTTGAAGCTGTTTGTGAAAATGTCCCAGAGAAAAGAGAGAGAGGGAGATGAGGTGAGGTGGGGTTTGGTTGCAGAACAAAGTGAGAGTATAAATAGGGAACCTTGAGCTTGGAGTGTGAGGTCAAATTACGTCACTCTTTGAATAATATTTAATTGGGCTACTTCCAAGTCCATCCATTATTATTATTAAACTTTCATTTTCCATGGATCGATCAAACCGTTGGGTTTCTCAAGTAGCCTTACCTTCGCACGTGTAAGAGATTTAGGTGTGAAACTTTCATATTTGGGTTCGAAATTGGTGTTTAAATTCTAATTTATTTTTGACAGCCAAAGAGAAATAAGTGTTTTAAGTTTTAACATAATTCATTGACGCGAATAGTCTGTAGGTTGACAAAAAAACCTTTAAATATACCATTGTTGATTTTTTTTTAAAAAAAGTGCACCCATTACTTTTTCACCTTGTTTAGATTATCTGCGGGAAATTTGTTTTTTTTTTCAGAGTTTGAAATGTCTTCTGTGAAACTTGAAAACACATTTGGGGTTTTCAGAGTTTGAAATGTCTTCTGTGAAACTTGAAAACACATTTGGGGTTTGAATATATATATATATATATATATATATATATATATATATATATATATATTGTCTTTTGCATATTTTGGCCAGTAATCTTGTTTAGAAGTGGGAGTAGAGTTTGGTTAAGAGAATCCAATTTTGCAATTGCTTCTTTTAATTGGATAATTTGGGTGGTTGGGTTTAATCAAATGGTTGTGGTGAAGAATATGTGATGAACTGGTTCAGAATGAGAACCAGGTCAACAAAGATAGGAAAAAAACAAGACGCTTTCTGTTTGTATGGCCATGGTCTCATAGAAAGGTAAGATTAGTGCCTCTCACTCGTGCTGGCGGCCTCTGATTTCACATGCACACTCTGGATCTCAAGGATTTAGTGTTTCTAGAATTTTAGATGACCCACGGACATGCTAGCGGCGGGAAATAAAAAACAGGGTAAATTTATATCGCTAATTTCTTAGATAATTTTTACTTTTCATTTTCCTTTTTTGAACTTTTTTCCACAAGAAAACATATTGAGAGAAGTTGGGTTTTAGATTATATATATATATATATACACACACACACGCTTCTTCTACTAAGAGATTCTTATTTTTAATTTATTTATAGGGATAGACATTGACAAACTTTTTAATCACATTTTTCAATCTTAACCGTTCAATTCTTAGGTCCTAATATATAGATCACCTCTGCAAAATTTCATCCAAATAGGTGATCGTTAAGATGTTCAAAACTGTGAATTATAGACATTAACGGTACAAGTTTGGCAGATTTGATCCGTCAAACGATTTCAGTTATTTTAAAGCCTTAACGATCACCAAATTTGATGAAATTTTACAGAAATGATCAATATATATATATATGCATTTACATATTGAACAGTAGAGATGTTGTTATGTGATCGAAAAGTTTGTGAATGCATATCCCTATATATATATATAAGGGATCCCTATTTTTTGTTTATTTATACAACAACTGTTTGTCCCTTTAAACTGCATTGCTACTAAGGACACTGAACGAACTTGAAGTACCTTCATCTATCACTAGAACACAACTTAGAGATCGAGAGAGAGAACTCAAGTAAGGAGAGATGCTTTGAGTTTGTGTGTCTAGAATGAGGGATGGAGTCACCTATTTATATTGGTGGGATTGGAGGAAAACTTGAATGCCATGAATAAGGTTACAACCTTTCATTAGCCCACTACCATGTCATTGATTCATGTTGTTACAAAAACCAAAAGACAAGGAAGTTGAAGGATCAACCATTACATGCATTACTTTGGTGACTATTTTCATTCACCTTTAACTATCAAAATGATTACAAAAAATCTTTTATTTCTATCATTTTTCCAACAATTCCCCACATGAATGAAATAGACGACCAAAGACTTGATATACTTGGTGATAGATATCTACGGTTGAAACCTGCTTAGGATAGGTAGGTTTTATCATTTGAACCTTCCCTTGCAAAAATATGATGATTTTACTAACTAGACAGTAGACACGACGTCTTTGAACTGTTCGTCATTTGTGTAAATGATAACATGTTTCACACGTGAATTTTCCTGATACTTACAGTTCTCACTTTTGCGTCCATTTTAGTCCTGGACATGTGCCTGGTTCTGTAAAAGTTTGATAGGAATTGAACCCTTAAACAATTCCTTTAGAAGAGGCCCCACTTCTCTCTTACATAGGTGATTTCTTAAGAGTAACCCGCATTACTCCGTTCGGATCTCCGACGCATAAGAATCATTAAAAGCTTTCACTTAACCTCATTCCTTACGGGCATCACTGTTTTCATCATAGGAATGTACATGAGGAAAATCCCCACAGTGATCCAACATGGTATCTACAGTTTAGTTGTCCTTTTTGAACCTAGATTTTGAGATCTCTAGTCAGCTAGGTTGGGTATCCACTGCAAAGATTTTTAATTCATGGGCTTTAGTCCCATTCCCCTCGATGATTTATCAACTAGCTCTCTGTTTAACCCTTTGGTTAGCGGATCCGTAATATTATCTTTTGACCTCCCATAGTCAATAGAGATAACTCTAGTAGAAAGTAGTTGTTTAATGGTATTATGTCTTCGACGAATATGTCATGACTTACCATTGTACATAGTGTTTTGTGCCCTGCTAATTACAGATTGACTATCACAATATATGCATATTGCAGGCAAAGGTTTTGTCCATCTTTGAATATCCTCTATGAATTGGCGTAGCCATTCTGTCTCTTCCCCACATTTGTCTAATGCGACAAATTCAGACTCTATTATGGATCTGGTTATAATTGTCTGTTTAAAGGATTTCTAGGGCACTGCTGCACCTCCCAATGTGAACACATACCCTCTAATGGATTTTGAGTCTTTCATGTCAGAAATTCAATTTGCATCACTGTATCCTTCTAGGACAGCTGGATAATTGGTATAATGCAGCCCATAGTCTCTTGTATACCTTAAGTACTTTAGTACCCTCACAATTGTTTGTCAATGCATAGCTCTAGGATTACTCGTGTACCTTGTTCACACATAAGCTATGTCAGGCCTTGTATAACTTGTTAGGTACATGAGACTTCTAATTACTTTAGAGTACCCTAATTGAGAGACACTCTCTCCTTTATTCTTTGAGAGATGTAGAGTCATATCCACCGGAGTTCTGACAACTCCAGAATTATCCTTATTGAATTTTCTAAGGATATTGTCCACATAATGAGATTGACTCAATACAACCTCGTTTGATGTTCGTTTAATTTTAATCTCAAATATGACATCAGCATGACCCATATATCCTTAGTGGACTTGATCATCTTTTTATTGCTTCCAACGATAAGCATGTCATCAACATATAGACACAGAATGACATATCCATTTTCTGCATCATTGACATAAACGCATTTATCACATTCATTGATCTTGAAACCATTGGTGATCATAGCGTTGTCAAATTTCACATGCCACTGCTTTAGGGCTTGTTTTAGGTCATACAATGACCACCAATTTGCACACTTTCCTTTCTTGACTAGTAGCAGAGAAACCCTCAGGTTGCTTCATATAAATTTCTTCTTCGACATCTCCATTAAGAAAAGCGGTCTTTACATCCATTTGATGAACTTCAAGATTTCGCAATGCGGCAATTGCAATTATCATTCTGATAGATGTTATTCTCGTCACAGGAGAATAAGTGTCGAAATAATCAAGACCTTCCTTTTGCTTATAGTCTTTAATTACAAGTCTTGCTTTATACTTGTCTATTGACCCATCTGTTTTCAATTTTCTTTTGAAAATCCATTTGGAACTTAAAGGTTTACAACCTGATGGAAGATCCACCAGTTCCCAAGTGATTTTGTAAAATAGAGTCAATTTCACTCTTGATACCTTCTTTCCACAGAGGACTATCAGTGAAGTTCACCGCCTCTTTAAATGTACGAGGTTCTCCTTCAAACATATATGTCAAAAAATCTGACCAAAGAATTTTTCTATCCTTACTCTCTTACTTCGTTTGGGTTCAACCTCAGACGCAGTGTCTTGATGTTGACTATTTTCATTAGCAGCTTGGCTAGTTCCAATACCAGCATTACGTGTCCGTTTCAAAGAACTCGATTCCCCTCTAGACTTACATAGAAACACATTTTTAAAGAATGATGCATTTCTCGATTCCATTACCATGCCCTCATGTATATTAGAAATTTCTAATTTATGCACAAGGAAGCGATAAACCGTACTGTTATGTGCATATCCAATGAAAATGCAATCAACTGTTCTAGATCCATTTTTCATTTTTTTTTGGATTTAGGGACTACAACCTTAGTCAAATATCTCCACACTCGCAAGTAATCGTAGGATGACTTTCTTCCTTTCCATAGCTCATATGGAGTTTTCTTTTGTTTCTTTTTGGGAACCTTATTTAAAAGGTAGTTAGCCAAAAAAATGGCGTCTCCCCACATGTTGGGTGATAAACCAGAAGTTTGTAGCATTGCATTCATCATTTCAATCAATGTACGGTTTTTTCGTTCAGCAACACCGTTTGATTGTGGAGAGTAAGGTGTGGTTTTTTCATGAATAATCCCATGCTAAGCACAAAATTGAGCAAATGGTGATTCATATTCACCTCCTTGATCACTTCTCAATACTTTTATTTTTTTATTGAGTTGGTTTTCCATCTCACTCTTATAGAGAACAAATTTCTCTATTGCCTCATCTTTGCTCTTCAGCAAATACACATAGCAGTATTTCATGCTGTCATCGATAAAGGTAATGAAATATTGGTTACCATCTCTTGACTGTGTTGGTTTTAAAGCACATACATCGCTATGGATTAAATAAAGAGGTTCATCGTTTCTTTCAACGCTTTTGAAAGATGATCTCGTTAGTTTTGCCTCTACATAAGTCTCACACTTATGTTTCGCATCAACTTGGAATTTTAGTAAGTGTTCCATGTTAATTAGCCTTTGCAAAGTACCATAATTAACATGTCCTAGTCTACCATGCCACAAATTAGAAAACTCAAACATATAAGTGGAAGTACTAGCTTCATTCATATTTTTTACAATAGTCATTACATTCAATTTGAACATTCCACCACTCATATAACCCTTACCACATACATTCCACCCTTAGACAAAACAAATTTGTCATACTCGATCACAATGCGAAAACCATGAGTGTTCAGCAGTGCACCAGAGATAAGGTTCTTGAGGATATCAACAACATACACAACATTGTTCAAGGTTAGCTCCTTTCCAGATGTCATCTTTAGAATCACCTTGCTCTTGCCCTCAACGACAGATGTGGCAGAGTTCCCCATGTACATTATCTCCCTATCAGTGCTGGGTTCAAATTTGGAGAACATCTTCTTATCAGCACATACATAGCGAGTTGCTCTAGTGTCTATCCACCATTCCTTTGGGTTTGAGCCCACCATGTTCACCTCAGACACCACAGCAGAGAGGTTCATGTCAGAGACATCCCTTATGACTTCTTCAATCTTGTTGGCTCCCTTATTCTTCTTCTTCTTTGGCTTGTTGCAGTCAACAGCTCTGTGACCAGTCTTGTCACAATTGAAGTACTTGCCTTCAAATCTAGGCTTCTTAGAAATGCCCCCTCTTGGTCCGAGCTTGGACCCTTGATTTTTGAACTTCTTGGTCTTGGAGCTTTGACCATGTTCTATAACATTTGCCTTAGTAGAGTAGCCATTAACCCATGTCTTCTTTTCAGATCCTTGGTTGTCTTCTTCAATGCGAAGCCTGACCTCCAGATCTTCCAAGCTCATTTCCTTTCGCTTGTGCTTCAAATAATTCTTGAAGTCTTTCCAAGCGAGTGACAATTTCTCAATAACACATGTCACTTGAAAGCTTTCTTCAAGCTTCATTCCTTCAGCGTGAATCTCATGCAGGATCAACTGAATTTCTGAGAATTGACTCATCACAGTTTTGGAATCCACCATCTTATTATCAAGGAAGCGGCCCATAATAAATTTTTTGGCACCGGCATCCTCAGTTGATTCCCACAGCTCCTTAGCTGTTCTCATGCTAATGTACGCATTGTACAAAGAGTCAGCCAAGCAATTCATGATACAGTTTCTACACAGATAATCACGACTATTCCATGCATTCACAACTGCAATTTTCGCTTCATCATCTTGCTCATCTTCTTTGAGCTCAGGAGCTTTCTCAGTCAGGAACCTTGCCAGATTCAGAGTGGTCAAATAAAACATCATCTTTTGTTGCCACCTCTTGAAGTGCAGCCCATTGAACTTCTCAGGTTTCTCACCATGAGGCACCGACACAGGTACATGAGCAGCAGCAACAATAGGAATGATTGACACTTGGGTTGAAGAGCTACTCCCGGCAACAGACTTCTCAGAATTAAATTTCATTTTTCTGAAAATGTTAACAATACAAGTTAATATTGATTCATATCAACAATATTTCGGTAACACAAAATAAAGGCAACATCAATATTAATTTGGCTACTCCTCAATCTGTTCGGTAATTCCAGTCATACACGACCAGGTAAGAAGACGAAGCTTTAGTGGAGCGTGGCTCTCTTAAGAACATTGCCTCAATGGTTCTAGCCTTAACATCATGCCAAATTGAGTACGCCTAGTTGGAAAGATTCATAAACCAAAGCAATATTAATTTGTCTTAAGATTGTTAGAAAATATGTCAAATATTACAAATATATAATAACATAAATTCATTATAATTAAATAAATAATTATAACTAAAAACTCATAATACAAATATGATGATGAACACCAATGTTACCAACTCGGATTCAAGGATAGGAGGATGTTGAAGTAAGTCGAGTCGTGTGTCTCACACACTTTCCTTAAGATAAATTATGTCTCCTCTTCGGTGCAAAGGTTTGATGACACTTGTCTCTCAGGATACAACGATTTCTTGAAGCTGCACTGCTACTAAGGACTTGAAGTAACTTGAAGTGCATTCGTCTATCACTAGAACACAACTTAGAGAGAGAAAAAGAGAACTCAAGTAAGGAGAGATGCTTTGAGTTGGTATGTCTAGAATGAGGGATGAAGTCACCTATTTATATTGGTGGGATTGGAGGAAAACTTGAATGCAATGAATAAGGTTACAAACTTTCATTAGCCCACTACCATGCCATTGATTCATGTTGTTATAAAAACCAAAAGACAAGGAAGTTGAAAGATCAACCATTACATGCATTACTTTGGTGACTATTTTCATTCACCTTTAACTATCAAAATGATTACAAAAAATCTTTTATTTCTATCATTTTCCAACAATTTTCTCATCTTCATCATTCAATCTCTAAATATATATAAGTAGATCATTTTTTGTAAAATTTCAGCCATATTGGTGATCATTCAGGTCTCGAACTAGGTTAAATCTAGCGAACAAGAACTGTTCATGAAAATCACAGTTTTGAAAACCTTAACGATCAACAATTTGGATTAATTTTTATAGAAGTGATCTACATATTAGGATCTAAAAACTGAATGGTGAATATGAGATATTGTAGTCTAAAAACTTTTTTATCACAAAATCTCATCTTCACCATTCAATTTTTAGATCTTAATATTTAGATCACTTTTGTAAAATTTCATCCAAATTGGTGATCGTTAAGGTGCTCAAAACTGTGATTTTCATGAACGATCCAGGTTTGGCAGATATGATCCGTCAATTGATTTCAGTTATTTTGAGATCTTAATGATCACCAAATTAGATGAAATTTTGTATAAATGATCTACATATATGAATCTAAATATTGAACGATGAAGATGTTGATATGTAATCGAAAAGTTTATCAAATGTCTATCGCTATAAAAAAAACAAAAAAAAATCCCTCAATAAAATGACCATATTGTTAAAGGAAAAATATGTTTGTGCCTTCGCCAAAGGAACTGACGAAGAATGAATTATAGAATTAGAGATAATGGATCAATTAGACATTATTATGTTTCCTTATATTGTAATTTACCATTGTAACACATGTACTTCATCTCCTATATAAAGGAGAATCTCTAATGAGAAGGAGCAGACCAATTCCATTATCATTTTAATATTACACGTTATCAGCACTTTTGCTCTATCCATGAGTTGAAAAAAAAAAACTAATTATTTTTCATTTGCCCTATCTTTCCTCCATGCACGGCACACCAACAAATCTCGATCATCACCAAAATCAAAGCCCCTCGAACTCTGGATACCAGAACCAGCGACGACACCATCTTAACCGGCCGCTGGAATCTAGTGCAACGGTTTTTCAGAACTGGTTAAACACTCTAGGCACCCAGAAATCTGACCTAGGCACCCAGAAATCTGACCTAGGCACCCATCAAGGCCATCATCACCATCGGCGTCCCTAACCTGAATTGGCTAGCAAATTTTATGTATCTCATTTTATGCTTATCTTAAATTTGTCTGCATTATTTTTTGACAGTTGGGATACGATCAATCTAGCATTGAGTAATCGCCATCGACAGTCGCTCAACAACACTGTGTGCCCTGACCCAGCCTCGTGCTCCCCTCCTATCCTCTACGGCGCCCCCGATCCAGCAATCCAGATCGGACTCACCAGCAAACCACAAGAACCCAGCGCCGGTTTCACCACACTGCCCAGCATTGCTACACCGACACAGACCCTTCACCGGTGACCTAGATCCGCGTGCCCAATCCGGATCTAGTTCTTGCCCAGCGACGCGGACCCGGTCGGCCTAACCAAATTCCGGCCAATCCCCCGATGCCCTCCGGCCAGCAACCAGCCACCTTACTCCCGCATACGCGCAGCTCTGACGCCTAAACCCAGCCCCGGTCTCTCGACTCGACCCGGATTCGACCCAATGAAAAAAGAGGTTTTACCCGTAAATTAGATATTTAAAAAGGTGATTTCAGAAATTAACATATGATGGATTTACTATTCACTAATTTACTGTTTAATGTTACAATTTCATTATTTACTATTTTATGCAAATTAAATGGTAAATATGCAATTTTACTTGCTATTTTATGAAAACCGAAGTAATTTTCCACATTAATTATCACTTATTGTTTGTTGTCAATAAAATAAATATATATAGTTATATGTGACTAATCATATAAATTTTATCGTTTTTGCATGTGATATACCGTTTTCTATGTGACGATCAACATGCCAATTATGGTGGTAACACGACAATAATGTAAATTGCGAGGGCAATCGCTTTACATCCAATCTACTTGGCAAACTACAAGTATGATTTCAATTAAATTATACCGCAATTTTTTAACTTTTGATACATGATATTAACCATGTTTAGAAGCACGTTACATGTAGAAATTATTTTACAATATTGTATGCTACAATATTATATGCTATGCTATGTTTATTCAATTAAATAATTATTTGTTAGCATATCATATAAATTGTGTCGCTATGATAAAGAAAATTCATAGCATTGAAAATGACAAACCTCCTATAGTGAAAAAGCATTTTCAAAAAGCATCAAAAAAGAATGTGACCACTATGAATCTTGGTTCTCATATCTAATTCATAATTCTTAGAATATTTACTTGCTTGTATGATTGCATAGAAATAAATGATAATGAAATTTCATTTCAAAGAAATGTTTAAATCAAAAGTTATTGTGACAATGAAATTTCACAGTTAAGACAATGAATCTGCATCTTGAAATATTATAACTATTGTGAATGTCTATTTAGACTATGGAATTAATACATTTTCTCCTCACTCTAATTTTATAGATGGCTAAAGCATCAGCCTGATTTCGACAAAATGGACTCTAAAGAATTTGAGTACAAGTTCTCCAATTTATTGAATCAACCAAAGCTCAAAGCAGTAACGTTAATGAGACATCAATCCTAGCTTTCACTGGATCTAGTTATAATTGAAAAATTTTCTTGAGCTATGAAATGCTCCTAAGGATATTTTGGAAACATACAATGTAATTTCTTCCTAAATTAACAGTTCTGTGAGAAGAAATTATGCTAGATTATAAATCAGTTAATGATTTTGTATAAAAATTTGATACATCTATTGGACATGTTTCAATTCAGTGAAAAGTACATCACATATAATCACATAATATAAAAGACCCTAATTAAAATTTCATCACTAATTTGCATTTATATTATCAAATTAGTATATATTGGCATATAACCAATAAATCAGCAATATGCAAGTAGCTAAGTAGTATAATTAAAATATGAAAATGTGAGGACAAAGCAATGTCTCAAAACAAATTATGCAAAGTAATAAACAGCGAAAGCAAACCCAAAGTAAAAGGCAATTACCAAGTGTAAGAGGGTCTAGGGGATATGAGATGAGTGGTGACGTACAACTGCCTTTTTGTAAATAAACAAATCGTTTATATAAATATTGCAAGCCAGCAATAAATTAGCTGCAACTTACGAGAGGTATAAAAGAATCATTGAAGAACGATGAATTGAAAAATTATTTTCAACATCAGGATTGAGAAAAGATTATCAATTCCCATAATCTTACCAATGTGAGAAACAGAAATGATGCGAGAAAATTACATACTTCGGTTAAATATGCTCTAAATTTTTTTTAAGATATTCTTGTTTAATTAGACTGATGTTTTTGGTCTTAAAGTTCTTATAGATAATGCCTACTGAATTAGATGAAACCTTGATTTAATTATCGTTGGCGTGTTAAATTTTGAATTATATTATGAAGTATTAATTTTATTCGATTTTATCTATGGTTCGAAATAACACTACAAAAATGCAAAGTAATGCATCTACCCAACAAAGAAAGGTTATAAAATGATAAGCATATCATTACCTAAATCAAAATACTCTAAAGGATATGAGTTATACCTCTTAAATTATAAACACTCTTATATACTTTATGAAATGTATGGAGGAGAACCATAGCGTTATGTGAGACTATTCATACTGCTTTAAGGCATATGATAGACAGTTAATTATGCTCTATAATTTTTCTGTCACTATGATGCAGTGATTATCATAAATAATAAAAAAGCGAGGCACCGCCTGATTTCTATTGCCTAATAGCACAACGTTCAAAGTCTCTGAAGCTCTGTATGTACCACGAGTCAATGAAATATGTTAGCTTCAAAGAAATTCATGCCAACGACTATTATATGAAAAAGAAATGTGGAATGAAACCCACTGTGAGAATGAAATTAAATTACCTTAAATAAATATGAGAGGAAACACATTTTAAAGAACTTAACGAGTTACTTACAATGAAATGTGGGATAGTGACTCACACAGACTTTGACATGATCATCAAAGACACCGTAGTCATGACATGATGATCCATATTTGAAAGAACTCAAATGGACATCCTGTCGTTTGAGTGAATGATAAAATGGGACAAAAGTTCGTCACACTGCAAGGTGGCGGCAATGACTTTGGCCATTGACCGGTCCTAGCTAGTGCTGCTGTAACGTAGCAATTGCATTTTAAAGCACATGATGCCCAGCTTTCCTCCCATTATGACATCATCGATTTGTCAAAGGCACATCACTCATTTTTTAAAGTTTGGTCTAGCAAAACAGGATCGAGACCTTCCTATGTTAAAGATAATTAGAATATTTCATTCTGCAACGAATACAACGTGATTATCGTAGACTTATTCATCAAGAAATACAGACCATTAAAAACACTTTATGGTTTTGAGGAATGTTTCGACACATTGGTTACATATCGAATACTTGTCCATAATAAATGGTGCATTTACAAAACTCTTTGCGATATCATATATTATAAGAGTTCACCATCCTGATTACAAAGTTTATAAGAATTGACAATGGTAGGAGTTAACATCAAAATGATTTGATGATTGTTGCATATCTATCAAGATCATTGAAGAGCATCTTGTACCCCATATGTTTAGTTAAAATGGTCTTGCGAAAGCCACCATAGCAAAACTATAGATGGTGGCTAAGGCACTGGTTATGCGCACCAACATACATATATCTGTCTAGGGTTATGCAATATTACACGCAATCATACTTATTCGTTTTTAGGCCTACCGTTAAGCCAACCATTACCTGCGCACCAGTTGGTAAATGAACAAGAAACTGAGATTTAAGCATAATAGATTGCGCAGCATATGTACCTATTGCTCCTCCGCAACGCATTTTAATAGGTCCTCATAAACGAATACATATTTGTGTTGGACACACACCTCTAATAATTATCCTCTATTTGGAAGCCTTACAGACGATCTCACCGCATGATTTGCGAATTGTCACTTTGATGAGACAGTCTTCCCGTCTTTAGGGGGAGATAAGAAAAAGGATTTTCTAAAGGAACGACAGAAATTGTTGTGGTTTGTTACCACTCTGTCTCATCCTGATCCCCACATAATTGATATCTAGAACGTAACAGTTTCGATGCCTGATGCGTTTAAAGATAATTTCAAAGTGACGAGATCACACATACTAGCTGCAAATGCCTGCAAGGTTAAAAGCCCCAACCCAATAAGGGGCACGTCGCACATAGAGACGATGCAACCATACCTAGTGGAGGTGTGGTTGAGGTCGTGGCTCCCTAAGGCAAAAGAGGGAGGCCACTTGGTTCGATAAATACTTGTCTAAAGGAATTTGACAAGTTAGGCACAACCTCATCAATGTAAAGAATATCTCTTATGAGATTGTCTTTGATAACATCATGTCCATAGATCAATACGGGATGACGTTCCGATGTTTAAAATGATTCCAGAGACAAAATCTCATCATATTACGAGAGTACATACACATTGATGATGCATACTGTTGCTCAAGGAATTATAGAGCACGAAGAGATCAAACTACGCTTTGTTGAAAAATGTCTGTTTGCATTTACACTTGATCTGGATTGATCAAACTACGCTTTCTGGATTGATCTTTTGTTGAAAAACTACGCTTTTGCCAGAGAATCAAACATAAATGCAATCCAGAAAGAGCTAGATTCTCTGGCAAAGAGACAGGTATTTGGTTTGGTAGTGCTAACCTTACCAAGTGTAAAGCCTGTAGGACATAAACAACTCTTTATTAACAAGCGTAATGAGAAGAATGAAGCCCTAAAGGACAAGACTCGCCTTATGGCGTCAAGGTTTCTCTCAACGCCCTGGATTGACTACAAGGGGAAATGTTTCCAGTAATAGAAATGCAGCTAATAGATGTGGTTACATATCTCATGGGGATCTTGATTTAGAGATATATCTAAAGTGTTTGATGGCCACAGAGTGCATTTGCAATTGGAATTGAAACGCTCACTTTATAGAAGTGACTACTTGGTTAGGAAGGGATACAAGATGATGAACTATGCTCCTGTGTACTCATAAATAAAACGAGTTCTAGATTTACAATTATAGCTATCTATGTTGATGATACGAACATAGTATGTACTCTTGATGAAATAAGAGAAACTACGAGCTAGATTAAATCCGAATTGAGATGAATGACCTTGGGAAACTCGGTTAACAAAATATTCTTTGGCGATTAACATGGACGAAAAGTATACTGTTAGCACTCTCAATGATCGGCCGATGTTTGGATGTAAAGAAAAATCCATTTCGTCCCAAAAAAGATGACGTGGAAGTATTGGGACGTGAAATTCCCAATCTAAGTGCAACAAGCGCATTATTGTACTTTGCTTAATGTACTCGACCAGATATTGCATTCTCAGTGAACTTGTTATCTAAATTTAGTTCAGTGCCAACGCATCGTCATTAGAATGACATTAAGAACATATTTCGATGCCTAAAGGGAACCATTGACATGAGCCTATTCTATCTCTATAAAACATAGCTGGGACAATAGATGGAATTGCACATCCCGAATGACAATTTGAAATCTCAAACAATGTTTTGGTTGGTTTTGCTGATGTTGGGTACCTCTTTGGCCCACATAGAGGACGTTCCCAAACTGGTTATGTATTCATCATTGGGAACACGACAATATCTTAGAGATCAACCAAGAAAACCCTAGTGGCTATCTCATCAAACCACTCTGAGATCATTGTCATCCATGAGGTGGTCCGTAAGTGTATATGGTATCCATCATTACACATATTTGAAGAACAAGTGGTTTATGTTCTACCACTGAAGAGCCCATATACATTTATGAAGATAATACGGACTACATCGAACAGATGAAGCTAGGCTATATCAATGGTGATAACACAAAACACATATCGCCATAATTCTTCTACAGTCAGCAACAACCGATCCTCCTCAAGAATCAAATAAATCTCGAGGAGAATGTGGTAGATTTGTTTACTAAATCATTACCTAAATCTACATTTGAAAAGCATGTGAAAATATCGGAACGAGAAAACTTTCCGAGCTCCCTTGATTTGTTGTAAGGATCAGGGGGAGGGTGTAGACTTTAGGGGGAGTCTAAAGTGCTCAAGTCACCCTCAAATGTAATAGATGCGTTGTGCTCTTTTTCCCTTCGACTAAGGTTTTATTTTATCCCATTGGGTTTTTGTTACTTGACAAGGTTTTTAACGAGACAACGACAAATACACTGTTTTGTCTTTGACTCGGCATAAGGGGGAGTGTTAAAGGAAAATTATGTTTGTGTCTTTGTTAAAGGAACTGACGAAAAATGAATTATGGAATTAGAGATAATGGATCAATTAGACATTACTATGTTTTCTTATATTGTAATTTACCATTATAACACATGTACTTCATCCTTTATATAAGAAAGAATCTCTAATGAGATGGAGCGGACCAATTCCATTGTCAGTTTACTATTACACGTATATACATTTTTAGCCCAATAACTAGAGTGAGGGTTTGACACAGTGATGATCGATCAGTTCCATTTTCACTATCATAGGTAAATCCGTAAATGTGAGGAGAACTAAGAGGTTTTCTTTCAAATTGAAGATTAGTCAACAAACGAAAATTTTATTGCGGGGGTGCGGTATCATTACCGCAGGATCTCTGTTACCCACGTGATTTGCAAGTGCAATAGTTTACTAAGGTTTCTCCCATCAGATAAAACATGTCTACAGATCAACGGTAGATCTTGATTACTGGCTGTTCGGTTTTATGGTAAACAATCGGAGGGACAAGAAAATTTGTTTGTCTATATAGCGAAAGGCTAGGGTATACAATGACATATCCTAAGTTGGGAGTATTTGGGATGCACTTGGTCCATATGCATGGAGTCATTGATTATTTTTTAATAAGATTACAAGTTAAAAAAAAAACAGAAAATGAAAGCCGACAATAACAAAATTAAACCAAATAAAAATAAAAACCTAAATTCATAATATATATATATATATATATATATATATATATATATATTTTGTCCTCACTCGATTCAAGACAAAATAAGAAGATGAGATAATGTCTAACTACTCAAGAAACAAGAAGAAATTGGGTTTCCTAGACTAGTCACGTAGAAATCTTTGTTTTGTTGTATGCAAATTCTATGCTTATTGCCTAACTTTCCAAGTAAACTTTCTAATGGGAAAACTTGGCGCCTCTCCCTTTCACTCTCTCAATTTTTCGGACTTGAGTCTATCGGACTATCATTTCAAACGGTGGAAAACAACATCAACAGAAATGTCATGTATACTCATAGTAGTCAAGAGAGAATTTGACGAAAATAGTATTGATATATGGCTTTTGATATGACATGAGAAGTACTAGCTACCATCCATTAGTAACATTCACTTGAAATTAATTCTTCACTTTGTTGTAGGATACATACAATATTTAGCTCATTATGGTCAAAATTGATCATAAAAAGGGATCCGAAATTCTGTGCTTCGATTCATGTTGCTTGAAATTGTTTGGACTTCTTATAACTATTGAATTGAGTCTAAGGTTGTCACGTCATCCTTTTTCGTTATAATGGTTATAAAAAGTCCAAGTAATCCCGGTATTTTTAGGAAAGAAGATGTTGCTTATATTGAAGGTTATTGTTGTAAGTTGGGTACTGGTAATGCTTTTTATTCGGAGCTTATGGCTGTTATCATTAGAATTGAATTGGCATATCTATATGGATGCCATTACTTATGGTTGGAGAGTGATTCTACGAGTGTTGTAAATTGTTTCAAGTCCTCTACATTTGTTCCTCCTTGGCATATGCGTATCTTTTAGCATAATTGTCTAGCCCGTCTTCGATTAATGCATTTCCACTGCTCTCATATTTTCTGGGAGGGAAATACGGTTGTTGATAGTCTCTCTAGCTTGGGTTTGGCTTGCACATTTCTTACTTGGTTTAAGCTTGTTGATAGTGATTCACTCGTTCTTGTCGCGTGATTCTTCAGGTGCTTCATATATTCGTCATAATTGATGGTGTCATGGTACAAGCTGCTACTCTTAGTCTCTTGGGGGAGATTGCTTGGGATTTTGGATAGGAAGAGAAATAAGCCAATATCATTCTGCTTGCTTGGCATGTTGTTTTGGTTTGGGTTGTTCTTGAAATGGTTTCGGTCTAGTCCCTCATTCCTCTTCTTTTGTAATTTCTTTTTTTATAATTAATAAAAGTTCTGATAAGGGACAGGAGGTGGTTCCTGATTGTAGCGGGCCCTTTCGGGGTAGAGTGAGTAGTGTTCTGTCACCCAACTAACTGCTACAGATGAGCTGATATCACCTAATCCTTGTCAAATTATCGTCTTAAAAAAGTCCAAGTAATCTAAGTAATATAAAACCAAGAGATTTTTTGGTTGAGTTAATAATATGTCAACCAAAATGTGAGGAGAGATTAAATTCAGCACAATACCGATGTCATATCAAATTAATGTTATATGTATCAACAATTAATCCAAAAAAATGATTTACGTTACTAGTTTTCTTTTTTGATTGGGGAAGCCAATTGGTTACGTTAGTAACACACCCTCTCAATCAGTATTCGAACACATGCAGCTCTAAAGTTATACTAATCTCTCGCGGTCCCGTCATAAGCGCATAATTTCAGTGACTCATCAAATATGTCGGTCATAATCTGATGAGAGTTGAGACTAAACTTTTAATATGAGAACTTCAAATTAAGTTGGTCGACCAACTTTACGACACGAGGTGGTTTTTGTTATGCTTTTCTCCGACTCTATAATTTTAATAGGTTTTGAAAGTGGAGAGGGCCGGGCAAGGCGAAGAATCTCATCATTTTGAGTTTTTTTGACGTTTTTTTCTTATTCGTTAGTTCTTGAGAATTTAGTTATTGAGAATTGACAGTGTAGTTGATGATTAACCATGTTCTGGAATGGAAATGGTCCACACTCTGGACTAATTATCATCAATGTTATAAAAGAAGAAAGCTAATTATTGTCAAGGCTTAAGGATGCCATGTGGAAAAGAGTGAGAGGTATAAGTTGAAAGTAGGAGCTTCATTTGGTGAGTGATTGGCCCTGCCCGATCTACTGAGACAGTGCTAGCTTTCTACCTCCTTATTAACCACCGCCTAATCACCTACTCGATCACCTCATTGAGAACGACCCTAGTATCTCGATGTTGATAACTACCTGCCTAGTGAAAATAGCCCCAATATATTTCAACAAAGAATGTCATGTTGTTTGTGATTATATATATACAGGTTTGCTCAGGTGCGAGATACGCGTATAGGATGGTTGTCGTTGTTTCCTCCCGCACGTGTATTTTATGTCTGAGCAGCCCAGTATATATGTAATATGTTTTCATACGTGTTGACGCTCGTATAGATTTTGCTAGATAAACCACATTTTAGATAACATTCTAAAGTCTTCCTTAAGTGTCACTTTATGTTGCAGACTATTCAACCACATCTAATAATGACAACGCTCTTACGAGTGTTGATCACGTGCGATAAAAGAAATACGATCAACAATATCATCAGTAAATACAATACGAATAATTTTTATAGCACAACAAAATCTTGGGTAAAGAGTTAGAGAAGTAGTGCATGTTTGATACCCAAAACAATCTTGGCTCACTCTATTTTTAATACTTGTCCTACCTTATTTTGAGTAGGCATAATCAAGATTAATAAGCAGATTTTGTAAGTCAACAAAATTCTAACATGTATATATTTATAGGGAAATTATAATATACTGGCCAGCATGGTATGCAGATCATCAGCCGGCCGATCACTTTCCTTCCGGCTGGTCCCCGCATGCGGATCAAACAACTGAGATACCCGCGCATGAGATGCCACACGGTATAACAGCTAGATCCGTATTCATAAGCTTTTAAACAAAACAAATACATGTTCCTTTGGTTTTCTAAATCCTAAGAGCTACTTTGATCAGGTCTCACTGTACATCTGATTTGAGCAAATTCTTCTTTGCAGTGGGAGCAGGTGAACCTGTGTTTTTAAGCCTCAACTTCGCACCCACTAAAACCATGGGATGATCTCAAATTCGCACCCACTAAAACCATGGGATGATCTATTTTTCTCTGAAAGGTCTTATACGCGTGGACCTTAATAAAAGAAGAAGACATGCCAAATTCTACTTTCTATGGGTGTTATCCTCAACTTTTAGAAAGTCTATCTGAGAAGCTTTTGGGTTCAGATTGATGGCACACCATGCATGTAAAACAGAACTAGCTAGCAGCAGTTATACAAACAATTCTTGGAAAGGGGTTTTGTTTTTGCTGCAACAGTTCACGATTCGATCTTGTGTGAGTGCCAAGTCCAACAACAATGTTGAAAAATCGCGATTATTCCATTTCTGGTGTATGTATGTAATTCCGGAAACTTTGTAACTAATGTGTACACCAGTAATATAAAAATTTGGTGCAAACTCATTTTTATGGCACGATTTAGATGAAACGCGCGCCCTCATATTCACCGAGGAGTGAAGAGTAGTTAACATACTCATTTTCATGCTTGACGACGTCTGAGTTTGTCACACTAGAGAAATATGGGGAAGAGACAGAATGACTACGTTAGTTTATAGAGGATATTTCAAAATGAACAAAACTTGTGCCTGCATTTTACTGATATTATGATAGTCAATCTAAGATTGACATGACACATATAAAGATGTTATAATGGTAAGTTAAGACAGACTCGTCGAAGACATAATACCATTAAACAACTACTCTCTAATAGAGTTATCTTTGTTGATTATGTGAACTCATATGACAATATTGCGGATCCGCTAACCAAAATGTTAAACCGAGAATTAGTTGATAAATCATTGAGGGGAATGTGACTAAAACCCATGAATAAAACTCTTTACATTGGACACGCAACCTAGTTGACTGGAGATCCCAAGGTCTAGATTCAAAAGGGACAACCAAGCTATAGAGACCATGTCGGATCACTGTGGAGATTCTCCTCATGTCCATTCATATGATAAAATTTAACAGTGATGCTCGTAAAAGAATGAGGATAAGCGAAAACTTTTAATAATTCTTATGTGTCGCAAATCCGACCGGAGTAATGCGAGTTACTTTTAATTAAGACATCACCTATGTAAGAGAGAAATGAGACCGCTTCTAGGGGAATTATTTAGGACACAATTCTTATCAAACTCTTACTGAACCAGGCGCCTGTCCAGCTAGGGCTGGCTCTGGTCCACTTCGGTTCAGTTTATACCCCAAACCGCGAACCAAACCAATGTTATATTTCGGTCCGGTCTGGTTCGATTTTTTACTATTACATAGGCCAACCCGCAAACCAAACCACACCTACGGTTTGGTCCGGTTCGGTTTTTTTAAAAAAAATTGGTAATTTTTCTTCTCATTATCATTATAGTGAAAAATGGTTATGGTTCATAGAGTTGTATATTTATTTACAAACTACTAAACAAATAATACAACATTAGTAGACAAATTGTGATTCCGATAACTAAAACTCACAAACAAAAATTCGACTTTCAGATATGATCATTATGACGAAATATGTCTGTGGTAAAAAATTCAACTGGATCCGACACAGTTAAGGGCTCTATCGAAACAGTCAACCCTGATCAATCGTTAGTTATCACACAAAAACGCTCATATCTACCTCTATATTACGGATTTTTGGCAAACCTTCTACACAAAAAACGCTCACGTAGATAAGACGCAACCGTCCATATAAAAATTTTGGGATATTTACCTTCCGACGATAGGGCTCCCCATAGAGAATAATAACGGTAAATAGTGTTGACCGCTACTATCGTCACAGAGACGTTACCCGAATTACGTGATTTTTTAACCATAGTTGTATTTAACCATTCTGAACAAATCTTATTTCATGAGTTTTTTTGATAATTTTGCTTCTATGTAGAGTTGGTTCATAAAGTTGTGCATTTGCTTAAAACCTAATAAACAAGCTATACAGTATTAGTATGCATATTGTGATTTTAATGACTAAAAGTCAAAAATTAAAATTCGACCGCGAGATATGATCATTATGACGAAAAATGTATGTGGCAAAAATTCAACTGGATCTGACAAAGTTAAGGGCTCGATCGAAACGGTCAACCATAATACATTGTCAGTTATCACACGGAAACACTCATATCTACCTCTATATTACCTATTTTTGGCAAACCTTCTACACAAAAAACTCTCACGTAGATAAGAAGCAATCTCCCATATAAAAATTTTGGTACATTTACCTTCCAACGATAAGGCTCCCCATAGGGAATAATAACGGCAAATAGGGTTGACCGTTACTATCGGCACCCAGACGTTACTCGAATTACGTGATTTTTGAGCCATAGCTGTATTTCACCATTCCTAACACATCTTATTTCATGAGTTTTTTGATAATTTTGCTTCTATGTAAAGTTGGTTCACAAAGTTGTGCATTTGCTTAAAACCTAATAAACAAGTATTATAACATTAGTATGCATATTATGATTCCGATGACTAAAAGTCAAAAATTAAAATTCTACCGTCAGATATGATCATTATGACAAAATATGTTTGTGGTAAAAAATTCAACTGGATCCGAAAAAGGTAAGGGCTCTATCAAAACGGTCAACCCTGATCCATCGTCACTAATCACACGGAAACGCTCATATCTACCTCTATGTTACGTATTTTTTGCAAACCTTCTACACGAAAAATACTCACGTAGATAAGACGCAACCACCCATATAAAAATTTTGGGACATTTACCGTCTAACGATAGGGCTCCTCATAGGGAATAATAACGGTAAATAGGGTTGACCGCTACTATTGACACCCAGACGTTACCCGAATTACGTGAATTTTGAACCATAGCCGTATTTCACAATTCCGAAGACATCTTATTTTCACGAGTTTTTTGATAATTTTGCTTCTATGTAGAGTTGGTTCACAAAGTTATGCATTTTCTTAAAACCTAATAAACAAGTTATACAACATTAGTATGCATATTATGATTTCGATGACTAAAAGTCAAAAATTAAAATTCGACCATCAGATATGATCATTATGACGAAATATGTCCATGGTAAAAAATTCAACTGGATCCGACAACGTTAAGGGCTCTATCAAAATGGTCAACCCTGATCCATCGTCACTTATCACACGGAAACGCTCATATCTACCTCTATGTTAGGTATTTTTGTCAAACCTTTTACACGAAAAACACTTACGTAGATGAGACGTAACCGCCCATATAAAATTTTAGGACATTTACCTTTCGACGATAGGGCTCCCCATAGGGAATAATAACGGTAAATATGGTTGACCTCTTTATCGGCACCAAGACGTTACCCGAATTACGTGATTTTTGAACCATAGCCGTATTTCACCATTCCGAACACATCTTATTTTACGAGATTTTTGATAATTTTGCTTCCATAATTAAAGTCTTTTTCCTTCTTACTATATAATTAAAGTCCTTTTAATTCATAAGTTTTTTTACGATTTTTCAGTCCTGTCAGGTTTATACGGACCCCAAACCGTAAACTTGACCATACATACTTGGTTCGGTCTGGTTTTTGTTTTTCGGTTCGGTTTTTCTTCCGGTCCAGTTTTTTCAGTTTCGGTTTGGTTCGGTTTTTTTCGGTTTTCAGTTTCAGATGACCACCCCTATGTCCAGCGCCATAATAGACACAATAGTGAGAACTGTAAAGTTCCATGAACCTCATATGTGAGATATGTTATTTTGGTTGTATAAATAACGATCATTTTGGTTGTTCTTAACACATTCAGAGGTACCAACTCAAACCATATTCTCTTCTCTTGAGTTCTCTCTTTCCCCCTCTCTAGTTTTAGCAATTTGGTGATATATAGAAGGTACTACAAGTTCGTCGGGTGTTCTTGACAACAGTGCAGCTCTAATGTACAAGTAGTCATTGTGTATCTTGTAAGACAAATGCCATTAAACCTTTTGCATCGGTAGATGAGGTATAATTTGTCTTAAGAAAAATATGTGAAACACATGACTTGACTTCAACACTTTTCTCATATCTTTCATTCGAGTTGGTAGCATAAAACGATTTACATGTTCTTCATACTATGTATACTATGACACGTAATCCAGCTTTCACAAGTTTCATGTTTGCTTCAATCAAGTGTGGTAACTAATGTTGTTCATAGTAATTATTTTTATGTTTATTATTTCATTATTTATAATTATTGTTTAATTATAAATTAGATAATTATTGTTTAATTATAAATTAGATTATGTATTATATATATAATATCTAACCCATTATGTTATATGCAGGACCGGTACTAGGCTTCATGGTGCCCCTATTTTCAAAATAGACACGCGTTAAATCAAACTTAAAAACTAATATCAATATTATGTCAAATACCTAATACAAAAATTGAGGAATACTCATACCTGATTGTCTTTCAATCACCGATTAACCAGAGAGCAACAAACTCATATAGATGATTAGAGGAAACTTGAGATATTAAGAATGATTTTGATGAGAAAGAGCAACCTTTGTAACCTCATACTTAAAGAATAAATTCTTTGAAGAAGGAAAAAAATCATTAGGTAATAATTGCACTTTGTGTAAATCAAAGAAGATGAAGAGACATTAAAACATTCCTAAATTGTGTTTTTTCAAGTTATCTATTAAATGATAAATATAAATAAGGTAATTAATTAATTTTAATTATAGATGTAAAAAAATTTGTTGGTAATGATATAAAAAAATATTTGATGCCCATTTAAATTTGGTGTCTTGGATAGTCGCCAAGACGCCCATAGGCTGGGCCGGCCTTGGTTATAAGATCTTTACTAAATGAAAACATGTAAGTTCATTTCTGTCTCATTAATTTTTCAAGCAAGAAATATACATGAAAACTATGTGTGACTGATTTTGTTGCGGTGGCTCATCACATATATGTAGCACATGTGGAAAATAAATTTGCCGGCCGGTCTCAAAGATTTATTTGACTTCAAGATTATATGAGATGTGGTACCAAAATAACCAGCAAAAATATTTATAGCTTTGAGGTATTACTTGCTATCAATATTAATTAGTTTTCTTCTAGAGAGTTCAACACTGAATTTAGAAGATTGACTTCCTAGCTTGATAAGGACTATATATGAGCGAGGAACCAATCCACAAATGCTCGTAGCAATTGCAAATTTAGGGTATCTAAACTTGCGATTAAATACACCGTGGAGTTCTATGGAAGTGTTAATTATGATCGAAGGATGAAAAGTTTCAATGCAACAAGCAGACATTGTATTATTGCCAACTAGAAATATATAAGTCGTGTTGACTAATCATGGTAGTCTAACTATCTAACTAGATCTTTAGTCCTTGTGCTATACGGCATTGGTACTTGGAGATCGATAGAGTTTTATTTTTTTTAGTTTTTTTTAGAGATCGATAGAGTTTGAGCAGCAAAATAATAGGGCATGCATATATAATTGGGTAGCTAGTATGCTTAATAAATACGACAACTCGATGTTGGAGTACTGACATCATCGGATGACGAGGATTACATTCATCTACGAATTCTTACGGTTAGGGTTTGCATGGTTATAGATAAATGGTGCCGTGCTCGTCAAGTTAGGGCACCCATCCATTATGTTAATTATGCCCGTGTATGAAGACCAAGACTCAAACATTCTTGAGACCTTTGACCAAGACTTTCCAATTTAATTTTAGGTGTGTGAAACACAAACGAAACTTGTAAACCACATAAATGAGAGCATCTCTCTATCTAATAGATTCCACATTATCTTTCTTTTCTCACTTTTGAGAAATATGTCGAGTGTTTTGCTTTAACAGATTTTTTTTATTTTCTCTAAAATAAAAAATATAAAAAGAGAAAAACTCAAATTTTCTATATTTACACAAACTTCATAATTTTATAGAAAGGATTTGAATATCCAAATTATAGAATCTGTTGAAGTTATAGAAAATTGTTTTGCTTAGAGCATTGACTTTTGTTTTCCTATTATAGAAAAATTATAAAGAAATTGTTTGATATGCTCTGAAGTTACTGTTTAAATATCAGAATCAACAACGAACTAATCTTAAATCAATGCTTACCCAACTAATGTTTGGTTGTTAAATATAAGACAAACCTAGCTACCTTGTTTCATAAAATTACTTGAAATGTGAGTTGTGAGTGTTGGTAATTGAGTTTTAATCCTACAATTGTAAACAAATGTTATGGATTCGGTTATATATATATATATATATATATATATATATATATATATATATATATATATATATATATATATATATATGCACAAACACGACCGCAGTAGTCCTACTTCTGCAAAAATACGCAATCTTTGGGCGATCGAGCTGTCAATAAAATTCAGCTAGAACTTTCCAAGTCTTTAGTTAGGCTGCTGTAAGTTCAATATTTCCGTGATCAGAACTGTTTGGACTAAACGTCTCAAAAGCCCCACACGGTTTAAGGATTCCAGGTCTTGGTTACACCCAGGCTCCCACTACTGAGCTAGACCGCTAAAGACTAACATGACCTCCAAGAACCAACCCGTAAATATATATATTCTTTCTCCGGTCTCTTCCAGCTGCAACCCTAATTAGCGGACACGGTAAGTTACTGATTACAAAGGTAGAATCTTAATCACTCCACTTACCGATGGCTCTTCGACTAATTAGTACAGATAATGCATCCAGTGTAATCACAGAAACGAAAACCATCATATGGTGTTGAATGTTAGCTATAGCTCTAATGGGAAACAGAGACTTAAATTAAAGACCCAGGAGAGATTATGCAACCTAGTCCTGCACCTAAAATAGGTCAAGACTCCAGACATTTTCAAAGTCTGATATCGATCGGACGCCTTCGAACTCTTTGATCAATCGAAAACACATGGAAGCTAGCTGTAGCCTCTGTACAACGACGCCGACGCCGACGCCGACGCCGACGCCGTGTCACTGTTATAATACCAGTCAATTGAGCTTGTCTGCTCCAACGTTGTGGAGGCTCGAGGATCAGAATTCAGAAGGAATCATATTCTGAATATTCTAGTGTCTGAAACGTCGCATCAGCGATCATGAGTCCCAGGAAAGAAGGGTCATGAATAATACCAGAAATGGAAAAAGAGAGAGAATCCAATATATAGCTAAGTGCAAATATAACTAACGAACATTATTCTATACTAGTAGACTACTTAATTAGTTGCCGTCACTTAGGGGAATTAGGCCGTTAAAGATATCAAGAAATCAAGTCCAGGAAGTCCAACATATATAATTGCATTTTGGACTCGCAGTAATAGGATTTCCTGTTTAGATGAGAAACCAGTTTATACGAACAAAAATGATCGATACAACGTACCTGCTTAGGATGGAGTATCCGATACCTTTATTTTTTTATTTAATAAACTGAATAGGTTAAGAAGTTATTTAATTATAAATTGACATATGACATTTAAAAAAATAATAATTTACTACTTTTACAGCACATTCTTTTCTAATATGTAACATATATTGTTCAAATTTATGTTACAAATATTGTCAAAAAGTAAATTACACTTTAGTGTACTACAATTACCACTTTTGACAACATTTATTGTAGTTATTGTAATTAAGTACGTGGTCAAAGATGTAAATACCATATTTGGACAACTTTTATCACATGGAGAACCTTGATTATCATACTTCAAATAATTAGTTCTTGATATAGTTTTTGAATTAATTACTATAAATTACAGATAAATTGCAAAATTTATATCAATAGTTGTGGGTTATGGTAAAACATATATAGTCACTGTATTAATTATTTCATTAATAATAAAAACATAAAAGTTTACCACAAATTTGACGCCATACTTGTTAAAATCTTTCATAATTAGTAGCTTACACTCGGTAGAGTAATCACTAAAAAAGAACCTAAGTTACCGCTTTAATATCCATTTTATTGAGTTGTGATAAAATAAGTTATCATTGTAGTAGTGAAAAGACTAACGATAGGAATATAAAAATTTTTCACTTTGATAACAAATTTGTTGTCACACCTGTGAATTGTTCATATACTAGTACATAGGTTGTAGGTAGAGTAATTACTACAATTAGAACAAAAAATATTTATTTTACATCAGTTGTTGTAGTTTATGGTAAATTACGTCAATTAAAAGTAATTACTACTTCAACAATAAAATCTCCATAACATTGTTCTAAATTACATGTAAAAAATACATGTAATATGAGTAGTAAGTGATTAAGGAAATTAATATCGATATGATTAATTTGTATTAAATACTATTTAACGAAAAGATTCTTTAAACACCTACATTGGAAGATTTATGATTTTGATAAGGAAATTATATATAATTGTCAACCACATTAGGGACATTAATTCGTTAAATTAATTAGTTTAAACATTATATAACTAATAGGAATTTGGTGAGACTAGCAAGAAATTTTCTTTAAAATTCTGTAAAAGGAAAATATGTAGTGATGAATTGTCAGTTAACAGTTAAATATCAATTTGTGTTAAACCTAATTTAACTAAAAGATTTTTCTTTTCTTCATAAAAAAACTAATAGAATTGATATGGTGAAACTAAAAAAAAATCTTTAAAAGGAAAATATGTAGTGATGAATTGTCAGTTAATAGTTAAATATCAATTTGTGTTAAACCTAATTTAACTAAAATATTTTTCTTTTCTTCATAAAAAAAACTAAAAGATCTTTTGATTACTTAACTTACAAAGTTTATGATTTTGTTAATGTGTAATTGATTGTCTATTGATAATTACTTACTAATTATGATTGTCCATTTACGGTGGTTGCCAACTCAATTAGTGAAAAAGGTTTAAAGGCTAGAATTTAGGGTTAAAAAAATTAGAATATTTAAAATCATTAGATATATTATTAATACAAATATATAAAATATTTAATAAATTAAAGGTATGAGATACATCAATTTACCATAGAAAATTCCTTTTAGGGTGTCCCTTTATTTCACATTTAGAACAGATCTATAAATCCATAACCCCTAGTGTTCTGCTGTAAATTAGAGCAAAACCAAGTTTTATGAAATATGACGAAACTATCATTTTCAGGCCCGACATATGTGAAGTGAAGCACTACGTCTGAATGCCATGCATATATTTCATAAATAAAGAGTATGTGTTACATCAAAATGAGATGATCACACACATTGATATGATAGCTTAAGATCAATTTGAAGAAATGTGCGTAGCTAGCTAGGGGTAATTGTCCCATCTTAATTTTTTTTTTATAAAAGTTGATCTTAATTTATTTTGTATATTAATAAAAATGAAACATAAATTAACTTTTCTTTAGTTAAGAAATCCTTAATTAGCAGTAATAAAATTAAATTAAAAGTTATACTATCTAAATACTTAATCGAATTAATACATGTCAATAGTTTTTTACCTTACTAATTTCTACTAATATGTAATGCTTAAAATTTTATTTATAGTTTTTATTTATTTTATAAATAAACTAAATGGAAATAACACACATTATGTCTAAAAATAACATATTTTCAATACTTATTATACATAAAATTCTGAAAATCCAAAGTTTATTCGAGATGAACTAATGGTATTTTCAAGAGTGCATGTTCATTTACGAATTAGTATAAAAAACATTGTTGAAATTAAGTTTGTATCATTATTAAGTAAAATCGTGTTGTTGTTAAGGAGTGACTGAAAATAATTTAATTTTTTTGTTAATCAAATTTGATCATTCTAAGTAAAATGTCTGGTTACGATACTATACGTCCATTGACTATAGATATGGGTGGGCTGATATAGAACAGCTTGTAGATAATGTTCGAGTCTATTCGATCAACCTTGTTTTCTTCTTGGTAGCTCCTAGAGAGTCATATATTCTTCAAACTTATCTGCAAGCTATTCTGATTACAAATGATGTTTCAAACGCCATCATCACTTCCTACAAAGTTCAAGCTTGAGTTACTTTGTTTCAATGCTTATGTATAAAAGGCACCTAGCTAGCTAGCTCTTAGATTGTACGTAATTCTCAATCAATCTAGACAAGAAAAAATGACCAAAAATTGGAGCAGAAGTATCTTTGTAATTAGCTTACTGATGTGCCTGCTGATTGACGAGACCTGCCTCTATTGTGATTATGTACGTTCTAACATCATCGCTGGCTTGATCAAGTTCCAAACTCCAATAATGACAGTACTCTGTTAAACAGCATACAACAACGAAGTATAGAGGAACTCTAGCTAGTTCTACCAACGTTGGACTAATGCTATGCTGCACAACCCCACGGTTAAAAGATCCAACACTGCAGATAACTAACCAATATTCGCATTATAATTAAGCTTAAGCAAACTAAGAGCACAATTGGCAAAGTTTTGTACAAGCCCAAACCCCTGAAAGTTTGTACAAGCCCAAACCCCTGACAGTTTTGTACAAGCCCAAACCCCTGACAGTTTTGTACAAGACCAAACAACATTAATGTTACAAAAACCTGTGTTGTGGCTTTTTTGAGATTTTTCTTATATCCAGCTCTAATCATACATCATAATAGTAAATAGTATATCATAATCTAACCTAGAAACATCACAATACAGATTGATCAAAGGAAGTACTATATAGCCCATAATTTAAACGCAGGCTCGAATGCCCAAACCCAAGTCCAAACCAGCACAATCTTTTGGTCCTATCCATTTGTAAGCCCATGTCCGGAAGGCATATCCATCCCTTCCCAATTGCGTCCATCCATCACACTGATGTGCCAGCGAGACTAAACACCTCCGATAATGATCTCATTGATCTGAACCAGAATTGGTATGGAGTTGATCCCACAGCCAAGCGTAGTCGATCACGTCTGCATCGTCGCTATACAATAGACCAATCTATTCTTGTACATATCCCACACCAATCCCAGTTGCCCAAGCTAGCACCTTTGTGGGGGAAGGTCAGCAAACTTGTACCTGAAGCAATGACGCTTAAGCGTCGATGTGAATGAGGCAATAATGCATCAATATCTGTTGAGATATATATCTCACATCGGGAATATGAGACATTGCATGTGGGTTTATAAGGGTTTGGGCTATTTTCTATTGCCAATTGGTTTTGGAGTTGAACCTCAGACTACTTTATCATGGTATCAGAGCGGGTTGCCCACGTACACGTGTGAAGCCCAAAGGCCACACGAACTCCACGACCACCCAAGTTGTTGTCCACGTGTTAGGCTTAAAGATTCGCCACACGTGCGGGGGCGTGTTGAGATATATATTCCACATCGGGAATATGGGACCTTGCCTGTGGGTTTATAAGGGTTTGGGCTACTTTCTATTGCCAATTGGTTTTGGAGTTGAACCCCAAACTAACCATCGATGATAATTTAAGGTCATCAATAAGGTAATTTAGAATGATGGCATCATAATGTGCAAATAAATGGGTGACTTGCTCTCCAGGTAGGCTTGTCGATCAAGTCACCACCCCTTGATAAATAGGAAGCTCGATGACCAGGTAAAGTAGCTCATTTTCCATCTTTTCACATCACAGTCGGCTATGAGTGATATTAACCTTGAGTGTCGGAGTGTTACGGAGGTACATACGAAGTCAATTGTCTAATCTATAATGACGTTGTTACACACGGGTTACAGTGAACTATAGCCTAACCCAAATTTTGAAAAAAAACATTACTTTGTAGCCAAATTTTAGTTAAAAGTAATAAATTTTAAAAATTAGCCCATCCCAAATTTATATACTTAACCCATTTTAACTGGTCCAATTCCATGCTTGGTTAGTTTTTCTTTTATGATGATGAGATACATATAATTTTTTTAATTAAAATTATTTCCTTCCTTGAAGGAGTTGGTTTTATTTTGTTTTCTATTAAGTCAATCATTTCTTTTCTTTTTTTCTCCGTCTTGTTCCTTCATGTTATCAGGTTTGATTCCTCTATGAATCTATAAATTGTGTGATTATATATATATATATATATAGTTATTTGGAAAATTGGATTGTATTGTTCTTTTTCAATTTAGGTTTAGGTGAAGTATATGTTATTTGTCTAATGAACCTTAAAAACTATCTTTGTTTGCTTATTGTTGATTTGATAATAGAGTCGATTATCTAATTCTAGTGATACATATGTAAATTGGTCATGATTAGGTACTTGGATATAATGTCTGAATAATAAGCGACCAAGCAAGAAAACTAAAACTCTTTGATTCATGGATCCAAAAAATAAGAGAAGATCAAAATCGCAGTGCACCCCTTGAATCAGCATCAGCATCAGCATCAGCATCAGCATCAGCATCAGCATGTCACTTCTCTGTTCCTAATGCTCCTAATAGTACAATAATCAATGAGAATGATCATGAGACGTCTACGGAGCTTAGAGAGTCTTCTCCAGTTGATTCATTTCCTAAAGATTCTATTCCTATTCTATGAGGACTCACCTCTGGTTAACCCTTTTAACTCGAAGTAAACCCTGCGGAGTCCATCTCAAGAAAATTTTTGACCAGAAACTCCCCTTTGAAATAGACAACCCTACCGGAAAAACCAACGAAAACACTTCCACAATCGAATACATCTAAACACTATACTGGGGTATTCAGAGCATTCTACGTGGAAGCAATACCTAAAAAGACTAAATAGCGACAACATAATGATGTGACTATGCCTCGTCTTCAGTACGCATGACCTCCTCTCAGCAACCTTGCAACACTGGGCATTTGAAAACGAAGGGCCCAGAGAAAAACATTTAAAAACATAACGTTAGAGTGAGTGGACAAAAGAATATCCAACCGTGTGAAAATAATTAATTTATGTTCTCCCTTTGAATTTCCAGAAAATCCATATGCATGCCTCGTCGGGAAAGAATCCCAAATAATCGTTCCGAAAACCAAAACGTAGCATGTCAATCTCATTGGCTTGTAAATCAACATTAAAAATAGGGGAAGAGGTTTTACCATGACAGAGAGTCTCCCAGACTAGGGTCGGAGCCTGCTTAGTAATGAATGACCCTTCATGGCAGAGAGATTCCACCATGACAATAAGCCTCTCAGGCTATGGTCGAAGCCAAATAAGGCTACTATTGTCCCCTTCACTTCTAAAATGGAGAGCCCGTACAGCTAGCTAGCAATGATAATATATGTATATAACGACTTATCATGGTGATGAAAACAAGCAAATACGAAAAGTCATTATTATATGACTCATCCCCCGTATATTAAAACATGCATCTCATGCATAAGGCACGGTTCCCTGACCGTTCTCAAAACTATGACCATAAAACAAATGCATCCCAAATTTAATCATTATAACACTGATTCTAGCCGACATAACATAGGGGCTTATGGAAGGGGAGCAACCCACCTTCCTGGCCCCACCAGCTCATTAAAGTAATAAAAATCATGTGGTTTAATACAAAAACACGACATGCATTAATTCAAAACAAAGGTCCACTCACAGTATTTAATGCGACCTCCTCAATGCTCGAAATGTCCTTCGAGCGTAACCTTGAAAAATCTACATGGTCGAGTCAATCTCACGTTCGACCATAAACTGTACAAATTAATCCAACACATCAGTCTTTAATACTGTTGACTTGTACTTTTCCTAGTTTGACTAGGAATTCCTAGCTTGACCAGGAGTTGACCAAAATCTTTTCTTTTTAACAACTTTTCTACCATTACGCTTATTTCCGATTATCGACTCGAAATTTGTTTTCCGATTAAGCCACCTTAACACATGTATTTTCTTTATTAAATCATTTGACGTTAGGTAACACATAGTAATTTGTGGAATTACTATAAACACCCACTCAACCTCTTAACCAATTTACGGATTGTGAGTCGATATATCAGGTATGAAATTATCCAAATAATTACAACGATCAACTCGACTTTTGAACAAGATTCTTGAGTCGACCAGATTCTTATTTAAAGATCTAATTGGCTTATTTTAACTGGTTAACTATGGTTGTCTTTTCTTTTTACCGGTCAACCTCCAAAAATGGAAACTTTCATAAAAGGGAAGTTTTTTTCAAAATGAAAACGTCCTATTTACGGTAATTTTTCCGTAATTATTCGTTCTATGACTAAACAGAACTCCACGACTCCAAACGCTTTTACTAATTTCCGACAACAACCAAATCTTACCAAAATAACACATTGACCAATTAATTCATTCCTTTGGTTTTACTTCTTTACTAACAATTTAAGGACCTTAATTCCATTTTCAACACACTCACACACATCACCGGATAACAACAATCAACAAACCAGTTAGCACTAGGAATTCACCCAAGGCTGCACTAGGAATTCACTAAGCACAAAGAGGTTGTAGTCAGATTTCTCATACACCCAAGGTTGCACTACAACTACTCTCTACACCCAAACACCAATTCAGCTGCCCTAAACATGTTCCTCGGCTCCTCAAATTTTTCTCTTGCTCTTCACCAAGTTCACAAACATTTTCAGTAATAAACCAACACACCTAAGCATCAAACCAGTAACTCACAATTAGAATCCTTCTCACCTCAAATCATCAGAGCCTCATCCCCATCATCATCATCTCTTCTTCCTCTCCACCGGGACCAAGTCTCGGATCTGCCCTGCTTCAGAGCCCGAGCTGTTGCCCCTAGCTCCACGTCCTTATTCATTATCTCAACTATGCACGCTGTCAAGGTCGCCGGCTCAAGAGACACGCTAAAACTTCGAGAACGGACTCACCAGAGGAGATGCAGAGAAAACCCAGAAAAATAGAAAGAGGGGTTTTTGAGATTAGGTTCGAATCAAATGATCAAGAACATGAAAAGGAAGAAGAAGACGAGAGAAGAAGAACCATACTAGTCACGTGCCATAACGTTGTCCGGATTGCCGGAATCCGGCCGACACCGGCGAGCCTGCAACTCGTCCGATCCCAACATAGAGTGGACGCTTGGAGGATTAGGGAATTGGGTTAGGTAGAGGAGGGAGAAAGGAAGAGAATGGTGGCGGTTTTGTGGCGAGTGGCTGCTGGATGGCGGAGCGCTGCCGTGTGTAGCCAAGGCAGGCGAGAGAGGTGACGGAGAAGAAGAGATCGGGGGAGGGGGTCTGACTGAGGTCAACCCTCGCACTTTATTTAAAGGGAAAGAAACGGCCAGATTAAAACTCTAATCGATCTAACGGTTCAGATTAAAATATGGTAAAAAGTAAATAGTTAAATGGTAAAACTTATTTACCGGAATGGTGATTAAAAACTACCAGAAACTTTTGAAATTCGTAGAAAATAAACGGAAGCTCCGAAAAATATTCTGAAAATACTAGGAGACTCATGTCGACACGTACTATGATATCGAGTCCTTAATTGAGCAATTTGGAGAATTTAGTAAAACTCAAAAATAAACTCGAGCAATAACTGTATAATTCACCGGTCGTAGTTAAAAGCTCTCGGTAACTCGTAAACCACCGTAAAAAGTAACTTTTAGGTGCGGGATGTTACATATTCCGCTAACATCCAATATTGATAGTACAATACTCGATGAGGAACCTCATGTTACATCTCTGACTCTTGAACATACAGATATTGTTGTTGGTGATTTGGAACGAGATCCAAGGAAATGAATTTAGATATATGAATATCCTGTTAATCAACATGACCAGATTTGACGTGGTTATATAAAGTTAGGGCCATATCACCCACATTATTTTGAGTATCAGAGAGTTAAGTGTGGAAGCTATGGGTGGGCAAATATCCGGTTTTCAATCGAAAACCGAAAAAACCATCTAAAAAACCGGGCCGGATAACCGAACCGATTAAAACGGGTCAAAAAATAACGTAAACCGGTCCGAACCGGTTTGAATCGGATTGGTTCCGGTTTAGCCTAAAAACCTGTCTGAATTAACCGAATATTTTATATTTGGTGTTATATTTTTTTTAATACGTGTTACTTTATTATTAGACAATATATTTCTTATTATGTGTCACCTGAAGAAGACAAAATTTATTTATCAAATTATACGTATTTATATACACACTATATAACTCACATTCTTGAACAAGTATACTATTAAAATATATATATACTTTGACATATAATTTAAGCATGACTGTAAATTCGTGAAAAAATAATAATTGAGAGAAAAACCTAGAACTATATACGTTTTAATTTTTATATGGAAAAAAGACAAAATAATAATTTTTTTTAAAATGTCTCATCTTATTGTTTTAAATTCGGGTTAAATCCGAAACCGATCCAACCCGATCCGGTTTTCAGTTGATCCGATTTTAAAATTTGGTTCCGGATAGAAGTTTTACAAATCCGAATAATTCAGATTGGATACGGTTTTGACCAAAAACCGATCTGATCCGAATATGTCCACCCCTAGTGGAAGCCAGTATTACCGGTTCAATTATTCTTGGTTCACAGATTGACCATGGTTAAAGCCTCCTTCTAAGAATAAAGTATTCTGCTTCCCATGCTTTCTTTTCGCAGAGGGACCAAGAGTGAATCGAGCACTTACTACTGATGGGTTAAATGACTGTAAAAGAGTTAGAGATGGAAAGAATTGTGCTTTCTTAAATCATGTTGGAGGTCCGTGCTCGTTACATAATAATTGTGTGCGATGCATTGAGGATTTGATGAAAGCAACACAACATGTTGACGTAGTTATTAACCGGAAAAACAAAGAGGAAATTTTGAAGAATCGGTTGAGACTCAAGACAAGTATTGAATCTGTTCGTAATCTTGCATATCAAGGCGGTGCTTTTCGGGGTCATGACGAATCTTTAGATTCAAAAAATCGTGGCAATTGTGTTGAACTTATAAAGCATACGTCAAAGTTTGGTGACGAAGTTGCTGAAGTCGTGTTAGAAAAGGCCCCCAAAAACGCTACATACAGCTCACCTACATTCCAAAAGCATATTTTAAATATTCTAGCAAAAAAAGTGAGACAGTATATTCTAGACGAAGTTGGAGATTTCGGTTTTTGTATTCTTGTTGATGAAGCACAAGACTCATCTCATAAAGAACAAATGGCTATTATCTTAAGATTTGTTGACAAAGAGGGTTTTCTCAGAGAACAATTTTTTTGATATTGTAATGGATGAAGACACTGTTGTGGTGACACTTCATCAACAAATAACTAGAGTTCTTCTCCATCACAGTCTGTAAGTTGAAAGAATGAGAGGTCAGGGGTATGAAGGTGCTAGTAACATGAGAGGGCAATGGAATGGGCTACAAGCATTATTTTCGGGAGATTGCCCATATGCTTATTATGTACATTGTTTTCCTCATCAGTTACAATTGGTTTTGGTTGCAGCTTCACAAAAGTTAATCTTATTTGGGACTTCTTTTCTTCCTTGAGTACTATTGTTAATGTAATTTGTGCTTCTCCAAAACGTCACAATGAATTTCATCTTGCTCAACTAATGCATCTTACAGAATTGGTGGTAGCAGGTGAGCGTGAAACTGGTAGATGACTCAATCAAATTGGTACCTTACATCGACCTGGAGCTACTCGCTCGGGTTCTCATTTTACTTTTATTTGTGACTTGATTGATAAGTACGATGTGACATGTACAGTTCTTGAATTTGTTATTGATGATAAATCCACAGAGAATTTTTGTGCAGAGGCTAATGGTGATTACAATGCAGTTAGATAATTTCAGTTCATATTCATCTTGCACTACCAGAATCAGTAGTTTAGCCGACAAAATAAAAGTGGTAGTGGGCTATAGTTTCACACTTAGCCGACGACTTATTTTTCAATTTTTCGCCGGCTAATGTAAGACTAAAGCCGACAAA
This sequence comes from Comarum palustre, assembly GCA_951800085.1. Lineage (NCBI taxonomy): Eukaryota > Viridiplantae > Streptophyta > Magnoliopsida > Rosales > Rosaceae > Comarum > Comarum palustre. Next base: position 6,858,858 of record OX637582.1, on the reverse strand, counting down.
ATAAATTGTCGTCGGCCTCAACCTAAGACTTTGGCCGACGAACTATAAATATTTCGTCGGCCACTTTAAAAAATTATAGCCGACGAAATGTACTATAAATCGTCCGCTAAATATTTTTTAAAAAATTAAAATAATATAGCCGACGAAATATAGTACATTTCGTCGGCTAAACTTTGAAGAAAAAAAATACTATAGCCGACGAAATATGGTAAATTTCGTCGGCTATAGTACTTTTTATACAAAAAAACCACAAAATTTCTAAATTACTATCCAAGCAAGCTGCAAATTACACAAACAATTTCATATAACCAACAACGTACACCATCAAAAGTAGTCTAAACGTTTTGCATTAAATTATTAATTTATAAATTGTTCATAAACCCATAAAACTAAATAAAATCTATATCATCTAAATCTATATCCGCGTCAGGAAGAGGTTGTTGTTGAGGTGGTTGCGGCGGCTGAGGTAGGGGAATAGGCGTAGGCATAGGCGGAGGCGGAAGTCCCTGAAGCTGGGCAGCTGAAAAATCTTGCAAGTACTAGAACATTTGCTGCTGGTGTGCCTGGTTGGTGGCATATACTGTCGCATTATACTTTTGTAAAGCGGCTTGGTGTTCCCGTAGCATCTAAACTTCCGCATCTTGCTGAGTCGTTCTGTTGCTGGTCTAGGATGCCTTTTTTTGAAATCCAGGAGTGGTCTTCAGTACCCCCTCGCCCTTCTTTCCTAGACCCCGGCAGTAGAAGTTATTTCCTCACAGTGGGAATGCTGTGCACACGATCCTCGCCCCAACCTTGAGATCCGAAGTGTCGATCCGGGACATGGCTTCAGACATGTCTTCCTCTTGCGTGTCTGTCCACGTCTCTCTCACTATAGCAGTCATCACCTCGTCACTAGCTTGCCTCCCCTCGCCTAATTGGGTAGAAAAAAATAATTAATTTACATTTTGAAATATATAAATTTATATATATAAATATAATTTAAAAAAAAATAAAACGTAAAATGACTTACAATATCCTCTTGGTCGTCAGGATATGTATTCTCGTACGTATAGACGTACCGGTTGACTTCTGGATGTTCCCTGGTCACCTCATCCATCAACGATGCGAACGGTCTAGAACCGGCATGATGGTTCCTTGTGTTGTGTTGCCGGTTCTGAGCGTTCGCCCGGGAAACGACCTACAAAGGAAAAAAAATTAGTAAAATATTTTAAAACGTACTAATTAATAACAATATAAAAAATTATTATTTTTAATTACCTGTTTATGAGGGTTGTTGAATTCTAATATCAGAAGCCAACGTCACTTGTATTCTCTGAACTGGAACTCAAGAGGAGTATCAAAATGTTCGTTCCCATGCGTAGTCCAGTGGGTCCGTAACTCGTTCTTCCACTCATTGTACCTACAGATACCACAAAAAATTATAAATATTATTAATTACACATATAATTTTGTTTTTTCATTAACTTTTCAACGTACCTTCCCCCATGCACAAGGTCCGCCCAGGTGTTCCTCAGGTGCTAGGGAACGTCAAACCACACCTGCATTAAAACGTTTATTAGTTTAGTTGTTCATAAATCCACAATGTAATACAGAATATTAATTGTGAATTTTTTATACTTACCGACATTGCGTTGTGGACCATGTTCTTAACCTCCTGTGGGACCTCGCCCCAGTCTGACCACAACATAGGGACTGTATCCCTAATGAGCGCTCCCACGGGGCCGGAGTACATCCTCGTCTTCCCGCCCGATACTAAGTTCTCATCCCCGTCAGTATCGATGACAATCCTTCCCGAAGTACTCATGGTCTTCTCGAGAGCCTTCCTTGTGACGGGGCCTCTCTTCTTTCTTGTCGGTTTAGCTCTGACGGTGTCTATCATAAATTGATTATTAATAGATTATTCTTATTATGACATTAAAAGAAAACAAATTATTTATATTTTATTACCTAAGGGTGTTGGGGCGGACGCGATGGATTCTGACTATGTCGTCAATGATGATACCCTCGCAGAAATTAAATCTATACCAAAAGGCACGAACAGGTACGCCGCTGATAGGGTCACCTGCGGGGAAAGTGGATAAATCGGCGCCCCTGAGTCATCAACTGCCGGTAATGCCAGTATCAACCGCGGAAGGTAGAGAAGAGGCGGCGGCATCTGTACCCTAAAAGACCCACCCTCCGAAACAGTAGGACCCGGAGTCTGTGCCCTGTATATCTCAGGCATACGTGGTGCAGACACCTCCGCCTGAGTCGGAGGCCACAGCTGTCTCGAGGAGTAAGGGACGCTCGGCTCCCTAGAGGAATGTGCAGACACCTCTACAGTCTCATCAAATACCTTGTTATCGAACCGCTATTCATGATCATACGGAAGGAGAGTACGGTGACCCAATCTGCATATCTTGTTGCAATGAATACTACTCCCCTCATCGCTAAGGCACTCTGGACAAGTCTTGTATCCCCTAACAACGTTGCCTGACAACATCCCACGGGCAGGAAAATCACTGATGGTACAAACAACCATGGTATGCATCTGGAACATCTCGTGAATGTACTTGTCATAAGTGGGATGACCAACTTCTTAAAAACTTAAGTTCTTCAATCAAGGGTCTCAAATACACATCGAGACACTTCCTTGGATAACCAGGTCCCGGAATCAACAAACTCAACATATTGTATTCCTTCTTCATGCACATCTATGGAGGAAGGTTGTATGGTACCAAAATCACCGGCCATACACTGTATTGAAAACTCATGTTGCCAAAAGGATTGAACCCGTCGAATGAGAGCCCAAGCCTCACATTTCGGACCTTTGACGCAAAATGAGGAAACTCACGGTCTATATGCTTCCAAGCCTCCTCTTCAGCAGGGTGTATAAGGGTATCTTTGCCAGGAAATTCCCTATCAGCTTGTCATCTCATAGCTTTAGCCGTGTGTGATAACATGTACAACCGTTCCAGCCTATCCCTTAACGGAAAATACCGAAGTACCTTCACAGGTTTCCTATTTCCTGCAGGAGTCAGCTTATACCTGTCACTCTGACATACTGGACATGCGTCAAGGTCACCAAGGTCATTCCCTTCTAGATCTTTACCCCAGAAGAGAACACAGTCATATCTGCATGCATGGATCTTGATGTAGGAAAGCCCAAGATCTTTCACGATACATCGGACCTTATGATGAGTGGTAGGAAGACGATGACCGTGGGGCAGCATCGAAGCAGTGTACTGTAGATAGTCATCAAGAGCCTTCACAGTCAATTTTGTCTCAACTTTAATCTTCATAACGTCCATCACACTTTCAAGAACCGTCTTCTGACAACTGGGGTACACAAGGGTCTGTTGGAAAGCAAGTAGTTTATTGTACCTGTTAATACCTGCAGTGTTGACAACTCTAGGGAAGGGCTGCACCGGCTCAGGCATATACGGTCCTTCAGAGCATACACCGCTCTCATAAGGAAACATATCGTTGATGAAGCCCGTTGTTGGATCGTTGGATGTACTGCCCGTCTCAGAAAATTGCCCATGATCATGCAGACCCCATAATGATGTTTCACCGTGATATATGCAACATGTGTACTTCTCCCAAAACCTATTACTCTTAAGGTGCTGCCAAACCTTATCAATTACAAATCGATGCATATCGCTGCGACACTGACATTTAGTGCACGGGCAATAGAAAATTGTATACCCTTTAGCATTATCCATCACATATTCAATAAAACTAATAACTCTTTTACCATATCTTTTGTCTCATTTTAGAAGTGAAATCCAACTCTTATTCATATCCTGAAAAGATAACATAATATATATGTATAAACTCTAATTAATTAATTAAATTTTCAAATCATTTAGTATTCTATCTACAGTTGACGTACAATTAAGTACTAACAAATTAATAATTAACACACACACACACACACATATATATATATATATATATATATATATATATATATCAATTAACATCAATCATAATCAAAATATTACTTAATTCATAGTATATATATGCATGAACACAATATTATAATTAAATTAATATATATATATATATATATATACACACACTACTACTTATTAATATATATATATATATATATATATATATAACAACAACTTCATATATATTATCAAATTAAAATCCATCAACTCAATCACACACAAAATCCAATAATTCAACTCAAATTAAAACTCAAGATCAATATATATAACTCAAATAAAACTCTTAAATCAACCCAAAAAAAATATATATACACATATACGTACCTATATATAGCGTCACAGGCTAATTTTGAACAGATTTCGACGACACCCAACAATTTCGCCAACACCCAAACTTTTTCTCCCGTTTTTTTCACATAAGGTGCTGTCTAGATCTGGAAATATAAGGACTTTTAGCCGACGAAATTATATATTTCGTCGGCTAAACTTTAAAAATTTCGTCGGCTATAGTTTACAGACTATAGCAGACGAAAAATTAACTTAGCCGACGAAAAAAATTTCTTCGGTCTGTTTTTTTTTCGTCAGCTATAATGTTTATTCTGGTAGTGTTGCATTTGTTGAAAGAAATCATGGGATACACTGATGTCTTATTTCGAGAACTGCAACGGAAATCTCACGATATCTTGAATGCTATGAATCTAGTGGAAGTTATAGTGAGTTCTCTTCAAAAATTAAGAGAAGATGGTTGGGACAATTTTCTTGAAAAAGTGGAGTCTTTTTGCAAGAAACATGATATTGATATACCTGTTATGGATGGTCAATACAGTGCGAGTATATGTCGTCGTTATTGTTAGCAAAAAAACGTAACAACTGAGCATTATTACCGTGTTGATATATTCTATGCTGCAATAGATTTTGAGTTGGTAGAGCTAAATGGCAGATTCAGTGAAAGAGTAAAAAAATTTCTTATTCTTAGCTCATCTTTGGACCCTGAAAATGGTTTTAAGGCATTTAACATTGATAATATTTGCACACTTGCATAGAAATTTTATCCTTAAGGTTTCACAAGACAAGAGATGCTTAGTTTTAGAAGTGAGTTGCTGATTTATGAGTCTGATGTACCTCATGATGATACACTGAAGAATATAACTACTCTTTCTGAGTTATGCCGAAGATTTTTTGAAACAAAAAGATCACATAGATATCAAATGATAAACTGATTCATTCACTTTGTTTTTGACTTTGCCAGTTTCTACATCTACAGAACGAGCATTTTCAGCTATGAAACGTATCAAAACATTTTTGCGCAATAGGATGGAGAATGACTTTCTAGCTGATAACATGGTTGTCCACATTAAAAGGAGTTGGCCGAGTATTATAATGCAGATTCAGTGATCAAATATTTTGCTTTTATTCAATATCGTAGGGTGCAATTTGAGTAGGTATGTTCATTTCTGTTAATTTTTTTTAATTGAGTTCTTATCAAGTGTTATTATGTTGGTTCCATTTTAATTGGTTTGCTACTTGATTATTTGATATGCGTTTAATCTAAAAAAAAAGTAGCAAACATTATTTTTTTTTAAAAAAAAAAGCCCACCCCTATAACAAATCCTAGCTCCGCCATTGCTAATCTAGCATTGTCCGAAAACTCATAAGTATAAGCGAAAGTTTTAAGCTTTGATTACTATATAGGAATGAAAGTGCTCTTGGCTCGACATCTCCGCCTTAAGCTAGGCTACATGAAACAAGTGAAATATAATCTGTTGGAGTAATTATTATCTGTACCTGGAACACCACGTGGCACTGTCATTTGGTGTTCACAACCAATCATATCGCTCAAATTCAAAAGGGGGCCAGTAGGGACGAAAAAAATAAAAGTTTTTAAATACACCAATCAGAAGATAAAGTGGACCATATCCACCTAGTGTTCCAGGTACAAATAATAATTTCCCCTGTTGGAAATGTGAACATGACTTCTCTTCTCATTTAAGTGAATCTGTGTTCTTTCATGCACTCTTGTTTCTCATTTATAGAGGTCCGAAGAAAAACAAAACATGAGTTTTTACAAATTTCAAGAACATCGTAAATTTTTTACAATATTGTTAAATTGTCAAGAAAAATAAAAAAAAAGAAATTAAAGAAAACCCACCTGTTACATCCTTCGAATCAATCCACAGGCGACAACTGAAGAGGACAAGGGCCTTAACAAGGGCTGATGAAGTCCTTTACAGCTTCTCTGTACTCGCTGTTTCATAATCCTAGTTCGAGTCATAGACTTAGGGTACATTTACTAAACACGAATGAGATTTAGGGTGAATGAGACTGAGGGTGAATGAAAGAGAGAATGAGTCATTCTCATTCCCTTGTTTACTTGTCACCCAGAATGAGAAATAGAAACACGATTCATTCTCATTCATGTGTTTACTCAACTCTAGGAATGTGAATCATAACTTGTCAATGACAATAATACCCTATTTAGACAACTTCATAATTTCACTTCAAAGAAGTTTCAAAATCAGAGACCATGTATTGACATTCTCACAAAACAACCTGTAAAGGTTCCAAATTAACATTCCAAATACCCTAAACTAATAAGCTTCAATCTGTAAAAATACAAAAAAAAAACAAAAGAAGAAGAAAACGAGAGAGAAAAAACATGAACAAGGAATAATCATTTGACATCAGTAGAGTATATCAATGATACTATTTAATCTTTACAAATATATATCATATATGCATAAATCAATAGACACATGAACGCAGCTACCTTGCATTCATACTTGCAATAGCAAGTTTATATATATATATATATATATATATATATATATACAAATTAATTAACAAACAAATGTAGCTCTTCTAAGAATGGAACATTTTCAGTATAAGGACTTTGGCATTTCAGCCGAGGACTCATTCTAAGCAATACAAGAATGGCCAGATAATAAGGCAACAAGAGGAAATAAGATTGCAATCGAAAACCATGCAACAAACTTGATTTGTCCATGGAGAGAGGTCAATTACAAACTAATGTTTCACTGAAAATTTTGTTGAAAACAATTCCAAAAATACCAGAAGTGGAGTCCTGAGTCCTGACAGAAAGTAACACTATCACAATATATGAAGATGAGATGCCAAATAATTCGAAACAACCTAGATATTATTTGTCTCAATCCAATTTGATAGGTCTTATTCAATGAAGGGGGGGGTCAAATTCTGTATTTATGGATTTGGTCGGATAATCTGTTTAATTAGAAGCATGAAAACTTAAATAGTATGGAAAGACGAAAACTAAAGCCTAATACTCTTTTGCCGTTGTGTAGAACAAAGGAAATCAGAGTTTGTAGGTTTCTACATTAAGGCTGTACATTTTACTTGCTCGACAGGGCCGGTCATGCGTGCATAAAGACTCTACGTGAATTTTTTTTTCAGGCCCCCTAATAAATATTCGCAAAAAATCAATATATATATATATATAATATATTAATAAGATCATTTTTAATCACTCATTATATATATGTGTGTGTGATAATAAAGGAAATAGTTATAGCTTGTTCTAAATGAAAAAAAGAAATATGTTACAGGGATCTTTATAATATGAATGTTATAATATCAAGGTAATAGAAAATAATTGTAAAAAATAAAATTTAAAACAACAATAGTAAATAAAAGTATAAAATGACAAATGTAAGTGCATGAATGAACAAAAAAAATAAGAGAGACAAAATAAACAAACTAAAAAAAAAAGACAGACAAATGAAAAAAAAACTAAAAAAATGACATCTGTGGGACTCAATCCCAGGATGTGATAGAAGTTATGTCTATTACTTACCACTAAAACTGAAACAACTTTATGTAGATCTCTACAACAAATTTTATATATAAAGGCCTTTTGAAATTGAAGGCCCTAGACCTGGGCCTTGCCCGTCTTGCCCCAGGGCTGGGCCTGTTGCTCGGCAGGTATGACCATGGACAAAAAAATGCAGTTCACACATAAATGAAACATTTCGCAATTGAACATCTCTAATCTAATCCATGTTTCCTTCAATTTGTCAAAATCTCAATGTGGAACACCATTAAAATCAATATTCCACGTAGTTTTGATTCGGTAAGAGAAAAGGATATGAATTTGGCAATGAAAATTGACGAACAAGGTGATTAAAATCAATAAGAGAAGAGAATGAGGGCAAGGTAATCGAATCCATACCTTAGCCCAGCTCTTGCTTGCTCTTCAGAGATGATGAACGATTTTTGCAGGTGAGAAAGAGTGAGGGAGGCTGTGCGCAAGAGAGATTTGAGGTGATTAAGATCAATAATAGAAGAGAGAGTGAACGAGGATGAGGGTGAGGTTAAGAAATCCATACCTTAAACCAGTTGTCTAGCTTGATCTCTGGGTGAGAGAGTTGCAGGTGAGAGAACGAGCTACAATGATGAGCAAGTAAAGAGGGAGGTTGCACGCATGTGTTTAGGGACAATTTTAAAAATAAGTCATTCTGGGTTGATTCGGAATCAATACCATATCGATATTCCGGAATCAAAATGGGGTTTGATTGCTAATAGTTGACTAGCACCCACGCAGCTTTTCATTTCGAATTGGTAAGTAAACGTACATTACTGTGCGGAAACAGAATCAATCCTTATGCATTTCTTTTGAGGGAAAGTAAACGTGCCCTTAGATAACTCCATCTTTTACTAAGACCACAATGTGTATTGAACTAGAAGACAAAATGTTTCTTTGGTATATGTTTATGCAGACCCGCTCACCTATGGGAGTGTATTCACGGTACAAAAAGGGACAGATCATTTATGACCTTAGGATTTAAATGAAACAGATCGAATGGCTCAGAGAAACTCCAACCCAATCGTCGGTCCACACCGAATAACTCACCCACATCTCATCCCTCGCTGTCCTTTTCTCTCTGAGGTGCCCTGTGCCCAGCAACACCACCACCCCCCACAACTCTGACGAAGACATTTCGGGTCGGGCGCGTCGTTGTCGGTGTCTCACTAGGTCTTGACAGTACTGTATGTGGGAGCTGGGTACAACCATCATAGCCATGGCTTTGAACTCTTTGAAACCGAAAAAACAAAACCCAAAACCCAGCAGCTCTCGCACTAACTCGGTTCAATCTTTGATCTATAATAGCCTTCTCTCAATGTAATCTCGAAGTATCAAATCGTTTGTCTGGACCTTATTGGTTTTTTTGGAATTGTTTATGCATGAAATTGTGGTCTGATTCTTTAGGGTTCTTCAATTGTGAACAGTAGTGATCCAAATATTCTCAAGTCTGAAGTTTGGTGGGAACGGTGTGGTTGCTCTTCGTCGGAGTTGTGTGGTGGTGGTGCTGTTGCAGAGGGAGAGAAAACGAGAGAGAAAGGAATGAAGATGGGTGAGTTATCTGATATGGACCGACGATTGAGTTGGAGTTTCTCTGAGCCATTAGATCGGTTTCATTTAAATGCTCAGGTCATAAATGATCTGTTCCTTTTTGTCATTTCGCTACCCAGACAGCCAAGATTACTGCTTCCCAAGACGGAGAGTCACCGCAGGTCAGTTTGAGCTTGTGCGGAGCAAGGTGGAGCCAACGGGCAAACGCCGGATGGTTATATTTTGGGCCGTGTGGGTTTTGAAGGTGGAGGAGCTGCGGTGGTTGCTGGGGTTATAGACCTTTAGTGCACGTTTGTTACCTCGGACTGCCTAACGCTGGATTAAGTCTATGTTTAGTCTCGGATTATGCAGACTCGGATTAGGGTACCCATCGTCTTAGAGTAAAGAACAGAATCAGCAGAATAGTCAAATCTCACGTTTGACGAACCACCAGACTAAATAAATTTTGTAACTCAAATGTTTTTTGTATTATTAAAAGTATTATTCAATAATACCATAATATTTCAAATTGCAAATTGGATAAGTTTTCAAGTGTGCGATAGCAAATTGCATATTTCCTGTTAGTTTATGCTACAACAGAAGTAATTAGTCACAAGTTCATACATAAGTAAGCTACTAAAATCAAAATAGAGTAATAGTTTACATATACAAGTCCACCACTGGAAGTTGAATTCTCAATTAACCTTTTACATGCCAAGTATAAAGACATGAATACTAATCTAGCAAAATACAAAAGGAGTTCAAATAGTAAAGGGTGGCTTGTCTAACATGTGAAGACGGCTACTCCCCCAAAAGGTGTAAAATCGGAAGCTAGATTAGCAGCAGCACCATATGTCAAGGTAACATGTGCTAGGTAGAATGGGTAGCATCAGCAAGCATTTTGTCAACATATCCTTTCTTTGCTTCACCACGTAAGGAAATAAACACAGAGATACAGTGTGGCTACTCCAAGATAATTTTCATAGCCTTAATTTGGTTATCAAGATCTAGTCCCATATCCTCAAGTTCCTTAGCAATATCATATCGATCTTCATTACCTTTCATTATGGCATCTGTCATTATTTGCATTCTTTTTTCCTGATTCTTCAAACAAATTATTCAATGCAAGCATGACTTGATTCTCATCATTTCTTTTCCTCTTTCTTTGACTGACTTGAGATTGCCTGCTACCTTCCTTGCTTATTGACATAGGACTTGTGTCATTATCAAGATCTACGCCATCTTCATTGTTGCTCTGATCCTCCACCATTTCAGTAGGGACCTCAGCCGCACTACCATTTGCACGAATATTCCCAAAGATGTTAGCTAGTCTCTCAAACAAGAGATACGATTTGTTTCTCCAGCCTACTACATTTTTGTTGTTCTATGACATAGAAAGAAAATTGAAACCAGTAAGATTTAATTATTTTCATCAACCTTAAAATAGAATCTACAAACTCAATACTAAAGCCAAGGAAATAAAATCATTACCTTCACATAAGTCTCCCACACTTCATTACTATCAACTTCCACACACTTTTTCACATCATTCCATGCAAATCCACTCTTGTTTATCATGTCATAGATGATGCTATAATCCTTCTTAAGTTTCTTCAACTTTGACTCGATATGTGGACTCACCTTTAGATTGGAATTGACACATAAATCATTCGAAGCATGCTCTATTTTCACCATTGTACCAGATTTGAAAGTCCCGGTATCGCAGCGTTGTCCACCAGCAATAATTCCATCAAGTATGTTCAACAAAGCTTCTTCTTCAAAGCTGGTCCATTTACGTCTTTGTTGTTCAGAATTATCACCACCACCTTCCATACTAAGCAGACATACAATAACAAACTTGGCATATTAACATGTGAAAAGCTGGGCATATTAGCCAAAGAAAAAGTGGGCATGTTAGCATAAAAATCAAACACCATCTCCAGTATATTATGTATTCTCATTACCAGCACTAGATGAGGACAGTTCTAACTACTCTAACTCAAACCTGTAAGTCAAATCAGACAACACATATATCCTTATCTCCATCATTTAATAGCACACATAGATATAAATAAGCTTGAGAATAACAACAAAGGCCTGACCTTCTCATATGGATTTTTGAGTTTGTGTTGGTAAAAAACACAACCAAAATACAAGCTTTCTCATATCAATATCTACCCTGCGTCATATATATATTTATATCATGCATCACATCCAATATTCATACAGAGAGCGCATATATATACAAGACAAAGAACATTCACACAATTGGAGAGGATGGCAGAGCATAGGCTATGAACATCAAGGAATAGTATTCTGCAATTAAGCAAAACACAGATACTCACGGTTTTCTGATGATAAGCAAAAAACCATAAATAACGAAGCATGAGTAGAAGCATATGCACAGCCTACAAAAAAGAAGACTAAGAAGAAGCAGCCATGAAATTGATCAAATTCATAGCAGATCAAGCTACCCAGACACTGAATCCTTAATCAATCAATCACTCAAATACATACAACTCATAAAATAAATTTTTCAAGTAATCTATCTTTACTTAATTTCAGATCGAAAAACAAAAAAGAAGGTAGAGATGGGTTAAAGATCAGAGAAAGAGAGAGAGAACCTGGAGTTGATAGTGAGCAATCGATGGAGTCGATGGTGAGCAGTGAGGTGAGAGGAGGCGACTCAGGCGAGAGCGAAATCGGGGCAGAGTGAGCGAATGAGATCTTACAGAGTCCCCCTAAAATCGGGGCCTCTCTGTAATCGTGAAAATCAGAGACACGGGGACTAGCTAACCTCATTAAAGCTAATCCCGTGTTTTTTCAACACACAGGTTTTGGACTAAAAAATTTTACTCTATAGTCTAATCCCAGCTAATCCCATCTAACAAACATGCAATTATGGAGTTGGACTATGGATTGAGAGTGTGTAGAGTCAGACTGCTTAAAGATTACTAAATTTCCCTTTGGCAAATAAGTAATTACATACAAATTAACACTGTCATTAGCGGCATGTATCAATAATGAATTAGATTCTTTACTTCATCTACTAAAGTAACCAATTTGAAAGTTGATGTGTTATAACCCTTAGTTATTGTACTATTTTTGAATTTTTTTTTAATAATAAAGGATTTAAAATATACATTTTTTCTTAATTGATTTTCATTTTCATAGTTGAACAAAAAATATATTTGATAAAAAAAATTAAACATTTTTTTGTTTTAAAATACTGAAAAAATATGTATACACGAATAATTCAGTTCACTACAAAAATACGTAAATTTTTTGTATCTTCAAAACAATTTAAAAAACAGATATATAATCCAGCAATAATATATATATATATATAATTTATGAATTATACGTGAATTAACTAATTAGGTTGACAAATCAACTTTCCTTTTGTAATCATAATAAAAAATTTGGAAAGAATACGACACAAATGTTTTCACTTGAACTTTACTTTGGGCAGTGCAAAATCCAAATCATACTCCAAACATTCCTTAAACAGGAAAGATGATTATAGCAAGAGAATCATCCAACTCGCATACGCATCATTAAGGAATATAAATGAGTTGGTACGTCATAATCAGGACCCTTTACTTAGTTGGAGAAGCACAACATTTCACATATGGAAAATTCACTTCATCGCACGTGACAGCCGGATCTTGTGGTCTAAAATAGAAACAACAAACCTTGTTCTTCCAGCCGTACCCTATTTTGTTATCTTCTGTAAATTCAAAAATTTAAATAAAGGAGAGTTTTCTTCTGGGTCAATCTCAAAGGTCGACGAAGCTTTAAGTTAACACAGCCGACCTGGGAAAGTAGATAGTAAAACGACCCGTATCGGTGGCAACGGGTTCTTCAAAGACGTGTTGTGCGCCGGTTGGTCTAGAAATGGAAACGAAGCAGTGGGAAAACGACCGGGTGAACTCTTCAGGGTCATTGACTGCGTGACGTGCCCTTCTCTTTATTACTTGGCCAACCCCATAACTTGAAATTTTGTCAATCCCACAAAGCCAGAGAACCAGAACATCTTACAACGCTATCTGACCTTCGTCGACCTCGTATCTGGGTTTGGTCTGTTCTCGTGTTCTGTACCACATTTGTAGATAAAGGTTGAGGCTTTGAGGTGGAGATGGTTCTGATGAAGGAATTGTATCCTTTTCTGGGTTTGGTATTTTTTTTAATCTGATCATGTTTTCTGGATTCTGGGTTTGAATTGGTTTTTTTTTGGGTTAAGTTAGGAAATTGAAGTGGTTCAAGTTTTGATTTTTGATGCTTTAGTGTGGGGTTTGTTCTGTAGAGGCATGAATTGGGTTCAGATTAATTGGCCCATTTGGGTTTATTTTGTTGGTGTTCTAATGCTGGTCTCATTTTTTTTGTTACTGGCCTCTTTGTTGATGATAGTATGATCAGACATTGAAGGATTTGGATGTTAAAGTTTTCCTTTTTCTTCTACATTTAACAAGAAACTAACAGCGAAGACTTAAATTATTGCTTTCAAGTTTATATAGGGTGGCTTTAGGTGAAATGTCGAGTATACATGATACTTTCTCTAGTGAATTATTTATGTAGTTGAACATCTTCTTATGTGCAGCTACATATCTACCATATTTGAGCAAGTCTATAGAGAATTTGTTTGCGCAAGGCCTGATATGGATGATATGAATATTCTTTTTTGTATTGATGTATTCCTTAACTCCTGACCCTTCAATTGGGGACTTGCGTGTTAAGTCGTATGGTGATGCCCATGTCTATGGAGGAGGTAAATTCTTTTGAATTTGGTAGAATCCTTAGCTTTATTGCAATGTTGAACTTCACTTATCAAAAACTGTCAATTGCAGTACCAAGTTGCTCAGGCCTATATGGTCACAAAGATGCAGCAACAGAACACGAATAGTACGGAAGGGGTGGAAGTTTTAGAGAATAAATCCTTTGAGGATGATGTATTTGGAAGGGGTCAATACACGTATAAAGTCTATCGTCTGCAAAGGTAATGCCTGAACAGAATAATTTGGGTTAAGATGCTGACTGTCTGGTGATAGGTGTACGTGAAACATTGAACTAATGTTGCTAATGAGTTATTCACTTACAGAAAACTAGAAACTCTGACTGTAGTTAAATATTGATTGCTCTACAAATTGAAAAACCTGCTTGCTCTTTTTGTTTACTAGAGTGGATCATTGATTGATGTACTTCAAGGGTATTATCTTCTTACTCATACATCCTTTTATTCCAGCAAAGCTCCTACTTGGCTTACCACCTTTGCGCCAGCAGATGCACTCATCATGCAAGAGGAAGCCTGGAACGCATACCCAAGATGCAAAACAGGTTTGCCATGTTTTTATCCTGGTATTTCTGTGTATATTTCTTTAAAACATGCTCAAAAAGCTTATCTAACAAGGTTTTTGACTCTTTTCCTTGTTCTGCAATGATGCCCAATCGTACAGTAATCAAGGTAATATCCTGACTATCTTTGAAATATTAAGTATTCCATGTATATTCTTCATATTTGAAGATTGCTGAAGCAGCATTAGTGTTTTTGTTTGTGTACAGTGCCCATACTTCACCAAATTTCAGTTGACCATTGAAACTGTTCATATGGCTGACAATGGCCAGTCCAAAAATGTAAGTTTGTTAAAAATGGTCTGTTCCCTCTGATTTACTTGGACTCAAAAGTGAAACTTATTTTTTACTCTTTCCGTCACTTATTAGAAGAAATAAAAATTTAGAACTCAATTTGAAGCAATATTTTTGTCATTTAATGCATTTCCATTTACAAACCAGGTACATGGTCTAAGCAAAGAAAAACTAGCAGCCAGGGATGTAGAAATCGTTGACATAGCTTCAGCTGCAAGGGATTACTGGAGTTACGTGGTTGGTAGTAACAATACAGACTTCTCCAGTTTTAAATCGGAGAAGACTGGCCGTGGTCCACTTTTTGAGGGATGGCAGGTTTGAATCTCCCCTACCAATCAATTGTTTATGCTCTCTCTCTCTCTCATATAAAGATGCTCTTTAAGTATAAATTATATAAGCTTGGCCATTACACATTCCATGTATAAAATTGCAAAAAATAAAAAGATTTACACCTCTGCCTTTTGTTTATTTTTTATTGGGAAGTTTGAGCTTCTAACCTGTTTGATTGTTACCTTAATGTCAGGATGTGTCGAGTCCAGTTATGACAGCATACAAGTTGATCACCATAGATGCACCATATTGGGGATTTGGCAATAAACTTGAACAAGCTTTGCTATTGGTATGTCTGGTCATAGTGCATTCAGTAGCTAGGAAAATTGCATTAGGCAACATTATTCACCATTTTGTTCAACTTGAATGTTAACATTTATTTGCAAGCAGAATGATTTACATGTTTGTTTTGGCAACTGAATAATTCAAAATCAGCGCTGCAGAATTGAAGTCTACAACATAGTGCAAATGTGTTATATTCCATCTATATTGATTGTTCTATTGTATTTCTAGTTCATTTGCACACACATGCATGTGTGCACGCATGAGGCAGGATCACTTGCCAGGGATTTAAATGCAAGCCGATTGGTAGATTTAGTGTTCAATTATGCTTGCCTTGCATGTCAAACTTCAAGTTTAATTTTTCTAACCATTTCAGTTGCTTAGAATTGCAATTATCCTGTAGTAATACCAGAAATTAGAAATGAACCTTGATTTATTACCCTTTTTATACCAATCTGACAGCTTAAAAGTCGTAAAACGTTACGTTTCATATTGAGCTTCTAAAAGCCTATTTTATGAGTTGCCAAAACAAGCCTATTTTATGACAGTGAATTGCTTACTTCACATTTCCATGATTTTTTTTCTCTTTTCATAATGCATTACTTTTCTTCAAAATATTTGTCATCAAATCTTTGTAAAGCTTACTTGCTTCTATATCAGGGTGAAAGGGCTCTTTTCCTTGAAAGCCATCGCAATTGTTTTGCTTGGATAGATGAATGGTTTGGAATGACTATGCAACAGCTACGTGAACTTGATCAACAAAGCGCTTCGTTAGCTGAGGTATGAAACTTTTAAACTTGATAACTCCTTGGTTCTTGGTTCTGATCTTGGCATGATCGACTTAGTATACTTCATCAGCTTTCTAAAGAAGAAATAGATAAAAAAGGGAGTTTAATCAAAATATAACTGAATAGCTAAAAATTTTATGCAAGAGACTGGATTTTGTGACTTATCTGTGTTGGTGATGGAACATTGCTTTTTTAAAGCCAGATTAATTCTCTTATACCCTGGAATTCACTAAAATTACAATCTGGTGTCATTGTGAGTAATGTAGGCCTTGAAATTTCCAATTTTACCATTATTACTTTCACATTGCGGACAATGTCAGTCCTTTGCATTAATTAAGTTCCTCTATCCGATCACATTAATTTAATTCGACACAGAGTACCTATTTGTTTAGATACGTTTTTATTTGCTCATTCTGGGGTGAATATTATATTTTGTACATGAAAATGTAGTCTGTCAACTTCCTCACAAAATTGATAGTCCATCAATCAATAATGACTGCTATTTCATGGTGGTGAAGATGCAGAAACATGGGATGCCAACTTTGGTGAAGAGCATAGACGACTTTGGCCAAAGAATATCACCTGAAAGTGAAGACATTTATAGTGGCCAGAGGTCTCAACTGTCGACTCAACTTTCAACTTAAATCCCACACCTCAGCGGGTATTTCATTCAAATGAGAGCAAGTTATCTACACTTGTGTCAGGCCAAATTGCGTCCGTTGTACAACAATGGAGTGCACCAATTTATACTAGATTGCACCATTCGCCAGGCATGACAGGGGTGAAAAAGACTCATCTAGCAGCTTAAACTTGGCATGGAATGTTAGTGTAGCTAACATGTAAATGACTCAAAAGCTTTATCAAAGAAATACACAGAAATTTTCCTACTTGTGTATGCTGAATTCAGGCTTAATGTACCACATTCTTAATTCTTGTCAGGACTAAAAGGAAACAGTTACCAGGAGAGATTATACAATCAAATAGCTAGAAGAGAGATCAGAGATGTACACCAAAAACATACTATAGGGTTCTTTATTCTACAGCTCATTTGGTAATGTACAGAACTGAGTACTGATGCGCCTGCACTTTCAGTTTCCTTTCCTTCATCAACATAACATTGAACCACTGAACCTGCTCTGTTCTATGAGAGAAACAAACTAACAATCTTTAAAGTGAAAACAAATAAGAGCTGTTGATTCAGCAATTCCCTTAAAACTTGCAACTAGTGAAGAACCACATTAAGCAGCTGAATTTTCATCATCTTCATCAGATTCTTTGGCCTCTCCTCCTTTACACGTACTCACATGTTTGCCAAGACCATGAGGAGTTGTAAACTTGCGGTCACAATTTGCATTTGGGCAATGATGCCACTTTTGATCCACATACATCACAAGCCCTCCTTGAGGGGCAATCAATGATTCTCGACTCTCAACTGCTGCAGGAAGAGATCTCATTTGAGCTTCTATGGCCTTTATTACAGAATCATCTTCTTTCATTATTTGTTTCTTCTTTTGTTTAGTATGAGAACCCTTATGACTAGCAAGAGACCGTTGATCTGGAAACGTTTTGCCACAAATTTTGCACGGATAGGAAGCAGAGCCAGATGCACCACCCACTTGTCCACCAGACCCAGATTTACCTATTCTCACACCAGCATTGCTCCTAGAGGCACCACCATACGAATATGCGTCCCCTTCTCCACTCCCAGATCCACCTATTGCAACTCCAGGCCTGCTACTCCAAGAGTCATTACCAAGACTACTCTTCATTGCATCATACTTAGCAACAGATTCAGACCCACCCTGACCCAGCTTCCTGTATCTTGTTGCACCAGTCTTATCATCCCAATTCAGCTTTCTTTTATCTCCAAGAACATAACTAAAACCAGAAGCACTCTCTTTCTTGGATGAAGGCTTACCTTGCTCCTCCTGCCTTAGATTCTTGTCTAGACTACTGAGCAGATCCTGTGTCCTGATATCACCATCTAGACTACTGAGCAGGTCCAGTGTCCTCTTATCTCCACCATTGTCTTCATCTTTGTCATGATGATTCTTGGAAGGGCTCTGATCTCTCTGTTTCTGATGTTCTTCATCACGGTCGTCCATGCTTTCTTGATCTTCGCCTTCTTGGGGTTTAAGCGTTTTGATGATCAGGAGGAAGAAGAATAAGCTAGAACCCAGAAGGATGAGGGCTTTCTTTATTTGGGGTTTTACAGGGTTTAACAAAGCTGATTGATTCGCTAGAAAGAGGAAGAAGAAGAGGAAGAAGAAGGAAGAAGAAGCTAAACCCCAGAAAGATGAGGGCTTTCTTGGTTGAAACTGAATTGGGGTTTTACAGAGGGTTTATGAGAGCTTGGGATTTGTTTTTGGAAACCAGAAATGAGGGAAACGGAAATTAGAGGGGGGAATCTTCTCGGTTGAAGTTGGTGATATATATACGTGGAATGGACCTCTGCTTCAATTGGACAAACGGCTTGGGCTCAAATCTGGACCCGGTTTTGGTCTGAACTGCTAGTTGGATCCGGATTAATATGATTTTCAATTTCGAAAATCCTATTCTTCCCTTAAATACCATGGGATGAATTGAACTTTGTGTTGAACTAGAAAAGTTGTTTGAAATGTTATGAAGATCATTCTGGTCAAATTTGGAGGTGATCGAAGGTGGCCGAATTTTTGGCCGTCGGCCGCCGATGACAGAGCTGCCGCTCTTTTGGTGGGTTTTCATGTAATTTAAATTGTAAAATTTTTAAGGAGTTCACTGGAGTGTTGTTGGAAATTTTTGGCAGAAGTTTGGTGTGGTTGTGAATTTTTGGAGAGATAATATGTTAAACGGAGATTTAATTAATGTGTGGCCGTCAGATTTATTGTCGGAAACGTTTAGGAAGTGGTAGAAGATCCTAAACTAATGTTAAGGTCGTTTAGGAGGTGGCTAAGTTGGATAGAATAGGCAAGAGGAGAGAGAGAGAGCCGTATGTTCGTATTTATTTTTGCCTATCCGATTATTAATGTTGGAATGAAGGATTTAATATTATTCTTTGTCCAGGACGAGAGCAGACTCCTGCTGAGGAGTCTACTGATCGACAGCAGACTTAGCCGTATACTGTGAGTGGGCTTTTATTTAGAATTAAAACACACGCTCTAATTTTTTCTACTTTATGATTTATTAAGGGTTAATCTTGTTATGTGTTGTTGAAAGTTTTTGGCCTCATATTAGTATTGTTGTGGTTAGTTATTCGAGGTTGTGAGTTTATTGTATTTCTTATTTGAGCATGAGGCCGGGAAAAGAGGGTTCATACCTTTTCCGTGGCTTGATCCGATTTTCGAATTTGTTTGTTATAATTGACATTGGTTGTTGGTTTCTTAAATTTATTGTCTAATAGAGGTTCTTTATAAGTTCGGATTAGAGTTGTTTGATCATCATCGAGTGGATGATGTTATTCTTATTAATGTTACTTATCAGATACTTATACATATGTGGACCCTAATCTGGATTTGAGCCGATCACTTAGACCTTCATCCGGATTTGAGCTGGTCATGGATATATAAACCCTCACCCAGATTTGAGCCGGTCAGGGATTTTTAGACCTTCATCTGAATTCGAGCTAGTCAGGGATATGTGGACCTTCATCTGGATCCGAGCCGGTCATTTAGACCTTCATCCGGATTTGAGCTGGTCATAAACTATGAAGTAAATAAAAATGGTTACTAGTAGCCCAGGGAGTCTCATAGTATGATCAGATCACTCCTCCCACTTATTTACTACTATTTCAACCAATGTGTTTCCGTATTGAATTACCTCATGTTATTATCTAATTTGGAAAAACCTATTATAGGGCTTGCGTAATTGTTTCTCATAAATTCCTAGGAGTGCATTATTAAAATAAAAATTTTATTTCAAGTGTTTATTATTTTAGTATCAGATTTTATCCACTCACTCTAACGTTTTAAATATTTCTCCCTTGGCCCTTTGTTTTTAAATGCCCAGTCTACAGTGATCGGCTCGGAAGTAGCTAGGAGGCAAGGCATAGTTACCACTACTCCATTTTTCACTAGTAGGTTACTAGTTTGACCTACCTGTGTATTTTCTCACTTCCTTCTATGTTAGAGCACTAATAACCTTGGGGGTGATTGTATAATATTTCAGTTGTGTGCTAGGGGTTTAAAAGCCCAACTTCGTTTTTAAGGAATATTACTCATAATGTTGTAGTTGATTTATTTATGAGGTGTGAGTTTTTAGGTATTAATTGATTTGAGGAGGACGTTTGTTTATTGGAGAGCAGGGTGACGCCAGAAGTTGAGGTTGGTTGAGTTGCCATATAAGTGTTTTGTTTGAGTTGCAGGTAAGGGTTGTCCATTATTAGGGGAGGTTATGCCGAAATTTTGATGTAACTCTCCCTTAAGGTGAACCCTGCAGAATTCATCCCGGTTTCAGTGAGGAAATCCGAAGTGGGTTTTGACAATACTGCGCTACACATAATCAACTTGATTTTGTTATTGTCAACCTTATTTAACAACAGAATCAAGTGTTTATGCTTGCAATGCTCTTTCAAGTGCTTCTCTAAGTGGTAACATCAAGTACGATTAAATTCAACTTTTACAAGCAAACCTAGTATAACTGACAATGTGTTCTGACCAGCTGTCTAGCCTGTTGAGTTCATATCCCTTTCTCGCTGCTTCCTCAGCATATTCCATTCGGCCAAGCTCCAGTAAAGGGAAAGCAAGCAGACCATAAATGTATTCTGCTTGTTGATTACTTGATAGAACCTGTTAGCAACATTTGTACACAACAGTAAAGAAAACTTAAAAGGATTCAACCTGAAGGTCACAAAATTATCTTAAAATGCTCAAAACCCAAAAGGAAATTATTAGATGCTTCAAACAAAAAAGATATCAAGAAATGAAAACATAATTGTTTTTACATATCCTCAACATAGAAGTGAACCTGTTGAACAAGAGTCATTGATAGATCAGGTCGCGCCATGCAGAAGCACAACACTTGGGCCCTTCTTAGAGACACCAGATCTTTAGGAAAAATTTTCAAGAGCTGCAAAACAAAATGACACAAAATCAAGGTTCAAATCCTGTATGAAGATTAAACACTGGACTAACTTTTAAGGGCTGGGCTATCTAATACTTGAACTACACTAAAAAATAGTAGCGTCAAATTCTGAACTATACAATTTGCTAGAAGGACCATTCTGTTTAACTACAATACAATTAGCAGTAACAATAACTATAAGCATCTTCACTTGCAATATTTTGTTTGTTCTTATGTCTTGGGGTTCAGGATGATATTCTTTCAATGTAAATTTACATGATTCATGAAGATGAATAATATCTGAAACAACCATCTATGGCTTTGTGGTAGAATCAAACAGAAACAAGTGAAAGTAAAGACTGAATTCTTAGTACAATAAATGGTGTTTGAATTGAAAAACTTTCTAGTTTGGGACGAAACTTACAAAAAGATCTATACAACATTTCACTTCATTAGACAAGTAGAGAACCCTAAAAAGTTGTCTGATAACGTTTTTATAGTAGTGGTAGTAGGGAGGGGCCATTTATGTATGCAGATTATTTTAGCAGGGTCTATTGCAATTCCTTATGCACTGATCACATGGCCTAGATACTCCACTTGTTTGACCTTAAAACTACACTTACTAGCTTTAATCTTTAATGAATGTTGCGTTAGTAGATTTAAGACCTGCTCCAAGCTTTCTAAATGCTGACTCAAGAAGCATTGGTTTATTGCCCTCCTCTCTTGTCTAACAGGGGTGCCACAACTCTAACAGGTGGTGGTGCTCTATATTGATTCCTCGTTAGTCTCTTTTTCCTCATATAAATTGGTAAACTCACAAGCTTCATACAAAGTTTTTGGCTTCATTACCCTCACATCAGTTCGAATGCTATCCTTTAGCCCTTCTACAAAGAATGACAACAAATTTTGTGGGGAATAACCTGAAGTTTGTCTTGACACTTTGGTAAACTCCTCCATGTATTGTTCTACCACCCCTGTTTGATTCATCCTAGCCACTGCAGACTGATAGTCTCTCCTATTGAAGTCACTAAACTCTCTCATTAACAGATCAACTAAACCTGCCCAAGAGTTGGGAAAATCCTGTCTGAAATTGTTTCACTTATCTAATGTCTTATCAATTAAGTGCAATGTTGCCAAGGTTAGCTTTTTCTCTTTCTGGCACTTGATAAAATTCAAATATCTGCACAGCTCTATTAATTCATTACACAGGGTCTCCTCCACTAAATAGAGTGAAATCAAGCTTCATCTGTCTCATAGTGGGTAAGTTAGGGCAAAATTCGCAAAGGTTCCCTGTTGATAGGGAAAAGTAAGGCTGGTATGTAGTGGTGGAGGGTTGAGTGAGCACAGGTTAGGGTCGAAAACTGTCATTTGGTGTATAGGCCATGGACATTGGAGTATGACTCTAAGCTAAAAAAGGATGTGAGTGGTTAGGGGTGAACAAGTATGGATCAAAATTTAGGGTCAGTGGGTTTGAAGGCATGAATCCTTGTTATAAAAATGGGGGTTGAGCAAAACTGGTTGGTAAGACAAAATTAGGTTGAACAAAACTGGTTGGTGAGACAAATTGGGTTGATATGGAGCATAAGAAAATGGCAGAGAACCAAATTAGTGTACTAGTAAGCTTGGCTTACAGGAAACCCAACGCTACCCACACCCTGAGATTTTAACCCACTTGGTTGCTCTTTCTCAAAACAAACCCCTCTTTTCACACAAGTCCCTTTTCCTTTCTCCCTCACACGCTTAGGGTCAATGGTAGAGGACACTGTGAGGGTGTTCATCACCACTCCAGAATCATTGGTAATTATGGAAAGGTTGGTGTTGAACTGCATCAACGGTTCAGGCTTAACAAGTGGTGGTTTTTCAAAATCTAACCCTAATGAGCTCGAAGCTGAGCTTGCCAAGGCTCGTGCAGAGCTGGCAGAGTCATGTAAGACGGTCAAAGCAGAGCTATCATCACTCGGATGGATTGATCCAAACTTGAGTGGGGTGAAGCAAGCCTGATTGGTTTGAGACAGTGAAACTTCTCTCAAAGCTTGAAACTCAGCTAAAATCTCAGCTCAAAAAGAGTTGAAGGACTCTCAGATTTCTCCGATCTGAACCTCCATGTGTTCACGGTGGCTGACCAGCTCTGATTCAAAAGCTACGAGATCTCCAGCTTGTGAAGCAGTGGCTGATTGGCCTGTCCCTTGAGGAACCCTATTTTTAGCCATAGTACCCAAAGTAGGGCTTTGATACCAGATAATAGAAATCAAGAGTATGAAGATAAAATGCAGGAATTGAAAGCAAAATGAAGAAACAAACAACAATTTTCCATAACATCCAGACAAGAACAACCTTTTTCTTATACAACATATTGACCATTAAGATCGAGCCATTTGACAAGGATCCGGCTACAGTCTTTAACAACCCTAAATAGTTTAATTAAACCTAATTGAGCTCTAACCGCTACTAACAGAGTCATAGACAGAACATGTGCTCTGCAACCCCTTCTCCTACTGAAACAAGAAATATCATAAGAGGTGTATTGATAATTTGAGGAATTTCCATTCGATCGGAGTTGGAGGTGGAGAACGGCTTGCAAATCTTTCATACCAAACATCTGATAAGAATAAAATAAATCAAATCTTATCCTAATCTAATATTATTACTATCCTAATCCTTTGCCTATCCTAATTGCCAAAACGCCTCCCTAGGGTTTTCTTCCCATCGACCAATCATTTACAGTTTGTTAATTTTTATCATTATCAAACTACCCCTCCTTTAGTTTATCTTGTTTTCGTCTCTCTCTGATAACCAGGTCTGAACTCAGCGATCAAATTCAATGTCGTTAGAGCTCCGAGGTTCCTCTCATTCCGACGACGCATCAGACAAATTCTCAACACCTACAATAACGCCTTGAATATATGTCGCGATCCTGAAGCCTTGGGTGAACCACTAGAGGTCGTGGATCCGACCGGAGAGGATCTTGATCTCATTCTTGATGATGAAATCATTGTGAGTCCCATTCAAAATGTTAATTATGTGACGTCTCATCTGTGCCAGAGCTTCGCCTCACCGTCCCTGACCCCTTAGTGGTCTTCGTTTTCCATGAGCAGCTTTGGTGAGAGAGAAAATTTCTTTAGTTTAAAGACAAAAAAACAAACATTTTTCTTTAGTTTTCTGCTACTGCGATGGCTACACAAGAAAATGGTTCAGAGATTAAAAACAAAAAAACAAACATTTTTCTTTAGTTTTTTGCTACTGTGATGGCTACACAAGAAAATGGTTTAGAAGTTAGAGTTTCTATATTCACAGGAGAGAACTTTGATTTCTAGATGATCAAGATGGAGACCATGTTCATATCACATGATCTTCTGAGCTTTATGAATGACGACTATACAGTTCCAGTGGTTAAAGGGATGACGTCAGCTCAAAGAACTTAGCTGAAGGCAAATATCAAGAAAGATGCAAAAGCTCTTGGTATTTTGCAAACCTCAGTCACAGATGGAATCTTTCCAAGAATCACGAATGAGCGAACATCTAAAGGAGCTTGGGGTGTAGTGAAGTTGGAGTACAAATGCTCAGATAAGGTGAAAGCTGTTAAAGTTCAATCACTACGAAGAAATTTTGAGTATATTAGGATGAATGAAACTAAGTTCTAAGTGATCACTTAACTAGCTTGACTGATGTCATTAACCAGATGAAAACCTATACTAAACTTATACCTGAGAAGAGAGTAGTAGAGAAGATCCTTATGAGCTTAAATAGGAAGTATGATGTTATAGATAGTATTGTAGATGAGACTAGGGATATAGACACTCTTGGTGTACATGATTTCATGAAGACACTTAAGGTTGTTAATCAAAGGTTGATGAGTCATGATGAACAAAAAGAAAACGTCTTTCAATCTGTAAGCCTACACACTAATAGTGAGCCACCTAGTTCAAATTCCAAACGGAAAAAGAATTGGAAAGGAAAAGGCAAGAAGTTGGAGGGTAAATCAAATCAGTCAGGAAGAACAAAAATAAAGAAGGCAACAGTAGTTCAAATTATTCTAAGTGTTCAGTCTGTGACAAACTTCATCTAGGTTATACCAAAATGCACAGTGTAACAGGTTTGGTCATGTCAAGAAGGATTGTATTGTCAATGGAAATCAACAAGCTTATTGGAGTGAAGAAAAAAATGTTACAAATATGTTATGTGTTATAGATATTAAGGTGAATGCTATAGGTACTGCGGCGAATGCCACAAAAACAGCAGCGAATTTCCCAGACGGTGTCGTGAATGCAATAGACTATGTCACAAATGCGATTGTCTGGCTTGTTGATAGTGCTTGCAGTAATCATATGACGACGAATTCCGACCTTCTCTCTATGATATTGACTACAACAACATCACATAGGTGAGGATGACAAATGGAATGTTGGTGGATACAAAAGGCAAAGAAAGTGTTGCTGTTGAAACCAAGAAGGAAAAAATATTCATCAGAGATGTAATGCTTGTTACAAATCTTGATTCAAATTTGCTAAGTGTTGGTCAACTTGTTGAGCACAAGTATCCCCTGCATTTTTATGATGACACTTGCAAAATCTTTGAGAAAGGGAGTCGCAAGAAATTGATGGTAGAAGTTGAAACGAAGAGGAATAGAAGTTTTTCTCTGACTCTCAAGTATGCAGTTAAGAGTGCAAGAAAAATAGAGTTACATGATGATCCTTGGCTTTGGCATCAAAGGCTTAAACATTTAAATTTTCAAAGTCTCAAGTTGCTGCATCTGAATGATATGGTGCAGGGATTGCCAAAAATAAAAGAAGTAAATGATGTATGTGAAGGATATGCACTTGGGAAACAACACATAATCTTATTTTCAAAAGGGAAGGTATAAAGAGCAAGAACTCTACTACAATTTGTACATTCTGATGTTTGTGGTCCTATAAAAACAACTACTGAGGGATGTAACAAATATTTCCTTGCATTTATTGATGACTATTTAAGAATGACTTAGGTTTATTTCCTAAGGCAGAAGTTAGATGTTTCGTTGTGTTCAAAATGTTTCAAGCTATGATTAAGAGACAATCTGATTTCAAAATCAAAAAGTTTAGATCAGATAGAGGTAGTGAATACTCATCAAATGAGTTTGCAGATTTTTATGCAAGTATTGGTTTGGAAATGCAACTTACAGTAAGCTACACATCCAGCAAAATGGGGTAGATGAAAGAAAAAATAGAACAGTTGTCGAAATGGAAAAGTCTATGTTGCATGCCAAGAAAATGCCTCTAGAATACTTGGGATAAGCAGTTAACACTGCAGTGTATTTGATGAATAAACATTCAGCTACTATTGTGCAAGGGATCACACCATTTCAAGCATAGAGTGGAAGGAAACCAAGTGTAAATCACTTGAGAGTGTTTGGTTCAATCTACTATGCACATATCTCAAAAGTATTGAGAAAGAAACTTGATGAATCAAGTGCGAAAGCTGTGTTCATGGGATACAGCTCACACACAAAGGGCAATAGACTAAAATCTGAAAAAGAAAAAAATAGTTATCGACAAGGATGTTCTCTTTAGTGAGAATTTATCTTGGGATTGGAACAAAGGTTCAGTCCTGCAACAATGTGTGCCAGATAATGCTGATCAAGATTAAAATGTTCCAAAAAAATTGGAACTTAATCCACAACAACAAACTACACCACACAATCCAGAACAAACCTCAACGCTCAATCTACCCCAAGCATAACACCAATAAGGATGAAAAACTTGAATGAAGTGTATGAAAGCTGCAATGTCTGTTTATTTGAGCCTGAAAGATTTGAATAAAGTGTGAAAAAGATGAGTGGCGGACTGCTATGAAAGAGGAAATTGATGTTCTTATAAAAAACAACACATGAGGGCTTGTTGATAAACCAGACAACAAAAATGTCTTGGTTTGAAGTGGATTTACAAAACCAGACTAAATAAGGATGGTTCTGTGCAAAGAAACAAAGTAATATTGGTGACAAAAGGGTATTTGCATATACATGGAGTTGATTTCAATGAAACTTTTATACCAGATGCAAGACATGAAACAATTAGAGGACCAATTTCCATTGCTACACAAAAAGGTTGGTTTCTACACTAACTAGTTGTCAAATCGACATTCCTAAATGGAATGTTAAAAGAATAAGTATTTGTGGAGCAACCACAAAGTTTCAACATCAAGGATAAAACGCAAAAAGTTTACAAGCTGAAGAAAGCTCTTTATGGTTTGAAACAAGCTCTAAGAGCTTGGTATGATGAAATTGATTCCTATTTCACAGAAAGATAGTTTCAAATGAGTCAAAATGAACCTCCTATCTGCACCAAAACTGAAGGTAAATCAAACATATTTTTCGTCTCCTTATATCTTGATGTTTTAGTGTTTACTGAAAGTTGTGAAAAAATAATTTCAAATTTCAAGTGATAGTGATATGATGAAGAAGTATGAAATAAGTGTTTTGAGAATCTTGCATTATTTTTTGTGAATTGAAATTATTCAAGGAATAAAGAGAATCTTCATTACTCAGAAAAATATGTAAAGACAATATTAAATAATTTCAAAATGTTTGGTTGCAATGATGTTGCAACACCTCTAGTTGTCAATGAATTTTTTTTCAAAAGAATATGAAAGTGGTAAACCTGATGAGAGTTTATACAGAAATTTAATGAGAAGTTTTGTAATACCCTGGAAGGGGTATCTGTTATATCAAAAATGGTCTCGGCTGAATCAAGGCCGAGGTTCTTGACTACAAATTTCTTCTGCTTATGTAGGCGTGCCAACTCGCGGCCGAACAGCCAAACACGGTTTTGATTGATGTTGTATACCTGATCTTATTTCTTTAAATGATTGTAGGTCTAGAAAGGAACCCTCTCAGCCATTAAGATGGAAAAATATAATTAAAAATGAATCTAATAAATTATTAAGAATACAATTTTTAACTAATCTCAATAAAAAAATATTTAATAGAACCGCTCCATATCATTGCTTCCTATTAAAAAAATAAGTTAGTTATTAAGTGTTATATGTGTTCTGTTCTGCAGGCAATGACAATGATGAGTCTTTATGACTGCATATACTGGATTTCATGCTCACATGGGAGAGAATTATTACACTTCTCTCATCACTTTTTATTACTGTGTGTTTGGTCTAGAATTTACAGTCCTTCAAACAACCGGCTTGTATATTGTGTTAGGCGTGCCAGTACCTTTGGGTCAGGTACAACCTTGAAGTTGGATGCTGCTCGCGTCCCTCTTCTGACTTCTTCTCACAGCGATCGTGACAGACGCCGATCTTCTTCCTCTGTGCTGGGTTCTCTTCTCAGACCTACAAGGGAAAAGTCCTTCTAGGATTTTTCTCCACCCCTTGCGGATGGCCGGATCTTACTTAGTATGCAAGAAAACTAAGCAGCGGGTATCAAGATATGCAGGATATGGACTGGTGAACGGATTCTCCAGAACTGGTTGCGGGAGTAAAACTGCTCAACGGATTGAACAGGGGAGTAGTGAGATTTCAACAGATTGAAACCTGTCAGACTTAACAGATTAAGTCCCTTGTGCAGCTGACGGATCAGGCTACGGTTGCTGACGGATCAGTCTTGGTTGCTCAGGAGAGGCTTGAAGACGTTCGCGTGGCGAAGTTGTTGTCTGTTTGTTGATAGATGTAGTTGTGTTTTTCTTGATCATCGAGTCCTCTTATATATATGGCACCATACCGCTAGGGTTTAGGAATCCTTCTTGCAATGCAAGTCAACCTCTTAAAGCCCAATCCTCTAAGCCCAATACCTTTCTATTTGTAACTCAATCTCTTGTGACCACGTGTTTTCTCTCTTCTGATACTCTAGCGAACGTTTTTCCTCCCGCGAGCGTGTTTCCATGATATACATCCTCTTCCGCAAGCGCGTCTCCTCCTGCGAGCAAACTATCTCCTCTCGCGAGCGTGTTTCGTTAGTGCCCTCCTCGCGAGCGCATTTGACTTTCTGAGCATTCTTTGACCTTCCTGACCGCAAGTATCGGTCCACTTGTGCTTTCATAAATGAGCTTTCGTCATTTACTTTTGGATTAAACACTTTGTTTGAAATGATATTTCAGTTTGATATGTTCCTGAAAAACAACTTTGCGGTCGTCTTCCTCCTGTTCCTTCTTTTTCAACTCAATAGCAATATGGTAAGTCAGTATCTTGCAATTACTTGCTTTAGTTTACGTTTGTGCTGTTCCCAACTCCAATGTGAAGCCTTGTCTGACCGTTGATATATCCCTTCTCTCTAACATTGATGCCAGATTGGTTTTGTATTTATGTTATCGGCATTCATAAGCAAGTCGTCTTCATCGACAACTATGGGTTTCTCCATATTCATTGTTGGATCAGGCAAGCTTCCTCAGGTACTATTTAACGGGTTGGGGGTTATTTTTTGAAAGTAATAACAGAACCCATTTTGACATCGCAGATTGTCACTGCCGCTGGATTTCCCTACAGCGATAACATCAGGAAGACGTATAGGATAATTCAGTCATTCTTCCCGCAAAATCGTCTTGCCAAAGAGATACTCATTGGTGCAACATCTCCTCATGATATGGGCATAACCAGGAGTGGAATAACAGAGTGTCCATCAAATGAAACGGACTGCGTTATAACAGTGGTACGTAATTATATTCTCAGTCAAGTCTAAGCTTTAAACTATAGCATAAGTCCATTTGAGTCGGCACCGAGTGTTGTGCGGGATGGAACGGGATGAAACGGCGACAACCGTTCGATCTTTAATAAAACGGGAGCTTTAAACACATCTTATTTCACAAGTTTTTTTTGATAATTTTGCTTCAATGTAGAGTTGGTTCATAAAGTTGTGCATTTGTTTAAAACCTAATAAACAAGTTATACAACATTAGTATGCATATTGTGATTCCGATAACTAAAAGTCAAAAATTAAAATTTGACCGTCAGATATGATCATTATGATGAAAGATGTATGTGGTAAAAAAATTCAACTAGATCCGACAAAGTTAAAGGCTCGATCGAAACGGTCAACTCTGATCTATCGTCAGTTATCACACGGAAAAACTCATATCTACCTCTATATTACGTATTTTTGGAAAACCTTCTACACGAAAACACTCACGTAGTTAAGACGCAACCACCCATATAAAAATTTTGGGACATTTACCTTCCGACGATAGGGCTCCTCATAGGGAATAATAACGGTAAATAGGGTTGATCGCTACTATCGGCACCCAGACGTTACCCAAATTACGTGATTTTTGAACCATAGTCGTATTTCACAATTCCAAACACATCTTATTTCACAAGTTTTTTGATAATTTTGCTTCTATGTATAGTTGGTTCATAAAGTTGTGCATTTGCTTAAAACCTAATAAACAAGTTATACAACATTAGTATGCATATCGTGATTCCGATGACTAAAAGTGAAAAATTAAAATTCGACCGTCAGATATGATCATTATGTCGTAAGATGTCTGTGGTAAAAAATTCAACTAGATCCGTCAATTTAAGGGCTCGATCGAAACGGTCAACCCTGATCCATCGTCATTTATCATACGGAAACACTTATATCTACCTCTATATTACGTATTTTTGGTAAACCTTCTACCTGAAAAACACTCACGTAGATAAGACGCAACCGCCCATATAAAAATTTTGGGACACTTACCTTCCGACGATTGGGCTCCTCATAGGAAATAATAAAGGTAAATAAGGTTGACCGCTACTATCGGCATCCAGACGTTACCCGAATTACGTGATTTTTGAACCATATCCGTATTTCATCATTCCGAACACATCTTTTTTCATGAGTTTTTTGATAATTTTGCTTCTATGTATAGTTGGTTCACAAAGTTGTGTGTTTGCTTAAAACCTAATAAACAAGTTATACAACATTAGTATGCATTTTATGATTTAGATGACTAAAAGTAAAAAATTAAAATTCGACCGTCAGATATGATCATTATAATGAAATATGTCTGTGATAAAAATTTCATCTGGTTCCGACAAAGTTAAGGGCTCGATCGAAACGGTCAACCATGATCCATCATCACTTATCACACGGAAACACTCATATCTACCTCTATATTACGTATTTTTGTCAAACCTTCTACATGAAAATCACACACGTAGATAAGACCCAACTTCCCATAGAAAAATTTTGAAACATTTACTTTCCGACGATAGGGCTCCCCATAGGGAATAATAAAGTTAAATAGGGTGACTGCTACTACTATATTAGCGGTCAACCACTATATCTACCACTATATTAGGTATTTTTGGCAAACCTTCTACACAAAAAACACTCACGTGGATAAGACGCAACTGCCTATATAAAAATTTTAAGACATTTACCTTCCCACGATAGGGCTCCCCAGAGGGAATAATAACGGTAAATAGGGTTGACCGCTACTATCGGCACCCAGACGTTACCTGAATTACGTGATTTTTGAACCATAACCGTATTTCACCATTCCGAACACATCTTATTTCACGAGTTTTTTTAATAATTTTGCTTCTATGTAGAGTTGGTTCACAAAGTTATACATTTACTTAAAACCTAATAAACAAGTTATACAACATTAGTATGCATATTATGATTCCGATGATTAAAAGACAAAAATTAAAATTCGACCTTCAGATATGATCATTATGACGAAAGATATTTGTGGTAAAACATTCAACTGGATCCGATAACATTAAGGGCTCGATCGAAACGGTCAACCCTGATCTATCGTCAGTTATTACATGAAAACGCTCATATATACCTCTCTATTACGTATTTTTGTCAAACCTTCTACACAAAAAACACTCACGTAGATGAGACGCAACCGCCCATATAAAAATTTTATGACATTTACCTTCTGACGATAGGGCTCCCGATAGAGAATAATAACGGTAAATAGGGTTGACCGCTAGTATCGGTACCGAGACGTTACTCGAATTACGTGATTTTTGTACCATAGCCGTATTTCACCATTCTGAACAGATCTTATTTTACAAAATTTTTGATAATTTTGCTTCCATAGTTAAAGCCCTTTTCACTCCTACTACATAATTAAAGTCTTTTTAATTCATGAGTTTTTTTTACGGTTTTCCGATCCGGTTTCCACGGACCTCAAACCACAAACCGGACCATACATACCCTATTCGGTCTGGTTTTTGTTTTTCGGTTCGGTTTTTCTTCCGGTCCAGTTTTTTCAGTTTCGGTTCGGTTTTTTTTTGTTTTCGGCTTCGGATGGCCACCCCTAATCCCAAACGTAGCCGGTGTCAGAAAATCAGTTGTTTACTTTCTAAATCCTTGGTACCGGCTAGGCAAGAAGAGAATGATTCAGTATGTGCTTGAATTTCCATTTGTTGAGTGGTACTGATTACTTCATGCTTCTCCTCTCTTTCATAGAAGGTGGCATTTGCAGTTGCATAGGCTCAGTTCTAGAACAGGAGCCACTTACTCCAGATGGCATTGCAGTTCAGGGACCACAAAGATTGGTTGCTGTAGATGCCACGCTCTGAAGGTAAAGAACTTTTTGTGACTTTTTTTAGAGGAAGCATGTCGACACAAAAGAATTTCACCTTTTTTAAGTCTCTATTTCATGAGCAACATTTTTACCGTGTTTCTTGGTTCTCATTAGTTGGTACCGCGTAATAACCAAAATATAGCTGTATTTGCATTCTCTATGTTAAGTATAGCTTTTAAATTATATTCGAAAGAAAATAGTAAGAATGACCGTTTCTTAACAAAGAAGTATCACTATAGAAGTCTGTATATGTTCCATTGTTCTCATTCTGTTTTCTTATATTCTCCTCCAGAAATTTTTTAAGGAGCTTCATGATAGAGAAAGTGAGTTTGGTATCTCAGACACCCAACTGGGGCTTACAACACTTGGCATGAAGAAGTTTTCTTGAATATTGCAAAGCAAGCAGAGCTAGAAACTGCAACAGCCGAGGGGAGGTTGTCCACTCTCACATTAACATCCGGTGCTTTAGTCAAGGTAAGACAGCTTCTTCTTATATATATTTAATAAATAACTCTTTTACCTTACGTATGTCAGTCTGGAATATCTTCAATACACGGCCGTGTATGTACACGACACATGTGAACTGTTGAGATTAGAAGATATTATATTGATACATAAGTGGTCAAACATATGAATTGTTATGAATGACTAAGATTGTGTCGTGTACATACACGGTCGTGCTTACAAGAATTTTCTATGTCAGTGAGGTTTGAACCGTGAACACAAAATTGTTAGTTAAACATCTTAACCAACCAAATAACGCTCACCGACAGCTTCTTTCTCTTTTCATATATTACTTTTGTTGCCTGATTCAGTTACAACTAATATAAAGTCGCTGAATAATTAATTTTTCATCTTAATGTATATCAATGCTTTTGCAGATACCTGTAGGAGCTAGATTTATTGGGATTCCAGGTACAGAATCCACAGAAAATCCAAGAGGGGTTATGGTAGAAGTTCACTTGGTGCAAGATGATACCGGAGCCCTCTCCAATTCAGGCCACTCACCTGAAACTCCAATACCTCCAAATGTTGAACCAATGCATTCACCTACTACGCCGAAGTCAGGTACCAGTTCATGGAGTTGTAATCCACCTTGATCGATCAAATCAGTAATGCAACCTCGCATTTACACACTTGGTCATCTGTTACCAAATCATACATATCATCTGTAAATTTCACAAGTTCCTCCATTGGGTAGGGCACATAGCCATTTAGAATTCACATAATATATATTCAATATCAGCACATAATGTTGCAGCATGTTAAGGTTCCTCTCTCACAGCCACACAGATATAGGGATGTTTTGGACAGGACCTCCTCAAACTTGAAACTTTTATATATATTTTTACATACTTCTATGGTTGTTTTGTCTTGGGCAGCTGGATGTTCTCTACTTCTCTTTGTTTTTTCTTATTTGTCTATTCAGTGTCGTGCAGATAAAGCAAAACAACACAGTCATGGTCGCCATATTTGTCTGGTACCTCATTGCCTCCTGATAAAACTATGGAAATGCCAAGTTATTCCATTCACCATATCACTGCTTAGAAACTAGTTCGTACTTTTGAAGCCTATTGTCAAAGGAAAGCAGTTCAGAAAATATGCTTCCAGACCTCCCAGACGAAATTACATGCTATCAGATTCTCCCAAGGCTACCGGGCAAGTCCCTGATGCGTTACAGGTGCGTATGCAAGTCTTGGTCTGCTCTCACTCGTAACCCTTTGTTCATCGAAACACATCGAAACTTCAATAGCAGCAACCACACTAATCTCTTTCTCACCACTTGGGACCGAGCCACAAAGCAACAGCAGTTCTTCTCTATACAAATCGACCAAGAAGGAAGTCCACTACCAGGTACCAACCACCTTCTGGAACTTCCAACACCACTGACCAAGTACCCTACCGTCTACAATGCCCACGCTATCAATGGTTTGGTATGTCTTTACTTCCCGCATACATCGATTCCGCATCGAAGCAAGTATGACCTCCGACTTCATCTGTTCAATCCCTGCACTAGGGAGTCCATTGTTCTTCCTTATTCTATACGCATATCTGGCACTTTTCATGAGACAAACCACTTTGGGTTCTGTCCTCTTACAAATGAGTATCAGGTTCTTCAAGTGAAGAAGTTTCTGAACAGAGATATGATTGAAGATTCTCCTACAATAATTGGGAATTCTATTCAGATCTTCAAACTGCGTACGAATTCCTGGAGGATGATAGAGGTAGATCACAATGATCTGCCTTTCGATTTTCACCTGTGTCAGTTCTATAGGAGAAGTGTGTGCATCCGTGGAGCCTTACATTGGCTGCATGGGACACAAGATCTTATAGTGGTTTTCGGCCTTAACGACGAGAGGTTTAGAGTGATCCCATTTCCTAAAAATTATAACTATCATCCTGTTTACTTCAGCCCTACATTTGGGAGTATAGTTGAATTGGGTGGATGCTTGGCTCTAATAGATGACAAGGAGTCGAACCCAAGTATGTTGAGGTTGTGGATTTTGAAGGACTACCAAAATCAAGTGTGGGTAAGGGAGACCATCATTTTTCCCTCATTGTGGGAGTCCAGTTTCCGGCCGGTTCCTTTTGGTACAATTCACACCGGGGAGCTTCTATTCCAGCCACCAGCTTTGGCTAAACTTGAGTCTTCTCATGTGAGGGTTCTGTTATACAATACGAACAGTAAACGTTTTAGGACAATTGAAATTATCTTGCCGGAATGGATATTTTCGAGTTCTCACATTAAGTTGAGGGTACTTCCTAGTTTCGTTGATAGCATCGTCCGCTTGTAACTGTTCTTTTTTTCTTTCTCTTTGCCGGTTTGTACTCGGTTTTACTAATTTGACCACAAATAACATGTATTTGGGACAAAAAAAATTATATGTATAGTGGTTCAATTTTAGTTATTCTGAATAACCTCATATGTTTAAATCATTAACATATTTATATGGTGTTTATGATAAAATAATTTATGTAGATTCTTTTAAAACCAATGTTGGAATGAAAATCTTTAAAAATGTCACATGTTATATCTCACGTCAAATTTGAGTTTGACAAAAAAACTATCTCCAATAACAATATAGCAACAACATTACAATACAATTATTTTTTTTGAGGTAAAAGAGATTATTCCCACTAATATCAATAATGACCAAAACAATCAAACATAAAAAAAGAGACAATGTCGTGGTGTTTATGATAAAATAATTTATGTAGATTTTTTTTTAAAACCAATGTTGGAATGAAAATCTTTAAAAATGTCACATGTCATATCACTCGTCAAATTTGAGTTTGACAAAAAAACTATCTCCAATAGCAATATAGCAACAACATTACAATACACCTATTTTTTTGAGGTAATAGAGAGTATTCCCACTAATTATCAATAATGACCAAAAGAATCAAACATAAAAACAAGAGACAATGTCGTGGTGTTTATGATAAAATAATTTATATAGATTTTTTTTAAACCAATGTTTGAATGAAAATCTTTAAAAATGTCACATGTCATATCACCGGTCAATGTTGGAATGAAAATCTTTAAAAATGTCACATGTCATATCACTCGTCAAATTTGAGTTTGACAAAAAAAACTATCTCCAATAGCAATATAGTAACAACATTACAATACAACTATTTTTTTGAGGTAATAGAGAGTATTCCCACTAATTATCAATAATGACCAAAAGAATCAAACATAAAAACAAGAGACAATGTCGTGGTGTTTATGATAAAATAATTTATATAGATTTTTTAAAACCAATGTTTGAATGAACATCTTTAAAAATGTCACATGTTATATCGCCAGTCAAATTTGAGTGTGACAAAAAAAACTATCTCCAATAGTAATATAGCAACAACATTACAATACAACTATGTTTTTTGAGGTAAAAGAGAGTATTCCCACTAATTATCAATAATGACCAAAATGATCAAACAAGAGGGTCTAAAACTGATCAAGCCGATAATGTTCGATAGTACACATCAAAACTACAATTGAAATTGAAAAATAAACGTAGAGCTTCGTCCAAAAAGGCTAAAAACCACTTAAGCCAGAAAAATTTGAAACTACAAATCAAAACTACAACTAAAATTCAAAAACAAACGTAAAGCTTTGTCCAAAAAGGCTGACATAAAACTACAAAGCAAAGCTGACATTCACTCCCGGATTTGAGGTTTAAGACCTCAACGATGTATCTTTCATCGATACGAGAGGTAGGGACGACAACTAGGGCAGTAGGAGTCTTTCCTAGTCAAATTAGAAGAACTACTCCTACTCGGCTCAACCCCAGCCCCGAGGCCTTCCTCTCCTTCAACTAACTGGCTGATCCTGGCTCTATGGAGTCCGAAATGTAACCCATACTCAAATTCTTCTTATTTCTGCTTCCACATGGTCGTCCTCACTTCTTCGGTGACTTCCTTGTTTTCTTGATCCCTAGGGTTTCAACTTCAGAAACACTGAACCCCATCTCTTCCTGGTCGTCAAAGGTCTTCTATACAGTACGAACAGTAAACGTTTTAGAACAATTGAAATAGTCTTGCCGGAATGGATATTTTCGAGTTCTCACACTAAGTTGGGTTACTTCCTAGTTTTGTTGATAGCATCGTCCACTTAAGCATGTGCCTAGTTTTAGTTTGGATAATATTTGTGACACCTTGTATTTTACCTCTAAAATCAATTATGTCCCTCAGTTTTCAATTTAAACTAGTATACACCTACATTTTTAAACTCTTGACTGGATTTTCCTTGCCATCAGTTGACCATCAAAATAGACCGTTAAGTTACTTAAAACAACTAAAATGCCCCTATTAACAATTATTTTTTTCCTCTCTTTCCTATTTTTTTTCTAATACTCAAAAAATATTATTAGAAAATAAAAAAAAGTAGAAGGGAAAGAATAAAATTGATTTTTAATAGGAAAAATAAAACTGATTTTCAATAGAAGAACTAAAATTGATTTTAATAGAAAAAGAAAAATTGTATTTCGATAGACAATAAAATTGATTTTTAATAGTAGAAGAAAATTGATTTAAAATTAAACACTTAATTTGATTTTAATATATAAATAAAATTGGTTTTTAATAGAAAAAAATAACAATTGATTTTTAATAGTAGAAGGAAATTTGATATTAAAAATTGATTTTTAATATTATGAAAGAAAAATAGAAAAAATAAAAATTAACTGTTTATAGGGGCATTTTCATCATTTTGAGTAACTTAACAGTCTTTTTTTACGGTAATGGCAAACCAGTTGAGAATTTAAAGGTATAGGGTTATACTAGTTTAAATTGAAAAATGAGAAACGTAATTAATTTTAAGGATAAAGTACATGGTGTCGTAAGTATTTTATCCTTTTAGTGTTTTCATTCTCTTGGCCAAGTTTTCACTCGCCTTCACGAATTTGACCACAAATAACATATATTTTGAACAAAATTCTTGTATGTACGGAGTGTACAAAGTGCAATCTTAATAATTCGTTCAATATATATATATGGGAGCTAATTGACTATTTGGTTTGATAGGGAGAGTAATTAAAAGCTTGATTTAGTATCTATCATAAATTGAATATATGCATCTATGTCATTTTAGTTGATTTTGTCTTTTATCTCATATATTTCAAGATAAGTATCATATTTTCTTATCTTTTGATACTGATGTTGTGAAGTAAAAAATGAAATTTGAACCAACTACTTCATTAGCATCTGTGTTTGAGTTCAATACAAATTTTGAATATCTAATATGCATCAAATATACATACAGGACATCTTAATAGCTAGTTATATGTATGGACTATCATGTTGTAAAATATTTCAAATGTCATATGTAGATTGTTTATACATGAACAAGTACGGTTTCAACCAATTGATTATGGGATGTTGATCTAATTATAGACTTTGTTTGGAGAAAAGCCTTGTTGTTATACTTTAATATGCTTAATTTGCATATTTCGTGAACCGTGAATTCGTGATTAAGGAGACCCAAGAGTTTTTACTTTTTATTTGCTTAAATTTTATTCTTTTATTTTTTTATTGTTTTTATATTATACTTTAGTATCTTAATTTGCATATTTGGTGAATGGTGATTGGGACTCAAGAGTTTCTATTTGCAGAATTTTTTATTTTATTTATATTTTATTATTTTTATTGTGACTAGCTTGTATTCTTTGTTTATCTTGTTTGCCTGCTGGATTTTCTCTTTCTTTGATTTTGCTGCTATCGAGTTCGTATATTTCAAGAAACTCTGGATTATGTTGCTTAATTAAGGATGATCCCTCCAGACCGGGTATATTGTAGAATATAACTCTAGATGAGAAAAATATATCACAGAGAATATATCTCTAACGCATTTGGTATCATAAGATCCTTGGCAAATTCTGCACACATGGAATCTCTTCAAGAGCTCCCAAAGGCTGCCTGCCAAGTCCCTTATGCGTTTCAGGTACGTATGCAAGTCCTGGTCTTATCTCACCCGCAACTCTCTCTTTATCACCACTCACCGGAAGAACTTCAGCCGTAACGAACACAATTACCTCCTCCTCACCACTTGGGACAGCGCCGCGAGGCAACTGCACTTCCTCTCTGTACAAATCAACCAAGACAGAGACCCAGCACATGCCACCCATCTTATAACACTTCCAACACCGCCGCCTGAGATTGGATCTCTCCACATTAATGCATTGACATGCAATGGCTTAATCTGTATGTGTATATATTCTTCTCGTAATGACTGTTCTTTCCCTGCTTACATTTATAATCCATGCACTCAAGAATCTCTTGTTCTTCCTCATTCTAGGCCAATAACCAGAAGAGTACGATGTTAGTCAGCGCTTTGGCTACAGTCCTACTTCGAATGAGTATAAGGTTCTCCGAGTGCAAAAATCAGTTACTCATCGGCTTACGTTTGAGGTTTTCACACTCGGTACAAGTTCATGGAGACACATTAATATTAATCGTAAGAATCTCCCTTTCAATCTTATTCACTTCCAGTTTAATTTAAGACGTGTGTGTATGCATGGAGCCATACATTGGATACGTGTGCAGATCAAACAATGTCTTAGTAGTATTTGACATTGTAGACGAGAGATTCAAAACGATTCCTCTTCCGGAATTTTTTTTCAACTATGGTGTTGATGAATGGAAAAGCGAAAGCAAAGATACTGGGAATGTGTTGAAGTTGGCGGAAGTGTGGCCTTATTTGGCTCTGATAGTGATGACATTTTTTGGGAGCAAAAGAAGATTGAGTTATGGATCTTGAAGGACTGATAATCAGCTATGGGTCAAAGAGACAATCATATATCCCTTTTCTTGGTGCGACCAGGTCACGCCATTCCTTTCTGTACTCTTGGCACCGGTGAGCTTATACTATAAAGTTCGACGATGTTCTCAGGGAAAGATAGATTTAGAGGGGACTTGAAACATGTATGGGTGCGTGTATATATGATATGAAATACAAACTCTTAAGGAGAAGCAGAACTGTTTTGCCTGGATGGACATTTCCGGGGGTGCTGAACTGGAGCTTCTTGCTAGTGATGATGACACCATTTTTTCCCTCAGATGTTGAGAGGGGATGTGCTTTTTTCTGGTGTTATGTTTGTCCTCAGATTTCAGTAGTAGTCTTCTACTTGTTAATTTTCTAATGAAGAGTTATATATGCAACATGACTGTCCATCAAAGTATTCCAAACTAAAAGATTTGTCTAAGACGACATACAGCAAATATACAGGCAAATAGCTTTTCAAAAATCACAAGTTCATTATGTTCACTTGTTTACCACAGAAAAAGCCCTAATGGCTGCACTAAAGCTGGAAATGGCTAGGCTGTGACTTTGTCATCCGTGCCTCACCATATGGTTCATCATTGTCAATCCGACGATTGTTTCTGAAAGCTGCACAGCCAATCACATAGAAGATGACTAAGATGATCAATATAACAATGTTGATCACAGAGACCTTCCTCCAACTCTTCCTAATGCTGGCCAGCACACCAGCCCTGCAAGAGTTACATGAATAGCAGAGTTCCTGCTGATCATTGTTCCACATAGAACAGTCTGGATTTGTTCCCACCACGCCTCCTCCAGTTGTCCAAACTGTCTCATTCACATAGGTATAGCCACACTCCGTAGGGGGTTTGCAGCAGCCAGACTATCGATCAAATGATAAAAATGAAATTAGTATTCCACTTGCCGTAACTTTGTATCAACACAGAAAAATAGTTGGGTTATATTGCTCTAGTATAGCAACTCAAGGGCCAATATTGTTGATTAGATTCTATAAGCGTGTGAAACTAATATGCAGCAATCAGACTGCATACCCAATGAGAGTAAAACCAACTTCCATAAATAATTCTTAGGTCTGAAAATCCATTTGCATAGATACACCTTTTTCCGTTTTCAACAAAAAAAATAAAGAGAGAGACCTTCTTCCTGATACAAATCCAATCTGGTAAGCATTAAATGCAACCAATCTTCTAAAGCAACAAAGGGATAAGAATGACTAGTGACTGCAACTACAAACTACTTTGTGCCAGCAAAAACATGTGACCAAAGCCAGAAAGTTTGTTCAAGCCTATCCTAAGTTGACTTTATCCTCCCCTCAACCTTCAAAGTTTCTTATAATGAGTATCTGTTAAAATTTCTGTCTGTATATTCAGCATGTGAAGCAAGTATGGAACATGTCATGGTCTGATAATATGCATTTATACCTAGAACATTGTATGTATTCTACTAACCTCTACATCAATAATTTGGACTCACCAATGCTGCAAACATGTCAAACAAACTTTACCAATAAGAAAGTGAAAGCCAGAACAGTTTTTGGATAGGAGGGGACTGAATGACTTGGGAGTGATTCAAGTTTGTTCAAGGTTACATCATTGTGTTTCAGTTTGAAACAACCAGACAAAAATAAGAAAAGGATATCCCACCTAAAAGATTTTCTGTTAAGATAAAGCAAAAAAAAACTTATCCAACCCACAACAAGTACTTCACTGTAAGTCTCTTAATAATCCACAATATCATCATACAAATCTTCTTTTCAATTCATAGGAGGATATGGCTTGAGCAATACTGGAAGAGTCCAATTATTTTTCCTTGAGTAAGACTTCATATCTCCTTGAGGGTCCATTTATTCATTTTCCGATTATTTTTCAACATTTTATTTTTCCGTTTTGGATTTGAAACCTAGTATTCCACCATCAAGGAGTGAGGTAATCGACTTAGACCTAGATGTTAGTTAGGTGCCATTGTCGGTTCACAATGTTCCTGGATTGATGGGCTAACTTCCCCCAATCCAAATACCTCTCAAAGAGAAAAAAGAGAGAAGAGAAGTCTTTCTCTTACCACGGAATCTAAAGGCTGGTGGATTCTTTTTTCTAATTTACTTGTTGGGCCAAGTGCCTAACACTATTATATCCACCGCCAATGTGAGACATACTTCATTACCAAAAAAATGTGAGACATACTTTTTGGAATGAGCTCTTTATCGATTAAGGTCATCACTCCTTATATAATTTTGGTTTTGATTTTGAACAATGGGATATGATTTATTTTCTTTCAGTTCAAAAATAGGTAATGGAATTTCCTTTTAAAATTCCTATGCAAGGAACGGATAATGTACAAAGTGGGGCTAAAATGTTCTCTGTTGGTAAAGGTGAGTTTTCCATCACCATCAAGCAAAAAATAAATAGAAAAAAGACCACATATTTCTGGGTATAAAGTATAGAATGATTGGAATATACAAAAATAAAAGTATAGAATAATTG
This sequence comes from Comarum palustre, assembly GCA_951800085.1. Classification (NCBI taxonomy): domain Eukaryota; kingdom Viridiplantae; phylum Streptophyta; class Magnoliopsida; order Rosales; family Rosaceae; genus Comarum; species Comarum palustre. The sequence goes on along the minus strand of OX637582.1, from coordinate 6,816,209 downwards.
GAGGACTCCAACTCACTCAACCCCATGCTTGTCACAGACTGGTTGTCCACATGCCTTAATAACCTCCTTAACCCAAGATCTAAGTCCCAAACTAGATCTACCACTTAAACCACTAATTAACCTTCTCCAACCTAAACCTCAACCTCAAGAAAACCCATCAAGCAGCTATTCATCACACAAACTTAAGCCATGAATCAAAATAGTTGGTCTCTAAAATCATGGATGAATTCCGGTTCTTAATTTCTAACATAATATAACAGACGTGTACGAGACAAAACAGCGTCGCTAGAAATTAAAAATTTTGTTGCTAAGAACTTCAAAACAAAACAACGTTCTAAAATCAGATCAAACTTTTTTCATGCTTTAAGGTTTTTTTTCTATTATAGAGCCATCATAAAACCCTTTTTACTACATAATTTAGATATAAAGAGAAATCAATCAAGAAGTGAAGTGAAAAATCTACAAATATACCTGAACAGAATTGAGCTTTCTGTTGTAAAACATGTCAGCAGTCTCCGGCACACCATTAACACTGTTGTCCAACTTCTTGCAGACCTTGGAGTCTCTCACACAGGAAGCAATCTTCCTCCAGTAGCTATTATCCGCCACGCGCTCTTCCAGCCATCCCGAGTAGTCCTCCAGATAGTAGTCCTTGTAAGCCCGGTTGACCAACGACTTGCCGGACCCTTTATCCGTCACGGCGTAAGCGAAGATGATGAAGCCGATCAGGGCAGCTATGATGAAGAACATGACGAAGAGGTACACCCACATGAGGATAGTGTTACGATAGCAAGCTCCGGCGAAGCCGGCGAGAGAGACGACCATGATGGAGACTCCGATGACTATGAGAGGCCATTGGAGGAACTTGAGGCAGTCAGTGTTGTTGGCTCGGCTGCTAAGCCAGATTCCACCGCCGAGGATAGGGATTGAGAGGAGGAAGGTGATGAAGTTGAGTAGACCTATCAAGTGGTTGCTGGATCTCATCTTCTTCTGTCTGGGGTTTGGAAGTGCTTTTGGTTTGGAGTTTTGTGGAGGAAGAGAAGCTGCGAGGCTTTGGGGTTGTGTGAAATGATGAATGAAGATGGTGTTTATTATAAGGGTTTGAGCAGTTGGAAGTGGCTTTATGGGGAAGGAGATGTGTGTTGCAGACGTGTGTATTTGGAGCATGCTTCCTGCGAAATGACTGAAGTGCCCATCCCCTTGTGTTTGAGTTTATCTTCGTGTTTCTTAATTTGGTGATGATCGATTGAGATGGGACGAGTTTGAAGATTAAGTATGAGATAACTACTCTAATTGCCACTCAAAATTCTGAGGTTTAAAAAATCTGTAACAAAAAATATTTATTATTTTATTAATTAAATCAAGTTAATTTAACAAAAAAAAATATTATCAGAAAATCGAACAAATCTAATAATATAACTATTTAATTATTTTACTGATCGAGAAATTAAATGCACATGAATCAGCTACATTATTATGATTTATTTTATGACTCTTGCTAGAATGCATATTTTAAGATGAGCTTACATATATGAAATACTTTTGAATTTCATGTTTCAAGAGAATTCATAAGATTGCATTTCTTATCACTTGTTAGTAACTAACTTGAATACATAACATTTTGCATCAGTATCATGAAATCTATAACGTTGGTCACTCTCTAACTTCATAAGACCTGCTATAATTCACATATGCAACATGTCATCATCTGGGATATTACCAAATACTCACAGTCTACTTAAGTCATGATGTAAGATGTTTAGGAGAATGATTCCATTTTTGTCTGTTTTTGGGGTAAAAATGGAAAACCAAAGTCTACTTGCAGAGACTTTCAAATTCAGGATTCAGATGACTTGTGAGAGTGGTTGCTGCATTTTTAAGTTGGCTTTGCTTGTTAGAGGAACAATTTGTTGACTCTGCGGATTAAATTTCCCAGGATATGGTGAAGAAATTGATTTGCAGATTCTAATTAATTATTGAGTACTCTTGATAATGAAAGAAGAATATATCAAACTCAGAATTAAATCAAACATATGAAACTGTTCATGAAGTTTCATGTGAATGGAGGTCAAATTACAATTGAATTGAATAGATTCTGGAATCCCGGGGTGGGAGGGAGAGACCGGACTGAGCTTCATTCCTGCTTTGGATATTTTTGTGTCTATGCAGCTACTGTATATATCTGAACTCATTATTACATGTTACAGATGTGAAGGGCTTATTAGCCTTCACGTCCAGAAATTTCACCAGCTTTACTATGATTTATTATGTATTTTAGAGAAGGATGATTTATTTTTTCATGAGCATTTTCTTCTTTCACTTCAGTGGAATCCTTATTTTACACCGATTTCTAAAATCTAGCCTCATTCATTAGAGCATCTCCAACAGTTTTTGTATTAATTTTCTATTATAGAGGAGAAAATCACAAAATCTTTATAAATAAATGAGCTAAACTCCAATAGCTCTTCTATTTTATATACAAAATTAAATATTTCATGTATAATTTAATAAATTTATAGAAAAATATAAATTGATTCAAATTAAACCATAATTATCTCGTTAATTGTTTTAATTTTATGACGTTTTGTTCCTTCTTTAGAAAAGAAAATAAATTAAAAAAGGCAAGCAATAAAGTTTACATGTAAATACAAATTTGTAAAATTTTTATAGATTTAGAGGATATGTTTCTCTCTCTTCTAATTTTTTGTATTATAAAGGATCCTTTACATGAGCTATTGGAACCAAAAATGATATTTTTCCTCTAAAATAAAGATTATTATATGTTTACATGAGTTGTTGGAGATGCTCTTATAGTTTTAGATGTTGATAGAGAGTTTGATAACTTTATTAAAATTATTATAAGAGGAAAGACGGAAAGTATGATGTTTTTTTCGTGAAATTGTTTTGTTTTTGTTTTTTTAATCACTTATTACAATTTTATGAGTCAAATTTATAATCTCTCATTTAATAAGGGAAGACAATATCGGGCGTAAAATTAGCAAATTTAAACAAGCAAAATTTTTGATCATTTTTGTTGTTAAAGAAGTATGATTATATAATGAGAAAAATAGTGATGAGTCGTCGACTTTGAGTAAAGAGTTGTTAATGAGTCGTCGACTTTGAGTTACCTCTTTGTATGAGCAGATAGTGATGCTTGCCTGTGTCGCACCTCTAAAACATTTTTTTTGTGATGGGGATTTTTATTCAAACAAGAACAAAATACAACCATAAAATTCAAACTGGATTGAAAACAATAACATCAGCAATATATTACAAACACAAACAAACTCAACAAATTCTACAAACTTCAATTCAGTGGCAGAGCAACTAGAAGAGGGAAGACACATAGACGTCTTTCACGGGTGACACAGAGACGTCACCAGATCCGCCGATGAAGGCTTGAAGCTCAACCGAACCAATCTTGTGTGTGCGCAATAGAAAATCACCCATTGATAGATCTCAACAGCCCAAATCTCTAGACCATACAAACCATCCTCATGACAGAAGCAAAGAACCAAAAAAAGGAAGAGTGGGGGTGAAAAGGATCGATTTGTAACTAGATCGAAAGAACAGACAACCATAGGTCATACTGTAACACCCCGGGAGGGAGTGCTACAGTAGCCACGATTGTACACCAACAAGAAGCCAACACGTCTGAAGGACGTGTCGACAACTTATTAACTTAAAGTCGTAGGCAATTTAGTAGGTAAAATAAATTTTTAAACTTAAGTGGTACCACAAGAGTTTCATAAAACATTTATCTGAGTTTTCCAACTATGCGGAAGATAGAAAAATTAAAGGGCCAATTAAAAACTTTAGTGACAACAATAAAAACATATAACATGATTAATAATTTAGAAAAATACCTTTATAATTTTTGCAAACACTCAGGAAATGACTTGAAGGATAGAGCATGACAAGTGAGTCGGCTTGGACGAAACAATGAGTAGAAAATGAGACTTCACACATATAGCTCCATCTATCTATCTAGTCACAGTACACAGTACCAGCAAACAACATATTGTAGGGGTGAGCGTCGTCCTCGTTTGCTCACATATAGGTCCACCAATGCTAGGTTTGAAATCCATAAAACCATATAGATTTTAGCTCGAAATAAAACCATTTAGAAATCTTGGCACACAAAAACCATCATTTTATATATTTGGAGAAAAAACTATGCAGTATGCTAAAACAAAGACCAGAGCGCTCAATGTACAAATACAGCCTGCAGGGTTTCACGGATCTGGGTGGCCGAATCCCGGTTTGTCTATGCTGCAAACCGGGGCCAGCTACCTATGCGTCCGAGGATGAATAGTAGCGAGAGTGTCCATTTACAACGAATGCCCAACATATCACTCATAGTAGCACGCCACACTTATGACTCGCTTAAATTTGTACGTGACGAGCTTAAGCGAGGAAAAATATAAACAAGGCATTGCCCCTCTGGAGGTTCACGGTCATCTACACCGTGGGAATCATAGTCTAAATACTAGGTTTTGTCACTCTCAGGCCAAGCACCGGAAATCAGAACAACGGTACTACTTTTTGATCTGAATCATCACATAAAATCAGTCGCGTCTACCTCGGGTTTTCTTGGCCCAATCATAAATCATTTATCTCATAATATATTGAAAACTTTCCCGAGTCATCGATCATGAGCATACATAGACAATGCAATTTCATAATATGCAAAACCACTAACAACGGGGGTTTAGCTTTCCCTACCTGAAATTGTCGTTCCTTACATTAGCTCTAAGCTTCCAAGTACCGCCTCGGTAATCCGAGGTCTTTGTGTAAGCTAACTCGTCAGATGAATCACTGTAAAATAGAGTAGCTTAACAACGAAGTAACAATAGCAGTCCAAATGACCCTAGCATTCCTAGTTTGACTAGGAATGATCACATTGACCAAGTTGACCAACCAATTCCTTTTATGACTTTTTAACCTTTTTAACTTACTTTATAATTATCGACTCTTTGCTTATTTGTTGGCAACCAACTCAATACTAAATACACTTCCCTTAAGCATGTTATTAACATTAGGTGGCATATTATAATCCATTGACTACTATGGACACCCAATGCATATCTTAGTTATTTCATTAACCTTGAGTCGATAAATTGATAATTCAAATCATCTAATTTATTTAAAAGAGTTAACTTGTCACTACCGGAATTCTAATTATCATATTCCGATAACAATTCAACATTTAACCAAATTCCGACCAACTCAAATCTTTTTACTACCCACTTTCCAAAAATGGAAACTTTCTCAAAAAAGAATTCTTAAATTAGTAGATTTTCCTAAAATAGAAAGTTTCCTAAAATAGGAAAGATTTCAATGATGGTTGCTTTCTGTTTTTAGCAAGTTTCCTTAAATGTAATTTCTGATTACAACCCTTAAGCTCGATTAAGCGGAAACGACACATTTTAAAACAAGTCAAAAACTACCTCCTCGGCATTCTGCCGGATTTACTGCCTTGTCGGAACCGTCACCAGATTCTGGGGACTTGTCAGAATATTCTGTCGGATTCCGGCAACTTACCAGATTTTAGCCATAGCTTCCACGTTTCTGCGATTACGAAGTTCTCGACATGAAAAATCCAAACAACAAATCAATCACACATTCCAACAAGAACAACAATGCAGTAGCAAATACTGTAGCTCTAGAGGGACTAGACTTACCCTCTGTGTACTCCGAACTCAAACTCAGAAACCCCTCTGCTCACTAAATCCACAAGCAGGCACTCCTCCTCACCTCTGCTCGTTCAAGACTCGAACCCAGGAGTTCTTCCACAAACTACAAGTTTTCCTCTGCCCCCAAATCATTCACAAACACCCACCGGACCTCTCTGGACTCAACTTTCATCGTCAGAAGCCACTGGGAGTCTCCGAGAAGCTCCAAAACGCTGTCACCGAAAAATGGTAGAGAAACCTAGAAAATCATGGAAAAGGGGGAACTCGATTAGGGCTCCAAAATTGGCAAGAAAACACCCAGAAAAGAAGAAGAAATATACCGGTCATGCCCCTTCACACTGCCTGGATCGTCAGATTTTAGCCGTTGACCGCCATGCACAGTGGAGCTCGATCTCTCTACGCGGTGGCTGCCTGCGTGATCAAAAGAAAGGGCTAGGTAGAGGAGAATGAGATGAGTGTTTTGAGGGTAGTGCGCCGACGAGTGGTGGCTGGAGGCGGCGGAGCGCCGCTGCAGAGCTCGTCGGAGACGAGAACTCGGGAGGAAGGAGGGATGAGAAGTTTGACTGAGTCAAACCTCTCTTCTCTATTTATAGAGAATTGGACAGCCAGGATTAGATCTTGAAAATATCTGACGGTCCAGATTTAATGAAAGGTAAAAAGTAAATGGTTAAATGATAAAACTTATTTACTGGAGTGGTAATTAAAAATTACCAAAAACTTTAGAAATTCGTAGAAAATAGACGGAAGCTCTGAAAAATATTCCGAAAATACCAGGAGACTCGTGTCGACATGTACTACAACATCCACATCAAGATCATACATTTGACTATTTGATAAAATCTCGATATTTCACCCTTACACCTCAAATGTAAACTATCAAGTACAGTTACTATCCTTCGGTAATTCGTTAAACTCTGTAAATTTTACATGGGACCATATACATGCAATCCCTTGTAGCATTGTCGAGTTCATGGGGTTACATGCGGCAATAACGGGACAAACCCGTGTACCAATCCACTCAACATGATACCTATAGAGGGACACAATTGACCCTTCTAGCAATATTTGTAGCAGTAAATTAGACACGCATAAAATGACGTCATGGCACGATCATTATTGTTTAAGGCTTGATTGTGTTTGATTTGCACATACAAGACGCATACATGCAAGTCCAGCCCTGATTATAGGCTCAACTGGCACTAGTCTAGAGCCTCAACTTTTATGGACCCCAATATTTTTTTTGCGTCATAATGAAAAAGAAATACACTCTCATTGTGGCAAATCGTCTTCTCATCCATAACTCGATTGCAGAAAATCGTCCAACCTCTCAGACTCTCGCTTTCTCTTTTTTCTTTTGGTTTTAGACTCTCACTTTCTCCTTGTTCATATTCCCAGAATCCCAGGTATTTTCTTCTTGTTTCCCTTACCTTTGTTCAATGATGCACTTAATTCTTGTTTTAGTTCCATGATTCAATGAATTCTCGATTTTCTTTTGTTTTTTTGTGTGTGTACTGTATACTATTGAGTATTGACCTTTTGTTTGATAACTTGATTGTTTGGTTCCTGACTCTTTCAACGGGTATTGCTGAAGTTTGTCAAGTTTTACTGATTGTTCTTGGTGCATCAATTGTTCTTGGTGAATCAATTATTAGTTATAGTCATAGTTGTTTAACAAAAGTACCAAACTATCAGTAGCAATCGAACTTATCTTTTCCTTTATGAATGCGAAATTACATGCTTTTGTAATTGTCAATGTGAATAGGATTTTCTTCTGACTAAATTCCATGCTTGTTTATTTTCATATTGTTATATCATGGCTTGAATTAGGAAGTATCTTTCAGGGGCTAAAAAGAAAAGACAGGAGAAAAAGAGAAATACCACCATTGCAATGGATAAACATCAATTTGAATCAATCAATAAGTTCTTCAAGCAAAAAAAAAGGAAACAAGAACAAACAAGTATTTATGAAAATGAGAATGAGAACGAGAAGGAGAACAATAATCCAAATTATAGTGGTAATGGGGAAGAACCTAATCTCGTAGTGAATGAGGAAGAAAATGATATTGCTAAAGATGATCAACAAGATGTTGATGACATTAGTGGTATGGAAGAACCAAATCTCACGGTGAATGAGGAAGAAAAAGTTATTGTTGAAGATGATCAACGAGATGTTGATGACAATGACGGTAAGGAGTTGGCTCAAAAGCTAGAATATTCGAGCTTAATTGAAACTTTTGCAGACAAGAATGTAAGAAGAGTTGTTTTCCAGTAACAAAAGTATTGTCTTTTTGTAATTCCAAGACTTTATTTTGAACAAGTGTAGTATCTTATGATCTATCAAATGATATGGTTGATTATACTGCTTGCATAGTTACGTATGTTTGAAAGTTTTTTTTTGTTTTTTTATCTTACAATAAGGGGCTCCATTTTTAGCGGAAATTCTGTGGTGCCGCGCGGTATAGCATGTGGCTGCAGATACGACCGTTCATTCCCCTCCCTGCTAGGCCCCGCATGTAGATCAAACGGCTCACAAACCCGTGCACCAGATGCCGCGCGGTATAACATACAATCTCCATTTTCAGTTATCGCCTAGAGCTTGAAATTGTCAGGGTCGGCCTTGCATACATGTATTGATGTATTGATTTCTCGTACTAGCAAGGGAGATGAGTTTTACTCTATGTAGGGTTGGTAGGGACAAAATATCTAAATGTAGCAAGGTGTGGACTTTGGACTATACCTTCTTCATGACTAGTTAACTACGCTTCTTCTTCTTCTTCTTCTTCCGGCATCGTGGGTCGTTCTGTTTTGCCGTCCATAACCGACCTTTATCTTCAGGATCGACCTATCTAGCAAGTTGGGTTTGCGGGAGTTGAATGGATAATGTCTTGTGGTGAGTTGAAAACCTTGGATTTGGATAATGTTGATCCGGAGGCAAATAACTTACGCAGCAAGCTTGCTGCCAGAAAGGAAGAATATGATGATGCCAATCAGTTAAAGGGAGAGACGTTATGGCCGTCTCTTGGGTTTGGACTTTACATTTTGGAATATGCAAAGGAAAAAGTACCAACAAGCTTACAAAACTAGTCGGTGATCAAGTTTCAAGTCTCCCCCATATACCTAACCCTTTTGTGGAGTGGTCAACTCATCTTTTTATCCAATCCTACGCTATTTACTAATGAAAAATGAGGCCCAACATTTGAGAAGCACAACAAGGAAGCCTAAAACAATCAAGAAGCAGGTAGCTCAACTTGCTGACCAGTATGAGACGAGTCCCAAGATAGGTGTATATATTTGGGTCATTTTTATCCCAACATCAAAACACATGCTAGTTTGGTCAACAAATGTAATTTTAAAAAAATTATATTAAATCAATCAAATAGGTTATATATATTTATGAAGTTTAAACTCATAATCCTCAAGATATTAGTTAATATCTTAATCAACTAGTCCACGACTTAAAAACTGATCAACAAATTAAGAATTTAATCTGATGTATAATAGGTGAGAAAAAAATGTGCACACATTCAATAACGATACGCACACCCTAACCCACATGTTAACTATTCAATTATCAAAATCTGACCTTGTTTTGGACATTTTAGAAGAGAAAAAACGGGGTTATTTTTAACATTTCCGCAACAAAACGTGGAGATTGTAATTGAAGTTGTGCATATTCACTTTCCTTTATAATAGGATTTATAGTATCATGGATACAGTGGGATACATGATACATAAAATATAAAGATAAACTACCCAATCTCATAGAATATGTGGTATTCCGATACGAAAGTCCTGCTAACGAAACATTTAGTTTTTAATAAAGTCGCATTCCCTAAGTGGCCATGTAGTTCCTCGTCATTGAAGATCAAGTAAACAAGTTCAAGTGACAATGCATACATGCCATGGCTACATTGATCCATCAATGTGCGAGCATTTTAGTAGTATCTACGGTTCACTAAGTGCTAAGGCATTGTTGGATTAGTGTGTGCATGACATACACACATACATAATAGAGCTTTCGTGAAATGAAATGATTGAACTAAAAAAGGTAAGAAATATTGCTAAATGTCCCGAGTAAATATTTAAATATACCCAACAAACTTTATACACCAACAATATTATAAAATTTCTAAGTAAACCCTACACCTTTCCAAAAGTACCCCTTATTTGTTAAACCCAGCAAAACTACTTGAACCCAACTATAAACGTAGACCCAGCAAAACTCATCCAACACCTGAAACAGACAACTCTTCTCACTCCATGGGAGGATCGCACTGATCTTGCTGCGTCATTACCCAGGCCCAAACTCAAGAATTTCTCTTTCGATTCCAAACTTCTTCGGTCATCGATCGCGCCCTATTGCACCCGCCGACTATTTGTTTCACTCTGCTACTTTGAGGTATCTCTCTTGATTGCTTAAATTTCCATCTACGAGGTCTTTCATAAGTAATTCCTTAGTTTAGGAGTTGAATTTGTGTTCATTTATTGGCCGATTAACATATGTTTTCATTTGGTTCATGGGTACTGTTTTATTTTGCTCTTAACTCAATTTGATGATGAGAGAGTTGATAAATTTGTTATTCTGCAGATGCTTATATATTAGTTGTTAAATTTTCAAGTCTTGTTTCTATTGATGCTATTGGTTTTAGTTTTTTGGAACACTTGGATTGCAAAGAGTGCAGCACTCAGATTGCAAATGTTGTAGTTTGCATTCTAGGTATATATAGTTTTGTTTCTATAATTATTATTTTTTTAGAAGAGTTTGTCTCTGCAATTCATGTTTAACTTGATTCAGCAACAATACCGAAATTTGGTTATGCTCAGGCCATAATAAAGCTTGAATTTTGTTATAATGTGCACACAGTTTCTATATATAAATTCATGTCTGATAGATAGTCATTGATATAAAATAAATGTTGAATGAATGTTTCAAGTTTTGATATTTGATCCCTTATGAAATTTAGTATTGAATCAGTAATATTACATTCTTACAGGGATGCTTAACTGTAATATAGCCATTAATTGGTTTACTTGTTTTTTTGACATTGTAGTATGATATGGCTAGAGTTTCTAAACCCCATGAATGTCCCACAACCTCAACGAGAAAAATAAAACTTTGTTCGCGACCTTCTCAGTTAGATGTAGATGAAGGTCTTTCAGAGAATGAGATTGACACTGGGGAAGAACAAGTTTCTGAAACCTTTTCAGATACAGATGAGCCTCTATGTGGTCCATTTCCGGGAGGCTCTCATGATCCATCAGTATTGAGGAGCTTTAACAACGTAGGAGCTTTAACTTCCTCATTGAAAGCATCCAGCAGGTACTACTAGCTAGGTGACCAAGTGCTGAATACTCGCACATACCAACGTCGACAGCGTGCCCAAAACAATTTATAGATTATTGTAGTAAATTTTTTTTCAAACATCGACTGCAACAGAAATAAAACAGTAGTGAAAATTTAAGCTTAAAATAATGTATTTTCATGTTACTATTCTATTTGGGTCATAAACATAAACTAAAAGCATCCTATAGCATCCATAGAAAATAAAATAGTAGCAAATCAGTCACTGTCAAGTGTAACAAATTTTTCATAATTTAGACAATGATCACCAAATATTTTTTCATCATCTGGATAATCGGCATCGAAAATGTCTTTGGCATCATGAAGGCGATCACTATAAGGAGGTAGCCAACCATTTGCGAGCAGTAGAGAGTGTCTGAACCAACCATCTATAATAGGTGGCATAGGATGAAATGGCTTCAGATGAACCTATAAACAGAAGAGAAGATGATGACCATTTAACATTTATCAGACAAATTATATTACAAATGTTTTATTAGCAACATGTACAGACCTGGACAAAGTGATTTGTATTGACAAAACCAAGAGAAATTTCACGCCGATCAACCATAGGAAGCGGGGTACTATCCATTGGCGAAAATGTGAAACATGTCATTAAAGGCTTTCCAAAATGCATCAGCACGACATTGTAACAATTTGCTACAATGTATCCAATATCTGGAATTAAGAACCAATAATCTATAGGCGGAAAGTCATCAAAATAATCTAATCTTCTCTCCACCTCCTGTAGTCGCTCTGCATGTTGGAATAATAATTGGTATGTAAGGTTATTATGATGAAACTCTTGTAACAACTCCATACGTACACGACGCCAGTTATTCTCACCATAACCCATAAAATCAGCCATTGCTCTAAAACCAAAATTTCCATCGTCTTTTACATCTTTTGCCCCCAAAATAAATGGTAACATATCTTCAGGGAACCATTCATTGTATTGTTGTGTCAATAAAGCTGGATCCACATCTTCACATATATTCAACTGTAGAAATGTAGAATAAATAATATAAAGTGAATAATGCTAATCAGCAGTGAAAAAAAAACCATTATAAACAATTTTAAAATATTAATAAATAATTAAGTACATACCTTCAACTTGGGTCGTTTTTAGGTGCCCTGGTACCTTCTGTCGATTTTGACTTCTTTGGTGGTGTTTTCAAACCCTCAATGTTGCTAGAGGGAACTAGTGAAACACCAATATGGTCTTCCAGTTTTGATGGTCGCTTCTTGGCCTTTATTATTGACTCTCCAGTACTAGTAGTTGTAGGAGTTAATTTTTTAGATTGGATGTTGTCTTTAGCCACTTTTGGCTGTCTCGTATATGGCCTTTTTGAAGGTGCTTTTATATAAACTTTCTTCACACTTGACGCCTGTGAATGACAGTCTTGGCCTGATAATGCAATCTCAAATAAAGATAACATCCGACGTGTTGTGGCTTCTTCTTTAGTTGGACGTCCTTTTGTCTTAATCTTTGCTTGTGGTTCTCTAAGTGTGGTACATTCCGGATTCATGATTTCCTCTAACTTTCTCTTCACTTGTCTCTTAGTGTCATCATCAGTTCCACATAACCAACTCATGAACTTTCCTCTAGTGACTTCAACGGAACATCTATGGGGTCATTACTCTGCGAGACATAAACCATATCTAATTTCCTCCAATGGCAATGAACACACTCAAGTGGAATAGGCCGACCATTCTCATTATAAGTTGTCATCTCATGTGCACATGGCAACCCGTGTGTTTTTCTCAAAGTGCAACCACATACATTTTGTTTAGTTCCAACATAATCCATCCTCTTTGACTTTCCCAACATATAATCCAGGCCAGCATGCGAAACAAAACCCACAATTTCCTTAAACGCATTAGTCATGAACTCATGCCGGATAAATATTAGACTTTTTCTCAAATGAAGCTTTTATTTCTGTATGTTGTAAAATCAACAAGGCATGAATCATTTTCCAATATGTATCAAAGTTGCACATACTAGACGTCAAATATCTCTTCAATTTTGAATGAGAACTTTCTGCCCTATTTAAAGAACACATGCACAATGTAATAACATTCAACTAAATTATAAGAAGCGATATGATTTTTATAAGAAAGAAATATATCAATTTAAAATTACATGTTTGAAGTCGTCGTTCCAAGATGCATATAATTGTTCGTCGAGGCTTCAACTAATCTATCCTTAAATTCATTCAACCAAGTGCCTTTCACATACGCTAGTACTTCATGATATTTTTAATACTGTGTTTCCAACTTATGTAAACATCTCTCATAGTCAGGTATTGTATCTGAAGAAACCAATGTGTTCCATGACTTCAGAAACTTTTTAAACTTATCTACATCATTAAAACGCTTTCTGCATTTTGCCATCACCACTTTATTAATGTGCCACTTGCACAATAAATGTTGGGCAGCTGGGAAGACCCTACGAACGGCATTCATGAGTGCTAGCTCTTTGTCGGTAACAATAACATTTGGAACGTAGTTTTCATTCATCACACTCTTCAATCTAGATAAAGCCTATACATAATTTTCTTCCTTCTCAGCATGGATGTACACAAATACAACATGGAATGTTAATTCTGTAGATGTCACCCCCACAATCTCTAACAATGGATATCAAAACTTATTGGTTTTGTATGTAGCATCCATAATCAATACATAAGGAAATGAGCGTAGCAGATTTACACTCTCAGGATGAGTCCAAAACAAGTCACTTACAATGTTTTCTATGTTGTAACTCCTATGCCACTCAACATAATTGTATTTCTACAAATTATGTAGCAATATTTGCATCTCTGACCTACAACCTTTTTCAATCACCCTATGAAAATGTCGAGCATTATAGATTGTCTTCATGATGCTCGAATTAAGTGGGTTATTTTGCTTCAGTGTATATATAGTATTTCTTTCGGACTAACCATGTTCTTTGACATATTAACCAACAAGTCAGTTTCTTTCTTGGTTAATGGCCCTAGATAGGAATGTCCTTCAGGATATTTTACAGCATGATGGTTATGCATCCCATTTACAACCTCAAGAGTCCACTCATCTCCAAAACCAATATTTTTGCCCTTCAAACGAAATGGGAAACCACACCTTTTTGTACCACCACTCCTATGACGCTTCTTTTTTTTAGGATTGAAACTGGCATCATGCTTCTTCTTTTGTAAGGATGTTGAGTCTGCACTATTCTTTTGATAATGACCACCTCTCTCACAACCAAAATCTATTCGCCCTCTTCTTAATCTACAATTTCTTAGGAAATCAGACCTCGTGATTACAACTACTATTCCACATTTTCTTCCTTCAGCACGAGTCTAATTAATTAATTCATTGTGACTCTTGAATACATGTGCAAGTAAATAATTACTTTTTGTTATAATAGAAATCGATGTAAAAGTTATTTATCAGTTACCAAGCTACTTACCAAACTAGTTGTGAACTGACATGTCGTTTCTAATACACATTCACTCCCACTATTGCCACCATTAGAAGATGATTGATTAATCTGTTCAAATAAAAAGAACATTCAATGGTTTGCAGAATATACAATCCCTAGATTCTATAAATCTATATCCACTTGAAAAGGGTTCATTCTTCTTAGTGTAGAGCTTTTTCGGTGAAGTATATATAGCAACTACATACATATTCAATTCATTTATTTTCAATCGTATTCAAAATTCAAAATGAACATACCTTATTAGAAGCATCTGAAACCATAGTTGCACTCCAAACTTCATTCATATCACGTATTAATCCATTGAAGGAATAATAACAATGAAGTGAAAACGTCTTTGTTTTTTATTTTTCTGAGAAGAGGAGTCAAGACGTCTTGGGTTTAAGGTTTTGTTGTTGGAACAACGTGTTTACCTCAAACTCAAACTGCTGGGTGTATTTAGATACTGATTGGATTAAAGATTTTTGAATTTTGGGTTTTCTTTTGTTAATTTCTTACTTATGATGACTATAAATGTAAATTCATATAAGGATAAAATTATCCATTGATTTTGCTGGGTCTATTAAGATATTTGCTGGATACATTTAGCAGCAACGGCAAGTATGGAAGGCTTTAGTAAATAAGACATGAACAGGGTAGCAATGACTTGTAATGTTTGAGGCCACTAATAGTCGGACTCACATGACCAAAGTTTATGGTTCCACTTCAATCAATGTACTTGTAACTTCCGAAATGTCCATCAACACCATCGAATTGATGAAAATAGCCGTAGCGTTGGATTGGTAGGTAATTAGATATACATATTCCATTTTTTCAATATCATATACCAACCAATATATGATTGATATGAAAAATTCACCATTTATATCAACTAGTAACGTTGGTATACAAACTAATTGGTTGGTTGGTACGGTTGGTAATGAGCTTCTATCAATATATTTATGGCCCAAAAATTTAAAGGTCAAATCTAAATAAATAATAACACAAATCCATAGTATTATACAACTTCAACCAAATTACCAAATAAAAAGTCACAAACTGAATGCCAAAGTCCAAATAGTCAAACTTTCAAAGTACTAACATGTGCAATATTCAGGATCGATTTGACCATCTGGAAGTCTGTGTTAGAAAATATGTCAAATATTACAAAATATATAATAACATAAATTCATTATAATTAAATAAATAATTATAACTAAAAGCTCATAATACAAACATAATGATGAACACCAATGTTACCAACTTGGATTTAAGGATATGAGGATATTGAAGGAAGTCGAGTCGTGTGTCTCACACACTTTCTTTAAGACAAATTATACCTCCTCTTCGATGCAAAGGTTTGATGACACTTTTCTCCCAGGATACAACGACTGCTTGTCCCTTGAAGCTACACTGCTACTAAGGACACTGAGCGAACTTAAAGTACCTTCGTCTATCACCAGAACACAACTTGCAGAGGAAGAGAGAGAATTCAAGTAAGAAGAGATGCTTTGAGTTAGTGTGTCTAGAATGAGGGATGAAGTCACCTATTTATATTGGTGGGATTGGAGGAAAACTTGAACGTCATGAATAAGGTTACAACCTTTCATTAGACCACTACCATGTCATGGATTCATGTAGTTACAAAAACCAAAAGACAAGAAAGTTGAAAGATCAGCCATTACATGCATTACTTTGGTGACTATTTTCATTCACCTTTAACTATCAAACTGATTACAAAAAATCTTTTATTTGTATCATTTTTTCAATAGTCTGCACCTAGTAAAGTACTGTCACATCTTGCTTTTGTTTGACGGCTCTTTTCTCTTTCGAGACTGGTTGCCTTCATGAATCCCTTCATTTGCACTGGAAGGAACTGATGGTGCAGTTCATGGCAAAACTGCAGCATGTAAACCAGCAGTGGTGGTGGTCTACGCATTTGCACTGGATGGAACTGATGGTGTTGTGCTTGAATAGCCTGTAGTACCATCTTGTGACATAAAAGAATCTATAGCTTATAATGGAACAAGAATAAATTAAAGTATCAATTATAAAGTTCACAAAACAGAAAACTGATTTCATAATGTATCATTATCTCTCTATCAATTTCACAAAGCAACTGTTCCATTATGATATACATATATTCAATGGTCTAAATAATAGTTATCGACATCATATCGGTTTTGTAAAATAAGGATATATCGAGATATATCAGATTATATTGGATTTGCTAATTTTTAATTAAATTTAATATATTTATAAACATATACTTCAAAATATACCAAATAAACTTATGAAATTAAAACTTATACTTCAAAATTTACCGATTAAACTAGAGAAAGAAAAACATTTGATTGTTTTGACAATGAAAATACATAAATAATACTAACTACTAAGTACAAACTAATAAAAATAAGTGTTTACAAGATAGATTGAGATGCTCATGCATCATAAACTCTCTCATCATCAGCTTCAAACTCAAACTCATCATCTCCATTATATTCTTCTTCATCTTCTGAGACAAAATCATGAGTGGCACATGAAGTCCAAAACATGTGAGGAATTTCTTCTTTCAATTTCTTGGCCGCCGTCATGTTGTTAGAAGCATTGTCCGTCATCACTTGAATCACATTTGTGGCCCAACTTCTTGAATACATTCTTTAATATAAGTATAAATGTATTCACCGGTATGTGAGTCATTGGAAGCTTCCTTGGAAGAAAGGAAAGTTGTGCCCTCTTTGCAATTCACACATAAATTCATGATACTTCTTCTTTTCTCATCACTCTAAGCATCCGTCATAATTGAGCAACCACACTTAGCCCACTCATCTTCTTGACTCTTAAGTGAATTCTTTGTCCTCCTTGAAATACTAAAAGTATAGAGGTATTCTGTAAATTGCTTATTATAGGATCTAAGGTAAACAACATGACAAAACAAAAAAACTACTCACATTGTGCAAAATCAGCAACTATAGTCATTTGACTGTTAGACAAGTTAGCAAATAAACAAAAGGAAAAATGATTCAGACAGTGTCTGACTTTTTAGAGAAACAAAGCTTTGGTGTCTCACGATTCAAAAACTTCAGAACAGTATCTCAAGTTCTCATCAAGACTAAAAAAGGTATCTGGAACCGTTAGTTCAGTTAAAAAAACTAATGGCATACACATTTTGAAGTTTATTTTCGTCTATTTCTATTTTTTCATTAATTTTTTTTTCACTTTTCACTTTTTATTTTTCATTTCTCTCTTCTCATCCAACTGTGCATATCACTTTTTTCTCTTTCTCCGGCGTCGACGTTCTTGCTTCTCTTTATCTCATATGGAGACGAAGATGACAATCATTTTTCTTTTCTTTCTATTTACTAAGTTATATTCATTCTTATTTTATTTTATCTAATTAATTATTGTTCTTAATTTTAAAGACATGGAGTTTTAGAGATGAAAAATGAATAAACTGGGATCGATTCTTTTTTTGCTTTTGTATTATTATTTGAGGATAAAAAAAGAACAAAGGTCCTTAAAAACAAATAGTAAATCAATTTTTTTTACGTCAAAAAAGTCTGTCGTTGGTTTTTTTAACGAAATTAACGGTTTCAGATACATTTCTTCAGTCAATGTCAGAACGTGAGATACAGTTATGAAGTTTTGAAAAGTGAGACACCAAAGCTTTGTTTCTCTAAATGGTCGGACACTGATTGAATTATTTTTCCTTTCGTTTATTTGCTAACTTGTATACTCACAATGTCAATGAAAACTTTGCTCACTCTATCGTTAAGTATGTGATTAGGGATGGTACCACAAGACACTAATTTATACAAAAGATTCACTCATCATTTTCTCAACCATTAGTTACCATTTACATTTTAAACCTGACACTGAAAAATAGAGAGAGAGAGAGAAGAAGCTAGAAGATGCAGCAGATAGAGATAAGATATATGATGAAGCTGTTTCTGGGCTGGTTGAGATGAGGGAGACCATGAAGGGTGGGTTGGTGAAGGAGAGGAGACTTTGTGAGGAGCAGAGATTGGCTTCTTAGTGAGGAGGGTGAAATGATGGGAGCAGTTGGATGAGGAACGATTGAGAAAGCAGATGGAATGAACTGCGGTTCTGTGAATAGTTACGGCTCCGGAGAACAGAGCCGAGGAAGCATCGGCTTAGGAACAGTGACACCACAAATGTTATATGGGAAATTAGCTTTGGGTTTTATTTTTTGACAAGCAAGCTTTGGGTTTAAGTTGTGAACAACTTAGCCTAAACTGGCACAGTAAAGTAAAATTACCGTATGATATCGACGGACGTAAAACCGGATTTAACTCCAGTTTAATATCTTGCTCACGAAACAACAAATATAGCCTTGTTTGTAATCTAGTGCTTCTCATCAATCCACTATGCTTATTTCAAAGCCTCGGAAACTGCGACAAGATTAGAAGAACAAGAAGAAGATTCACAGTAAGTTATACAAGCTAGAAGAGCACCCAATACTGATTTACTCTTGTCTTCTTTGTTTTCATGTTGTTTGGTTTCTGTTTGCTGGGAAAATGTGGGAAGATAGAGAAGAGGGAAACGACACAGTCTCATCTGTATTTTCCAGCGTTTTGTTTATGAACCCAAATGGGCTGGTGTTTCTGTGTTTTTTGTTTCTTTTTGGGTGTTTATTTTTTACTGGATTTTTTTCCTTCTTCCTAGGGTAAAATGATGTTTCTATCAAGCTTGTTTTGGGTGAAATATGAGCATGTAAACATGTTCATCTGCTGAGTGGTACAGTGTAGCTCTTCTTTTCTTTGCTCAAGAGCTTCATTGTTGCAGGCTTTGCTCTACTTTTGTTTTCCATCCGAGGAGACCATTGTTTTAATTTTTTAAATAGCATTGCTTGTTTATTCTGCAAATGCTGATTCCATGTTCTTTTTTTGGGGGTTGGTTTTAGATCTGTTTGTGTTTGTTTGTTTCGATGGAAATTAAAAATGATAAATTTTCGAGAAAATAGTGTTGTATGTTAAAGTCAAGCAACTAGCTTTGTTTAGTGGTTGTTTCAACTTCACTCACTATCAGAAAAGGTTTGGTTAGTTGATCGAAATTATTGTGTTCTTCATTTTCAATTTGGTACCCATACTTCACGGCAAAACTGGAGGAGACAATTGTGTTTCTTTCTATAATAGCCATGTTTTCTTTGCTAGTAGAAGAGGGGGTATTTGTGTAATTATAACTGAATAGCTGCAGATTACAGTGATGGGTGTATTGAGCATGGATACAGTGTGGAACTATGTAGTAAGCATTTAATTGGCTTTTGAGATATTCTTCATTCATTTTTGTTCTGTGATTTCAAAAAGAGAAAAACTTGATTGTTGGTTTGTGGGTTTGGCATATAGAATGGTTTGGTGCAATTTATGATTGGCACATCTTTGCCATAATGGCCTTACTTTCATGATGATAAGGAGCACATGCTCTACATTTTTTTTGGAAACCTATTTATTTCTCTTGCATATAAACATTGAATCCTCCTGGCCCAGCTTGTTATATGATCTAACTGTTTTTCAGGTCTTGTGGGTGGGAGGCATTCGAGTAGTGGAGCTTTAGACTAGTACTAGCTCCCTCTCAACTTTTCTCCTTGAAAAAGCCATCAAATATGCAAACCCCAAAAGCAAGGTAACTTTGGCTTATATGTGATTCTCTTCTCATTTGGCTTTAGAGGTTTTTGTTAGTCTGTTGCATGATAGAATAAGCACTTGTTTGTTTTTTTGAGCGAGAAGGTAACTATGTGTGGTATTTTGTACTTTCCTCATTGCTACATCTGTGTTCTTGTTAGCTCCTTGTATGACGTTAGCCTCTCATGTTTTTGTAAGCTTAACTTCACATTTTGGGTCGTGTTTGTTCTATCTGTGTAGAATGTCATTCTCGTGTCCTTAATCTGTTGCAACTGTTTTATAAACATTCATTGCTTGATATGCAAGTGGAAAAGGCAATGTACCGGTTTCCTTCTAAAAGTATCATTATAAAGATATAACAACTTCTTGTCTTCTTGCTTTGACGTTTAGCCAAGTCCTCTTGGCAGCTATAATGCAGCCTTCAGGACCTACTTGAATACCGGAGGAGCGAAGGACTCCTCTCAGGACCAATTGAGCAACTGTAGTTGTATAATCTTGTGGCCACATTAGACTGAGGATTCATTAATTTGGCAAATTTGATTTTTAAGTTGTCTTTTTTCTATCCAACATTTGAAAAGAACACAATCATCAATTTTGTCTTATTATTATCCAAAACTTCTCCGCTTACAGAGGGAGAAACTGTATCACTATGTTGCATTTCTTTATATTGAATGAAATAAATGAAGAATATTCCTGGTAGCATATAAAATTTCTGGAATTTTTTGTTTCAGTGTGTCTATTATGCTCTATAGTTTGTATAACCACTATACAATGGATTTTCGATTATTGATGGTCATTGCACGGCAGAATTCCTTGGCCTTTCATATCAGTGTTGCAACGAAGTGTGTGGTTTTTGTTTTGGTGTGGGTGTGGGTACGTTATGTTGTTAATGCAGGATGTTTCTATTAGTAAATGTTACAAGGCTTCCAAATTGTAGAATATTCATAATATGTGGTCTTCCATGAACAGTAAAAGACATGTTTTGTGAAGGTATAGAAAAATGTCACAGGTGAAAGGAAAATTACAGAAGTATGACCTATGGACCTTTGGTATATGATCTAGGGATAAATGACAGAAATGCCAGATAGCAAGGGCTTACATTAGCCCCCCCTCTTTCTACGTATTATCCTCATTTGGAAGATATCTAGTTTTCTAAACCCTTACTGTTTTATGCTGTTTTCCATTGTAACTTGAGAGTGGAACTTGACAGCACCAGCTCTATGGCTATAGAATACAATTTTCAACTTAAATAGTTGGTTTTGCATTTGTAATTTTTTCAGTGGTGAGTTGTTTTGGGAAGTCATTATGTAACTGATCCACTTGTCACCTCAGAATGGGTTACGTACATCACGTGTCTTTTTGAACACCTCAGATCACAATTTCGCCGTTTCTGGTCTCATTGTTTTTTTGGTTCCGAGAAGCTTGTGATCAATAGACCTGATTGTTAGTTTGCTAATCTTCTATCAGAAGTGGTGCCTCTGAAGTACCTCAACGGGTATCCCCCACACAAAGGGTAACTCTGCCTCTAAGGATATCCCCAACTCAAAAAGACTCTCCTCAAGTAGTGCGCCGCCAACTTAAGCCAACTGCTTTGGAGACTGATCCTGCATCTACTTCAAATCAAGCTAGAAGACTGTCTAAAGAAAGAAGCCCAAAAGTCAATGAGAGGCGGTCACCCAGAAGTCCATTGCCCGAGGTACTTTTAATTTTACCCACATTGATTTCTCAGCTGTTTCACAAAATTTAGATAAACTGCTGTACAACCATAGGACTGTCTAGGGATAATTTGATGCCCGAGCATTACTGCTTTTCTTGGAAAAGAACTTGTTTGGTTTTCACATAGTCGAAGTTGTTTTCTGGGTGAATTTTTGGTTCTTCAAAGTCATCCACCAGTTAGTTTTTGTTCTAAACTTGTTTTCTTTTGTTGTAATTATATGAAAGCTGAATACCTCTGTGTTCTGTTGGTTCACTGTTGTGAATCATTATTTCAGTAACTCTGGTGTAAGTGAAGACAATTTCTTATTTCTCAACAATAAGTTTGTTTGTGAATCATTATTTCAGTAACTCTGGTGTAAGTGAAGACAATTTCTTATTTCTCAACAATAAGTTTGTTTGTCTACTGTACGTATAATTGATGCACATAACCATATATGTATATATAACTATTACATCATCTTTCTTCAGTAATTTTATTTGCACAGTAAATTTTTGGTTTAGTTTGTCAGTTCATTACTTTGAAGAAGTGTAATTTCCCCCACACATAATTTACCATGTTTACCCTTTTCATCACGTGTAATGTGGAATTTGTATATAGAAATTTTAGTATGGCATTTTTCGTATACTTTTCTAATAATCATCTCCACCCTTCACCAGAAGAAAGGCCCAAGTAGAGTATCTGAATTGGAATCTCAGATTTCTCAACTCCAGGAGGACTTGAAGAAAGCAAACAACGAGCTTCAGTCTTCTGAGTCATGCAAGAAACAAGCTCAGCAAGATGCTGAGGAATCAGAGCAGCAATTGCTTGCCTTGTCATCAAAGCTCGAAGAGTTTCAGCAGCATATTCCTGATCTTTGTGTTTCTGAGGAAGCCCGAGTTCTCAAGCTCCAAAAGATTTCACAAGAAAGAGACCAAGCTTGGCAGTCAGAGCTCGAGGCTGTCCAGAAGCATCACTCAGTCGATGCAGCTGCCTTGGCATCTGCCATTGATGAGATAGAAAGGCTTAAACTGCAGCTTGAAATGGTAGCTGTATCTGAGGCTGATCAGGTGAAGCATGCAGAATCAGTCAATGTAGAGCTCCAAAGCCTGAAAGTAAACTTAGCAGAAACACTTTCACTTGTAGAGAACATGAAAAACGAATTGAATGACTGTAAGGAAGCTGAGGCTCAAGCACAAGCACAGGTTAGTCAAACCCTGCTGCAGCTGGAATCTGCAAGAAAAACAGTGGAGACACTCGGTTCAGATGGCATGAAAGCCATGGAAGCTTACAACTCGGTTGCTTCAGAGTTAGATCAGTCAAAAGCATGGGTAAATGCACTAGAAGAAATTGTTGCCACACTCAAGGCTGACCTGAAAAATGTTAGCAGCAACAATGACCTTGAGCGGGGATTTGGAGAAAAGCACGAGTCCATGGGATCTAATGCGATCGAGGCAGAGCTTTACAACTTGAAGTCTGAAGTGAAACGACTAAAATCTAGTCTTGAGACTGCTGAGACCAAATACCATGAAGAACAAATTCAGAGCACTGTGCAGATAAGAAGTGCTCATGAAATGGTAGAGCAGATGAGATCTGCTTCTAGTCAGAGAGAGGATGAACTGGAGGATGAACTGAAGAGAACCAAAGCTGGTGTTGAAGCATTGAAGGCCCACTTAATGGATAAGGAAACTGAGTTACAATGCATTTCAGAAGAAAATGAGGGGCTGAATTTGAGGCTTCAGCAGAGCCTGTTATGCCAGAGAGAGTATGAACTGGAAATGGAAGTGAAAGAACTGACAAAACATGTTGCAGATTTGAAGGCTCATTTGAAGGATAAAGAAACAGAATTGCAGAGTATATCAGAAGAAAATGAAATGCTGCAATTGAAAATCAGTAAGAGCGAAATTGACAAGAACAAAGCGACTGAGGTAGTGATGAAAGTAGAGGCAGCAAGATGTGCTGAAAGAGAGGCTCTCATGAAGCTTGGAATTGTGATGGAGGAGGCAGATAAGAGCAGTAAGAAGGTAGCAAGGGTGACCGAACAGCTAGAGGCAGCACAGGTGGCCAGTGCAGAGTTGGAGGCAGAACTGAGAAGGCTAAAGGTGCAGTCTGACCAGTGGAGGAAAGCTGCAGAGGCAGCTGCAGCCATACTTTCCTCTGGGAACGGCAAGATCATGGAGAGAACTGTATCCATGGATGGCAACTATCATCTTCCTGGAAAGCTTGGCTCACCGTACTCTGAAGAAATGGATGACGAGATGCTAAAGAAGAAAAATGGGAACATGCTGAAGAAGATAGGTGTCTTTTGGAAGAAGCCACAGAAATAGAAATTCTGCCTGGCAGGTTAATATTCCCTTTGGTTACGTAAACAGTATGGTTCTGATCGTTGCAAGTATTAATGTTTCTTCCAAGTTCTAACAGGCTTCCTCTCTATCCCTTGACAGATGTGGTTTCGGTACACCGAAGTCATTTGGTTTAGCTGCTGGTAATTTGCTGAGGCTACTATGACTAGTGGGGTGGCTATGTACTACAGAGATGCTGCTTATTTTGGCTCATTCTGTTTTCCGGAGCAGTGTAATGTCGAATTGAGGTGTTAAACCATTAGTTATGGAAGGTATATGTATGTAATTGTGTTGTTATGAAGACAATTATATATTGAAGTATCGGGGTTAGCTGCACTTATACTGTCCATTGTATTTTTGAAAATGATTGTATGCATCATGATGCTAGTAAATTAAATATTTATTAAAAAATTTTAACCGTTAATAATTAAATTTAATTTTTATTTAAGAAAATAAATAGTATCATAAATGTAATCTAACTATTCATTTAAGTTAATTTAACTGCATCACGGTGTATCTAAGACGTTCGGTTGTATTTTACTTTTTAGCTTTGGTATTGTAGTGTATGATAATTCCAACAATAATTCCAAATCCCTTGTTTGGATAAAGTGGGATAAGGAATTCCCCCATCAACTAGTTCAAATCCAAAATGATCCATCATGGTTGGAGATAGGGCTGGGCAAAAATCCGTTTTTAACCAAAATCAATTAAAACGGGTTAAAAAATGGCGTAAACTGGTTTGAACCGGTTTAAATCAGATTGGTTCCGGGTTAGCCTAAAACCGGTTTAAATTAACCGAATTTTTTATATATTATTTTATAAATATTATTTTTAATAAGTGTCACTTTATTATTAGTCGATATATTTTTTTTTATTATTTTTCACTTTAGGAAGGCAAAAAGTTCTATCAAATTATATGTATTTATATACACACACATATGAACTCACATTCTTGAAAAAAAATATACTATTAAAAAATATATGTACTAATATGATTGTAAATTCGTGATGAAAAAGAATTAAAAGGAAAACGTAGAACTATATACGTTTTAATTTTATAGAGAAGAATGACAAAATAATAAATTCTGTAAAATGTCTTCCCTTATTGTTTTAAATTCGGGTCAAATCTGAAACAGATCCGGTTTCGGGTTGATCCGATTTTGAATTTTGGTTTTGAATAGAGATTTTACAAATCTAAATAATTCGGTTTGGACAAAAAACCGGTCCGATCCAAATATACCCAACCCTAGTTGGAGATCTCAAAAAATGACTAACAAAACAAGGGTCCGAATTAGATGTAATTATGTAAATCGTGGTTTTTAATCTTCTATATGTGGGGATCACCCTTCATCTATATGATGCATCTAATCTTAAATATGCATTGGTATACGTAAAACAAGGGAAAAAAACAAAGAAAAAAAGATTAATACGGGCCCAGAAGTGGCCCATATCGCTAGGAGATTTATATTAAAAGCCCAAAATGAGGTATATTTAAAGGGGTAGGACGCAGCACTAGGGTTTCTCACCGCCTTATTAGAGCCTCGTTGCCCTCTTTCTCACTCTCGCAGTCGCCCTCACTCGTCATCATGGGGTCAGTCTCCTCCTCCTTCCTTACAGATCCATCCTGCTTCATTCTCTCTTTCTCTCCTCTCAGATATTTTCATGGTTAAATTTTCTCTTCTAGGATCTGTTTCAGTCCCAGTTCTCTGGAAATTGGGACTGTTTCTTAAGTAGTTGGTGTGGAATATTTGAAAATTTTGTATATTGTTCTTCATAGTACAAAGGATTTGTGTTAATTGTTTGTTGTAGTTCAATATATTTAGTGGATTGACTTTAAAACTTGTTTGTTTGGGCTTGAACTGATAATCTTGAAATTTCATGACTGCTAATTGATTTCAATGCCAGGATGTCTTCATCCATCAGTTCTTGGAGTATATAAATAGAATTATGGCTTGCATATGCTGTAAGCTCTGCTTGAAATGCTTTACTTATCAATGATAGCCAAATTTTACAGGAAAACACGTGGAATGGGAGCAGCTCGCAAGCTGAAGAACCACCGTAGAAGGCAAAGGTGGGCTGACAAGTCCTACAAGAAGTCACATCTTGGAAATGAGTGGAAGAAGCCATTTGCCGGATCATCCCATGCTAAGGGAATCGTTCTTGAGAAGATGTATGGGAAACAGTCTTGATGCCTTTTTTTATAAAACCAACTCGTTCAGTTGGAACATTTCGCATGTAGGACTAACCGGTTTTTGTAATTATTTTGCAGTGGTATTGAAGCTAAGCAGCCTAACTCTGCCATTAGGAAGTGTGCTAGGGTTCAGCTTATCAAGAATGGAAAGAAGATTGCTGCCTTTGTGCCCAACGATGGTTGCCTGAACTACATTGAGGAAAATGTGAGTATAGTGGAGAAGTATTTCATGTTTAACCGGTACCGAGTTATATATATATATATATATATATATATATATATATATATATATTTATATATATATTGTGGCTTTACTGATTATTGTGTGTACATTCAGGATGAGGTGTTGATTGCTGGGTTTGGACGTAAGGGTCATGCTGTTGGAGATATTCCCGGAGTTAGGTTTAAGGTTGTGAAGGTCTCAGGTGTGTCACTCTTGGCCCTTTTCAAGGAGAAGAAGGAGAAGCCGAGATCTTAAGTTATATTTCTTGTGTTGAGCTACAAAAATGTTTTGTTTGGTAATCAGATGCTTGTTTTATTTTTGAAATCTCTGTGGTGGTTGTTTCTTTTTTTTGGTCTGAGTGGTGGTTTTGTTTCCGAGGTATATTCAACTCTTGTATCTTAGCCATTCTGTATCTCATCACTTTTTCCAAAAGTCTTCCGTGAGTATGTTAATTGTTCAGAAAACCTTTTTAGTTGTCAGCTATTCTATGTATAGACATGAAATCTGATATATGTAACTTGCCACCATTAAAATTTGATCAGCGAGCGAGTACAGGTTAATGAACCTCACCACATCTGGAAATTCTAGGTTGTTTTTCCCACAAGGCAGAGTTGGTTAGCTTGCTACCAACTTCGGTGCACTCGGAAATGATGCATGGTATTTACATTCAATTTATTATACTAGCTGGTCTAATCGCTGAACACTGCAATCCTTTTTGCCCATTGATCCGAGTTGATAGTATCTTGTACTTGAAACGGTGACATGCCGCTGAAAGACTGCTGATACAACAATGGGCTGTTAAGAAAAATAGAGGTAGGATGGGCAGTCTGTCAGATCCGTGGTGGAGGATATCAAGTTGGCCTTTGCGAACTGTGATGCACTATATCCCTTCAAGGCTTCAACCCTTGCAAAAGCAAAAAATCCATGGGCCGACCCTTTAAGAACTATGAGCACCCAAAGGAGGCCTTCGGTATCTAGAGGTCGCACTGTTCATAGAACCATGTTCAATAAGAGTCCGCTTCCTTTTTGCCAATTGATCCAAGTTGATTGGTTTGACGTGGGTTGTGAGGTCTGAGGGTTTTAGGTTGAATTAAGCTTAAATAAGACCTGAAACACTAAATGAAGTTGCTGCGCACAGTTTCGGCAGCTTGTATTTGCAATAGAAGAGAAGGTATGTCTTCTCTTCACTCCACTTGTTTTCTTCAGCAATTTACTCTAGCCTTGTGTCATTCTCAATCTCCGAAATTCAATCAAGACCAGAAACACCCAAAATTTTAAGACTGCTGTAACTGTTGTTGCTAATTGTGACCCTCTGGGTCTGTGTTGAACTTGTTTGCTGTAACTCCTTAATGAGGTGTGTTAATAAAGGTGGGCTTTGATATGAAATGGGTGGAGCTCAATATGTGGTGTTAAATCATAGCTTGTTATTTTTCACTTGTTTGCGGATGATATCTTACTCTACGATAGGGTTGATTTACATGAAATCATTCATATTCCGTCTTCTACTGTATGGGAAACATGGCTGGACTAAAGATCAACTTAATGAAATCAGCGCTACTACATTTGGTTCTGGTATTGACAATCTATGTTTACATAAGCTAGAAATCTCTGAAATGATGAGCAGTATTTGGGTCTCCCAACTATGGCGGGCAAAAATAAGAAAGTTTTTTTTTTTTAAGAATTGATGAGATACTAGTCACATTTCCAGGCTTATGTGTAACAGGCAGCAAACATAGCCAGATATTGTCTGTTTTGAGCGTCGCCCTTACGGTATTGTTCTTGGGATCTCACACTTCATTGTTTGCCTCAATAACCAGTTCAAGATGGTTAAGAAGGATCTCACTATGTCGGCAGATTCTGACTGGTCCCAAGGACTCGTCAAAGCACCATGGTTTTGTTGTCGGACAGTTTGTGATGCAATTAGCCTGAGTTAGCTTGATTTGGAGTGGCTTGGTTCAGGTTGCAAAAGGTTGTTTTTGACAATGATTTGGTTGTACTTCATGGATATGTGATTGTGTCAGAGGATCAGAAAACCTTGAAGGCGTTGAGCTCCATGAATGCAAGCTCGGTTGCTTCAATTGTGGAGGTATTTGGATTGTGGTTTGGAAGCCGGTAGTGCAGTGACGTGCTCTTGTTTGCGTCGTTTCGCGACGTATCAAGGTGGGTCAGGCGCAGTGCCGCCTTAAAGGGAATGTCATGGCAGAGGAGTGCGACAGTGAAATGGCGTGCGGTGGCGGATTCCATTTGAGTGTGTTGGGCATTGTCAGGCAGTTTTATTCTGGTCTGGGTGAACTCATCTTTGTTGAGTTGCCAAGGGGGTTACTATTGTGGATGTTTAAGCGTGATTTTTTAGGTGCTGGCGTGCCAACGCTTTTGGGTTCAGCGTAACTGTTTTGAATTGTCTTGATGTTGCATGCTTTCTTCCTGACCTCTGTTCTAAGGGATTGTTTGAATTCTTTTACCAAACCTAAGATTTCTGTTAGGGTTCTTAAACAATAAAGATTAAAAGGATATTTGTTGGAGTAAACTCCAACAGCGTTGATGGCAGAAGGTTCTCTGACGGATCAGAAGGATAACTGACGGATCAGGTCATGAAATGGAGACGAGATTTCACTGACGGATCAGTATGATACCGACGGAATGGTCAAAAGACACCGCAAAGTCTTTTAGATGGTTGGTGCGTTCCAGAGACATACGAATTGTTTGCAATTGTATTTGCAAAGGTTCTTTAAAAGTTGAGCTGGCTCTCCTCTTCACGTTCGTTAGAATCTCATATATAGGTTCATATATTCTTACGGATCAAGGCAAACTGATATCCTTCCTAATTAAATTTTGGAGATCTTGACGACATAACCTTGGAGTCTATTTTTTGGACGTGTATATCTTCTCATGCATGACCAATAACACTATGACTTCAAGTGCACGTCACTTATACCTTAATTTCCAAAGATAATTAAGCCTTCCTTGCATACACTGGCGGAGCCCGCCTAGTTTCACCTAGGCTTAAGCCCATGTGGAAGTTTTCAGGTAAAAACAATACCTGCTACACATCCAAAAATAATAATAATAATATCTTTATCATATGCATCTAAATTAAATGATGACACCTAATAATTAGTCATATTGATCTCTAATCATTCAGTAAGTGATTTATGCAAGCTTCAGGTTGTAAATAACATATTTCTAGAACTTGGGTTTATCAGAGATTAAGATTTGGATCTAGATTGAGAGGCTAAATCATAGAGAGAATATACCTATATAAATCACAACTATCTCGTGAAATGCATATAAGTTACTGCTCATCAAGCTGATGTTGTTTTGGCTAGACATTAGCCACTCTTGAGTCTCAATTCCATAAATCACAAATACAGTCTCCCTACTTTTTCAACATTGATTGTAATTTCACGACTCTTAAATTCTCATAAATTTCATTCATTTTAACAGGCTAATTGATTGTCTCAATTGGCGACTTACTCGAGCTTGAAGGTCTCTTTCTCAACTCTCAAATTAACAAAAAAATTGCATTATCGATATTGTTTGAAATTTTGTGTGACAATTGCCCATGTAACTATATCATCCTAGCTCCGCACTACTTGCATAGCATGGCATATGTCCGTATTCTTCTTCACATGATCTTCAATATCTCCTCCATCTCAGTAACAATTCACCTTCAATCACCAAAATGATCGACAATCAAAGGTAAATCAAGAATTACCCAGATTTGCCTCAAGATAGCTTGACTTCCAAGACAAATCGTATATGGCTCTGATCACGGATATCTCCTAATATGCTCGATCACATCCGTGACGAACCGCTAAATCGGTTCAATACCTTATCATTCTAGGATAAGTAAATTTGCTCTCAAACATTAGCCCCACAGGTCTTGAAGGAAAAACCATACGTTTTGACTGAAAAGACCTATGAGCCCCAATTGTTGCAATGCAAACTATTTACTGGTTCCACTAACAAATATCAAACTAAGAAAAACACTAGATCGAGTGAATGCAAAAACAGCTAGACCTCAGATGTAGGCCTTAACTCTTGAAGCTTGAATGATAGTGAGCAAACTGTTGCCACATAATTCACATAAGAACAATTAATCACCAATATGATAACTAATGAACCTTAACATAAATACCTGGACTTAATGACGATGAGCGCACTCAATGTTTGAGCTCACGTCAAGCCCACCATACTTAATTAAATATGCTCACAAGACCACAAACATTAGTCTTCATAATACTTTGATAGCAATGAGCCAAGACACCTTAAGGCATGCACATTTGCACCTCTTGAAGCCATCTTCGGATGAACATGATTAGCTTGGATTTGGACATTGATCTTTCACATCATAGCTCCCAAACCCAACTAGCTAATACAAGAGATCCTCCAAGAGAGTCATGAATAAGTTCCACAAAAATGCCATGTTAGAAGCTGACGAATTTTTGCTGCTCAAGATGGTGACTTTAGGAACAACTTTTTCCTTGTTATGTGGCGCGGATGAGCAGGTCTTAAGTTCCTAACATGGCTAAACATACACACTCAAAGTATTGATGAATTCAGAAGCAAGAAAACTTCGAGAAGATTCCGCGAACGGTCATTCAAAACTACCCCATAAAACCAATTTCTGCAATTTCCAACTTTATTTATTATTTGGCTAACTTGAAGAGTTTGTAACTTGAACTTCTTATACTCTTTCTTGCCGATTCTTGATTCTAAACTGCTCCTCAACATCAAATATCCATATCTGAACCATCTTGTCACTGATAGAAACGCATTAAGATCATGAAACAATGCCCCAAAACAAGGCAGTTCAACTTGCCAGGAATGGTTGCTTTAGGGTGTCAATTTGTTGACCTTGGAACTCATGCTTCACTGTCGCGAATGACATGATTAATTTCAGAGTTGTAGTTCAATGTCATGGCTCCAAGGGGATGTAGCTGTAACTGATAGAAAGCACTGAAAAGAAGATGCGAACGAGCCACTAAAATGCCACATAACAAACAAAATCTGAAATTTCCAGATTTTATATATTTATGGGGCTGACTTGCTTGACAAGTTCCACATGCTTCCCTTATGATTTCTGAATAATGAGGCAGCTGCACATCATCTTTAGCATCCATAGTACATGTTTGAAACCTTGGTAGCTTGTCACGCATCTAGAAAACTGTTGATACCACTAGGCAAATTACCCATGAAAACCAAAGTTTCTGACAACTTTTGCTGCCTGCAGGCATGGTGAAAAATGTTGAATACCCTCTTTAAAGACCACCAGTAAATCTTGGCACTTGCTACTAGCACTTGGATAATGTACTTAGAACCTTAGCTTCAATCTGTTTGCTTGTATTGCTAATGGAACCACAAATATTGGTACAAAAGTCAAAACAAACTAAAACCCAAAAAAACTTCCAATTTTTTTTTCACATGAATCAACACAGTATTTATAGTGTAGCCCCATATTTTAGTTATGGGTGCAGTGAATGTAAATCAAAAACTGGCTAAGGATGGGAATGAGTGAAAACTGATTAAACTTGTCTCTAAACCGCGATGCCTTGTATCATCTGATTCACTTGAGCTAACTGTTGTAGAGTTGAACTTATTTCCTTGTACGCTTGAATTTGTTTCCATGATTCAGAACTACAAGCTCCTTGTGGTAATCAGACACAAACAGACTTGTATTGTTACTATGAATGCTCTGCTAAAATGTACTTTTTGTACTGTCGTCAACTGTGTTTACATTCCTCCAAAAGCTATTAGAGTATCCTCCATATTTTTTTCGGCGAATGTCAAATTTTTATCCTTGTATCAGCTCCTAACTCATCATACCCTTTGGTCACAGCTCCAAAAGTGTCTCACAAATAGGCATGCATACTTCGTAGCCTGGCAATACGAACATGATGGTGCTTCCATGCTTAATTAAACATAGGCTCTTTTGTTCTTTGCAGACAACCAAATGTTGATGAAGCCATACTTCCTTCAATGCCACAGTTACTTAGGTTGACACTAACCTTCATGTTCCCAAGCGAGAAATTTGTTAAAAAGCTGTAGTCTTCCTTCAAACTTCTTTCTCCGGAAGTAACAATAATCACATAGTGACTTCTCTAGAAAAGTTCGTTGCGAACATGAAGCTTGAAGCCCCCAGTATACGAATCTTGAACTTAGGCCTCTGTTCAGGCTTTTAAGTATCAAGCAACACAAACTTGTTGCTGCCTAGATGGACATCCATTATGTAGAAAACTTTTCAAACACTAAAAGCTAACTCTTCTATGATCGGAAACTTGGCTAGTAGGCTGGTCTAATATTTTTTCTCTCTCAAAATGTAGCCATGCATGCAATTATACGATGTTTGCAAGTCTCCAACGATTTATGACATGTGTGGTATGCCAAGAAATATGATACTGGTGCCTCTTCTATCTATAATCATGCATCATTACTCAGCAATCTCGAATGAGCGTCTGTCATACCTTCACTGCAATTTAGTTTCGATGCACAATTCTGCTTCATTGTTAAGGAATGTTCCAAGAAACCATTATGCAAAAGCCTCTTTACTTGTATCCACTTCCCGGACTTATATCACAGTAATTGTCATAATTAATAATAATCTTGCCCTCATGGAAGCTTCTTCATTTAATCTTCTCCATCCTAAGTAGGATCACTCTTACAGAGATATCAATCCATACACACCACTCATAACCACCATGTAGGTTACATTAATTGACTTACCATATTCAGCGAATGAGGCAGCTCTGCATGATCCCCACTGGTTGAAGTATGCTAATGTCGTCTCTTTAACTCTTCAGATACAGGGACTATGATTCCATAACATAAAAGGTTTCATGACTCCCAACAAATACACTCTTGGATCAGCTCCTTAAATTTTGGAAATCGTTGTGGTTAACACTCGAACGTCACCGCCAACACTCAGATATCTACACATGTAGCCCCCCAGTTTTGGTGTCCAAAGTTGGGCGAATGAAAGATAGAAAAACTTGAGCCTCAAGCTCCCTAAATATGCAAGGATATATAACAAAGATATAAGTACTCATTCTCTGGTCAAAGGAACTTGCAATGTGCATCGGCGCATTCATGAACACATCTTGCAGATTTTTGGGTATTCTGAACTTCTGGTATTTAAACTGTCATAACTTTTTACTAAAATGTCAGAATAACAAATCGTAATTTTTTTTGGAAAGTAGACATCCAGGTATTTTCGTGGATATGCAGCTTGTCTTTTAATTCCTCTTGGATCTTCCCTGTTTAATCCATAAAGTTGATGTGTAGAAGCTGCAACTATAATTTGCTTAACTGCACTCATCTCTTCTATAACTTGAACTTACTAGCAGTATGACAGTAACTTCAAGACATATGGATTGTCTATTGTATTCAGAACCTCAGGAATAGGTCTCTAAGAGTATGATAAATATTTCAAACCTCTTGACAGGTAAGAACATTGTCTTGCATTTCAGCAAAACACAAGATCTCTTTTTTGTATTTTTTTCTATAAGATTTTTTTGTATTTTCTATTTTTCTAATGCATGAACTCAAACGAACATGAGCCAAAAACTGAAAAGAAAGAATAAAGCAACCGAGCAACAGTTAACCTTTGTAAGACCATGAGGGGGCCACTAGTGCTTAACTCCAAGCCTCGACATGTTGATATTAGCGGCATGGGACTCTCTTGCGAGAAACTCTAAGTACCGAGTAAAGATGATTGGTGTCAATCACTTGAAAACTCTGAAATGGCTGCCCATAGGGGAAATCCCTTAGTCACTCATGCATCTTCATCACTTGACAAAGCATAATCTTTAACTGAACTTTAGCAGATGGAATAGAGTGAAGATCCGTCTTGTCGCCAACTACCATATTGTAATGCATGGTGTATGCTGATGTAGCCACATACTGGCTATAATAAGAAACCACATGCTGGTCCATATTTTCAACAACAAGAGACTCGAAGTAATTGAATTCTTGCTTGTGAGAATTGTTGAAATCGGAACCAAATATTAATCTGTAATCATCATCGTACTCGTCATATCTTGGCTCTATGTAAAAATCATAATCCCCACAGATTGGTGAAATTGTTTCTGCCTCAGAGATAGGCATATCAAAGCTAAAGACATCACAATGAGACTTCTGTAGGGTTTGGCAAGTATCAAAATAAAGGAATTTATTCTCCTAAAACTTTAGAGCATAACAACTACAAGCCAACAAGTCATCAACTTCTTTGCTCTGAAGATTTTTGAATTTACGTCCGTCAAAGATGAAAAAGCTGTTGTAGAAGTTGTCTGGAGCAAAACGAGATGCATGTGGGATACCATCATCATGAAACTCGTTCCTTGAAAAGGTAGGAGCCTGAACATTGCAAGCCAGCGTCCATTGAAACTGATGATACTCAAACCCCTGATTACTCACTTGGTGGCATAACCGCGGATGCTCGAAGGAATGTCTAGGGATAAGGTTTTCTCCCCAATGTGATTGACTAGTTTCCCATGATTGGGACAACTTCTTTGTTGGAGCAGCTTAGTTGGATAACGTTTTGACACTCATGCTTCGTTTGATATTCGCCGCTGGTTGGCAAACATGCTTCTTCTTCTTGGTCAGAATCATCAACCTTTTAGATCAGATTAACGTTGATGACCTCTTCAGTATTAAACTCGGACTTTTGAGAAGTTTCGGCCACCACCTCTGGCAAACCAACTTTCTCTGCGGATACAAATTCATCCATAGAGAGGTATTCACAACTAGATTGATCAGAAAGTGATTCAACTATTTCGGTGGGACGCTCATCTTTCTTAGTTTGGGGCTCTACTTCTTGGGGTTGTAAGGGTTCTTCACATGTTTTGCTACCAAAGAGTTAAAGTTTCTTCTTTTCTCATTCTTTGCGCTGTAATGCGGCTTCTTTTTCTAAAAGTGTCAATCGCTACCTACTTTGTGGACGTTCCTACTGAATTTCATGTGACATTCTTTTGGTATCCTTATAAAGCTTTAAGAGTTCTTCTATCAATTTTCTCACTTCTCTCAAGTGTGATCTTCGCTGCCAGTAAGTCCCACTGGACATGCCAATGTTTGAGCATGATTCTTTAGGTGATGGCGTGCCAATGTTTGAGCATGATTTTTTAGGTGCTGGCGTGCCAACGCTTCTGGGTTCAGCGTAATCATCTTGTCGTGATGCTGCACACTTTCTTTCTGACCTCTGCTCCAAGTGACTAGATAAATTCTTTTACCAAACCTAAGATTTTTCTTAGGATGCTTAACCAATGAATATTAAAAGTATATTTTCTAGAGTAAACCCCAACAAAGTAGATGGTGGAAGGTTTTCTAACAGATCAGAAAGATAACTAATGGATCAGGTCTTGAGATGGAGACAGGATTTCACTAACGGATCAGTAGGATACCAACAGATTGGTCCTATAAAAAGACACCAGAGAGTCTTTTTGGTGGTAGATGCGTTCTGGAAAGACGTATGTAGCATTTCCAATTATATTTGCAACTGTTGTTCGTAAATTGAGTTGGCTCTCCTCTTCACGTTTTTCAGAACCTCATATATAGGTTCAAATATTCTTACGGATCAAGGCAAACTGATATCCTTCTTAATTGAATCTTGGAGATCTTGGCCCCATAACCTTGCAGTATATTTTTCTGGACGTGTATATCTTCTTATGCATTACCAATAGTAACAGTATGACTTCAAGTGCACATCACTTATACCTTAATTTCAAAAGGTAATTAAACCCTCATTGCATAGCATGGCATACGTCCATATTCTTCTTCTTCTTCTTCTTCACATGATCTTCAATATCTCCTCCATCTCGGTAACAATCTACCTTAAATTACCAAAATGATCAACAATCAAAGGTAAATCAACAATTACTCGGAATTTCCTCAAGATAGCTTGATCTCTAAGACTGGCCGTATACGGCCATGATCACGGATATCTCCCAATATGCTTGATCACATCCACGATGAACCGTTAAACCGGTTTAAGACCCTATCATTCCAGGATAGGTAAATGTGATCTCAAAGTGTGGACTAGGATTTTGCCCTTGGTCCATTGTTTTTTTTCTTCTATTGCTTTCCATAAATTCTTTTCGGATACTATGCATTTTTGTGGATTCTAATTTTCTAGATTT
This sequence comes from Comarum palustre, assembly GCA_951800085.1. Classification (NCBI taxonomy): domain Eukaryota; kingdom Viridiplantae; phylum Streptophyta; class Magnoliopsida; order Rosales; family Rosaceae; genus Comarum; species Comarum palustre. The sequence goes on along the minus strand of OX637582.1, from coordinate 6,779,488 downwards.
CTTTAAGGAGCCAATGTAGTTATTGGTTAGAGTCAAAAAACTTTAAAAATTACGCTATAGTTTTGATTGTTGATGATTTTTGAAGCATCACAATTGAGCGCTTAGGCCTTTGATAGTTTATCCTTGTTAGTCTCGTGTTGAGATGAATTGAATTTTTCAATTTAATGGTGCTTAATTGTATTCTTTTTAAGGGCTTGGGTATGACATCATTCTATCTTTTGTTTTTCTATAACTTCATTTCATTTCCTAAAAGAAAAATAAATTTTTTGTAAAAGTAAAATACAATCGAAAATTGGTCTACTTATTTTATTGATATTCCTCTTTATATAGAGGTGAGATTACACAACTAATTGCATCATACATAATAATATTGATTAATTAATAACTAGTTGAGTGATTATATCCGTTAATCTAGTAATTGCATAGTTAACTCTTTTTTTAGTAATATCAAGAATTTCATTAACGGAAATACAAATCACAACCGTGAGCGATATCGTGCTGAAAGTAAATTTCTCACTCTCCTCCATACCTACCCGAAACAACATCAATTACAGTGGACAAGAACCGATATCAAAAAGGTTCAACTGTTACTTAACCTAATCTAAAAGTCTCGATACATCCTTACGGTCAACTTCAAGAATAAACAACTCATTCAAACACTATATATCAAAACTATCGGTATATATGCACAAGTAACCTCTTATTACATTGACAACAAGAACTAACTGATATTAAAATGATATTTTAAAATGACATCATAACCATGTCTCCCCGAACGACACAACAACACCACCCTATCAAAACCTCGACCCTCCCCAAACAAGGAGGGACGACTAAACCCCACCCTACCACCAAACGACACCAAACCAAAAACCCTAGCACCCTCTCCTAAAGGGTGGGACGACAACCAACACTAAACCAAAACTAAAACCATAACCAAAACTAAAAAAACCACCCTAAAAAAATAAAACCCAATGGACTCGACCGGTAGGCACCACGACCCGACCCAAAAGAAGCAATGCATCGGTGCGCAAACCCGCCACCAGCCAACAAGTCGACCGCTATCCAACTGTGCTAGCATCCCTGTCAATCACGGGGAAGCAACACCATCCTAAATCTTGACGAAGCATAGCAGAGATGGTCTGCCGAACATGGAAATGATCCAGAAATTCCTTCATCGTTGCTTTCCCCTCTTCATCTTGCACAACCAATTCAGACAACCACCGTTGACAGGCCGTAGCAGCCTCGCTTGCACAACAATCAAGCCTAGCTGGGCGAAACAAATCCATGCGACACCAACACACAACAACCTCTCAGCCAGTTCTCGTGGAGAGACCGTCGCTGCCACCACCACCTATGGGCTTGTTCTAGGATATTTGGATCAGTGTATGTGTTTTGGTCTATGCCAAACCTATGAGTTTTATATAATAGGATATCTATGTGGGCTTCAATAACCCAATATGTACTATATAAGTCCATATATAAAGTGATCCTATTAAACAATCACAACAAGAAGTAGAAACACATTAAGTGAATTTCATTTTACATAAACACGTTATCAAAACACAAGCTCTAACCCTAGAGAGTTAGGCCAAAAACCAAGAAACCAAAAAAAACCTAAAACCCAAAATCGATTTAGGGTTCTTCCTTTGATCGGCTACCGCTCTCAACTCGGTTGCACCTCCCTTGCTGCCGCCGCCTCACACCTCTGCTGCAGCCGCACAAACTTGCTGTCGCCGCACACAACCCTGCTGTCACTGCAAAAAACCTAGCTGTTGCCACTCACTTTGGATTTGTGTTGAAATTCTTCAAGATTTGTGAAGATCAATTCGACAAGGTATGTTTCTTGAAATATCCTTAAACTTTTCAAAGTTCAAATAACCTTGGAGAGGATATAATCGGTTCCTCCATTCCCTAAACCATTCTATACTTGGTATTGTGAATTTTCAGGTTACCAAAATAACATCAGCCTTCTCATATACATCTCACTCTATTATGATCAGATGTTGAACATCTTCACTTTGACACTAAATCCATGCATATCACATAGGTGATAAATAATAGGTCGCCCTGCACGTTTGCAGAATTGTAGAGGGAACTGATGGATCCTTCCTCTGCTTTAATCCTTCCTCAGCTTTAATCCTTTCTCGGCTTTGCTTGGGATGTACATATAATTGCACATGTAATACATACACACATGCCCATCAATATACAAATTAATACACAATTGTAAGAATAAATGAAGACAAACGAGAAAAGAAAGATAAAATGATTCAAAATCATATATGAACTCTGGTTCAATCTTCAAGAACATGTGTAATACGTAAAACTTCAGTAGTTAGGGGCCTTTAACTTTGTATAAGGAGTGCTAGCTGGGCACCGTGATTAATTAAGCCAAATAGAATAATGAGAAATATGAAACATATAAAGGAGTAAAATGTAAAGAATTAAGTTTCAGTTACATAAACTCATAGACATAAACCCTGTCAGATTCTTAAAGATTTGAATTCAAAACTGAATCTTGTACCCTTTCAATTCAATATAAGCGATGACCAGAGCACACTACGCTTGCAAGTTCTCAAGTTCATTCTCTTTGCAATATTTTGAAAGAATCTTACATAAGTAGTAAAGGCTTATTCCGGATAATATGTGTGTGTATATATATCAGGCCGGATGTGAAGAGGACATCATCACTGGGCTTAAACTACGGACGTCCCTCCATTCTCCTCCGTCCGGCGATCACTTTCTCTTGCCGGCAAGATTGATTTTGTCAATTGTGCCATGTCTAACGAATTCAGTCTTATCCCGTAGCCTGTTTCTTGTTGATGTTTCTGTAAATTGGGTCAAATAGACAAGATCTGGTCTCACAATTCGTAGAAACTGACGCAATGGCAGGGAAGAACGACCCCTTTGTGCCCATTCGGATGGACCTCGATGTCTCTACGTTGTCGCCGCCTACTAGGGTTTCGAAAGGGAGCGGCGACCTTCCGGCGTCGCAGAGTCTACCGGTTCCTACTCAGATCTCAACCGTACGGGTGCCTTCGGCGTTCAGTTCTTTTGGAATTTGAATTTTTTGCTCCTTACTCTCATATACCGATTCAGATTTCGTTTCCGATTAAGGAACTCCTATCTTTCTGAACTCCTAACTTTTCGAATACCTATCATACATGAAATTACTCACACTGTAATCGGCTTGAGGAAAGATGGATATGATTATCCAATCACTACCAGAAAAAAAAAAAAAAACTTTAGCCGATGAAATAACCAAAAACAGGCCGACAAAATTTCGTCGGCTAAAGTCCACTTTAGCCGATGGAAAATTAATTCGTTGGCTAAGTTCAATTTTCGTCAGCTAAAGTGAAATTTTAGCAGACGAAAAATTACTTTGTCAGCTAAACTAATTTTTTCATCGGCTATAGTGGAATTTTAGCCGACGATTTTTTTTGGCCGCTAAACTAATTTTTTCGTCGGCTATAATCTGTGAACTTTAGCCGACGAAATTTGAAAAGTTTAGCAGACAAAATTAGAGCATTTCGTCGGCTAAAATACATTTTAGTTACAAAATTGCACTACGGATATTTCGGTGTCCGATTGACTATTGTGATACCAATTTGGAAGCGCAACGGGCGTACGAGTAAAACTCATAGCTAATCTTATGATATAAGAGCTTTTTTGGCCATCCGAGTTCGTTTAAGGCTTCAAAATGCAGTTTTTCTAAACACTTAACACACGAAAACGTCCATATCTGCATCTATATGAGGTATTTTGGTCAAACCTTCAATACAACAAACTCTCACAATGATGAGACGCATCTGTCCATCTAAAAATTTTGTGACATTTACCCCTCGATAATAGGGCTCCCCATATGGATAAATAATGGTAAATAGTAGACATGTTGTGTTCCGGTCATCAAAATTCACAAACAAAAATGCGACCATCAGATATCGTCAATATGTTGAATTATGTCTTTGCTAAAATATTTTACTTGATCCGATGAATTTAAGAGCTTCATCTGGATGGTCAATCCCGTAAGTCAAACCCCTAAATTGTATTGACCACAACTATCAGCACCGAGACTTTACCTGAATTACGTGATTTTTCAACCGTAGGCGTATTTCACCATTCCGGTCATATCTTATTTCACGACTTTCTTGCGTTTGAAGTTTCTACGTACAGTTTGTTTTAGAAACGAAACATTTACTTAAAGCTTAGTAAACATGTTATTCAACATTAGAAGGCATGTTGTGATTCCGATGATCAAAGTTGAGAAACAAAAATCCGACCGTCTGATATGATCATTATGTTGAAATATGTCTATAGGAAAAAATTCAACTTGATCCGACAACGTTAAGGGCTCGATCTTTACGGTCAATCCCGTAAGTCAAACCCTTTAACGCATGAAAACGGTCATTTGACCGTCAAAATTACGTATTTTGCCCGGACCTTCAACTGAAAATAGTTTCAATTCGATGAGATGCAACCATGGTATGAAAATTTTATGAAAAATAACAACCGGAGATAAGGCTACCTCTAGGGAGAAAGAATGGAAAATTGCGTTAACCGCAACTATCGGCATCGAGACTGTCACGCCCCGACCCAAGATTACCTCCCTAACCCTGGGTTAAAACGTGCGGGACCTAACACAAGAGAGATTTACTCGAAATCCCCCTTGTGCCAGGATAACCCTATTCATACAGTCCAAACGGTGCCGGAATAGACCTCAAACCGGAGGTTATCCCGATTCCCACATTTGGATCTCAAATCAACCATTTAAAGAACCTAAGGGTTCTAATAATATTTGTGACTGCACCTGAATCCCGGTCAGGCTGCCTACGTACCCTGTCCTCAGGGATCAAGTCACACGTAGCTCTTGTACTAATTAACACCCTAACCAGGCGAATCCCGCTATTCTATTTAACGGTCGCTTTATGATTAAGGATAGCATACACCTAACGCATATCCCGAGTTAGCCTCGCAAATGAGGTATCCACCGACCAACTAACCCTCGGAATTAACCCGAACATTCCACCATTCGTAACAATAACAACCATACACGGCAAGACGGATAATAAAGGCAATCACACGATTATAAACAACAATAACACATAAATATAAATATAACACATTGTGGCATCCACGTAAAATAATCAATCCTCCAGGGGCATTACTGTAATGTCAAATGGGAAGGTACCCTTGTAGTTATCCTAAACAGTCAAGGGTAATAAAGTCAATTCTACCTCAATGGCAGTTTGGTAGATATGTTAAGCTGTCAGGGCAGTATTGTAATTTTACCCCCGGTGGCAGACTTGTGATTATACCAAACTGTCAGGGGCATTGTTGGGTTCTCAGTCTCAAGGGCAGCCTTGTAACTATACAATTATGGCAAGGGTATTCTTGGAATTTCTGTTCTAGTGGCAGTCCAGTAATAAACTCAAACTACCAAGGTATTTCTGGGATTTAACCATGATGGCACTCCTGTAATTTCCCTAAACTGTCAAGGGTAGTTCTGTCCTTTTACCTCCACTGTAACTCAGTAATAATCTGGATCTACCGCGGTAAAAATCCAAGAATTTACCCTAACCCTCCAAAACTGTTCCGATCGGCCCACCGACCGGTTTCTACCCCTGTTTCCGATCACAGTCCTACCTTAGTTGATCCTCCACAACAAAAGCAACCACAAACAATCAACACATAAACACATCCAACACCAGAAGAATCTGAGGGAGGAACTTTTACCTCTCGAGTACCTGCCCAAGGACCCTGTACCCACAGCTCGGTGCCCCTCTAACACCCACACACGTCTGTCGTGCTGGCGGCTTCCAATAGTGCTCCTCTAGTCACCTTCGTCCTCCATAGCCTCCAGTGTCCCAGATCCGTGCTCGACCCCCTTCCCCTGCAAGTCTGGACCTCAGCCCGCTTTGCTCGACAATCGAGGTGGCCAACGAGAGGCACGTCAACCTCAGGCGTGCGCCACAGTTGGCCTGATGGAGTCCGGGCTCCGACCCGAGAGAGAATCGAGAGGAGAAAGTGATCGAGGGGAGAGAGAACAGAGAGAGAAATCAGGAGGAGAGAGAGATCTCCGCCCCCAGAGAGATCGCCCCCCGGTCAAACCTATATATAAGCGAAAATCAACGGCGCAGATTTGATCTCACAAATCCAACGGTCCAGATTTACCAATAAATAGTTACCATGAATAGTAAAAAGATATTTTTCTATTTACTTTTACCGCACGGTAACAACACATTATCCCGCATAACTTTCGCAAACGAACTCCGATTAATTCATAGCACCTACCTACGAGTTCATATTAACGTCCTCTACATCTTTCCCGAAGGAAACTTCCTCAAATTCTCGACTTAACGCAAAGTCATCTTTTTCTACGGTAAAGTAATTTAACATTTGTTACTTCCGTAAATTGGATAAATTCGTAACTAACAACTCGTAACTTTGGAAAATCTTCCGGACATACCGGGGAACTCGTATTTACATAATCTACCCCTCGGGATATTAATTCTATTTTCCCCCAGAACCGAGAATATCTCGATATTAATTCGGGGGAAATTAACAGTGCGGTTACCATTCTCTGTAACTCGTCTAATCCCGGTAAAAAATGTTAATTTCGGGACGGGGTGTTACAGAGACTACCGGAATTACGTGATTTTTCAAGCGTAGACGTATTTCACCATTTCGGTCATATCTTATTTCACGACTTTTTTTCGTTTGAAGATTCTACGTATAAGATTTAGGGTTTAGGGTTTTAGCCGACGAAATTAGGGTAATTCGTTGGCTAAAGTTAAATAAATAAATAAAATGAATAACTATAGCCGACGAAATTAGGGTAATTAGTCGGCTAAAGTTAAATAAATAACTATAGCTGACGAAATTCATTAAAATTCGTTGGCTAAACTTAATTCAAAATTGAAAATTTTTTGCGGGGATTTGAAAATTTTAAAATTTTTCAGACTAAAATTTTGAACTTTAGCCGACGAAATTAGGGTATTTCGTTGGCTAAAGTTCAAAATTTTCTATATCTTTCATTTTCCTCTTCCTATTCATCTTCCTTCCTCCTACTCCGGCGGCAACAACGTACTCCTCCCTCCTTCTCCTCCTCCTCCTCCTCCTTCTCCTCTCCTTCTCCTCTCCCGCTCCTAGCCTTCTCCTCCTCCCCTCCTCTCTCTTCCTAGCCTCCTCCGGCCTTTTCCTCCTCTTGTTCTCCTCCTTCTCTCCTCCTCCTCCACCACTGGTGTAAAAATAAAAAAGAAACAAAAAAAATAATCAAAAATACAAAAAATCAAAAAATAAAATAAATAAAGTAACTGTAGCCGACGAATTTTATTAAAATTCGTCAGTAAAGTTAAAAAAGAAAAAAATAAAATAACTACAGCCGACGAATTTTATTAAAATTCGTCGGCTAAAGTTGAATAAATAAATAAAAAATCAAATCAATAACTATAGTCGACGAATTTTAATAAAATTCATTGGCTAAAGTTAAATAAATAAAATAAAAATAATAGCTATAGCCGATGAAATTTAATAAAATTTCGTCGGCTAAGGTTCAAAAATTTGTCGGCTAAAGTTCAAACGATAAGCGACGAAAATTTTTTTCGTCGGCTAAATAAATGACTTTAGTTGACGATGAACAGTAATTTCGTCGGCTAAAGTCTTGGCCGACTGCTTTTTCCCGACGACTTTTTAGCCAACGACGTTTCGTCGGTTAAGACTTTAGCTGACGAAATTTTGTACTTGGCCGACGAAAATTTTTTGTCGGCTAAAGTACTGATCCTGGAAGTGAATTCGAAAAATTAGATAGGATTGATTAGTGAGGGATGTTTAGTTTAATGGATTGGTCATAATTATTCAATGTTTTTGTTGTTTTGCAATGATCAGAAGCCTTTCAAAGCCAGAGGAAATGATGTCCATGTTAATTTTAAGGTAACCAAATATAGCCATGATGAATAAGTAGACTCATATCTGGTGTTTATTAGTATTGTGGTGATGAAAGTTATGAAACTGGGCTTCCAGTAAGCTTCTTGGTGACAATGAAACCAATGGTAGTTGTTTTTGAAGTTTTAAGTGTTAATCTGCTCCTTGGGCCAATATCTGTGGCCTCTAATTTAGAATATTTGAAACAACATTTGTGTTTCTTGAAGCTAGTTACAGTGACCTACATTGATATTGTCAAAGTGCATACATGAGTCGAAGGAATGTTGATATTGTCAAAGTGCATACATGTGGCCTCTAATTTAGAATATTGTGAAAGGAATTGAATAGAAAAAACAAAGCAAATATTAAGGAATCTGGTGAATGTTTTTCATCCCAGCCAAATAGGAGCTAGATATATAACATAATCAAATCTTAACTTCTACAGGTAAATTCAATACTATGTATGATAATACACTTGTTTGTTGCATTTTTTTATTGTCAGAATTGATCATGATGTGTACAGAAAATGTGTACTGACTGATCAGTCTATTGCTTGGTTTGTTTTGCGGAATAATGTGGACATCAGTTAACAATGTTTTTTCTGCGAAGGAACCTCACTTTGGACAGTAGATTTTGCATACTTCATCTCATTTTTGTGATTGCAAATGCACATAATTTTGAAGGCCTTATTTATAGGTCTATACTCATTGACATGAAAAAAATGATGATCTGTTGCATTTCCATATGGTCTAAATGTCTTTAATAGATCTCAGAAATAGTGGATTTTTGATGGCCTTATTTATATGTTTGTACTCATTAAGAAGAAACAATGATGGTTATATGGTTAATATGGTAGCATGAGCTATTCATGATATTTTCTGTGTTTTTCTTGTTGTGTAGTACTTTCTATCCCAACATTCATGGTCATGGTCTATATGCCTTGAATAGATTAGATGCATATTACAATGAATTAGTTGTTGTCTACTGTCTACTGTCAGTTTTATATAAATGTATTGCACAAATTAAGTCAGAAATAAGTGAAGTATTGCATAGACAATGCCATTGAATAATTAAGTGTGAAACTTTACAGAAATATCAACAAGAAACAGGCTAGCTAGGGGATAAGAGTGAATTCATTAGACAGGGAACAATTGACAAAATTCATATAATCCTTGCTAGATTTATAATAAAACATTTATGTACAAATTTCATTCCTTTCTACAGTCATCTAACTATGAATATTCATCTCTGTCAAATTGCTTTGCAAGGTAATAAAATGTTGAGGCATGCTTCATTTCCTTCTAGTCGAGAGGCAAAAAGAGTGTCCATCAAACATGATGTATATACCTACATTACTGCAACAATAGGAGTAAACCAAATCATCAACACAGGAAACCAATAAAGACATGGAGCAATGAGGAAGCCACCAAATTGCATCATACTCTTAAAAGCAATACAAGAACTATTCCTCAGTAATTTAATACTGTACCTGAAAATCTGTAATCATGACAGAATATGTTGAACTCATCCAAAGAAGCAACAAACCAGTCATAGAGTTCAGACCGCCCAAACCATGAAACCTCTCTCTTTCTCTCTCTCTCTCTCTCTCTCTCTCTCAATTTTGTATGGAAGAGAATGAATGAAAATTCCATAGCAACCGTTGCAAGTTTCTTGTCTTGGTTAGCAAACAAAATCTGGTATTTCAGAAGACGAAGATGATGAAGAAGTGGTGATCATATTCATACCACGACATATCTTAATACAAAACTAAATAGAGGACTGAAACTCACATATTGAGTCTCTGATGATAACTAAGTGAACAAATTAAATTTAAAATACCCTATGCTTTTAGTTTTGATAATTGTCTGGATGACCACCACTTGATTTTAAACTAAGGGAAGAAGTCCATGCCAGGATGGATTAGCAAGTCCATTCCAGCTCTCCCTTCCTGAATTATCATACTCATGATGAACACCACCACCCATGGTTAAGTTGTGATGATCTCCATTATTCATCTGCCATGGAAATCCCCACAAGACTTTGTTGTTGTTGATCTCAATATCCCTGCTCAGTTCTTGCTTCATTGTTGTGACTGTCACAGCTGTTGTGGTTGCTACATTGTTGCTCAATTCCTCATATGGGTTCAGCCCCATTTCTCCACAAACCTCATTGTTCATTTTCACCTCACCCACCATGTTGTTACCCCCATTTGATCCAAACCCATAATACAAATTGTTAGGGAAACCATTGCTGTTGTGGGTTTCGAGAAACCCGGTCCGGAGAGCATCTAGAAACCCTGGTGACGGTGCTGCAGATGAAACCTTCGACAAAATGTCGCTTTGGGAATTAGTGGTTGAGTTTGCTAACATGGAGCGGTGATCATCGAAACCCAGCTGCCCACATGACCTCTGAAGCCTAGCAAAGGCAGGACTGAGGTCATTTGAGTCGTAAGAGAGCGATGGGAGGAGCGGGTTGGAGTTGGGAGTGAGTGGCTGTTGAGGGTCTTGGGAAGAGCGTTTCGAAGAGGATCTCTTGTTCTTGCGGCAGCCACCGCCCACCGGAACGTTGCGCAGCGTGCCGCCTTTGGTCCAGTACCTCCTGCAGGACTTGCAGAAGTACCTGGGCTGGGTGAGGCTGTAGTTGTTGTAATAGCAGAACTTGGTGTTGGTGGAGTCACATCTTGGGCACTTGAGGGCTTGGTCTGGCTGTGGCCTTGGTTTTCTCTGGTCTCCAGATTGCTGCTGGGATTTTGAGCTGACCAGCATGTCTAGGGAATTATGAGCATGCATTTCCTGGAAGTGAATCAAAGAAGTTAAGCATACAAAATGATGATGGATTAGATTCTAATGTTGGCTTTCAAGTAATATAAGGTCACATGATTGACCACCTGAAAGTTCATGATACATGTGTTGCAAGTCATACAACTGACATAATGACAAGTGATGCTCATCAGACCAGGGAATTCAACTAAATTATGATCACAACACATTTCTTTCTTTTGATGAATTAATAACAAAATAGTTGTGCTGATCAAGTGTGAATATTTATAGCAAAAACAAGAACTTTAGGAAAATCAGAAACAAAAACCCGCAGGAAGATAGAGAATTGAGAAGAATATAAAGTTTGAACAAGAGCTACTGAAGAAGATGATGATCGATGATATGCATTCTCATAGCTAGGAAAATAAACTCGAACATCATCAATTCCCTTTATGGAAAATAAATTCTTCTTTACAAATTGAAAGAAATGGAGAAAGCTCATCAACAAGATCATGCTATATATTACTGAAAGCCAAAAACACAAGCAGATTGTAACTATATCCTACCTGGTGTTGTTGTCCACTTGAAGGATCCATAAGCTCATGCACTGATCAAACACTCCTCCAAAATCGAAAGCGAGAGAATGGCTTAGTTTGTGTATGCCAAACAGGAACTGTTAGATGGAAGAGTAAAGAAGAATGTTCTGGGTTTTGTAAGAAAAGGAAAGGCTGTGTCACATGCAAAGCGAGGAGGATCGGAGGAAATATATAAAGCCAAGCAAACCCTCAAGAGACTGACACAGAGGCTTAGAGAGAGAGAGAGTGAGAGGGACTTGGGTAGGAATAAAAATGATGGGTCTTGCCGTACGAAAGATGCTAACGGATATCAGAGGTTTGGAGATTCAGGCTAAGGTAGCTTGCACGCAGAGAAATAAAACAAAGCTTGATCGAGTAGCAGTAGATGATGATGAAGATGATGAGGAAGTAGCTGAGTCCCACAAGTCCCTCTTCTATTCCGGAACGATTTGTTTATATAATGGCATGGGAGCTAACCAAGCCAATGTTGATGATGATGATGCTGATTCAGAGAGAACCAGAAAAAACCTAGCTCGCTCTCCCACGCATGTGGGGCCCTTCCTTGCGTGGATTGCAACTATTTTCATGTGGTCCCCACCGGCTGACCCCGGCCACTAACACTGAACCGCCCCGAGCGTCCAACTTCGTGTTCCAAAATCAACAGAGAAATAATTTACAAAAGAAAATCAACATAGAATTAAGGCCATCTCCAGTAAGGAAGGGCCATATTGGGGTCAGGGCTATAATTTAGCCCTTAAAAATATTATTGTTTATTTATAGACTACTAGATGATCTCCAGTAAGAGAGGGCCAAATTTTAGCCCTTTTAATATTTTATGATTTCACATTATATTTTTAAACTTATAGTTTTATTTTAATATAACATAGATAACATAAATTTTTGAGAACAAAAAAAATATTTTTATCAATTTTTTATAACATGTTTCAAAAGGATTTTTAAGTGTCACATGTTTATTTCCAAGTAAATTTCTAGATTCCCCGATTGGATGTAGTGTTCACGTGACAAAACTAACAATTACAAAGCTTATCACATTTTCGGACATGATTTTTTTCATTACTCAGCCATTAATTGAATTAAGTTTTAATTTTTTATTCTAAAAATGGCCCACCTTTTGCTTTGGACTGGGCTAGCCAAAGGGCTAAATTTGGCCCTTTCCTTGGCCCTTTGGCCCTCCTTTTTTTCCTTGGCCCTTTGGCCTTTTCTTGTTGGAGACCGTTATAAGAGCTATATTTGGGATTTGGCCCTTTGGACCTCATTACTGGAGATGGCCTAAGAGAATATTAAGACAAAGAAAAACAGAGATTTGGAGAGGATAGAATTAGAAGGGGATCGATGTAGGCACTTGACTTTGGACTGTAGTGCGGGGTGGTGACCCAGTAGAAGAGAATTATTTGGATTCAAAATGGTTGTTGTTACTGGGGTTGCTGATGTGAACAGGGTGATGATGGTTGGGGACAGGGCTTGATTGGGACACAAGGCAAGGAATATTTCTTCCCCCACTTACTTTCTAGCTTGATTGGTATTATTGTGACTCGTATGGACGACATGGCTAGAGAGACAGAACTATTTAGAGAAAGCAAACTCTCTGCAATTCTTTGCTTCGTGGTCCATCTACGGGATCATTTTGTGACTCATCCTCAGAGCAATACACTACTACCATTATTCACATCCCCCGTTGTAATTGTACCAAATGTTCGTAGTATGAGCTTTCCGTACGTAATTCTTAGTTCTGCTCGAGTACTACATTCGCTTCTCTTTCACGAGGAAAGTTCGTATAGTGACATCTTCATCAAATGACGTAGTAGATGTGTTGTGTTCATCCTTGTGTGCTCATGCTTAGACTAATCCCACTGACAACAAGATGCTTCATGCTTCTACAAAAGTACACACCCAGTTTTTTTTCATTTTCCCGGTAAATAGTGCCGTACTCCCCGATAAAGCAAAGGCTAAGTGGCTTAGAAATCCAATCCATCATGTACAAAGACCAAGAACAAAACTAACAGTCATGATTCCCATTTTGTTTTCTTGCATAAACTGGTGGGCTATCTTTTGTACTTAATTAAACATGAAAATCAACATGACCTAGGCAATGTTTTCATGTCACACCAAGAAAACGAAGGCATCTTTGTCGTTCTAAAAGGGTGTTGTCTATTACTTACTCATTCACACTAGCTAGCATATCATCAACACCAGCTTTCAGCTTTTCCTTCTTCCTATCTCTGTGATTAAAGCTAATGAAAATTAGCACAATTAGTTAATTTAACTTGTTTCTTAATCAAATTAAGCAGCATCATTACTTTGTTATCCACATGCAACCCATTACGGGGTTTGATCGGCGATTGCTCAATCAAATCCGGATCACACGGCTCAGATTGGAGCAGCTTTTCAAGTGTTGAAGATTTACCATATATGGACCAAGAATCTTGGAGTAGCTAAGCGGGAAACACAATGTACCAACCACAAATTTATATTTGCATGTTAATAGCTGTCACAAATATATATATATATATATATATATATATATATATATATATATATATTGATAAAGTAAGAGAATAATGTGAATAGAGAATCGTGAAAGATATGTATTTTATTCATAGATAAGTGTCTTTATTTATAGAGGATTACATAGGACATATCTTTAAATAACTAGTAAACCTATATTTATACGGAATATAGATTCTTTATCCTAATTACATAAGGACAAGACACACATAACAGAATATTCTATAATATATATATATATATATATATATATATACCAGAAACCCAACGGAAGAAAAAAATTTTATTGAAATACAAAATTGAAATACAACTTACTAGTTCAAAACCAAAATATGCATGAAGGTTTTGATATTGGTTACAAAATGGGGGAAATGAGAACTATTAACTAAGACAGAAAGGTCTCAACTCATGAGAGCTTCTGGTGTTTGGCTGAATGAAAAACAAAGTCTGGAAAAGAAGTCTAATTGAAATGAAGGAGGAATGCTCCTTATATAGACTACTGGACTATTGATTCCGTGAATTGCGCTGACTGCTGGACTATTGCTTTATTGAGTGTCGAAGAATTTTTTTACTGTTTAGCAAATGGACAAAACAGGAAGCAGCACGATTAGTTGTGTTTTGCCATGTGGATGAATAGTAAAAAGCGATTTTACTATTCATGATAACTGGATTTACAGCCCATAAGGGTCTTGACTGTCCTGGTAGTAATGAACTGGGCTTTGTGGAGAATTGACTGAATTCTTTGAACTCTCAAAATAGTCCTAAGAGTCTTCAGAATCTGCTTCATGAGATGAACCTCCTTCGTCTGAGAGGTCAACTGCTTGGGCCAATAACTGATTTGCTAATTGTCTGATTTCTGCTGATGTTAATGGTTTGGACTTTGACGATGATGACTTGGGCTTTGACTGGATCTTGGATGATGACTTGGGCTTGGGCTTTGACTTTGATGATTCGGAAGATGATGACTTGGGCCTTGACTTGGATGGTGACTTGGGCCTTGACTTGGATGATTCTGCAACTGCTTTTCCTCTTGATTTTGATGGCTGTAGAGGAGAAAACTGTGTGGTCGGAGTAAAGGCCGGAGGCATAATTGAAGCGATTGGAGGAATGACTGATGCTGATGCGGCTTGAACTGGAAATTTAGAATTGAAGGCGTCAATGATGCGATCAGACCTGAATTTGTCCCACCACTTGACTAGGTACTTCCGGCTGACTATGTAATTTTGCAATTCAAAATGCCATTTGAAAATCCAAGAGACTTTGTATTTGGCAATGAAATGTAGAGTGACTGGAAATCGTTTCTCATAGTCTGAGAAATCTCGAGTTGTGGAAAAATCGGTGACTAAAACTGAAGAGCTTCCAGAAGGATGTCGATTGGGCACCCAAATGTGCTCCACCAATTTTCAAACCACATATCGGACACCGAAATATCCGTAGTACAATTTTGTAACTAAAATGTACTTTAGCCGACGAAATACCCTAATTTCGTCGGCTAAAGTTCACAGACTATAGCTGACGAAAAGATTACTTTAGCCGACGAAAAAATTTGCGTCGGCTAAAATTCCACTATCGCCAACGAAAAATTATTTCGTCGGCTAAAATTCCACTTTAGACGATGAAAATTTAACTTAGCCGACGAAAAAAAATTTTGTCGGCCTGTTTTTGGTTATTTCGTCGGCTAAAGTCTTTTTTCTGGTAGTGGTCACAAATTGAGGTCTCACTAGTGACATCCCAATACTTGACGACGGTCTCGTCGCCGTTGGAGACGAGGTAGAGCTTTTTGTGGAGAGGGAACTTGACAAAGCGGACATGACGGATGTGGGAGCGGAAGCGGCAGAGAGCGGTGCAGGTTTTTACGTTGAAGACGTACTGGACCAGGCCGGAGAGGTCGGCGATAGCGATGAGGAGGCCGTCAGAGCGGAAGGAGTTGACATCGATGAGGGAGAGTTGGGGGTTGTGGAGCTAGGGTGAGGAAGGTGGAGAGGCGGAGGAGAGGGATTGGGAGTTGTGGAGGGTGAGGGAGGTGGAGTAGGTAGCGGCAAAGGTGAGAGGGGCCGAGTGGTGGGGGAGAAGGTGAGGGATTGTGGAGGGTCGATCTGGGTTGAAGATAGACGGTGTAATGAGAGGGACGATTTTGATAAAAATGGGAAATAAATTAGAGAGTGAGGGAGAGAGCGGAATGGTTTGAAAATTTTCAAAGTTTTTTAATTTTTTTGCATGAATTTTTTTCTTCAAATTTTTAGAACTTATGCGACGAAAATTATAATTTCGTCACTTAAGTGGAAAACGTATGCGACGAAAAATATGTTTTTCGTCGCATAGTTGACAACTTAAGCGATGTTAATTTATTTCGACGCTTAAGTTTAAATTTTAACGACGACATTATTTTTGTCTTATAGGTGGAGACTTATGAGACAAATTTTTTAATATTCGTCTCATAAGTCTCGGATCCTACTAGTGTCATGCAGAGAGAGAGAGAGAGGTGGAGAATACCGAAAGAGAGGCAGAGGAGCAATCTGTGTCTGCGTTGCCGGTAGTTGACCGGTGAAGTGAGTGAGAATTTTGGAAACGGAAGAGAGATCGAGAGAGATATCTGGAAAGGGGACCTTTTTTATCTTTCTGATAAACAAGATATGAGATTTTAAGGGAGAGAAGTTGAGTAATAGTGAAAATAGGTTTTTATATATATTGAGATATCTTGACGGTTGATATAATTTTTTTTTTGGTAAAGAGATGGTTGATATAAATTAGAAGGCTGATATTGATTTATTAGGAAGTGTTAGAAGAAAATTATGGAGAATCCAAGTTCTTTTTGCAGGAGGTAAGGGGATGTACGTAAATAGAAGACAATAAGGTAATTTATTATGAGGAAATAGCCGGTTTATTGCTGGAAGGACGTAAATGATATATTTTGATTCCAATACGGTTAGGGTTTCTAAGTGTTTTGTTGATTTCAGTATGTGATAGGATTGATTTAGACTCCATATAAATAGGGGTGGTCGAGCAGTAGACGGACGTCCCACTAGAAACAGAACAAGCGACGTCTTATTAAAAGCGAGTTGGAGAAGGACTTAAATTTGTAGGAGCATGGTAGGGCGTATGCCTCATTATGGGTCGGGTTAGGGCCAGCCCGACCTTAAATTTTACGATTTAAGATATGGTAGGGTATGGTAGAGTTCGGTCAAAGTCAACAAAATTTATGACCAAGTAGGGTAAGGCCGAAGTTTGAATATGTAAGCTCTAACCCGTTCTAACGGCCTATTTCGTTAGGACTAATAGGGTCGGATCGAGTCGACCCTTTAAATAGGGCTATACAGGGCCGAAATGAGCTTGTTATTTTTTTCTCACAATTTAGCTTTAGAATTATATGTAATAAACCTTATTTTTTGGGTTATATTTAACATGCATGTATACACATTATACTTAATTTAAGACATCTATTTATAAACTAAGTGGTTATACTCATATATCTCATGAACTAATGTTCTAAATCATCAAAATGCAATCATTAATTAACAAAACAAAAGGAAATCAAAGGAACAAAGCTAGCAAATCAACTACAAAAAAGAAGATTAGTTGTATTGTATCTAAAAAATAAGAAAAATATTAAAAAATACAAAAATAAGAAAAATATTAAAACAATACAAAAAATAAGAAAAATATTAAAACAATACAAAAAATAAGAAATTATTAGGGCCTTAAAGGCGGGATTTTAAAGTCGGACCGGATTCGGCCCTAAAGGGCTCATTAGGGTATGGTCGTAGGGTAGGACCAAGTTTTATTTGCTCAACCCTTACCCTACCCTACTCAAGAGGGGCTAGGGTCAGCCCGCCCTAATGGAGGGCTGGGTAGGGCTTCAACCCTAAGGTAGGGCGGGTTTTAGGACGGGCTAGAGTCGAAAGGTCAAATGATGAGGTCTAGTCAGGTGTGCTAGAAGCCGATTTGGACCAACGGACTGTACCCATGCTGAGACAAGAGGTTGCAAAGCGATCAAACAGTGATCCCAACCTGATCAATCTGATCTGCGCCGGCCGAGTATTGAAGGATGGAGATGGGAGTGAGAATTTGACCCAGATAAGTATGAAGAACAACTCTAAGGTTCTTGCTAGTAGGGTTTCTGCTCCTCAAGAGGGAAAGTCCTTGTGTGAGGAGCTGATGGCTGAAAGCGAACGCTGTCGGAGATTGACTCGGATCAAGGCTGCTGCGACTGCAATGGCCAAGAGACATGCAGATGGTTCCTTGCCGGTTGAGAACTTCAAAATAGAACTTGAAGATCAAAGCGGGAAGAAAGTGAAGATGGGAACTGAGACTGATCAGCAGGTAATCATGATGGGTCTGATGCTTCATACAGATGCAAGGAGACTGATTAAAGAACAGAATTACAAAGATGCATCAGAGGTGTTGAACATGGGAGAGGAGGCTTTCTCTCTTTGTGACCCTAGGGTTATTGAGCTGGTTGACAATCCTTCTATATTGAAAATCGACATGGTTTGGTGTTACTTCATGCTCAAAGATATCACCTGCCTCTCAGTCACTGGCGGAGCCAGTTAAGGACTAATGAGGGCCTGTGCCCCCAATGAGATCTTGACATCGGCCCAAAGGATGCAAATGTGCCCCCATAGAATTATATATTTTGCCCCATTTGTGAACTTTGAATGGATATCCTTGCTAGTGCACCCCTACGGTTTCAATTTCCTTAACCTTTATTAGCATATTTACCACAACAATAGCAACATATTTGAGTAAAAATATGTATTTTAACAAACACTCGTGGTTGCTGACTTGCTTTTTAGATAGATCAACAATAGAACTATCTTTTATCTTCTTATTCAGTGTCGTCATGGACGTCGGAGACCAGCTCATGAAATCCTAAGATCTATTACAGTAAACTAAAGCTCTTCCCCGCTCCAAATTTTAATTTCAGCAACTACATCCCAGATTATTCTCTATTGATAGTGATGACAACTTACGTTTACCTATGAAATGGTTCTAAAATCGCCCTAGTCGGTAGTCCACCAACGACCGAGTCGATTTTAGTCAAATTGGCAGAGAAAATAGGTCGTCTAGTTAAAAAAAATCGGTCCAAATCGAAAAAGTTGGTCCAAATCAAAAAAAGTCGGTCCAAATCGGAAAAATGGTATTTTCTTTTATTACTTAGAACTCATGTAATAGTTGTTTTTACTTTTTAGACATTATTATCTCATTGTTGTTGAATATTGTAATGTTTTATTGACTATTTTTATTATTTTAGACATTATATTACATTTTTTTTAATTATATTTAATTATATGTTTTAAAAATAAAAATATATCTAAAAATTAAAAACCGACTACTCCTTCAACTACTTCTCTACTCGTTAGTCCCCGGCCGACCGACTAACGACTACCGACTTTTAGAACCTTGACTTTTTGTCCATGAAATTTTCAAATTTTGTTTCCCCGCTCAATTCTATTGTTTGGTTGTTTTTTGTGCCCTCGTTCAAAAAATTTTCTCCCTCCGCTACTGCTCTCAGTTGCCGGAGTTCGGCTTGAGAAGGCTAGAGAAGGACTCGAACGAGCTCATGGAAAGGATGCTTCTCGTGTGAGACTGCTTCAGGGTGGTAGGTATCCGGAGCGTGCTCTGCATTTGAGACTGGAGCTGCTGGAAGGGGTGGTGGCTTATCATAGCGGTCGATCAGGTTGATTTATCTAGGAGGGTGTTGATTTCTGCCCAAGAAAAGTTCAAGCTGCTACAAGTGTCGGATGAATCTCTTTCACTTGTGATGAGCATGGGGTTTAAAGAACTTGATGCAAAGAGGGCATTACGGATGAGCAATCAAGATGTTTCTAGTGCTGTTGATTTTCTTGTTGAGCAAAAGGCAAGGAGAGAGCAACAAAGGGAAGATGATCTCCAGCGGCAACGGGAAATTATGGAGTAAAGGACATATGGTGTGACACCCTTGAAGAAAGCTGTGGATCTGGAGAGATTGAATGAGTTGGTCTCCACTAGATTTGAGAAGGCGCTTGCTGCTGAAGCGCTTCGAAGGAATTGAGAAGGCATTGCTTGATTTGAGAAATCCAGAAGCTAATACTTCCATACAGGAACAACTTGCATCAATGAAAAGGAAACGTCAGCGCGCAGCAGTTGATGCTTCAGTTGAAGCACTTGTAGGCATGGGATTTGAAGGATCATTAGTGAATGAAGCTTTACAGGCTGGAGGGACAATGGAGGAAGTAATCCGTCGATTACTCTCAGGACAAAGCATCAAATCCTACAAATGGTGCTACCAATCTGAAGCAAACCCCACAGCTTCTGCTGACAACAATGGCACTGATGCTGCTAGTGACATTGCGTATTCTCTTACTTCAATGCTTGAGAATCAAAATGGCCAAGCCGGAGATTCAACAAATGCATCAGCTCCTGGAGGTTCTGGTAGTGCATCAGAGCGTGATTCAGAAATGGAGAGTGAACTTGCTGATGATGAACTACTAGCACACCAAGACGCTCTCTCGGACTATGACATTGAAGTTACCAAAGAAGGTGAAGCCATAGGCGAGTACTTGGCATTTCTGGATTCAGCGCAGTGAAATTTCAACTTAGATTTGGAATGTTGAATGTGGGTGGTTTTTCTTAATCAGTGTTTTTCGTTTTCCCTCAAGTTTTCGTAAGCGTTGGTGTGAGACAGCAAAATTCTAGTTATTTATGATAATCATGCGAATGAAGATGTTTTTGTAAATCAGGTTCTCAGTTTTTCCATTTGGATATTATTTCTTTTCCATTGGTCTGGGAGTCTTGGTACTGATGGTAAGAGTTGACGAAAATACAACAAATAAGAGCACAATCTTTCCGAAACTAAACTGTGTCCTGCAAGCAGAACTTTATGTACGACACTAACAAGGTAGTGTAGCATTTTAGAGCAGAACAGAACAGCAGAGCATATAGATTCCATGCAAAACAAGCATTTTGGAGCTATTTTCTGCATACAGAAGTACTAAACGGGAGTAAAATTTACAAGCCAACACTTGAATTGCTAATCCTGAAATTCGTAAGATAAACAATGTCATAAAATGCTTCAACTTGCATAGTTTTTTTTGTTCCCAAGAATAAGAGTAAAGGGCAGTAGATATGTTCTATAAAGTCTTGTGATGAGTAACCCTACTATAGGTCAAGTTCCAGACTTCAACAAGCCACTTGAAGCTCACTCTTTGGGCATCAAACCTCTGATCAAACCCAGGATCTCACCTCGCATTGCAGCAACAGTGGATGGAGTGACTTGTTCCTTCACAGCAGAGAACCACATATTATCTCCATCTTTGTCTTTGCTTCCATACCAGTTGCATATTATCCTTGCAATGGCCAACACATACATGCCACAATCATAACCATTTACTTGGTGCGGAGAATCAGTACACTCTTTATACACAGGAGCAGTTGCTGAACCTGAAGCAATCATAAATTTCTTAACAGCATTATACAGTCGTTTGGCGGGACGATTAGTGAATCCCCCTCGACTGCTATCATGATGAACAAATGTGTTGGTGCTTCTCTCAAATGCAAGTAGGGTCCAATGAAATCCACCTTCAGCTTCACTCACATCATCATTGTCATTGACGGGAAAGATTACCACTTTCTTATCGGGCAAATGAAGAGGGTCAAGGAAATCTTTAAGGCTCTCAGCTGGGCAATGCATCATCCAGAATGTAATTGAAGGTGGAATGAGTAGAATCTCCTCAGAGTATGATGAAAGATAACTAAAATAGAACTCGATTATTCGATCATTGAGAAAATATGGGCCACTGAGGATATCCAAGTCTGATCGTCTTAGTACAACATCATTGTAGCTGAGAATCTTTTCATCGGGGTTGCTTTTAACCATTTTGTAGATACTGATGATGCAGTCCTAGTCAACAAAAGTCAAAACCCTGTATTAGGCCACCATCATTTTGAAGAAAGGATCTTATAATTGAGACACATAATACTAAACTAATATAAGGAATGACAATGAAATAGGCCTTTGAAGTAAATAACAATGATAACGCTAGAGCAAAATCCAGTGCTAGAGCAAGTCTCTACACGCAAAGACTGAATAACGCTACATAATTGATAAAGACAAGAAAACAATCACAAGCTTCTAAACTCTAATTATTTACCGAATTAACTTCTTGGACAAACCACAACCAAAATGAGCCAAATGTAAAAGTTCATTGCTCTGTATCAAGTATGTTGTTATATTCTTGTTCTTCTCAAATCAGATTTACACATACTCAGATCACCGTTTTGTACCAAGAGTACACAGTACCATGATACATTCAGCAATGTAGTCTATTCACAATACGTAATCTTCATAAAAAGAAGACACCTGAGCACACTGCAATTTATCCCAAAATATTAAACAAACTCTGCAATTCATTAACAGATGTTAAACCCAACGCCCTAAACCAGTAATGATAAACAAATCTTGTAGATCTCTGTATAAGCCCAATTACAAGAATTCTCAATAAGGATTTCTTGATTCGACGAACAATGAAAATCTTGAAATTCATCAAATTCGATAAACCTAATAACAGCTTGGCCAGTATCATAACTTTCAAGCACAGAGGTAAAACATAGGGTTTTCATGCCCATTTAGTTTTCGTTTAAGCAGACAACAAGTGAAAGCAATTGTAAAAAGGTGAGAAGAACTCACTGAGCGATTCGGAGAATTAAAGCGAGAGGAGAAGCTCCGGTAGTGTGGTTTGGTTTTCTTCTTCTTAGGGTCCTCCCAGTATCAAGATTTAACAAGACGATATGATTTGTAGGCACAGATAAAGTTGGCATTCAAACTCATTCGGTAAAACCCATCTAAAAGAAATTTACGGGTAATACCTATTGGGTAATATCTATGTGTAAAAAGTTAGATTTGGGTATTTATCCACTCATTTTAAATGGATAAAACTCATACACATACTCATTATCTATTACCCATTACACATACCTATTATCCATTATACACATATCCACATTTTAAATAGGCTGGTTTTGTATCATATTTATGGAATAATATAAATAATCTTAAAATGGAATTTCATGATTAATATATGATGTTATCATCTTATATTTTATCACAATTTTCTATTGTCATTGGATGTCATCGTAACCAGTCACTTGCCAGAATCATTTGTTTCTTGATATGAAATTATGGTGCAGTATTATGATAAGGTCAGTTTCTGCCTATCGAAAGGATAGTATTACATAGGTGGTATGGTTTGGGGGCACGGTAACATCTTAGAGTTTATGGTACTGAGCTTCCTGTCATTATCTTACAAACTGAGAATATGTTTTTTTGGGTGTGGGTATTATATGGGTACCCATGGGTATTACACGTGCTCAGTTCATTAAACCTATGGATTTTTTTTTAAAAACTCATACTCACTAATTATTGCTGAAAATGGGTACATATTTTACCCAAAATTTAAAACCGAATACATATTTTACCCATGGGTTTTAATGCCAACTTTAGGCACCAGGTTCCAGTTTCGAGCAGGACATCATCGTTTAAGTAATTCATGCACTTAGTAAAATGTGAGTATCTTCAATATACGATTTTGTATTACACCTGAATCGTTGAGATTAAAGTATATAATATTAATATATAGGTGATCAAACATATAAATTGTTATGAATAATTAAGATTATGTCGCGTATATAAAAATTTCTTCTAAAATAGCTAGAGTCAAAGTGGAGAGTTTATTAAAGATGCTATCACTATTGATCCATATTTATCTTCCATAATTACCTTTTTATTGCTTTTTATTTCTTGTTTGTAATAACCCAAAATTATATTGACTCTCTTAACCTTAACAAGGTAATTTATGCAAAATACATTTTGGTCAATTTTGAAAGTCATTTAAACCCTAAACCCTCGATAAAAACCTCTGAACCCGCGACGAAAATAACCATTTGCTTTTATTAGATCTCATTTCTTTCTAAAATCTCTAAAATTATATTTTACGGATCTATTTTTCCTCCTAATTTGAACATGAAATATCTGGGTTATCATTATGGGTATCGCAATGATCATTCGTGAAGAGTGGGGACTGCTGTTGTGGTTATCTACTTACAATGGATATTTTTGATAGGTCTCATACGAGACACGTCATCAAAAAAACGGCGTCGTGACAGAAAATGATCTCATGCATTTCGTTGGTAGCACATTGGTAGTTTTGTAGGTTTGGGTATCAATTTGACCGTACCACAAGAGTTTGGATACCGGCGCTGAAATTTACTCTATATAAGTATTAGTAGAGACTCGACTACTGTGATTGGTTTATTTAGACATTTATGACTTTTTTAACGATAGTGGCTTGTCTCTACGTGTCAAATTTTTTTAAGAAGATTACAGTTTGAATTATATAAGCTGAAAGGAAAATAATACAAACAGTATACCAACTTTGCTTCACTCATAATTAAGGTGTTTGAACTTTGTTAAATAATATATTAGTACATGAACTAACAAGTTAAGCCTAATTTTTGTACATACCGTTATAACACTGTTAAAAGTTAATGTTTTTTCTGAGATCTTTTTTTTCTTTCTTTTAAAGAGGAACTTTTTTCTTCTCGGTGTCAAATCCACACATTTATTTTCTCTCTTTTAAAGAGGATTTTTTTCTAATTAAGGTGTTAACGATCAAAGAAAAATTAACCGATTTGACACCTAGAAGAAAAATTATTTTGGTTACAATTTTAACCTCTGTTTTGTGGATTGCTACTTGTTGGTATATGAGGGAGAAAGAATTCTAGATAGTTGCTTGCTGGTAAGAGAGCAAAAGAAGTTAATTAGAGAATTGGTAAGAGAGAGAGAGAAATCTCAAGCGCATCCACTACCCATTGACGAAGTCATAGGTTCGAGTAACCATGAGGATATGAGTGAAATCATTTGATACTGTTTAAAAGAAAAAAAAAATATCTAAAAAAAAGAGATCTCAGAAGAAAAAAATGAACAGTAACTTTAAACGTGTTATAGCGATATGTAATAAAATTAGGTTTAACTTGTTAGTTCATGTACTAATGTGTTATTTAACAAAGTTCAGACACCTTAATTATGAGTGAAACAAAGTTGATGTATTGTTTGTATAATTTTTTCTAAGCTAAATTAGTATGAGATTTTGATCTTAGTCGTGAGGAGGATGCATTATTACATTTTCTAATACAAAATCAAAATTAGTAAATAATATTCTGATGTCTTATACTAGTTTAATCAATCTTCAAGACAGCTAAAAGAGGTCATTCACTGTATCTATCGTGAGTTTGAGATCTCCTTCAACTTCAACACTAGTGTAGGAGATCATGGAGCAATTTACCCCTCTCTCACATTTATTGTTTTTTAAAGGAAGAGGAAAAAACATGAGTAGTCAATAAATATGATTTGATAATTTTATATGTATAGAATAGAATATATAAAACATAATATAATAGCATAATGACCCTTTTAATTAAGTTCTACAAATGATAGTAATTTTTTTATCAATTAAACACATAATATTGTCATTTTACATTTATTTTCTAAATTTCTATTAATTCAAAGGAATAACAAAATCATAGTTGATGATCACTACTTAATCAATATAATAAGGTAGTTTATTACAGCCAGGCAAGGTTCTAAAAACGTTAGATGCTATTAGGGCAGACAACCAGCGCCTAGCGTCTAGGGCGGTTTTGTATATTATATATTTTTAATTATTTAATAAATATAATTATAAAAAAGTATTATCATTTGCCAAAATAACAAAAATACTTCAAAATTAGACAGTGTTTAACAACAATGTTCTTAGAACTAAAAACAAATTAGAGTTTACAAAGATGCAGATCGCGACTCATGAAGTAGAGATGTAGATGAATTTACGACTTTTGGTTTCGGGGGTCGTGTAATTAAAGTTTAGGGTTTTGATGGTTTTTTAAATGGCCGCCCAGCAAGTCCGCCTAAGCGCCGCCCAACCCGCCTAGGTGGCCGCTTTTCACGCCAACGCCCAGCTTGGCCTACTTGGAGGAAATCGGAACGGCCACCTGCCGCCCAACGCCTTTTTTAGACCAGTGCAGCCAAGCGGTTTAATATATTAAAAAGAGTGTTTTGACTGGTTTAGACCTCTCTCTAAAGGCTTCATACTTTAGTTCTTTGGTTTTATTTTCAGTTTTATTGTAATCAAATGCATGTTTATATTGAGTCTCTACATCTCTAGTAACATACTTTAGTTTTATAGTTTTCTTTATGTTTTTTTTCTCTCATACCCTTCAATAGGTAAATTATTGTATAATTTCACCTTATTTTTCTTTTAATAGATTGACACTAATACACACACACATACAAGGCTAATTGCGTTATTGATTTTTTTTCTTAGCTCAATAGCTATTAAGTTTTGACCTCGCTAAACAGTTTATGGCTACGCCACTGCATCCCATATATCAATTTTGTCACAAATAAATTCTTTTGTTTATTAAGTAAATAACTAGTTTTCATATTCAATTTTAATGTTACAGCTATAACTAAATCAACTTTACCTTGATTACAAAAATTGTAAAGAGAGAAGAAAGTAACAGACTTCATATTACGGGTCCCAAATTGCAAATTCGTGATAAATATATAAGTGGTAGATAGTAAAATTAGTAAACTACAATTTAGATTAGTAAACTATAATTTAGTTATCAACCAAATTTCAGTTTACAAATACACCATTTAAACAATATCTTACACTTTAAGGACACAAATTAACAAATTAGGACAAGTTGATCTCTACATGTCATTTGTCACTATATTTTTACCAAAATACCATTCACTATATTCTGGTGCTACTGTCCACCTGATACATGCTACTATGCTACTGCCTAGGAAGGTGCTACTGTGCTACTGCCTAAGAATGTGCTACTATCTATAGAAAAGTGCTACTGCCGATAATATTGCAATTTTTCTCCGGTAATTTTCCGACACTGCAGTGGGTTGCTACTACCGAAAAGGTCTCACATGACAGGAAACTACTGCTATTGTCGACTCAAATCGTACTGCTATTATCGAATGGAAACCTACTGCTACTGCTTAATGTACAGAGGCAGCACCCTTTATCACACTAATCAATCAAATTTTGAACTTGGAGAAGATCAATGGCCGATTCATATCAAAACTGAAACTATAACATCTTCATGAATACTCGTCACTAAACTCAAATTAATATTATCACCACATCTTTATGAATACCCTTCCAATTTCTCAGCTACAATTGAAATACAAACATAGAATCACTCATACAAAAAAAATCAAATTAACTAAATGATGCCATAACCAGATCTGAGATATCAACATCGTACGAGATTCGGTCAGAGGATGGAGGTGGTGGGATCCAGGCGTCATCATCGTCGTTGAGCGCCGTCGTGCGTTGCCCTCTTCAACAGGCATCGGAGGACAGAGCTGATGGGATCTGGGCATCGAAGAGGAGACGTAATCAGGTGAAGCCACTTCTGAAGAGCGTTGAGTATGATAATCCAAGCGAACAAGGTAGCTTTAGAGTTTTCCAGGCCCGGACCTGAGGTGAGACCCAAGCATCGACCACCTCAGGGCCCAGACTATAAAGGGGCACCAAATTTTTTTAGGACGAGTGGTGGTGATGAGACTTAAAATATGTTTTACTGCAGAAAAGTGTAACTAGGTTGTTGTTGTGCCCACTAATATTTTGATGCTTTGACTACTCAAATGGAACTCTAGCTTTCTGATCCTCAAATTATTTTTTATGTAAAAGGCTTCCCTTTTATTAAAATTTATATAGGATATTATTGGTAACTAATCAAAAACTATGTATTATTTGTAAATATGATATATGCTCAATCATTTTTTATCAGCTTTTTTTTACTGTTTGTTAACATAAGGAGGAAGCCCTCCTCTTGTGCCAGAAAAATGGTCTAAATCCCGGTCGTCGGATGCCGCATCGTCCCACCTACCGCCTCCAACGGCAACCCAGGTGTGAGGACTACCAATATTGGAGCTAGCATGCCAAGCCAACCCTCCCTAGGACGCCTTCTAGCCTGTCAAACAGAGATGCTGAGAAGGGCCTCTCATCCAGTCCCACATCGGGGAGGGATGACACAGTTCCCAAAGCGCACCTATATAAGAAAGTCAAAGGGCTACGAAAAAGAT
The DNA here is from genome assembly GCA_951800085.1 of Comarum palustre. Classification (NCBI taxonomy): domain Eukaryota; kingdom Viridiplantae; phylum Streptophyta; class Magnoliopsida; order Rosales; family Rosaceae; genus Comarum; species Comarum palustre. The sequence goes on along the minus strand of OX637582.1, from coordinate 6,751,568 downwards.
AAGGTTCCCATAGCATAACTTTGCCAAGTCACTTACTAACAGCGACACTAGCTTAAGCATCGGAGAGTCGAAGACTGGGCCCACCCTAGTCCTGAGTGCTTATGTTGTTGCTACTTGTGCAGGGTCTCAGATAGCGAAAACCAGTGGTACTTCCTTGTCCCGAACTCTCGGAACTAGAGTAACACTGTATTTGTAAGTTCCTCATTTCTAAAGCTTTTAGGCTTTTTTAGGTCTCTCATTACTTGTTGTAATAATTTGATTTTGTTTCCCTAGCAGAAAAATATCGACCGAGAATCAATTAGCTGTTTGATCATTTTCTTGATGAAAAAATATCTTTTTTTTGAAGCCTTTGGAAAATATCTAATTTTTTTAAACTGGAAAATAATTTTTAGCTTGAGAAGGTACCATTTTTAATGTTTAAAATAATAGATATTTTCCGTTTGATCTTGGAACAGCACCATTTTAAAACTCGTTTTAGGCCTTAAAATCTCAAGTACGGCCCTGGAGTTTTCCTCAAAGTTTTCCAATTGTTGAAAGATAGGGCAAAATTACCTCGACCATCGTATATTGCATTTTTTTTTACTTTGCCCCAATTGTCCCTCAACTAAAACAATGTATATTTTACATCGTTGAAACATGAATTCATGGTAATTCCATCAGTTTGGTACTTCCATCCGTTCTACGTGACATATATTTTGAGAGCATGATAAAGCATGAAACTTCTCCAAAGATAAATGCGTTTACAAATGAATTTCTTTAAAATTGTGATTCATAACTTTTACATCAACTTTTATAAAGAATTCGCGGTCAGTTACCTGCGAAATCTGCACCTGATGTGCCTGTATGTGTAAGCTAAATAAACTAAGATTCTGGAAAGCCCACACGGTATAATGATTCCCAAGCTCCTCTTTACAATTGGTGAATCTAATCCTCTCCCTTCCCGTTCGGCAAGACAAGAAATAACAGTCAGAGTAAAATACACCTGAGGGGAACCATGACTCTGCGGAACCCTTTTGTACCAACCAATACATCAAAACAATATGAGCCAGGACTTTACATTTCTAGGTCAAAATCGAGAAGAACAAAACATGTTAACCAAAGATGCACATTTTCCTATATGCCACCCAAAATGGGACATCAAATTATTGTATTTCGGGCTTCAGAAGTACCTCTACCTTCTTTGTGCCACATACACTACCAGGAACTATGAATATTGGTATAGAAGCAAACTAATCTTCATCCTCGGTGGCTAAGGAGGCAAAGGAAAAAGGTTTGAACTTATACCCATCACCAAGGTAGAACTTATTTTGAAATTCCACCCAATGAAGACGCAAGGCATGAAGAAAAGCACTGAGTGTCTCCATCATGAGCAATATGAAGGCAGTTGCAAAGGCAAAAACTGCTAACCCAATTAACCGGATGATAAAGCTGTCATACCTGTAAAAAACCATTAGTAATTAAAGCACCAGCGGAACATCATATCCAACAACTTGAAGGACAAGATCAGACAAAAGAATGTACTTAAAGGAAAACAAATAGTTGGAACTCACCCCCAGGCGAGCAGGAGGACTTTCTCGTAGAAAACAGTTGACAACTCTGAGTGGGCCAAGCTGCAAGAGCAGTGAAAGATATCAAGACATAGCATTATGGAGAATAAAGAAAACCGCAAAATAATCAAAAAAATATACACAGGGAAACTATTCAGTCATACCTCAAAGCCCACAATCGAAGGTAGGATGCCGTATTTGAAACCGCACCAAGAACAAACTCTATAGAGTGTATCATCTGGTGCACAAACACCTCACTGAAATTAAACTCCTCGTGATGTTGCCTCACATGATCGGTTTCCATGTCAAGATCCATTTCAGAGGTACCAAGCATCCCATATGAGCGACCTTGAAACCTCTGGAAAATAACAAGCATATTATTATTATCCTCCCAAGATCCTCATGTCTCCAGGCAAATAACTTGTGTTGTAAAATACTATTATAGTTGAGTCCATAAAACAATTTGGGAAACTAATTACCAATATTAGATTCATGTTTCAAT